>OX456524.1:23077739-23785239 GCA_949748255.1 Eustalomyia histrio
ATGAAACTTAAATTTCTACCTCGTCGATGATACCAATCCAAAAGGCGGAAGTAACAAGTGCCACACACTGTATTTGGAGTGTAATCTTCGCCGCTAGGATCAACCTCATCGAAATAAGATGCATAGGCTAGCTTAAATTCCGGAGTAGACCTTTTCCTTTGCACACTTGTAGGCACCATATGACCACAAACTAAACAAAAATAATCAATGTTTGGACACCGCCTATTTTCCATATTGCACAATAGTTGAATTGTAAAATTTTGCACAAAACACGGATATAATTAGACTTTTCACTTTCGAATACACTTGTTGAATGACAATGAAACGATACTTGAACTGTTATTTATACTGCGTGCTAGTCTGATTGTCAAGTGTGTTTTATCTTCGTGTTGCACATCACACCAATTTTAAAATCCTGTTTAGGAAGATGAGGTGTTGTAAAAACCCAGTTACACCTAAAAACCGCAACACGAAGATAAAACACACATGACAATCACACCCACTCAGAAACATTTTTTAAGAAGTTTGGCTATTTCCATATTATCATGAAAAAATAGCATTTTTTCCCAATTTTTTGCAATTTTGATGCAGTGGATGCAATTTTTTTGGTTCGGTCCATATGAGAATTTTTTTGCTTTGGTTTGGATCTACAACTTTGCCAAAGACATAAAAACAAAATTCCGAACGGTTTATGATATATGGATTCCATAAAAATTTTCCTTTTTTTAAAAAATCGTGTTTGGGTACAAAAACTTAGGGTGTCCATAAAAAAAAAATTCGATGTAATCTGGCCAAGTCCTTTGCAGGTTTTTTTTAGTTTCGATATATACTTCAAAAAAAAAACGGGTATGAAGGAGGAACCACACGATGACCTTAAAAATGCTGCACTGTGTTATTAGTGTTTTATATTTTTTGATGAAAATATAATAGTGTTCATTGTATCTGTATCATATTTATGTAAATAAGTGTACCAAGTATGGAGCCAAGGGTGAAAAAGGTATGGCATATAGAAAATCTGAACAGATTGCCATATGCATGGAATTTTAAAATTTTGTTTGCGCCAGACTACTTTGTTGGTATTGTTTACCAATTCTAAGCCAAACAAAAGAAGACTTGATTACTATTAAGTCCTTAGAAAGTATGATTTCCTATCAAAAATCGGAAATTATTTACAAATTTTAAAGAGCATCGAAAGTTAAATTTTATTTTTTGGGGTTTGTCAAAGTACACTTAAGATAGTGTACGTACAGTACACCATCTGTACACTAAAAGTAGTGTACTCCAAGGTAGTGTACGTACAGTACACAAAAAGTACACCAAAGGTAGTGTACGTCCAGTACACTAAAAGTACTCTAAAGGTAGTGTACTCCAAGGTAGTGTACGTACAGTACAATACTTGTTTTGGTTTAAAACACTCTTTCTTTTTCTCTATTTCTTACAATTAATATCGATAAAGGTGTTAAAGTTATCTATTTTAAAATAACGCGGTTTAAAAGTTGAAAAGTCATTGAAAAGAAAAGTGTAAAAATTTTCGTGAAAGTAAAAAATGTGAAAATTGTTGAACCACAATGTGAGAATTTCACTTCAAATAGAATCGTAATTTCAAGTAAGTATTGTATACTTTTATAATACAGTTAAATACATTTATAATACAATTTTTTTCACTTTAGTTATAAACAAGCTGAACATCGACGTAGAAGACAGATAACTGCAATTTAGAGATAGGGACGGTGCCGTAATTGATTTCGATTGATTTATTAACACCGGATATTATAGAGTAAGGCTAATATTAAATACTTTATTATTATATATAAAATAAAAACAAAAAAATAAAAAAATACAAAACTCAAAATTAAATTTGTTTCATATATTTTCAGTGAAATTTTATAAATAAAGTTGACACCCTTTATTTATTTAGTGCTTCCTTAGTGCTTCCTGGATTAAAATTAATACCCATTTAGTATACAATTCATTCCGTATGGTATGGAAAATAACACCTATAAACAACACCCGTTTAGTATAAAATTCATTCCGTTGGCTCTTACAAATAACACCTATTCAAGAATACAATATATTCCTTATGGTATTAATCCAATTCTTGGTCAGGTGTAGAGTCTAATACATATTGGTGTTTCTTTTATGCTCTAAAAACAAAACTCTCTATCTCACTGTCTCTCGTTCAATCTCTTTATAAGTATACCATATTGGAATACAGGGATGGAAAACATGGTACAATTGTACTTTTTTTGGTACATTTTTACCTTGGTTGGTACCGTGGTACTACCGCGGCTCATTTAATACAATTTTAAATTTTTTCAAATTTTCAATTTATAACTTGATAAAACTCTTTTTTAAAAGAAACTTTAAATTAAAACCTGTTTTTATTTATTCAGCTACTATAATAAAAAATAAAGTCAGTTTTAAGTTGAACCGGCTCTAAATTGGTGTCACCACAAATGTACCAAATGTTTGCATACACATTGTACTAAAATATTCGGAAGTGGCAACATTGAACAGCTGATTTTAAACTACCTCTCAAAACAAAAAAAAAATGAGAAAAAAGTGTATTATTGTTAAAAAGCAATTAAATGACTTTAAAATTTTTAAAAGCAAATCCTGAAAAAGCTAAATTACCTTCAAAGTTTTGTGGTAATTATACGACTACATAAAATTAACGATAAATTTTGTTTCACCCCGTAAATTAAAATTTTTTTAAGTCTTTTTAGTGTCTAAGCAAATCTGACTCAATACGATAAAATGGTTTAAAAAAAACGGAAAAAATTTTAGTACCGTGAGGATCGAAAAAGTACAATTTGTTTGTCTGGTTGGTACAATGGATTATAGGTTATTCCAAATAAAATAAAATCCTTACAAAAAAATGCTATTAGTTTTGATCGAACTGCAACCAATCTTTTCTCTGGGTGTAGAATTGATATATGGGAGTATTATAGAAAACGAATCCACATAAAATTACTAGTTTTTCTACATCAACAGATAATTTTATGTTTAAAGGAATTATGTCGAACACCTTCACTATTGAAGCTTCCAAGGAAAACCACCCAACGCTTATATGCCGATTTGAATGTGGTATAGAATGAAAATCTAAGACCAGCCTTTTTTGCTTGTGGGGGGTGCCAAAAATTGTTACTTTTCGGTTTCTAAATTATTAAAAAATTTCATCTAAAAGATTAATCTTAAAAGTTTAAAAGTGGTGTTAGTGGAAAGAGATTTTTAAGGAAGTCTTGTAATAGGTTATTTGGTATTAGTTCTGTGTCTTATTCTTCTGCGTCAGACCTGTGACATGTCATAAAGCGCATTTACCCCTTTATACGACAAGCCCATTTTAAATGACCAACTCTTTCATATAAAAGAACCGATCTGAGGGCCGGTACCTATCCCAATGTACCAGCCATGAGACATATCCTGTGACTGGTCTGTTTCCCATAGGGAATTTATTTCAAATCTTTTCTATCAGTATTATTACAATATTTACATGCGTTGCCAACTACTATAACTAGCATATAATTTATTATGTGTTTAGAATTATCTACCGTTTCGACATAAATGGCTATGAATGGATAAAGTCATATTATACTGGAAACCTGAACTACAACTCAAAACTTAGAATTGTAATTAACAAACGAAAATAAAGTTTCTTACAAAATGATTACTTCAAGATAGCCCAGCAAAAAGATTCAAAGTAGTTTTGCTACATGTCATTTTTCAACATTCAAAAGAACAAAGCACACATTTAGACTATTTCGAATGCAAAAGTTATCTTATATTGTAAATAAGTGCTACTTTTATATGCTATAATTTTTTTAAAATTAAAACTAGATAAAAATCGCTATAAATTTATATAAATAGTCAAAAACCGAATATTACTTCAGAGGTTGACCAAAAAATCCATATTGACACAAAATGGCTAAAATTAAACAACACCTTTTAAATTATAAAAAAAAAACAACAAAATGGGAGGCAAAAATTTAAAAAACAAGTAAAAAAAGGCTAAATTCGGCTGTGCCGAATATTTAAATACCCTCTACCAATATCCTAAAAAGATGTTCTCTACTGTTTTTGATACAAATAATATAAAAAAAATTTTTAAGTAAAATTATGTAGGTGAAAAAATTTTTTAAGGTGAAAAACTTTTTTATATGTGAAAAGAACTTTTCTAGTGGAAAAAAAATTTTGAGGTGAAAAAATTTTTTGTGGTGAAAAAATGTTTGAGGTGAACACAAAATATTTACTGCTAAGCGACTGGTGAAAAAAATATGAGAAAATATGTTATGTACCAGTCGCTACTATGAAATTGTTCTAAATTTGTATGGGCAATTGCCTCTAAATTGCCCATACACTAGTTTTTTAACCATGGAATGCACAAAAAACACATTTTAAAGCATAGTTTTTGTCAAATACTCAATTTTGTTCCGGCTAATGGGGAATAGCTCTGCAGCTGAATATGCATAATGGAGATAATGCACTTTCTGATGCGCCACGTATTGATAAATAGTTGAAACAAATGTTCTTTCTTTAAAAAATTAAAGTGTGTTTGGCTAATGGAGAGAATACAGCAAATAAATTAATTTGTTAAAGAAAGAACATGAGTTATAACTGTTTGTCAATAGATGGCCCATCACAAGGTGCATTCCCTCCATTAGTCATATTTTGCTGCAGAGCTAGTCTCCATTAGCCTTATTCGTAACATAAATGAATATTTGTCAAAAACTATGAAAAATATGTGTTTTATGTGCATATTATAGCCTAATTTTTTAAATCAATGTTCATTTAGATGTTTAAGAGCACAATATTGCACTTTCTTCATGTGTATTTTTTTTATGAAAGAAAAAATTAACATTAATATACATTTGCCAATCCTTCAATTCTCAAAAATACAAATGGAATAAAAAAATACTATTTTTCTCCATGAAAATTTCTTTTTTTACATAAAAATGAGAAACAAATGCTTTTATTACGTCAAACATTTGAAAAATTGACTTTAAAATTATGTAATAAGTCTACTAGTAACATCTGAATGCATTAGAATTTGAAGTATGTAGTTAATTTAATATTTTTGGTAAATAAATTGAAAGCCTAATCCTGCCATGGGGCAGGGTATTGTGATTTTGCGCCATCTATTAAAAAGTAGCGGCACTATAGCAATTATGGATTTTGCTCTTTCTTTATATATAAATTTCTTTGGACCTAGCCATGGGGTAGGGTATTGTTTGAGTTAATTCAGTGCCACCTATTCATAAGTAGCGGCACTAAAGCAATTATGTATTTTGCTCTTTCTTTAAATGAAAATGTTTTTGGTTACAAAAACAAAATATACATTTTATGGAATGAAACGAAAAACCAACAAAGCTAAACAGAAAAAAAAATATATACAGACAAATTGTACCAATTTGTATGGAAAATTTAGAGGTACCTTCACATTTTCACTCATAACTTTTGAACCGCTGGACCGATTTTGCTCATTTTCAATACCAAACTGCTAGGGATGATGTTCAATAATCTGGGTAAAAATAAGCACCCCCGCTTGGGTCTTTGTCATTTCAACAGACGGACAGACATACTGACAGTCATCGCTAAATCGACTTAAAATTGCATAAGGATCACGAATATATATACTTTATGGGGTCTTAAAGCTATATTTCGACATGTTACAAACAGAATGACAAACTGATATATACCCTCACCATATATGGTGAGGGAGGGTATAAAAATATCAAAAGCCAAAATATGATAAAATCAAACAAACTTACTTTAAAATTAAGAAAATGTTTCCAAATTGCTGAAACAAAATTTCAAAATAGGGTGTAAATGGATGAAATTTATAAATTAGACAAAAAACGATAAAATAAAAAAAATAATATAGTACTAAAAATTAAAAAGCAAAAAAACAAAATATAGAAAAATCGCATTCAATTGATTAAATGTGCTAAAATCCCACAAATTAAAATAAAATCGCCAAAATTAAAAAAATAAAAATTGAGAGAAAAAACTTCAAGATGGAAAAAATCACTAAAATCGAAGAAGAAAAACAATAAAATTCGTTAATGTGTTTTTTGTTCTGACTTCACTACTGCTTTGAATGAATATGTCTAAAAACAAAAATATTATCTTTAGTAGTAATAATTAAGGTGTAATAATGTAAGATAATGTACTTTATATCTAGGCCATTTATTACTTAAGACTACATAAAAAAGTAGTCATTAGTTTTTAACCCTTAAGTTTAGTCTTTTTTTTTAAAAAAAAAAAGTCAAAGGGGTTTTCGTTAGTAATGTAAAATTTTTAATTATGCAAAAAAGAAAAAAATTAATGACATTTTTAATATTTTGCGACTTGTATTTTTTTTATTTTTCGCCAAATGAATGATGTTTAAAATTTAGTTGTTTTGTTTTCTTCTTTGTTTTAACTTCAAATTAGCAATTTGCATTTGTTATAAATTCCCATAACTGTCACTATGGCAAAGTGTTCATAATACAAGTATTATAGTAGTTTGTAATTTAAAACCTACAATTAAAATACAGACTAACTGTATTATTTTTATTTGTTTCTATGCTGCTGGTATTCTTAATTTAAGTTTTCCATATTTTTATTTTTTACTTGTTGCAAGTTTTTTAAGACTATTTTGTCAGGTATAATGCCTTTTGGCATGACACTTGTCATATGCTGTAAATAAATAAAAATTTGTATAATAAACTTATAAAAATTTGTATGAAAATATGTATTTAGGTTAGACGTACTCGAAAACTGTAATCACAAACCGGAAACGGAAGCTATAAACCGATTTTCAAAATTTTATTTTTTTTGCAACTTTTGAAGTTTTTTAATAGAAAAAATTTATGAAATTTTTTTAGTTTTCTTCAATCTTCTTGATTTCTATTTTCCTTAAAAATGAATTCAATACTCATTAAACATTATTTTTTGCGAAAAAAAAACGTTAATCAAACTAAGGAAAATTTTGATAAATACTGCACCATCGATTTCAATGGTAAAAAGGTGGTTTACTGATTTTCGTTGTGGTCGCACAAGTACAAATGACGCTGAACATTCTGGACGGCCAATTGAGGTCAATACACCCGAAAATGTCGAAAAATCCACGATATGGTGTTGGCCGATCGAAGAGTAAAAGTGCTTGAGATTGTTGATGTCATAGGCATTTCATATGGCAGTGTGGTTTCAATTTTAAATGATCAGTTTGATTTAAGAAAGCTTTCTGCAAGATGGGTGCCTATGTTGAAAAATAATTTCCTTTTTTTTGCAAAAAAAAACTGTGTTTCATTCAAAAAGTCACGGACTTATTGATTCGTCCTCGTATGTGATCATTTTCATATGCGGGGTTTTATTTTCGAATATGCAATGAAATGCGAAATTTTTTTTTAAAAAAAAAGAGTATGTTTATTAATTTATTTCTTGTAAAATAACTACTTTTTTGTGAAAAAAGTACTCAGAATATTGATTAAATAATTTCTTATAAGAAAAAGTCTGTATAACCCAAGAGTTTTTTTTTTGTACGAATAGGTTTCTTATATAAATACTAGAGAGAGCTCCGGTAGGCGAGTTGGTAGCATGCTAGCTTATCAGTGCGAGGGTCGTGGGTTCGATTCCCACCTGAGGCTCTGGTTTGTTTTCGCTACAACGAGCCGAAAGCCTTCGTTGCTAGTGCTCGGTTAGGGAATTAAGATTATATGTTTAATAAAATAAATAAATAAATAAATAATTACTAGATTTTTATAAATTTATCGACAAACTGTTTCATAGATTAAAATTCATATATTCTTAGAAAAACTTATATTCTAAAGCCTTTCTTTGAAAAAAATTTGTAGATTCTGAGGACTTTTCATCATGAAATATACTTAGATTCTAAGGAATTTTTCGAGAAGAAAAATTCTGATACTCTAAGGAGTATTTAAAAAATAATCTTAAAAATGTCTTTAGAATCTAAGAATTTTTCTATAAGAAAAAGTCCATAGAATCAATTTTTTTATTAGAATTTAAAAAATGTTTAAAATTAGTTTTCTTTAGAAAAGTCCATAAAATTAATGAAGTTTTCTTAAAAAATGCTTAATATCAAATTAAAAAAAAAATGTGTTAGTTTTCTTCGATCTCCTTGATTTGTATGTTAGTTTAAAATGACCTTAAGATAAATATTGAGATAAATAAGTAATTATAATATTTTTTTTTATAAAATTAGATCTTAAGCTAATTTTAAACCAATATATAACATTTTTTCTTTACAACAATATTTCTTAAATAAATAAGTTAGCAATTTTACCCTACTACCCTCCGACCACCAATCCGAAAATTTTCAAACCGCTGCCATTTCGCATACTTGTATTAAGTCGTTCAAAATTAACTATAAAATATTTTGCATATATTTATTTAAGGAAACTTTTCTGCTTAACATATAATATTTATTAAGTGGTAGATTCTATTAAATCTTTCATGTCTGAATTTTTTTCTATTGATGTCGTTCAAGCTCTATTGTGGCGCACTGTTAATATTTATTTTCGTTGGAAATTTCTTGCTTGATATTTAATTTTTCTTCAACGATAAGTGCTATTTGTAGTCATGAATACCAAGGCTCGATGGTTTGATGATTGGCTCGATACTTTCATCTCTGTGCATATGAACTGTCCTTGGTAGAACTCATTCTAGTATGTTTGCCAATTGAAGCACCCAATGCAACAACCGGATAACTCCACTTTTTTGCGAAATAGCTTTTTTAATGCAGAAAAAACCAAAAAAAAAAATCTGCGTCGTTCGGTGCACAAAAAAAAAAAAAAAGTGGAGTTATCTTGTTGTTGCACTGGGTGCTTCAATTGCAACCACGTTTCTTTGCTATTTTTATTGGAATCTTAGGGTATCTTAATTGCGTTTTATATCATCTTCCATTTGCAGTTTTTTATATACAGGGTGATCCAGTCACGACCCGCCGAATTTCACCAGCGTATTCCTTGGTTCATTTCATGATAATAAATGCAAGTGTGCAAAATGGCAGCGCTTTGAAAAGTTTCGGATCGGGAGTCGGAGGGTAGTAGGATAAAATTGCTAACTTCTGAACCAGTGGTCGGATTTTTTTATTATTGGGCTTGTTGGAAAGTTCTTTGGAAGACCTTTCAGAATCAATAAAGAAAAATTAAAAATTAAGAACGTGCGCATAACCTCAATTTGCTCAGCCAGATGGCAGGTAACTTATATTTTTTCTCTTAAAAGATATCCCTACCTTACCATTCCAAAATGCCCTAAAGGAAGCCCAGAGGTCTTACCGTTCAAAAATTATGACCACCTGACTGAAATGCAAACATATTTTTTATTAATTTTTTTTATT
This sequence comes from Eustalomyia histrio, assembly GCA_949748255.1. Taxonomy (NCBI): domain Eukaryota; kingdom Metazoa; phylum Arthropoda; class Insecta; order Diptera; family Anthomyiidae; genus Eustalomyia; species Eustalomyia histrio. Next base: position 23,087,080 of record OX456524.1, read on the forward strand.
TTTTATTTCGCTTCCAAAAACAAAAAAAAAATGTTTGCATTTCAGTCAAATGGACTTAACTTTGGAACGGCCATCTGGCTGAGCAAATTCAGGTTATGTGCCTTTTTCCAATTTTTTTTCAGCTCTGTATCTCGGCGATTTCACTTTTTTTTAATTTTTTTCCGACCACTGGTTCGGAAGTTAGCAATTTTACTCTACTACCCTCTGCCCACCAATCCGAAAATGTTTAAACCGCTGCCATTTCGCACACTTGCATTTTCGGGGATGGTCGTAATGGACATATTTCCTTGAAATGAGCCAAGAAATACGCTGTTGAAATTCGGCGGGTCGTGACTGTATATATATTTTTTTAAGAACTTAATTGGATTTTGTTGCTGCAAAAATTAACAATATTTCGGCGAAATGCAATGACAACAATATAAACAAACAAAATGAACAAACAAAACAGTAAAAATTCTTTTGTTTTCAACGGAAGTTGTAGAAATTTTTGTATAAATGTGGTACTATTTTTTTTTTTTTTGTGAACACAATGCCCTCTCATTGTCATGTTTGATTTATAAACTAATGAAGCAAATGTACTTAAGCAAATTTTTAGCATATCCGTAGAATAAAGAAATGCAAGAGAATTATGAACTTGGGGAAAATGTTAAAATAAAAATTTTAATATTTAAAGAAAGAAAAAACATTTTTATTAAAAAGTTTAGCAAACACAAGGCAAGTACCAGTAATCCTCAGTTTCGTCCCATTCCAGGACACGTCAGTGGCTAGTATATGTATCAATTGACTAACGCATTTCTTTTTTTTTTTTTGGAAAATTGTTTCTATATCAACAACTTTTTTCTACAAAGTGTATTTCATTTGTGATCGATGAGTTAAAGCCTGTAGAGGGCTACAGGATTTAACTCATCGTCTCTTAACGAGATAATTAAGGATTTTTTAACACAGGCAACACAATGCATATTTTTGTAGTCAAAAGAGCTGGAATTAATTAATATATAAACAATTTATTTTAAAATTATATGTTTAATATTTTAATCCTACTGCTATCACATATAATAGTTTGATAAGTGTAAGTCAGAGATGTTGCCTCAGGGCAAATTGTACGTTGTATTGAGTAACGTGTTTGTAACCGTCATATAGAAAACTTCCACTAATGTGTAAAAACTCAAAATATTTTTAACATTTATGATAAAATTTAAACAAATCAAAAAATTTATTATAAATCGAAATTTAATTTTTACACTCTTCATCTCTATTTGTTGTAATCGATATGAGTCACTGAATCGCACAGTAATTAAAAAAAAAAAATATGAAAATCAGCGACTTTCATGCACTAAAAAATCTAAAATATGCGCTAAAAATATGCACTTAAAAGAAAATATGTACCAAAATACATAAAATATGTGCTATATCAAAGTTCCTGTTTATTTATAATTAAGATATAATTTTAATTTAAAAAATAAACAGTAAAATATAATATAAATTATAAATTAATATAAATTAAAAATATGCAAACAAAATATACACTTAAAAGCCAAAAATGCAAAAATCTGTATTTAAAACAAAATATGCAACAACAAATCAATGCCATTTTGTTGGTAATTTATTTAATCGAAAAAGTATTTGGTCAAAATTGTCTTTAGGATACACTTATATTAAAGCTTTATTATCTTTTATCATATTTAATCGCACAATATATTTTCCGTTACTGCCGGTAGTTAATTTTTAATCTTATACGTAAAGTTTGTCTTAAAATAAAGAATCAATTGAAATATATACATACACTAAAAAAAGACATGAACTAAAAATTAATCCAAAATTTCCTATAAAATAGTTTAAAAATTTTCCTCAATTTAATTAAAATTTTATTTAAACTTAGAACATAATTTACTCCCATTAAGTTCAAAAAATCTGTCTAACTTAAAATGAGAAAGTGCTTTAACTTAATGTGTGCTTAGTTTTTTCGCGAGTAGTAAAATTAACTTAATAATAGAAAGTAATTAAAGAGTTAAAATTTGTATATGTCAATTAAAGTTTAAGCTAAAAATGTCAATAATATAAAGAAATTTAAGTGTGATATTTTGTATTTTTGCAACAGTTTCCTTAAATTAGTTTATTTAAGAAGACAAAGGACCCCAAGTGTTCCTTAGCCATAGATTCCGTGTGTCACGTAGGACGTCCCTTTTTGTAATTCTCTCAAGCAGAACCGTTAACTAACTACGAAAAGGATCTGACTTTGTCACAATTTATTACGTTTCAGGATATCCTGCAGTACCCTTTTTTTAATTTGTATACCTTTTTGCTAATGAAATTTAATTTATGTTTTAAATACATGTATAATTCAATTTAGTTTTAAGACAAAATTGTATAGCCAAAAGCTTGTTAAGAGCAGTGTCCTCACAAAGCGGAAGTCCTCCGAAAGTGGGAAAGTACCTACTCAATAAGTGTAACGTACCTTTACCATAGAAACAGTTTCTTATTTATTAGAAAATTTTTATCAAATTTAAGGTTAATTTTCACTTAAAAGAAGTGCTATTTAACTTGTTGTTAGAAAATATTTTCTTATTTTTAGGGAGTTAAGTCCTAGTTTTTAGTAAAAAAAATTGTCTAATGAACTTTAATAAAATAAAATTTTTCTTAAAACCAAGGAACATTTCCTAACTAACAGTACAATTTAAGCTGATGCATGAGCTAATTAGGAGAAATTTTACTGTTTTCTAATAAAAATTTACTTCTCAGTAGTAAAATTTGTCTATAATTTAGAAATTTTTAACAAAAATGTTAAGGAAAATTTTATTAAATATTGGTTAAAAGTGTCTTTGGTGCCGTTTCCATTTAAATTTTTTCTCTAAATAAGTTAACTTTTCTAAATCCTTGTTCATATTTTTTTGAGTGTAGAAATATATTTTTAAACTATTTAAATCAGTCATTCTAAAAACAAACTTTTTAAAACTACGGTCTTTCAGTAGGAATTGATATTTTCAGTTAAATGTAAAATTTTGTGTTATCTGATTCTAAAAATAGAAATCAAAAAATTCCTTTTCGTTTTTTTCATTAATACAAATTACAAAAATATGAAACTAGAATTTAGAAAAATGGACTTATTTGGAGGAAAAAATTTAAATTAAAGCTGTTCCAAAAACACTTATTACCAAAATTTAATAAAACTTTCCTTGAAATAAAGAAAGAAATTTAATTTGGTCAAAATTTCTAAACTATAGGAAAATTTTACTATTGAGAACTTAATTTTTATTAGAAAACAGTAATATTTCATTTTTATTAGTTCATATATTATCTTAAATTTTACTGCTAATAAGGAAATGTTTCCTTTATTTAAAGAAAAAATTTTATACATTAGATAATTTTTTTTACTAAAAACTAGGACTTTACTTAATTAATAGCACTTCTTTTAAATGAAAATTATCCTTAAATTTGAAAAAAATTTCTAATAACTATGAAACTGTTTCTATGATAAAGGTAATATATTTAACCATATATTATTTAAAGTACTTTACACTCATTGTGTAAGTATTTGTATTTGGTTATTCTTGTGCCCTACGTGACACACGGCATCTATGGCTAAGGAACTCCTAGGGTTCTTTGGCTTCTTAAATTAACTTATTTAACGATATTGCTGCAAAAATACAAAATATCACAGTTACATTTGTTGTTATTATTGCAAAATGGAAAAATATCCTAAGTTTATTTAATGTCATTTTAAGCCCAAACTTTAATTGGCATATAAAAATTTTAACATATTTTATTGATAAGTGAAAAAAATAGTTTTAGTGCCTTCGATAAATATAAAGTTTGATAGGCACAACGTCAATTATATTAAAGCCGTTATGACGTAATGTATAAAATATGATTGCGATTTTTGTTTTGTGGTTAGCAAACAAAATTATTACATAAAAGCGAAAATTCGAAATTTTTTACATTTTGCTAACAAAATTTTAAAATAATATTTTAAGCTTCTTTAAGTTCAATTTTTAAGACTTTTCAGATTAGAGGTGGGCACGTGAGCGATTTTTAACTCGCGAACCAAAAATTACAATCATGCATGATAATTTTTTTTAATAGATATTTTAATTTGTTTCATTTAATAATATATTTTCATTAAAATTAGGAAAATAAACTAGTTTGTTTTTAATTTAATATTTTTTTTTGAAAAAATATTGAAAATAGTTTCCTTGATTTAAGAAGAGTTTAACCAATTTTTGTTTTAATTTATCTGAAGATATTTTTAGGAAAAAAATCCTATACCTAAGTTTATTATTTACCAAAAAACTAGAAAACTTTTACTTAAAAAAAAAAATAAATAATATTTTATTAAAATTGTTAAAATTTATCTGAACTAAGTTCCCTGAAAATATTCCCTAGAAATAGTTCATCATTATCTAAAATCAAAAAAAATTTTATTATTACACAACAAAAAATTTATAACTATTTATTTTTAATTGCCAAAACTAATTTTTAGAAAACAAATCTTAAAAATTAGAAATTGGTAGGCTTTCTAAAATTTAGTTAATTTTACTACTCGCGAAAAAAATTAACACAAAAGTAGTTTCTCAATTTAAGTTAGACACATTTTTGAACTAAATGGGAGTAAATTATGTTCTAATTTTTTTTTTTTTCAACTAAACTTAGTTTTATTATTTTTTATTATGCAAATTCTTTAATACTAAGATTTTTTCATAAATTTTTACTTAATAAACTTGCTTTTTTATGAAAGATATGAACTATTTCTGCCTATAAAAACTATTTCGTTTTTACCCAAACATAGGAATTTTTTATTCAATTTAATAAAATTTTTCTAAGTTTAAATACAATTTGACTTAAATTGAGAAAAATTTTTAAAATATTTTAGAGGACATTTTAGATTTACTTTTAATTATTTCTTTTTTTTTGACTATATAGGTTAATGCCGTTTTTGTTGTTACTTGTTTAAACATTTTATTGTTGTAATGCTGATATGTTTTTGAAAAAATTAATATATTTATTTTATTAATAAAAAGTAATTATTTTATAACGCAATTAACAATTTCATAATTTTTTTTTATTTTTTGTTTAAGTTTTTTTGTTTATTTATACAAATGCAAAATATGTGTATTATTAACTGACGATGATTTTATTCTGCTACGATTTTACCCGAAAAAAGTATAGTAACTTCTGGTAAAATGAGAAACACAATTACTTTCTTATCACGCTCTCATTTACCGAATTTTTGTTAATAAAAACGCTTTTTGGTAAGATTTTGGTAACGACAAACATTGGCTATGCAAAATAAGTGTGAGCAAAAAGATGTGCTTTCTAGGGTTAAGGAATGTTCGTATTAAGATGACATGTACTAGAGAGTTGTTTATATAGTTGTTAGATATAATTTAGCTGAAGAAAGATTTCTTAAATTCCCAGTATTTAAGCCATTTCAGGACAAAATCACGAAAAAATCATGAAAAAATAGCATTTTTTCCCAATTTTTTGCAATTTTGATGCAGTGGATGCAATTTTTTTGGGTCGGTCCATATGAGAATTTTTTTGCTTTGGTTTGGATCTCAACTTTGCCAAAGACATAAAAACAAAATTCCGAACGGTTTATGATATATGGATTCCATAAAAATTTTCCTTTTTTAAAAAAATCATGTTTGGGTGCAAAAACTTAGGGTGTCCATAAAAAAAAATTTCGATGTAATCTGGCCAAGTCCGTTGCGGATTTTTTTTAGTTTCGATATACACTTCAAAACCGGGTACGAAAGAGGAACCAATTTATGTGTTGCACTGTGTTATTTTATAAACAAGATGTACCAAAAAGAAACTTATGTTGAATGTTAATAATTATTCTTAGGCAGTAACGACGATAAGATGTAGCTAATTTGTTGACTTAACAAAAAATATCGATGCCTAGTTTGACAATGCTCTACACATTTAATGTAGAGTGTCCACTAACGGCTGTTATGTTTTTTGTTGGTTGAAATGAAGAGACAAATTAGTTAAATTTAAATTAGAGTTTTGTGTGCAATATAAAAAATAAACAATTAGCAGAAATAAAGTAAATATAAATTTTTGTGAAACTGTAAACTGGTTAATATTCTTATTAACCCATTAAGAACTCAACAATTGCTTCAAACAAAAATAAAATTTTGCGCATCCTTTTAAACAATAAAAGCATCCTTTATCGTTCGTGATAGATTACCCTCTTGCTTACAAAAAATACAAAGTAATATATCTTAAAATAGAGTTTCAAAAATATTTAAATTATTACTTAACGTTTATAAATCGAACAATACGTAATAAGTGATCGGTAACTCATTACTTTCTGCATGCAAATAATGTAAAAGGTAACGAGCTATCGTTTCAAGATATTACAATCATTTGCAAATTTTTCTGGGAAGTCAGTGTATAAAATTTCATCGACATATCGTTATATTTACGTCATGTAGCGTGCAAAAAAAGCAAAAGAGCCTTTATATGGGAATTAGTTTAAAATTTGATCCGATATTTGAATAGGACATATCTGCACGCATAGAACAAACATGGTTGGGGCAATCATATTCGAAGAGCATCATACATTTTTGGGATTATGATTGTGCCAACCATAGTCGTAATGTACTATAGTTATCATATTTATTTTTGTATTTATTTATTTTATATTAATCATATAATTACAAATTATATCCTAATTCCAGAGGCAACAAAGGCCGGAATCGAACCCACGACCCCCGCACTGATAAGCTAGCACGCAACTTACTAGCCTACCGGGGCGCTCAGTTATCATATTACTGTCATAAAATAACCATAATTTTTCCATAATATGGTGCCAACAGTTATATTATGATTCGAAACTATGAATAAGTTCTTTAAATTTTAGAATATTTCTTTAAGAAATGTTGTTTTCTAAAGCAAAAGTTTAATATTAAGAACTTTTTCAAAAAATTTTCTTTGATTCTATGGATTTTTTTTTAAAGAAAAATACTAAGAACTTTTTTTTTTAAAAAAAACATAAATTCTGTGGACTTTTTCTAATAGAAGAATTATTAGATTCTTATTTCTAAGATTTTTTGTAAATAGTTCTTAGAGTCTCAGAATTTTTTGTTTAGGAACAGTTCTTAGGATCTAAGCATATTTTTACTGGAGTCTCTGAATTTTTCTTTTAGAAAAATTCCTTAGAATCCCAAAATATTTCTACTAGAAAAAGTTCTCAGAATCTGTTAATGCAAAAAGTGCTAAAATACTTTACTCATTACCCCGTCACTGCAATCCCACAACTCCCAAAATCAGGCATATTAAAATGCTGAATGTTGTGAATATTTTACGATCCGAATTGCTTAATTATCTTGATTCTGCTTAATTTTCTAATGTCAAAATTATACCTGTCATAGATACTATTTCTGTTTTTTAGTTTAAGTTTTATTCCTTCTTATTATTTCAACATCCACCAGGGTAAGATTGTTCTCCATATTGTTTTCATAAATAAATTGTCCATTTTTCCGAACATTGATTAATTTGTTTCCAATTCTTTTTTTCGATTCATTTCATATTGGGGCTTTTTATTTAAACCTTCTGAGCAATAAAATCGCCATTTGATTTTATTGCTACTCAGAGCAGTTTGGTAAATCCAGTTTCTTACAGTCCAGATACCATTCGCCTTACATCGCAAAGGTCTTAACAGAATCTAACTATTTTTTATATAGAATTTTTTAAACAATGAATTTTTTTTGTCAAAAATTAATTGATTAGTGTTAATTATAATGTTATATGTATAAACTATTTTCGTAAAAAAAATCCCCCAGGTGAAAATGGTCATATATCATAATTTTTACATGGGTAACTAAACTGATGCATTTTTTAAAGAAAACAATGACTGTAAATGTCAAGTTTATGTTTTATTTGATTTATAGTTATTGAACTACAAAATATAGTTTCATAATTATCATATTTTTTTGTCATAATCAGAATTTTTGTTACCACACTATGGTTACAGCCAATCATGTTATAAAATAGAAAGTGGCAATCATAAAATAATAAAATATTTACTATAATAATATAGGTAGCGACCATCTTGATGGTAAGAATTTATTTATAAAACAATATCTTAATTTTTACAACCATACCCGATTGCAGCAAACGTAATATAGTAGCAGTGATCATGTTGCAACCATGTTTTTTCTCTGCGTTGAAATCGACTCTAAAAGTGATATTAAGTTGATCGGTATAGATACTTAAAGTGGCTCTAGGTCCAATATTTTTTGGTGTTTAAAACACACGCACAGGCTAAATATGTTTTCTCTATGAAGTGGTATATTAAATCCGCCATTTCAAAATTTCCAAATCTGAATTAGTTTTTAATTTTAACAACTTCATATGTCTGCGATATTGAATCAGCTATTTTGAATTTTAATTTAAGATTCAATATACCGGCGTTAAAAAGTAAATAACTCCCAAAAACCGACGTCAAATTGTTTGGGCGTTATTTTATTTTCTTTGGGATTTATTACATTTTTAAATTTAAAAATGATTTCATTATGGAAAAACCCCAATGAAATAAACTCTACAATTAAAATTGCTTGCAGATTATTTCATGTGCATTTTTTTTTTGGGGAGATATTACACTGATTTTTTCCTTAGACTCTGAGGTTCAAACATTTTACTAAAAAAGCATTTAAATTTCGTTTTCGATTAATATATAAAATAATCTACCATGTTATATTTTTTTGCACTTCATCAAGTGTTTTTATGTTTACAATTTTTTGCAGGCATATTTTTACAAAATATGCGTGCAGCAAATTTGTTTATTTCTGCAATACAACTTAAAATACACACATTACTTGCGGCACCACTTCTAAATAAAAGAAACAAGTGCTAAATTAAGTAAAATGTTTATTATTGTAAAGCATTTTCATTGTTTTGCCAGCTTTGTGTCTTGTACTTGAATGTGTGTGACTGGTTGACTACTTTTAGCATTTTACCTTTGTCAGCAGCAACAGCAACAGAAGCAGCAACAGCAGAAAATTATTTCAATAAAAATTACAAGAAATTATTCAAATATACACACATCCACCAAAAATAAAATATATACATCTATGTGTGTTGTGTTTTGTAAAATTAAAAAACAAATAAAAAAAAAATTCAATTTGAAAAACAAACTACAAAAATCGTTTTTTTTTTTTTGCTTTTTGTCAGTTAAAAATTGATGGTTATTTAAAACTATTTTCGATTGCTTTTACTACTTTTGTCGATTATTAAATAATGATTGAAAATAAACAACAAAATGAGCTAAATATATAATGAAAAATCAGTAGTGGTCTTTTTAATGGTATTTTCCATTAATTTAATATGTATTTTAGATTATTTTTATCACATAAAATTCAGAAAGTTTACTTCAGAATACTTTCCTCGTTTAAGCAATAAATGTTTACTTTTTTTTTATTAACATTCAAGAAATATTTTGTTTACCTTCTCTTCCATTACGCACCTGTTTCTAAATGGCTCTGCATTTTAATATGAGTGTGTGAATGAAGTATAAAAGAAATAATATTTTCTTTTTTTTCTTTTAAATATTATTGAAGGGGTTAACTGAAATTAAAGCTGCCATGCAGTCTGTTTTGCAGTCTTAACTATTGAATGAACAAAAACAACAACAAAAAACATTACATTTGTAAAGACAACAACATAAACTACAACATGTTGACATAAAATTCCTGCATAAAAGTCTGTTTTTTTTTAATTTTTTCCATAGAAAAATAACAATAAACGCAACTAAATTGTTTAATAATAATAATAAAGAGGAGAGGGTGCGTTAATGCAGTTTTTCATTTATTTTATATTTTTTATTTATACAATTTTCAATGTTGACATACAAGTTGTCATTCAACTTCAAACATACTGTATTATGAGGTTTTTCTTTGCTTTTTTCTGTTTGAGACAAGTGATGGATGCTTAACAAATGATATAATCAGGCGAATTGTAGGGAATATGATGACGACAATGATGTTTGATATGGTATGTTGCAATTTCAATTCATTTAATCTTTACAATTTATTGTTTTTCATATAAATAATAAAGAAAGTTTTACATAATATAGCTAATGATTAATAACGTTGGTAGTAATCCTTTAAGAGACAATTGAGGTTAACAACCTAATAGGAAGAGAAGTCTAATTGTCAGTTGTTCTAATTAGTTTTTAAATAATGTTGTGATTAACGGAGTTATCTAATAGAATTTTTAAGGAATTTGCAGAAAATTTAAGCCAGTTGAAAATAACTAAAACCACAATTGCATATAAGGAAATACTTATTCGATTTAATGCGACAAAAAAGGCAAAAAAAAAAAACAAGTAAAAATAAGGCTTAAATTCGGCTAAGCCGAATCTAAAAAAATGTTCTCACTGTTTTTGATACAAATAATGTTAAAAATTTAAGAATTCGATGAATTTAACATTAGCGTGTCATCCGATGGAAGTATTCAAATAGAGCTACTAACATTACTCATACTTTACTCTAAGGAAGCAATGACGATGCAATGATTAGATATTCTGATGCATGAGTGGAAAATGTTTATATACTTTCTAGTAATTAATTCATAAGAATGCAGAAAACTAAGTTTAAAGAAGCGAAATTTATGCATTGATATACAAATACTCTTTATTAAAACAAATAAATAATTCTGCATAAGTGAAAAAGCATTTTTGAAACGTTTTTTAAAAATTTTAATTAATTTTTAGACAAATTTTGGATAGTTTAAAAACAGGTTGTACAATTTGGAAATATTTTTAGACAATTTTAAAATATATTTGAACAATTTTAAATAATTTTTGGACAATTTTAAAACATTTTTGGGCAATTTGAAATAATTTTTACACAATTTTAAAATTATTTTGATAAATTCTGAATTAAAGCTGGAAATGGTGTAGTGTTAAATAATAAACATAATGCAAAAATGCACAGATTGCGTCGTCATAAATATTTAAGGCTGAAAAAATGCAAATGACAGGCCAGCTCGTTTCAATTAAAGGTCAAAAAAATCAGTTTTTCTTGATTTTACAAAACTTTTATAAAAATTGCAAAACTGCATAAATTCTAACCCTCATGAAATTTTAAACAAAAATTTAAAAAATTATTTAATAAACAAATTAAAAAATTTCATCAGAACTATTTTTTCAATTTGAATAAATGCTTTAGATTCAAAAAATATACATATACCTTCTATAACTTATGCTTTAGAAGTAATGAAGAGTGATTCTTTAAGATATGCATCGGGTTTGTATCCAGATCACTGTATTTGAAATATGAACTCATGAATTCTTTTGGAAGTGCCTAAGAATAACACCAAAAAATCATTAAAGAATGTCAACTGTAGTAAAGGAAGCAATGAAAGAAGTTATAGTCACAGAATGACTACCATTTTTTTGCTGGGTTCTTCCTTGAAAATTTTCAAATTATGAGTTAACATAAATTAACATAAGCTCGGCAATTAGCAATTTTGTGCCTTTATTCTGCCGACGCATTTAACTTACTGCTTAGATTTTTAGTGATAATATAGATTGGTCTAAGATGGACACTGGCACTGGTGCCGTGGTTTATATTGCTGACACTGACGTGAAAAGGTTATTCAGACTCTCGGATGAGTGCAGTGTCTTCCAGGCTGAGATCCTAGCTATCTGGTCGGCGACGGAGGTGATACTGGGTCACATCGTAATAGGATACGGTGTGGTGACAATTTACGACAAATTATACGGTGCGATCGAGCCTGGTTACATTCACAGTAAGGCTGTGTTAGGTACCCGGACACTGCATGGTGGATGGCAATGATGTGGTGGATGAACTCGCGAGGGAGGGTTCGGGTCTGGACTTGTTAGTCTGGACTTATTGGTGTAAGGCCCCCCTTATGCCACTTCTATGAAGTGATACGGGAAAGGTTTCGTGATGCCGTTATCCGGTCCTGGAGGGAATAGTGGATTGCAGGGTGTCAAGGGCGTTATGGCCCGTATTGTACGCAGGGGCAACCAGGGTTCTATTAGGATTGGATAGGAGTGGTCTCAGGACCCTCATAGGGTTCTTCACGGGCATTGTTCTGTTAGGGCTTTTACGAGTAAACGGGATAATGCCTTGGCGGACTTCTGCAGACTGTGCGGGGATGCCCAGGAGCTAGAGACGATTGAGCATGTACTGTGACACTGTCCTAGGATGCAGATTCTCAGGCAGAAGTGCCTAGGGGATAGATTTCACTATGAACTAGGGTGTATCGCTGGATGTAATCCAGCCGATCTACTAGGGTTTGTCAGGGAAATGGGACGGCTGTTTCTGGTGGGGACTGTAGGTGGGTCTTGTCCTACGTAGTATCTTTTTTTCTTTTCAACTGTCTCGAACCTGTCAACTATTTTCTTCTTTACTTCTCTCTTTCTTCTTCCTCTATACTAAAGGGATTCACAATGGACTGGGGTGCATAACCCTTCTTAAATCAGATGGGAAACAAGAATCATCATCTCGCATAATTATTTGAAGCCCTTCGCCTTTCATTTCTTTTCTATCCCCTTTCCAAAAAAGCAACATATTTACTATTAGGAAGAATTTTCTGAGTGTTGCTTCTCTTTTCCAAAAAAAAAAAAAAAAAAAAATGCTAATAATATGACAAGTCCTCATATTTAACAATAATTTTAGCCACAAACTTTGTAGTTTTGCAGTTTAAGATGCTAAACAGGACCTTACGGCGACGATTCACGCTGCGGGACTGTAATTTAAATTATGCGTTCGACGACATTGATTATCAAAATTATTTAAAATTCAAATTTATATATACATTTTTGTTTAATTTGTGTGTTTATTTGCATTTTGTGGTATTTCTAGCATTTGCAATTTTTTTTTTTGTAAATATATTAACAAATGTCGGTAAATCAACAAATGGAAGCCCTTAAAAGTATTTTGAATATGGTAGATACCACTTTCAAATTATACAAAACAGCAGATAGTGGATACGCCCAGTAAATCTGGAGATCATATTTTTTAACTTCTTCTATAATTTTTTTCGAAAATATCATTTTTCTCCATTTTGAATTAATTTTTACATTTTTTTTGCTCCAAATTTGCTTCTTCTTTTTTTTGAAATATTTACAATGATTAATAGACCATATATCTTTGTTTAGAAAATTATGCAAACATATGGCATCATTGGTGAGAGAAAAAATTTAAAAAATTACAGCATAAGAGAAAACGCAATGATAAAAATAAGTTTTATTTTATTGCGTTTTTCCTCAGCGTTTTTATATACTAAATCTTCATATAAAACAAAACACCGCATCCGCAAAATTTATACAAAATCTATATCTCGAAAATTCTTTAAACGTTTTAAAAATTATTTTCATATTCGTGTTAAGCGCAATAAATTTTATTTCAAAAGAAATGGCACAAGCAGACGTTTTAAAATATAATTAATTGTTTTAATTTTAAATCTGATTTAACTTTTAATAATTCGTTTCGCAGAATTGTTTTTTTTTTATGGAAAAATTTTCAGTTTATGCAATAAATATCAAACGCAAAAATAATCAACTTGATATTTATTAATTCTTATTATGGTTTTTACCTAATGGACCTCCTGCCTCAATTATTTTGTACTTGAATCAATGATTTTTTTATTCTGTGTGATTAAATTTGTATTTTTTGTGTAATGCTTCTAAAATAGTCTACTTACGCTTGGGAAAATATATGATTTAGTTAAAATAAACTTTAGGTTTAATCTTATTTAACATTAAAAGGGATTAATTGTTACAAGTACAACATTTATTTTGCAAAAACCTCAAAAATCAGCTTTTGTTGCATATAATACAATGTTGTTAAAACAAAAAAAAAAATATAATAAAAAGTTTTATAAATTCATAACACGTTTTATGTTTTTTGTTTTATTGGTTTATTGTTGTTAAACTGCAACATCGTTTGTATGTTCATTCCACCATATTACATTCAAATAGGGCCACCCACTTTTCTTACATTTTCGACGAAAACATCATCACATCTTTTCTGTTACCTACAAACCAGCTGCAGTTGAGTAAAGAGTATTTTGCTTTTTTAATCTTGGCTTTTTTTTCATGTCTGCTATATTTATTGTATGAATATCTGTCTGTCTGTCTTTCCGTTGCTAACAGTCATCTGTATATGATTTGTCTGTCTGTCTATTTGATTCTATTTAACAACAAATGTTTCTTCCATTTGAACCTTTTGTGACTTCTCATGTTTTAACAATTTAAAAGTTACATATTCCTCGACAATATGTGACAGTAAACACATTGTTTTGTACATTATAAAATCTGTTTTATAACTTTCCCGATTCTCTTCTCTGGTCTAGGTTCAAATTTATACTTCTCGTTATACTTGTATCATATGAACACTTTACTTCTTTATTTCAATTCATATTTCTGCTGTTAAGGAGAAAAAAAAATGTTAAAACTTTTGTTTAAACTTATCTTGTTTGCAGAAAAAATATGTATATATTTTTTTGTGTTGAAAAGTTATTAATGATTGGATATATTAAGTTTGTTATTTTATATGCTACACTTTTAAATATTTTTTGTAGATGTTTTTTTGTATGAAGAAGAATAAATAATGTAACAATTTCTCTGAAAGTACCTGTTGCTTGACTGGTGAATCAGAACTTATTGTAGAACTGATACTAGTCGCAATTGCTGTGGGAAAATTGTGCCAAATATTTTTATAGACTGTTACTGTAAAAATGTTGCCATATCATTGACAGGTTTAAAAATTTACCAAATAGTTTTATTTCATTAAAATCTTTAATTAAAATAAATTTCCACTTAAGCATGCTGAACAATTTGTCTACCGTACTAAATTAATTTGACATCCTCATCTCAAGTCTTAACTAAAATGTCAGTTATAGTTTTCAGCTTATGACTATTGATATATTTATGTCCTGACACTGACATATGTCAGGACCTGGGAAGATAAATTTGCTTGTTTTGCTGTGTTTGCCTTTTTGTTACTTAGATTTTCTTTTTTCGGCTTTTCCATTTTTTTACACAGAGAAAGCAGATTAATTGTGACAACCGAATTTTTTGCCAACCGAATGGAGCCACCTACATATTTGTTTGTAGAGACCGAAATTCGGTTACTACAAAAGCATTTCGGTTAAAACCATATATTTCAATCGGATCAGGAACACATTTGATTGGAGCAACCGAATAATTCGGTTGCTACAACCAAACTATTCACTTGGCAAAAAATTTGGTTGTCACAATGAATCTGGTTTCTCTGTGTAGATTTAGAGTAGTTTTTTAATAAGATTTCTAGCCTTAAATTCATTTTTTTCGCATTTTTTGCCTCAAAGTGCATTTTCCTAATAAACAAATCTTTTTTCTGCTAGTTTTTTTTTTAAGTGTTTTTCCTTCTTTAAACTAGTGTTTGCAATAATTCGTCCGCATTATTCGAAAAATGAAAAAAAAAAAATATTAATTGGTTATTCAGGTCGATTAACCTTTTAATGCAAACTAAATGTATAACAAAACCATGAGCTGCTTTTTTGTAAAATATCAAGTTAAGTCTATTGCATTGGTTTGTAAAAAGTTTGTTTATGATATTCGAAGCATCCTGATACTTTTTAAGAACTGAGGACACTTTAAAAAGAAAATTTCAGACATGTTCAGTGGGAGTAAACCCTTAAGCCTAAAACAGATAAACGCAGTGTCGACAGTGTTTTACCGAAGTCTAACATTTTGTCGATAAAGCTGTTATTTTATTTTCTTTATTTGTCACTGCCCTACTGGAAATGGACCAGTCACAAAGTTGGTCACGTGACCGGAACTTTGTGGCAGAAACCGGTCCTCGAGTTGATTCTCTTATATGAAAGTAACCGGTAACTTTAACATAGGCTTGTCTAGGAGGTGGTAATTTCTTCCATTTAAGCTACTTGATATATATCGCTGACCTTGTTTAGGGTACCATATCACTGCATTGGTGTAAGTGAATGCGCAACAGAACAGGTTAGAATTATCTTACACATAACTAGTCTCATGTTAGACACTACGTGATGTGTATCAGAACTAATGCAAAATGAAACGGTACGTGACTGGCTCAAATGTACATACGACAGAACTGAGGACAAGTAATTAATAAAAAACTGGTTACATATCAATCACAATGTGTTATGTTGCATAACTTGTAGGGAATGAATAGTTTCGTGATATATCACTTGACTGTTGCAAGTGAACATGTCACAGAGCAAACGAAAATAAGTTAGCGTATGTCAGATTAAGAACGCGTTTTTGAACGAATCCATACACTTCAGTCGCTGAATTTACCTGCAATGTTAAGATCTGGTTGAAACCGATTGTAAAAAATTTTCTTGGGAGATGAAAAGGAAGAATTCTTACGTAATCAAAAAGTCAATTATAAGTAGAACTGTTTTATTGTTTAAAATGGTTCTTTAGGGCTTCAGCAGCAACTTTTGTTCTGCGACTTTTTCAAAATTCCGTTATTTACAAAATTACCGTTATTTTGGCGAGTATTTTTGCTGAACATATAAACTCATAATATTTGCAAATACGGAGTGTTTTGATACATTTTTTAATAAAAATGAATTTTGCACCATCCAGCAGCAATAATTTGTACTAACTATATTCAGCAATGAGAAAAGTAATTTGAATACCTTTTTAACAAAAAAAAAAAAATATTAAAAATTGGTTAAAAAATAACCGAGTGGGAAAGAAAAGAGCTATAAGATAATGAAATAGTTTCAAATTTAATATTAAAATATTAATATATGTATGTAACTTAAATTCAGCATTAAAGTTTTGTACGTACAGTGGATTCCTGATTTAACAAACAATTGATTGTCAGCCGTGTTCGTTAAATTAAAAAATTCGTTAAACCCAGTACTAATCAAACAAAATTTATTCATGTAATAACAAATTAAAAGGACAAATCATATCTTATTATAGATTTTGCTAAACCATATTTAATTGATAATCCAGTAACACCCTCTCCATTTGCATATACATCCAAAATTTTTACTTTTTATTTTAGTGTTAAACGTTTCCTTTAATCCATTTTTTCAATGTTCACAAGTTTACAAGTTTACAAGTTCACAACACGACAACAAAAAACGTAATGACCATATTAAGACATCGGCTGAAAAGTTCGTAGGATAACAAATAAAACAAACCTTTTTTTTTTGGCAAAACTCGACTTTACATATTTATCGACATAGTCCCCTTCAAGAGCGATACAATCACTCCAACGCCTTTCTAACATTTCGATACCTTTTTTATGGAATGATTTACCTTTGGCCTCTTCATTCGAACTAAATCTCTTTCCAGCGATCATTTTTTAAGGTCTGAAAACGGCTAAAAATCATTGGTATCCAAATCTGGCGAATACGGTGGATGCGGAACCAATAGTAAGTGTATTTCGTGCAATTTGGCCATCATTTGCAATCATCGACACGTTGTTGTTTTTGGTAGACTGTGAGCAAACACGGCACCTATTTCGAAAACAGCTTTCTCATGGAAAAATGTTTATGCAAAATACTCGTAAAGCGTTCCACGTTCCTTTGATATCTTTAAGGTATCAGCTATTTCCTGCAACTTCACTTTACGGTGTGCCAAATCGATTTTGTCAACTTTTTTGATGTTTTCCGGTATCACCACCTCTTTTGGACGACTAGAGCGTACAGCGACATCGGTGTTTGTACGACTACGTTTTAAGTCAGAAAACCACTTTTCTACCATTTGTCTCGATGGAGCAAAGTCCAAATAACACTTATCAAGCCAAGCTTTGGCTTAAACAATGTTTTTCCTATTAAAAAGCAATGAGAAATCAACACACGAAATTGTTTTGCATCCATTGTTTTCGAAATCGCAAAAGTAGCGCCACTAAAACAGCTGTAACTTGTTTACTAATAAACGAATTGTCATTAAATTTTGACAGGTATCATCTAAAGGTTCGTAGTTCCAAAAAAACATATTGATTTTGCTTTAGTGGCGTCAGCTATGTATCATCTTACGGATTTTTTAGCCTTTGTGTGTATGTACATGGTAAACAAAATATTGGAAATTCAAAAGAAAATCTTAGAATGCTTTGAGAGAAATTTAAACTTTTATTTAACGATGTGTTCATCACAATTAAAAAAAATATTAAAGCTAAATGGCAATACATAAGTCAATGTTAACCAAATCATATTTCTATATATGTGTGGAGGTGTGTTTCAAGACTACTACTAAATTGGATTTTAATTATTTATACACAGTAACTAATGTAAAAATTTTGCTTGTTCGTTAAATCGCGAATTCGTTAAATCGAGAGTGCGTTAAATCGAGAACCTACTGTACTTAGATTTTTAGTTTTGCGAATAAAATTTTAGTAATTTTAATAGGGGAGTTTCGAATCCGGTAGGCCTGTCGATTAACCCCTGTGACTTCCGGCTAGGTCCAAAAATTACCCAACTTTTCCTAAGAAAACCCTTCAACTGCGCCTAGGTACCCAATATCTTCCACTACTTTTTTTTGGAGGTATCTCCTTGGAATGTTTTAGGGAGTTTCGGCTCCGATAAATCCCGGCTAGGTCGACAAATGACCCCACTTTTCATAGGTAGGACCTTTGACCTTGACAAATCACGGAAATCGATTTGAGGGTTCCCTATGTGAGGTACGTCCTTGGGTTATATGGATAGAATAATCGTCGTAATTAGCCCTTTCATTTGCCGCCACTTCCGACCTTGTAGGCTAATAAATAGGGTACATTACCCCTTTAATGTTTTTTATACGGCACAAATTGCCTTAAAAATCAACATAGTTGTTGGTGACTATTATATTTAAAATTCTGCGGTGGTGCTTGAAGATTACATTCCTACTTCAAAAGTTATATGTGAATCAAGGTAAAAAGAACTATTTTTTTAATTTTTTTCGCTTTTTTTTGAACATTTTCCAAATTTTCTTGTAAACGAAAAATGCGATCGTCACGCATCACAGCAGATTTTCAGATTTTGAAGTCATTAACAACTGTGTTAAATGGCAAGACATAATACTCAGGACAATTTGTGCCGTGTTAAATGTTAGCAGTAGTATTTTCTTACTTCCAAGTTATGTTGTTGCCATTTTTTTCCTCTCAGTGTATTATTGCAACAATAAACGAAAATGGAAGATTACTACCCAAACTAACTATCCAACAAATAAAAACATTGATTTTGTATCTGTTAACATAAGTAATGCATTAAATTTCCATTTTAGGACAAGTGAGGGATATTCTAATTAAAAAAAAAAATTTAAAAAAAATTTCATTGTATTTCAGTTAGTGTTTCTTTTTAATTTTAATTTCGTTTTAATTTTTTTACCCAAAGTTACAAAATTTGGAATTTAAAGAAAAAATAATGCAAAAATTCTAAATTAAAAATTTTACCGAATCGACCTATTTTAACAGATTATTTGGGTCAAATAATTATTTGAGTTTTAAGTTATTTGTTTCGACATTAACCGAAATAGAGGCGATTAAACGAGGAATCGGTTAACCGATTAACCGAATTGGAAACACTACTTTAAACACATTGAATTTTACTTTTTTTGTTGTCTTCTCTGGTCGGGTCATACAAAAAAAAAAAATCTAAAAATTATGGCCCTATGTACTAATTTCGCTAACTATCGTATTATGGCTTATGTCAATCAAAATATGTGTAAATTTTACTTCTATTTTAGGGTACTTCAAATTCGTTTTAAACAAAAAAAAAAAAAAAAAGATTTCTTACTTATTTCTTTTATGCATACATCACGTGTTGTAAAATGCAAGCATAAGCTTGTTGTTTGTCGTACGTGATATTGTATTTTTCCTGTTTTCAACAAAGTAATAAAACTTTCATTGGTCTTGAAATTGTATTAGAGTTTTGTGATGAAGACCTAACTAGTTGGTTAAGAGTTCAGAATCTATTAAAAAGTAAATCTTTATTAACATTTGGAAGAACATGAATTCAATAGAAATAAAACAGGAGATAATTTTCACAACTCCATAAAAGACTTGGTTAAAATCTTATTATCGATTAAGTCTGAATTATAGGTTTATAAGGAACTATAGCGGCTTTTGGTAGATGTCTCAATAATTGTGCCCAACTGTTCGGCTAACTAAAAACAAAATCGGAGTTTGATAAATCAAATCATTTCAAAACAATTTATTTTTTTTTTTTAATTTTTAAAATTTTTTAATCAAAATATCACATTCCTTACCAAGATAATAATAATCTTTATAATTCATTAAAAAGTTATTGTCTTCAAAATATTATCGCTTCATTTATTAGCTTACTGACATTTTTAAGGTTTCATCTTTTTCTTAACGATTTTTTCTTCTTTCTTTTATTGGATTCTCTGTTTTTTTTTTTAAAGCAGATAAATGGCCAACTTCCCAGAGTATACAAAGGAAATTCATTTAAATAAAACTTGTTTTGAAAACAAAGTAAAAGGATCTTTTGATAAAAACCACAATATTTCAATCTTAAAAAGATATCAAAATTCACGCGTATTATAGATTAATTTACACAAGACATGAGTTGTACACAAAAAAAAATATCTTTTAAATAAGAAGAGGAGATTATGGCTTAAAAGAAGCTTTCACCAAAAATAACAACAGACATACAAACAATCAGATATATAACATACATATATAGACGGACATGTGTTACAGATGAATTTTAAAACAGCATTTACATTAAACCAAGTTTTGTCACTTTTTTTTTGCCTGCTTATTTGAGAATCCTGTCAAAAGTTTGTGTGTTCTTCTTCCACACCAATTGCTCAAATTTCCTATATTATAACTTCACACATATGGGAAATAGGCAGCAATTTATTAAGGAGATTTTTCCAGAAACAACTGCAGGAAATTTAAAATTATTGAAGGTTTAATTATGATACACCCAGGAAAACAAGAACTTACCAAATAATGGATTCTAGAACAAGCAGTAACTGGTTGATGTTTGCCTGATAAGATCATTATTTTAATACTGGGATGTCATTGTAGGTTGCTAGTTACCACCAAGCTTACGAGTAGGGAGAGAAATAAATAGTTAATGGTAAGGTTAAAATAGCTAGTTATAGGTAAGGCAAAAATAACTCTTTACAATTTATGCAATGAAAATTCCATTAATAAAACTTGTTATCTAACTTTGCAGTAAGTACTCGTATTCAAATGCTAAGTTTGGCTGACTTGCATTCTAAACCGCTAAATCAAGTGAAAAATCAGTTATTTGGAACTTTTTTTTGGAACCCAAAGTGGTCATTGTCCTCCCACTTACAAACAGTCAAAAATATTGAGTACTCATTACTTTTTAAACATCGCGAATAAACGTAATAAAGTGAGGTGGATAATTAGCTGATACCATGTGGTGAATAAAACAGGTTTTATTAAATAAAAAGTGGTTCTATCAATTCATTTTTGAACTGGTTTATTTTTCTCGAAGCTTTAACATTATAAAATTAAATGTCCCCCTTATGTAGATATATTTTAAGAATAAAGGGAATTTATTTCATTTCAGATGTTTTAAATATGTTTAACGTACTCTCAGAAAAATTTTGCAGCTACCACATCACCGTAGTTATTTTTGCAATTGCAGTTGTTTTACTTAGAAAAACATTTTTTTTTTATTATTTTTACATGCATTTGGAATATTTAGTTTTGAAATAATTATTTGTTATTATTTTATGCATTTTTATTGCATTTTTATTTTGTAAATGTTACAAATTTTAAGTTAATGAGAAAAGTGAAAAATCCTGAATTCGAAAAAAATGTAAGAAAATTTAACTGCATTAGTAGTTGTTTTTAAACTATTTTTTTTAAATATTTTTAACTACATTTGTTGTAGTTGTTTTTATTTATATTTTTAATCGCATTTGTGGTTTTTTAAACTAAAGTTTTAGTTATTTTTAACTGCGTTTCTAGTTACTTTTTCCTATATTTGTAGTTGTTTTTAACTACAATTAAAGATTCTAATAAATGTTTAAAAATTCATAAATTTTTAGTGAAATATGCTAAATTCGAAAGTAGCATTTTTAGTTATTTTTAACTATATTTTTTTAGTTATTTTTATCTACATTTGTTGTAGTTTTTAATTATATTTTTAGCTATTTTTAACTGCATTTGTAGTTATTTTTAACTATATTTGTAGTTATTTTGAACTACAATATTGTTTTTTAACTGCATTTGTAGTTGTTTCTAACTATATATGTGCAGTTGTTATTAACAACATTTTCAGTTATTTTATAAGCAACCAAATTTTTACTGTAAATTGTATATTGTGTTTATTATATTTTTCAGTTATTTTTTAACAGTTAATTTAAATACGCTCATTTGCAATTGATTGTACCTACATAATATCCTGAGTGTACTGCATGTACACTCATGTGAAAAAAATATCAGGCCTAACACAAAAGCAAATACTAATTAAAAGAATTGCCAAGTATAAATATTAAATACTAAAATGAGTTGCTTGGAATACGAAAATTTATAATTTTACCTAATATGCTTTATTTTTTGGGTTTTAAACCCTTCAATGGCGCGGCAGTATACAAGTTAATACAATTCGTATTTTTAGCAGACGCAAATGCATCCAAGATGGAAAAAGAATGTATATAAATTTAATGGAAATTCTCAAAATTAACAGTGAATTGAGTGCAGAGAAAAAGAATGAAAAAATATTACATAGGATAGTTTGGAGGCTGCAAATAACGAATGTGATAACGGAGTTAAGAAAATTTAAAATGGCGAATTCAAAATAGCGGTTGTGGATTTAAAAAAATTTATATTTTAGATAAAGGGTGTCCCAAGAAGAACGCAATTTTGAAATCTGGCAACATTCGAAGTGTCATTGTTTGACATTTGAACAATTGTTATTGTTTGCTAGTAGAAGGTACGAGGTTAGTAAAAAGGGAGCGCTACACGAATGAACAACGCATTCTCATTGTGAAATTGTTTTACCAAAATGGTGAAAGTTTTGCGGCTACAGTAAAGAGATTAATGGATAAATTTGCCGAAACTGGGTCTGTTAGTGATGTAAAGACAACAACGCGCCATCGACCAGTTCGATCGACCGAAAATGTCGCAGCTGTACGTGATGATGTCGCTCAAACTCCATCCACCTCAATTCGACACCGAGCTCAGCAAATTGGTGTCTCCAAATCCACTTTGCAGCGAATTTTGACGAAAGATTTGCATCTTCATGCATACAAAGTTCAATTGACTCAGGAACTGAAGCCAGCTGACCATGGACAGCGAAGGGAGTTCGTTAATTGGGTATTGCAGAGACAACATGAAAATGCTGATTTTGCCGATAAAATCATCTTCAGTGACGAGGCCCATTTTCATCTTGATGGCTTCGTCAATAGGCAGAATTGTCGCATTTGGGGTGAGGAAAATCCTCGAGTGATTCACGAGAAGCAAATGCATCCTCAACGTGTCAGTGTGTGGTGTGGTTTTTGGGCTGGAGGAATCATTGGACCTTTTTTTTATGAAAATGAGACAGGTCAAGCGCAAACAGTCAATGGTGTTCGGTATCGTGAAATGATAACCAGTTTTTTCTTGCCTAGAATTGAAGAAATGAATGTGGAGGGCATGTGGTTCCAACAAGACGGCGCCACATGTCATACAGCCAGAGAAACAATTCAATTGCTGCATCAGTCATTTCCCGGTCGTGTTATTTCGCGTTTTGGAGATCAGAATTGGCCGCCTAGATCGTGCGATTTAACACCATTAGATTTTTTTCTTTGGGGTTTTTTGAAGTCGATGGTTTACGCGAATAAGCCGACGACGACTCAAGACTTAAAAGAGGAAATTGGACGCTGCATTAATGAAATACCGCAGCATTCATGCAAAACGGTCATTGAAAATTTCATTAAAAGATCGCGTGCATGCCAGCAAAGCCGCGGCGGCCATCTGCACGATATATTGTTCCATACATAACCTCATTCTGTCTACTTTACGATAAAGTTTCACGATTTTTTTTTTAATATCTGTGTTTTATTTAAAATTTAAAAATTGCGTTCTTCTTGGGATACCCTTTATAAACCAAAACACACATTTGTCAAAAACTTTCTGCAATTAATCACGTATCAGAAACCAAAAATTTTAAATTCAAAATAGCAGAGAAATTGTAAATGTGCTCTGCCATATTAGATCTGTCATTTCATATTTTTGACTTCAGATTTGTGATCACTGATTCGCCAATTTGATTTTTCTTAATTCTGATCTCATATTCGCAACTAAAATCCTTTGAAACTTCCATTGTGATATTTTATTTCTCATGTGACGCTTAATTGATCCTGCATATGTTTTTGTGATTTTCTCTGAACTCCATTAAACTGTGCAATGGAATAGAGAAACAATTCATAGTTAAATCAATTTATATATCATATTAGATAAGTCCAATTTTAAAAAGTTTACAGGAGAGACAAAAACTGTATAACGTGATTAAGATCTTTATTATAGTTTTTTAAGAATACTAGCCTCCTAATCAAGAATATGGAGTCAAAAAGCTTTAATCGAAACGCGTTTCGGAATTGAGAACCCTTTTTTTAACCCCTGACCCAGGAAATAAAACTTTTGTGGTTCAAAATTGGGAAGAAATAATTTAAAATGTTTTTTCTTTTATTTTTTGCGGATTTTTATCCTAGTTAAAATTAATTCAAAGCTATACCTTTCATTTGAGTATAATCAAAATAAATAATGTTAAAGGAAATATGAAAATTTTGCTTTTTGCATAATGAAAATTTTGCTTTTTTTCCTTTATCCTTAAAACTACAATATTTGCAAAAAAAAAATAAAATATTAAAAACATGTTCATACCAGATACCTCAATGAATCAATAGAGAGGCCAGCCTTGCAAATTTATGAATAACATCTATTGTGAAAATATTTGCAAATTAAATCAAAATTTGGAGTCGAATTTACTTTTTTTAACATAGTTTTTTTCTTGTTATTTTTCGTCTCAATTTTCTACCAAAACCATTAAATTTTATGTTCACTACTGCTCAAATGATATTTTAGCGTGGATAATTCCACTCTAAAATTGATGATGTTATAATATACGAGGGCGGATCAATAAGTCCGTGACTTTTCGAACTTCCCTCGTAGTTATATGAAATAAAACACTGCTTCCATCAAGTACCGCCTGTTAATAGACTGCTGTAAAATTTTGAGCAAGTTCCGTTATTTACTTTGCGTTTAACAGCTGTTAAACACATTCAACCTCGTGGATTTTTTTAAAAATGGAATAAAGTGAATTTCGTGTGCTCATTTGACATAATTTTTTTGCGAAAAAAAACCGTCAATCAAACCAAGAAAAAGCTTGATAAATACTATGGGGACTCTGCACCATCGATTTCAATGGTAAAAAAGTGGTTTACTGACCTTCGTTGTGGTCGCACATGTACAAATGACGTTGAACATTCTGGACAGTGAATTGCGGTCAATACACCCGAAAATGTCGAAAAAATCCATGATATGGTGTTGGCCGATCGAAGAGTAAAAGTGCGTGAGATTGTTGATGCTATAGGCATTTCAAATGGCAGTGTGGTTTCGATTTCAAATGATCAGTTGGATTTAAGAAAGCTGTCTGCAAGATCGGTGCCGCGTTTGCTCTCAATTGACCACACGTGTGTGGTCTCAATGGCAAAATTGGGATACGAATTGGTATCTCATCCGCCATATTCTCCGGATTTGGCCCCCAAAAAAAACTGTGTTTCATTCAAAAAGTCACCGACATTGATTCACCCTCGTACATAAAACATTCAAAGAAACCTTTCATTTGATAACCAATTTAGATATGTTTGCTTTGGAAGATATACAAACAATCTTATAGGTTCTTACCCTTCTTTTTCCTACATTTTCCTACAATTATGAGATTGGACCGAAACGAATACATTTGTCTCCTCTATCACATGAATATATAAATTTCAGTGTAATCACTACCCTCTTTCTGAAAAAAAGTTCTTATAAAAAAATGCCGGAAATATGAAAAAAATATTAACGTTTCGAGATACACTCGTTTCATCGTACAGCACTTTCCCCTACATTACATCTTAGATTTATAAATTAAATTTAAAGTCCATATTTTTAAAATGTCAACTCCATCAAAATGACCACCACTACATTAAACGACTGCGCTCTCAATTTGATCCTGTATGTTTTTGGTCTGCCATACAGTCTATTGCATATGTTCAAATGTCAGATGATGATTATAATACATCTTTATGGGTACCATAGCCGACCAAAAAGGATGACGATGATGATGGCTGTTCGGTTCGATGGTTAATAGTGGTGGTGGAAATGGTGGTAAAGTGTTGATGTTATTATAATATACTTATAAATATGTACATACAATATCACCTTATTATATATCGTTTTATATGTATAGACACTTCTACCCGAAAAAGAAATATAAAAGAAAAAGGAATCATATCATTTCAAGTGTTAAAAATTAAAAAAATAAAACCAAAAAAAAACAACATGCATGAATTCTTGTTGTACGAAGTGTCAAAAGTAAAAGAAAAAAAATCGAACAAAAACAAAAAAAAAAACCGACAAAAAAAAAATACAATTGGTGTAATGTTCAAATAGCAATGTTTTATGAAAAATTTCATATGATATGTATTCTACATCTTAAGCATACATGGGACTAATTAATTGGCAAATTGAAATGATATTATTTTCATTATAATTTACTGAAGTAATAGTCATAATTTTAAGGGTCTGATTGTATAATTGAGTGGAAATGGTTTTAAATTCCATTGCAATTACTAACAAGGATGATACAACTTAACATCATGTACAGAGTAAAAGTCATCGAGCCAATCATTGAGCCACCAAGTCACCGATCCAATCATAAAAGTGTTAATTACTACAAGTTTCAAATACAGTTACTTTATTTATTCTAGTAGGTTTTTAAAATGCATTTATGATTTTTAAATTTTTTATACATTTTATTATTGTGTTTTAGAAGCTATAACATACAATTTAAAGCTCCTGCCCATAAATGGGAGTTCTATTCCATTTTCGTCCGGATATAGGCGGTTATATATTTAGCAAGATAAGAGTGGGTTTGAGAAAGAACGGAACCTTTCAGAAACTCTATACTTCACTAAAACCAATTTAAAGGACCTCATCTAAAACAAATCTTATAGTGAGATTTCTGAGAAAACTCGATATGAATTTAGTGAAGTTATCACGGACGCCCAAGCAATAAGATTTACCAAAGAAAGTCTGTAATGTATAATGAAAATTTTGCTGTTATTACGGGAAATTTTGCTAATTTGAGTGCAGCGGTATTTTTTGCTAATCTTAGCAGCACATGTCTGCTGACGTGTAGTACAATGAAATTAGTAGAAAAAATTAGTAGCCGCTAGTAAATTTTAGTAAACTTTTTGTAAAGTGGAATTTAAAATCGGTTTGGTAAAATCAGCAAAAAAAAAAAAAAATTACTGATATTAAATACAAAATTTTAGATTTATTTTTTTTTATCGAGCATCACATTTTTTTTTTATTTTATTTGTTTTTTTTCAAAAAATAGTTTATAAAAAATTAAAAAACAAAAATCAAAGGCTTAAAAATTGTTAAAACATAAACGAATTAATCATTTTGTTTTAATTTTGTAGTTTCTGTTTTGAAAAATATTTTAGTCAATTTTTTTTTTTTACTTTTAAGGTCAAATTTTAATTGATTTTAGAGCTGATTTTTAGAACTAAAAAAACTTTTACTGCTATTTTAAGTGCATGTCCTATTTTCAGACATGAGTCGGTATATTCACTTCTGATCCCTTTTTTCAATCTAAGTAACATTTTAAGGCAATTTAAGTTTGAATGTATACATTTTAATTATTAATTATTAATATCCACTTTTTTTAAATTAGTAAGTTTTTTTTGCTAATTTTAGCAAATCCGTTTTTATAAATTTGTAAAATGATTTCTGAAATCACCAACAAATATTTGTAAATATTATGTAAAAACTTCGTAATTGGTAAATTGTAAATAACTAAAAGATTTGCAAAATAATAATTTTTTACTTAAATCAGTACAAAAATAGTAAAGTGGGATTGAAAACCGATTCTACTAACTTTTTTTTCTGAGTGTAGCAGAAAAGTTAATAAAATTATATACATATATTATTAAAATAAATTATCTGCAATTAATAAAAATTTTTAATAAATATTAGTGAATTTTAAAATATAGAAAAATTTTAATTTATAAAAAAAATTATTAAAATGCTCAAATTAACTTAATTATTTTTAGATACATTTGTTACACATTAAAATTGCCTTACGAATTCGAATATAGAATCTAACTTTTTTTATTTATAGAGCAAAACTTTTTTAATTTATTTATTTTTTTTTTTTTTGTTAAATATTTTAGACAAAATTAAAAAAAAAATTCAAAGGCTACAAAAATAGTAATTTGATAATTTTTGTTTTCAAATATATTTTTAGTAAATTTTTTGAATTTTAAGGTCAAATTTTAATTGTTTTTAGGGCTGATTTTTAGAACTAAAGAAAACTTTTGACTGCTATTTTAAGTGGATGTCCTATTTTTTGACATGCGTTGGTTGTGAAAAGTATCTACACCTTCAATTCCTTTTTTGAACCTATGTAACATTTTAAGGCAATTTAAGTTTATGTGTATAAGTTTTAATTTTTAACATTTCGTTTAATATCCACTTTTTAATAATTTGTAAAACGATTTCTGAAGTTAGCAACAAAAATTTGTAAATATTCTGTAAAAATTCTGTAATTTGTAAAATGTAAATAGCAAAAAAATATAAAAAAATACTAAATAATATTTTTTTTTTACTAAAAATCAGTACAAAAATAGTAAAGTGGGATTGAAAACTGTTCACGCCAGTGATCAATGGTAACTCTGACACTTTCAACGCCCCCTATATGTCATAAACGGCAGCTGTTGGCATGCGTAACTGCGGCCAGCTTTGCTATGATGCTAGTTGACATTATTTATTGCGTGAACTGTTCAACTAAAACGAAGCTTTTTTCAGATGAGTGAAGACGAGGAGAATGCTCACGTCGTGAACAACTGGTACCAAACTTTTGTACCCAAGGTGCCAACACCAACTGTTCTCACATATTGAAGTTTGACCAGCATGCCAAAAAAACTGCTAAACCTTTATGTTTAACACCAAACCGTTTACAAATTTTTCTATTAACTTTTTTTTCTGAGTGTAGTACTTTATGCGACGGATGGTAAAATACCTTGGAAATATTGCGGACAACTACTTTGCTCTCAACAAATCTGTGAATGGACCGACTTGAACACTTGAAAAGAAACACCATCAGATCTCTCGTAGATCGACTTACACTGCCATCCTATTCCAATTTCATAGTCATGAAGAGATGTGGATATTGATCATGATTCACTCTTCACGAAACTCTCCAGAACTCCCGAAGTACATAGATGAGCAGAAATAATCAAACATTTTAATGTCTAGTCAGTTTCCATGTTTGGACAGTTTTCAGTTTTGCATTATTTTTCACCTTGGAACAAAGTTGTATCTATATGAAAACCGTAGCCCTTTGTTATTTCAGTTACCATTCTTGATTTGTATCTATATGAAAACCGTAGCCCTTTGTTATTTCAGTTACCATTCTTGATTTTAACTGATAGTAATGAAATTCAATGGCAATGACAAATTACCAAGTATGGTCTTAATTTGTGCATAATTGTGTAAATACCGTAGTAACAAAATTGCGAACGGGCTAGCGAAACGCGGCTTCAGTTGCCTGACGAAAGGGCAGTGGACGAGATTTATACTCCACTTTAATCAGCACAGGGCTGAGACGTTTTGGAGAAATACCGAAACATGCAGAGTTGAGATCCTACAATCCTAAAGAAACGAACTTCTGATTCAGTTGAGGGTATTGGCAGGTCACTACTGAATTACGGTTCCTGCCATGGGACCAGGAAAATTAATGAGTGATAATTGTAGGTTTTTTGGGGGAGACGGTGGCGTTTGCGCGTTCCAGGTCGAATTGCTGGGAAGATTATCTATTTCGAGATCTGAAGGAAATTCTAACAATCAGAATTTTAAGACTTCTGGCTTTATACACCATGGGTGCCATCACATCTGTCCGACCTAAGACTTAACTTCCACAAACATTTATTAAATCGAAATCCACAATTTGGTTCTCCAAGTTGAAAACTTTTAATTTATAATGTACATTTAATGCTGTTATTAACTGTATATTTAATTTTTATTAATGCATTCTTACTTTTTATACAAGATCTTTTTTTTTTTTGGTTTGAAAAAAAGGGTTTGTTTTTTTTTTAGTTTTTTTTCGAGGTGTCAATTTCAACGCTTTTGGTTTGTGTTCATGTGTGTGATATTTTAAATTTATACGACATGCTTGCTGATGTATAAATGCTGTCAAATTTTAAATTTTAAGACATTTATTTTAATATTTTTGGAAGTTGTGCAAAAAAGAGGGTTGTTTTCTAAAAATAACAAAATAAATAAAAATATATTTGAAAGAATTTTAAACTTTTTTTTTTAATAAAATTCTTTTTATAACTTTTACTTTAAATCATTTCAATTTTAAATCTTATGCTATCAGACTACAGACTTTTTAAACTCCTTTAAGTCTGTAAGATATTTCAATCTCTTTAATATTGTAATATTAATATAATGATGTAATTTAAAATTTATGAAAATCTTCTTAACGAAATCCTCTTTATTAAAAAGGGAAGTAAAAGAATAGATAGATGGAGGAAAAAAACTATTTACTGCTATTTCTAAAATAATAACTATAAAGAATATATTTGGTTTATTAAAAAGAAGAAAAAAACTTTTTAAAAACTATTTAAGTATTTAAGATACAAAAATGGTAAAAAGTTTGTTCTTTTATGAACAAACTTAATTTTTTGTTTTTATAAATAAACTATTTACAAGTGTAAAAATGTTGTTGAAAAATAATACTAACAAATAAAACCAAAGGGGGAGCCATACAAAAATGTTAAAAAAAAAAAATAACAAAAACAAAAAATAATTTTGTACACTGTTTTTTTTTTTGCCATTTTCCACTTATTTATTAAATAGAATCAAAAAGGAAAAGCGTCTACATAAGTAGAGCACTTAGAAGACCCCAAAAAAAATTAAAAAAGGTTGCAATATAATATGAAGCATAAAGAGATTTTTTTTTTGTTTTGTTTAAGTTTTGTATTAATTAATACTAAAGTAAAAGTTTAATTTTAATTTTTAGTGTGTTCACATTGCAGACGTAATTTGGCTTAAGCTATATTATGATAAGCGTATCAGCAGACAAAGTTATGCAAAATCATGTAAATTATGTTCTGATCGAAATTTATTTTATTAAACATACACTTAAAAAAGTTTGTAAGTTAAAATAACTGAAAATATCCTTTAAAAGAAATGATATTTCATTTAAAAACCGGTCTACTTAATTTTTATTTAAATTAAATGTCATTTGTTATTTATTTTTAAATGTTGATTAATCAACTGACAGATCCGTAAGAAACAAATGATATAATCAGTTAAGATAAATGTCAAAATTTTACCTACCAATCCTTAAAAAATAACTGTTTTTTTCATTTATTTGAAATTATTTCCGTTTTTGTATTTTTTTTTTTTTAATATACTCCTAAAATACAAAATGTTTGTATGCATATGAAGCTATAAACACTTTTTGTGTGAATGTTTTTGTGTATGTATGTGTGTTTATGAAGTTCTTGTAATTTGTATTAAAAAATTTTGTATATATACAACCAATTTAAATAAAAAAACAAATTGAAATTTTTTGAATATTTTTTTTTGAAACAGACAGCAAACAAAATTTAAATTTGTAATAACTGTTACGGACACAAATAAACCACAAGTTTCCGTTTTGTGGGTAAATTTTTATTAAATTTCAAACAAATGAAAAAAATAAATGAAACTGAAAAAAATCGGTAAATGATAGTAAATTATTTCGAATAAATGTGTTTAAGCCAAGAATTTTTATAATTATAATTTTCAAAACCTTAAACCCATTTGAGGGTTAATTCTTTCTTTTGCGTTCCCTTTTTTCCCCACTCCTCTACCACTTTGTAAGGAGTTTTTACTCTTTTTATAACGAGTAAATAGTTAACTGTGCCTTAAACGTTGTTAGCTGCCACTCTCTTTCTATTTTTATTATTTAATTCGTTATTGGATATCAACAACAGCACTACGTGCAAAGAAGATTTTAAGGTAATATAAATATATTTTAAATAAAATTATAGAGACCATTTCTCTAATAACCCAATATAAAACTTTTGTTTTTATTTCCATATTTTCCTACGTCTACGACGAACATTTTGGTCCTTCGAACCGGATTAATAAGCAAAAGTTTTAATATTGGTAAAATTTTAATAAATATTTCCAGTAAGTTCTCCATTTTGAAGTGAATTTTGGCGATTCATCCCTATCATCAAAAAACTTTGTATTCCATATTTTACAAAGTCCGGATAAAAAAGGTGCGTATCATTTTTTTAGTGCTAGGAAAAATAAAAAGTGAAAAAATATACAAATTAAAAGATTTATTTAATTTGTTGATTGTGGTGGTTGATCGTATTACAACCCTACGCGGTAACTTTTTTATTGTTTTTACTCAACGGTGTGTTTGGTTACGCGAACGGAAAAACAGAAATTTATTTTCTAGAGAAAACACAATTTTGTGATTTTACTAATTTTTGTGTTGAAATTTAAAATAGTGTTTAAAGTACATAGATAAATTATAAAATAGAATTTGTCTTATTATTTGCCTTAATTAAAAACCCGTCGGTAACCGTGTAATAGTGATTTATTAGTAATTTTTAATAAATTTACTTTTTGTAAGTTGGTACATTTACCATACGAACATACCTACATATATTTATTTTGTTTATTTTTATTTTGTTTATATTGCTTTCCTCGTTTGTTTGTACGCTGATATTATTACATACATACATACGTACGGTCAAAGCTAGTGCATTTTTTATATACGCTTAAAGTAAAAATATACACTGTATGGTTGTTGTACAATTGGTGACGTCATCAATATTACCCTACACGTATATATACAGGTCATAGTCGCTATATAAAGTGTTTGATTTTTTTATGAAAATTATTTTTATAATTTTTTTTTCCGGATTCCTGCTATATTTTTATCGGTCACTCTACAGACGGTTATAGTCGCTTCCTATAAAGTGTAATTTCAATTAGAAAATTGTTTAAAAATATTTTTTCGAATTTTTGTTAAATTTAATAATTATTTCGGTGAATTATTTTATTTTATAACTAAAAATATTTTTTTTTGTTGTGCGGAATTTAATAATTATTCGAGATATATTTTAACAAGTTCTGATTTTCGTACATTTTCGGAGTTTTTCGTATTTTCTTTTAATTTTTTTTTTTTTTTGAAAACAACTAATTTTCGAGATGTCAGTGACCGCACTTGACCTTTTTATTAGAGCTTCGGATGCTCTAATTGAATTCGAAGCCAATTTTAACGACCTGCGCGAAGATTTTCATACTCAATGTAGTCTTGAAATTGAGGGCGCAGAATTAAAATCTTTGTGGGATACGGTAAAGACCACGTACAACGAGTGCCTGACGTATAACGCAAAGTTGAAAAAGGCGGAACCTTCGGCTAATGAAGTGGTAAAATCTAAATACAAGTCCACCTATCGCGCGTATGTTACTTGTTTGTCGAAAATAAATGACAAGCTGCGAAAGTGTGAAACGGAAATGAAGTCGCAGTTAACGACTGAAAATTTGGTGGATAACGTCTGCCATAATTTGGCTCTACCGCCATGCGACACAGATGTTTTCGAGGGCGATTATCTTTCGTGGCCTACTTTTCGTGATCTTTTTACCGCCGTTTATATTAACAATTCGCGGTTAAGTAACATTGTGCCATTTAGTTAGAAAAACGAAAGGCGAAGCTCGGGAAATTGTTTCTAAATACCCTCTTACGGATCAGGGGTTTGGTATGGCGTGGAAAAACTTGAATAGGGCATATGATAATCCACGTATGTTGGTAAACGACCAGCTCAAGACGCTTTTCGGTCTTCCTTATCTTGATAAGGAAACCAGTGCAGGGTTGAAATCACTTCAACGCGGAATAAATGGTTGCCTTTCTGCAATGTCAATTTATCAGATTTCTACCGAAAATTGGGATCCGATAATTGTTTTTATTTGTCTACAATGGTTACCATCGGCCACTGTGAATATTTGGGAACAGAGTGTAAGGGATAAATCGGCTTTACCACTCTGGAAAGATTTGGACCTCTTTCTCACGGAAAGGGCCCTAACTTTAGATTGTGTTCGTGACATAAAAGCTTCGGAAACTTTGAATAAGTCTTCTGGGAACAAAATAAGGACTCATTACACTAATGCGTCTTCTTCTTCTTCTTCCACATCATCAAAGAATTCTTGCCCTATATGCAAGAATCAAGATCACAATCTACGGCTTTGTCCACGTTTCAGGAGCCTGTCTGTGGCAGATAGATTTTCTACAGTGAAACGATTTCACTGCTGCATAAATTGTTTATCTCGGGCTCATGACTCAAAGAGTTGCAAGAGCACACACAATTGTACCATATGCAACAAGCGTCATCATACGATGTTACATCGTGATGCGTCGTTTTTGGAAAATTCAGCGAGACAAAATAATTCGAATACAAGCTCCGCTCGGCCTAATGATACGAATTCGAATTTTGTTCGACAGAATTTTTCAACCAATGCGAATTCGGTTCCTGCTTATCAGCATGCGAACTTCACACAGGTTGATTCATCGCTACCATCCACTTCTGATGCCGCAGCTCGTGCGAATCAGCAGGTATTTCATACCTCGCAAAATAGGTCGGTTATTCTGGGGACGGCTATGGTGAATATCGTTCACCAGAGTATCACGTATCCAGCCCGTGCTCTTATTGATCCGGGTTCTGAAGCTTCGTTCATATCGGAACGTTTGCAAAACCGCCTGAAACTGTCTACGCATTTCACGAATGCTCAAATTTCAGGTGTGAATCAAGCAGTTGCTGCTAGTTCCAGAAAAATTTGTTCTATACAAATTGGCTCTCCACTAGATCCGTCTATTTCAATGGAAACTATGGCGCTTGTCCTACCTAAAATATCAGGAAATTTGCCATCCTTGTGATTCCGTCTTATATAAAGGATAATTTGCCAAATCTACGATTTGCGGACAACAACTTTTACGACAGTCGGTCTGTTGACATTTTGCTCGGCGCAGATTTATATCCTAGAATTATTCTGGGAGAAATTAAACGCAATATTTTGGGTTCACTTTTGGCTCAAAAATCAGTTTTCGGTTGGATTATAACTGGTCCAATTTTTCAACCTTAAGTCCAAGTTTATTCCACTAAAGTAAATTTTTCTACGGAGGATAATCTCAATAGAAATCTTCTTCGATTTTGGGAACTTGAGGAAACTCCTAGGAAAAGAATTTTTTCAACTTTTGACAAAATTTGTGAGGAAAACTATGAAAAGACTACACGTCGAGGTTCTGATGGTCGTTTCATCGTTACACTTCCATTCAAGCCTGAATTTCCTCAAATATTGAATTTAGGTATATCTAGGTCGAATGTTCTAAAGCAATATCTTCGGAATGAATCTTCTCTTCTACGAAGACCAGAAATTAAGAGGATCTATGATGGCGTTGTTAATGAATACCTGGACCTGGGTCATATGAGACCTGTTTCAACTTCACCTCCTTCAACTACCTTTGCTTGCTATTTACCTCACCACCCTGTCGTTAAACCGGAGCGAAAGACTACAAAATTGCGAGTAGTTTTTAATGCTTCGAATAAAACTTCTAATGGAAATAGTCTTAACGACTGTCTTTACGTTGGGCCCACTTTACAGTCTGATTTGGTTCTTTTGATTCTGCGGTGGCGTCTGTTTAAATTCGTTTTTAATTGCGATATTGCGCAAATGTATCGGCAAATTCGTGTAGATTCTTCTCATACCCCTTTTCAGCGGATTTTGTTCAGAGATTCTCCAAGGGAGAACGTTAATGAGTATGAGTTGCAGACGGTGACTTTTGGAGTTAATTGCGCCCCTTACCTAGCGATAAGAACGTTACTACGATTAGCTGACGATTCTGAGGCTGAGTACCCATTAGCATCACACATTCTACGGAAGTGTATGTATGTTGACGACGTTTTAGCTGGGGCTCATGACGTTTCAACTGCCCTGAGCGCTCGTGATCAGCTTATAGCAGCTTTGTCTTCTGCTAAATTTGAACTTAGGAAATGGACTTCTAATGAACGCATTATTTTGGACAGATTTCCGTCTGAGCATTTGATTGATGCTAAACTTTTGACATTTGTCGAGTCTAGTAGTTCAAAGACTTTGGGTGTTCAATGGAATGCTCAATTGGACTGTTTTTACTTTAATGTAAACCCTATAGCCCACAAAACTGTTCACACTAAGAGGGAAGTTTTGTCAACTATTGCGAAATTGTTTGACCCTGTTGGTTGGCTAGGTCCAGTAGTTGTTGTCGCAAAAATGATTATGCAAAGGATTTGGCTTGATAACATTAATTGTGATGATTCTCTTCCACTTTCTACGGAAAGCAATTGGCAAAGATTTATTGCTTCGTATCATGAAGTTAATAGGATACAAATTCCGCGATGGGTTCGTTATACTCCTGACTCTTCAGTTGAACTTCACGTTTTTTCTGATGCCTCGGAAAAGGCATACGCGGGGGTGATTTATATTCGTATTGAAACTCCCGGCGGTGAAATTTATACGCATTTACTATCTTGTAAAACAAAAGTAGCTCCCATAAAATCGATCTCTATACCTCGTCTTAAGCTTTGTGGTGCAGTTTTGGGTTCTGAACTTTTAAAAACTGTTTTAAGTGAAATTGATGTACGGCTTCAACAGATTTATTGTTGGACTGATTCTACGATAGTCCTTTCCTGGTTGAAGAAGGACCCTTGTTCTTGGACCACATTTGTCGCAAATAGGGTGTGTTTAATTCAGGAGAATGTTGGCCAACATAATTGGTACCACGTCCGATCTGAGGATAATCCTGCCGATTTGGGTAGTCGGGGAGCCGCTCCATCGGAGCTGGAAAATAATGAACTTTGGTGGCATGGGCCCCAGTGGCTTCGTCTTAATAAATCCCAATGGAATATTACCGATTTTTCGCGATTGGACACTGACATTGAAAATCGCTCAGTTCGGAGTTTTGCTTCGTTCTTTATAGACGAAGAGGGGAAGGATACATATGAGGATATTTTGAAGAACTATTCACGCCTTGATAAATCACTTCGTATTATATCGTATGTATTGAGATTTTTCTATAATACCCATCCATCTCACAGATCTGATCGTCATTTTTATGAGAGTAAAACTCTTTCGGGTATGGACATAAAAAGAGCTAAGTTACGCTTAGCCAAGGTATCTCAACAGTTTCATTTTGCTAGAGAGTACAAGTGTCTTTTGGAAAAAAGGCCTTTATATACGAAGAGTTCTTTGCTCCCTCTAAATCCTTTCTTGGATAAAGATGGCGTTATGAGATTGAATGGTCGTTTAGTTAAATCACCGTCTCTTTCGTATACGGAACGACATCCAATAATTTTACCTTACGAGGGTAAATTTACACTTCTGTTGGCAGAATTTGTGCATCTTATTTCCATTCACGGTGGAAATCAATTGATGCTGCGAATAATTCGCATTGAATATTGGGTTCCTCGATTGAAATCTAAAATTCGAGGTGTTGTGAGTCGCTGCAAACGTTGTATAATTGACAAAAAACGTTCATGCAGTCAAATTATGGCAGCTCTTCCTCCGGAAAGAACTGCGCTTGATAGGCCTTTCACCGTCACTGGTGTTGATTTCGCAGGTCCTTTCGATATCAAGAGTTTTACTGGTAGGGCTTGTCGAATAACTAAAGGCTACGTCTGTATATTTGTCTGCTTTTCTACGAAAGCTATACATTTAGAGGCTACTACAGACTTGTCAACTGCAACATTTTTATCCGCCTTTCAACGATTTATTTCTCGCCGAGGGTGTCCTAGTACAATCTTTTCGGATAATGGCACAAACTTCGTAGGTGCGTCGCGTGAATTGGAAAAAGATTTTAAAACTTTTCTCAAGGAAAGTCAGTCCACAGTGTCTACTACGTATGGCATTCAGGGACTTTCATGGCGTTTTATCCCAGCTGGCGCTCCTCACATGGGTGGCCTGTGGGAAGCCGGAGTTAAGAGTTTTAAACTACACTTTAGGAAAGAGGCACAAGGCTTCAAATATACATTCGAAGAACTTTCGACTGTTCTAGCGCGAATAGAAGCATGTCTTAATTCGCGTCCTCTTTGTCGTATGAACGAGAACCCTCAAGAGCCCGTTGCTCTAACTCCGGGTCATTTCTTAATTGGCTCTGCAATTCTAGCTCCTCCGGAGCCTGAAATTAACGAATTGCCAACAAGTCTTGTTAATCGGTTTCTTAAAATGAAAGCTCTTTCTCAGCATATTTGCCGCCGGTGGAAAGATGAGTATTTGATGGATTTGCACAAACGCTACAAGTGGAAAAATCAGGAACGCGATATTCAAGAAAACGATTTGGTCGTGATTAAACACGAACAGCTACCTCCAACTTCGTGGAGACTGGGTCTTGTCGTGAAATTGTATCCGGGTAGTGACGGTATTGTTAGGGTAGTTGATGTGCGTACAGCGAGTGGGGTTGTAAGACGAAATATTACGAAATTGGTCCCTTTGGCCAATTAACACAAAATCACATATTTTTTCTTCTTCTTTTTTTAACCTATTTTTTTTCCTAGCACAATGGCCGCCTTATCGCAAAATTTGTCCGATGATGGTCTTTTGGAAGATTTTGAGGAGGCTATGGAAATAGCAGAGCCTACATCTTCAGCAGCCCCTTTGGCAGCACCTTCTGAAGGAGTTACACCTACGGTTGTTGAGATTACTCCGTCAACAACATCATCGGTTTCCGAACCTTCATCGGAATCTAAAGGAACCTCGGGCTCGAATATTACCACCACTATTTCGCTTGATACCTCTGGTGTTCGGAAGTGTAGGGTCTGTAGGGACAAAAACCATCCCTTGCGTGCATGCGCCAACTTTCGTAAAATGAGTCATGAGAAAAAGTTGCGCATGGTGGTCTTACACCATTACTGCTCACGTTGTTTGGCCCACACGCACACGTCCATAGATTGTCCGAGTGTTTCGAAATGTCGCCTTTGCCACGGTGATCATAACACCCTTCTCCATTCGGGCCGCTTATCTCAGTCCGTCGTCAAAAAACCGCAGGAGCGTTCTGTTGCCAAAACTAAGGTTTCTTCGAAACAAAAAAAAGGCCACTAATCGCCCGTCCTCGTCCGTCTCGACACTTTGTCACCTGCCTATTAGACATGTGGTGTCCTTTTTGCCTACCCTTGTGGTAAAATTAAAAGTGCAGGCAAAGTCTATTTTGGTACGAGCAGCTCTGGACTCGTGTTGTAGCAACAGCTATATGTCTGAGTCATTGGCTGCACAGCTCAGACTGCCCGTCTCTACAATGGATAACTACCGTTATTGTCGCCTGACTGTCGAATCAGTTTATGATTCGGCACAGCTTACTTTGACGGCGAGGGTTACAAAGATGAAGGGCGTGAACACTCCTCCGGAATCTGTCTCGGATCTGGTAAGGGAACATTTTGCTGGGTTTCAGCTTGCAGACCCCCAATTTAACATTTCGGCTCCAGTGGCTCTTGTCTTGGGACCAGAACTGATCCCACAGATTTTGAAGGGAAGGATTCATTCGAGCCCGGGTCTTCCTTTGGCTCAATACACCATATTTGGTTGGGTCATCTCTGGCCAATCCCCTCTTTAAGGGAACGGTCCCCTTTGGACCAACGACCTCTGTGTCAACCCGGCCCCCTTTGGGTCAAACATTTTTATTTTTTTAACGACCTCTGTGTCAACCCGGCCCCCTTTGGGTCATACATTTTTATTTTTTTTTAATGGACCTCTGTGTCAACCCTGGCCCCCTTTGGGTCATAAAATTTTTATATTTGTAATAGACCACTGTGTCAACCTGGCCCCCTTTGGGTCACCGATCCTTTGATCGATTATAACAATTAGTTTTAAGTGTTTTTTGAAAAAAAAAAATAAATGAATTTTTTTTATAATACTGAATATTTTAATACTTATATTTACCTTTAAGTCTTTATTGTTTAGCACTATGTTGCAACCCTTATGATGTTGCAAGGTGGCCGGCAATGTTTAAGCCAAGAATTTTTATAATTATAATTTTCAAAACCTTAAACCCATTTGAGGGTTAATTCTTTCTTTTGCGTTCCCTTTTTTCCCCACTCCTCTACCACTTTGTAAGGAGTTTTTACTCTTTTTATAACGAGTAAATAGTTAACTGTGCCTTAAACGTTGTTAGCTGCCACTCTCTTTCTATTTTTATTATTTAATTCGTTATTGGATATCAACAACAGCACTACGTGCAAAGAAGATTTTAAGGTAATATAAATATATTTTAAATAAAATTATAGAGACCATTTCTCTAATAACCCAATATAAAACTTTTGTTTTTATTTCCATATTTTCCTACGTCTACGACGAACAAATGTATAAGAAAGTTAATCTAGATATTTCTTTAAAAAATAAATGTATGTTCCTTTATTTTTAAATGAAACGGAAAACTTTTCAAACTACAAACAGTTAACTACATAATATTCTAAGTGTATAATTACAAATTATATATTAATACCGTAACCGAGCACTAGCAACGAAGGCTTTCGGCTCGTTGTAGCGAAAACAGACCAGAGCCTCTGGTGGAAATCGAACCCACGACCCCCGCTTTGATCGAAATAATAGCTACAATTTCCCTAAAATATTTGTACTTTCTTAAAATTGTAAGCAATCTAATAACGAAAGTACGTTAATAACCTTTTTTTCATAAAATTTGTGTAAAACATTTATAAGATTATTCTGTTTCGGCTTTTAAGATAAAGTTAAAAGAAAAGACAATTGCAAAAATAAAAAAATTAAATTTCAGCTTAGAATCTATTTTTTAATTAAATTTTTCAAATGCAGCGGGTAAGCATGTGTGCAAATGTGACCTGTTTTTAGCAGTCACGAAACAGGTCCCTGGATAGGTCCTTTCAGACCGGTCCTGTTTGCACTAGTCACGGAACGGGTGCTCGAACTTCAATTGACCCCTTTGCTCCCACAGTAAAAATACTCCTTTTAAAATGTGTATTATTTTGTGTAATTTTAGTAAAAAACCAAAAATCTAAAGAAGAAAAAGTTGTTCGGAAAAATTTTTGTTAATAAACTTGGAAATGGCTGGCAAAATTTGATTTCAGTTTAACAAAACCAAGTTTAACTGACATCCCACAAACTCGGCTACTTTCAAAATGAATATTCACATATAAACGAAAATCATGATAGCCCTTACCCTAAATAAATTGGAGTGCCCCAACCCTGAAGTTTTAAAAATGGGGAAAATGAGTTTTTGCAAGTTTTATCAAAAATTTAGATATTTTTAATTGGAATTTAATTTTAAGATACTGAAAATCGTAATATGCTTTTAATTATCTTTCCAAAAAGGAA
Organism: Eustalomyia histrio; assembly: GCA_949748255.1. Taxonomy (NCBI): domain Eukaryota; kingdom Metazoa; phylum Arthropoda; class Insecta; order Diptera; family Anthomyiidae; genus Eustalomyia; species Eustalomyia histrio. The sequence goes on from OX456524.1 coordinate 23,128,653, forward strand.
ATAAAAAATTGAATTGACTAAAAATCAAGCAAGTTATTACAATTTTCCTCTGCAATCCATGATTTGATATTTATTGAAATAATATACACTCACCAAAAAAAGTCTGTAATGTCAACTAAAAATTTTGCTGTTATTGCGGGAAATTTTGCTAATTTGAGCCCAGCGGTATTTTTTGCTTATCTTAGCAACACATGTCTGCTGACGTGTGGTACAATGAAATTAGTAGAAAAATTAGTAGCCGCTACTAAATTTTAGTAGACTTTTTGTAAAGTGGAATTTAAAATCTGTTTGCTAAAATCAGCAAAAAAAATTACTAAATATTATTAACATTAGTAAAAAGCTTTGAATTTATTTTTTTTATCGAGCATCAAAAATTTTGATTATATTTTTTAAATAACGAATTAATCATTTTGTTTTAATTTGGTAATTTCTGTTTTGAAAAATATTTTGGTCAGTTTTTTTTACTTTTAAGGTTTAATTTTAATTGTTTTTAGGGCGGATTTTTAGAACTAAAAAACCTTTTTTGTGCTATTTTAAGTGGATGTCCTCTTTTTAGACATGAGTCGGTATCTTCACTTCCGATCCCTTTTTTAATATATGTAACATTTTAAGGAAATTTCAGTTTGTAGGTGTAAGTTTTAATTAGAAATAACATTTCCTTCAATATCCACGTTTTTAAAATTAGTAAAATTTTTTGCTAATTTTAGCAAATCGGTTTTCAAAAATTTGTAAAATGATTTCTGAAATTAGCAACAAAAATTTGTAAATATTCTGTAAATAGCAAAAAGATTTGCTAAATAATAATTTTTTACTAAAAATCAGTACAAAAATAGTAGAGTGGGATTGAAAACCGTTTACAAATTTTTCTACTAACTTTTTTTTCTGAGTGTACTATAATGGAATTTTGTTTTCCAGCCAGGGAAAACTCAGGGGCGGTTGGGCCTGCTTTCTTTAATGAACAGTATAATCGTTTCCGTAGGTGACGAGAACGGATAACGATTTATGACATAGCCAAGTTTATTTTAGAGTTATAGCGGCACTATTCCCTAAGTCGGAGTACGAACGTTCGTGAAATACGAACGAAAAAGTTTGACAAATATTGCTAACTAACTCACGAGAAAAGTCGGCAAGTGAGTCGTAGTATCAGGAAAATGGTTTTAACTACGGTCAGGAAATATTTCTTAATAACTCACGAGAATAATCGGTAGGTGAGTCGGGTTAAATCGGTTCTAGCTACGTTTACATGACTCACGAGAATAATCGGCAGGTGATTCGGGTTAGATGGGGAAAAGAGTATCTGGTTGGCTTACAAGTTATACTTCGGCTGCTAGCCGAAGTATGACTCGAACTCCAACTGGAGACCCTTTTGGCTTCTAAACTTTGACACTACATGTAATAAATTTTGCCAACTGAATGAGAATTACTAGAATAGAATGTTGGTTACGTGCATCAGTAACTGTATTAGGTATATGAATAAGTAGGTTATTTGTAACGTCATGTTACAATACTACAAAAATATTGTTGAATTCAACAAGTCATTTTAACACTTTGTCTAATTTTTATGTTTAGGGATTAAAAACTCCAAATGAATTTTTAGGCACTCCTGTTTTCATATGGCTTTTTTTTTTAATTTCATATGATTTTGGCCGGAAAAATAAATACAACACAAGATAAAATATTTTAATCCTCTAAGTTAGGGCAAAATGGATTTACATTGAGCAAATATTGATGAAACTATTTGATATTATTTTGATAGCTCGCATAATAATATTCATAACTTAATTATATTAGATTAACTCTTAGATGCTGTTGGGGTCTATAACTATGAACCTGTGATAAAAAAAAATTAAAATATGTATTAAATTCATCTTAAGGTCATATAGACGCAAACAACCCTATTAAAAAGATAATTTACTGCTTATCAAACAAATGATCTGGAGCAATATTTAATCATATTCAATTTTATGACCGTTAATATTTGCTTATGTCCGTTAATATATGCTGAACATATTTGGTCCTAAAAATGATGGATTGATGTATTTTCCGATTAAGTAATATATTAATTGATCTGAAAAATGACAGGTCAAATTAGGTCCATTAATATATTTGGAGATTTATGAAAGTATAAATTGATCTAAATGTATTGGATAAGATCCGGAATCTAGTTTATAAAAAAAGTATTTTTTTTTTTCTTAATATAAACAAATAATTTCAAGCTATCAAATTTTGTTTGTGTGTGTTTTTGGAAGCTATGAGAATAGGTCCTTAAAGTATATTTCATACCTCTAGGTGATTAGGGTGCCCCTATCCAGAATTTTTTATCTTTTTTTTTGGGAAAAATTTGTTTTAGTAATTTTTTTAATTGGCATCAAAAAATACCTGTAACCTTAAATTTTCACCCTCTTACCCCCACCTCTAGGTAATTAGGGTGTCCTTATCCAGAATTTTTAATCTATCCCGATCCAAAATTTGTTTTCTATTTGGCATCAAAAACTACCTAAAACCCTAAGTTTTTACCCTCCTACCCCCACCTCTAGGTAATTAGGGTGTCCTTATCCAGAGTTTTTAATCTATTTTTTTGAGAACAATTTTTTATTCATGCAAAAAATAAGTTATATGGCTATGGTGTCAGCAACTTTTATATAACATTATATATAATAAAAATCTAGATTATTTTAAAGTAATTACATATATCTTATTCTATCAAAAATTTATGGGTACTGTTGCCCGAAACGGGTAAAAATTTAAAATTTTTATAAAAAATAATATTAAGAAGAAAATAAAAAATAAATTCAAAAACACAAAAAAAAAAAAGATTTTTTCATCTTCCTGGCTCGGATTGTAAACCATTGACATGCAGCTACTTATAATTATATCCAATTTAATCATGTACCATAACAAAAATCCTCTTGATATGGAATCATGTATCTCAAATTTGTTTGCTAAAATTGTACAATATATAATTATATCTTATATAATATAGAAAAAAATACAGATATGAGAGACTACACATTTATAACTTATGAAATATGAAAACCATATATAATTATATCTCATATGTATAATGTTATCAAAAATATTTGAGAAGAGAGCATATATTTATTATTTCTCAAATACGTGATTGTATATATAAATATGATTTTATATATACAATATGTTATATTAATCTGATCTAATTTTATAAAGATATATATATATATATATATATATATATATATATTTATATATATATATATATGTGCACAGCACATATTGCGGGGACGGGTTTTCGTTCCACAAGTTACTATGAAGACATTTTGTTACTTTGGGGACTGTCCTTAAGCTTTTCGTTATTCTAGTGTTTACTCTGAAGACATTTTACTGGACACAGCGCATTTTATAGGGACTTTTTTGGCTGTATATACAGATGTCTTCAAAGTATATATATATATATATATATATATATATATATATATATATATATATATATATATATATATATATATATTCATTGCCAATACTTTGAAGACATCTGTATATACAGCCAAAAAAGTCCCTATTATATATGCGCTGTATCCAGTAAAATGTCTTCAGTGTAAACAGTAGAATAACGAAAAGTTTAAGGACAGTCCCCAAAGTAACAAAATGTCTTCATAGTAACTTGTGGAACGAAAAGCCATATACATATATATATGTGCACAGCACATATTGCGGGGACGCGTTTTCGTTCCACAAGTTACTATGAAGACATTTTGTTACTTTGGGGACTGTCCTTAAACTTTTCGTTATTCTAGTGTTTACTTTGAAGACATTTTACTGGACACAGCGCATTTTATAGGGACTTTTTTGGCTGTATATACAGATGTCTTCAAAGTATGGGCAATGCATATATATATATATATATATATATATATATATATGCACAGCACATGTTGCGGGGACGGTTTTTCGTTCCACAAGTTACTATGAAGACATTTTGTTACTTTGGGGACTGTCCTTAAACTTTTCGTTGTTCTACTGTTTACACTGAAGACATTTTACTGGATACAGCGCATTTTATAGGGACTTTTTTGCCTGTATATACAGTTGTAGCAACCGAATTTTTTGGATGTGAATACCGAATTGTTGTTGAGACAACCGAAATACTGTTGTCACAGTCAAATTACTCAAGTCTCAATTGAGTTTTAGTTATCACAACCGCAAACATCGGTTACTACAACCGAACCATTCGATTGGCTACAAAATTCGGTTCTCAGCACGAATCTTTTTTTTGGGTGTATCTGCATACCGAAATGTGAATTTATATATTATAATTTATTATTAGATAATATATAAAGGGTGGTTAAATTTTAAGGGCCGACGTTGAATGTGAACCACACCTAAACGTCAAGTTTTTTTCTGCATTTTATTTAACATTTCTCAATTTCAGACTAACTCAATTTGAACCATGGAAAGATACAAAATCGAGCAACGCGTTAAAGTTATTCAGGCTTATTATGAAAATGGGCGTTCAAATCAAAATGCATTTCGTGCACTTCGTGATTTTTTTTTTGGTCAGCATAATCGACCAAATGTGTCCATAATCGGAGAATTGTGGGAAAATCTCAGCGGACCGGATCTGTGAAAACACCTGTGCATGCTCGCCTAGTTCGTTCTGCGGGAAACATTGCTGTTATTCGCGATAGTGTGTCATGAGGTCGGCCAAGCATTCACCGTGAATGGTGTTCGCTATCGCGAGATCATAACGGAATTCTTGAAGCCAGAAATTGAGGATATGACCCCGGACGATATGTGGTTTCAACAGCACGGTGCCACTTGCCACACAGCTAACGATACAATGGCTATTTTGCGCAACAAATTCATTGGCCGTGTTATCTCACGTGGTGGCGATGTCAATTGGCCACCAAGATCATGTGATTTGACACCGTTGGACTTCTTTCTTTGGAGTTATTTGAAAGAAAGGTGTACGTCGATAAGCCAGCAACAATTCAAGAGCTAAAGGATGAGATAATTCCATACACTAACGGCATAGAACCTCAATTATGCCTCAGCGTCATCGAAAATTTGTAACCATTTGGCCGATATTTTTTTCCATACATAATTAAACCATACCATATTATCATAATAAAAAGAAATGACAATAACTTCTTAAATAATTTGTGTTTTATTCAAAATCAACATCGGCCCTTAAAATTTAACCACCCTTTTGGCCGATATTTTTTTCCATACATAATTAAACCATACCATATTATCATAATAAAAAGAAATGACAATAACTTCTTAAATAATTTGTGTTTTATTCAAAATCAACATCGGCCCTTAAAATTTAACCACCCTTTATAAACTTTTTTTGATGAAACAAAAATTAATATTTTCCCCTTGTAATCACATTTCAAACTTCAGGGCCGATGATCCTATTTTTTTTTTTTTTTTGGGATCCTTAGTTTAACACTCGAATAAATAATTCTAGGGGAGTCCTCACATTTTCCTTTGGAGATTCTTAATGTATGTTAATGTAGATATGAATTCACATAAATATTTTTTAGGAATTGTTATTGTTTGTTAACATAATTTGGTTTATATTATTTTTCTGGTCAAGCTTTTTAATTATTTTATAATTTTACATCACTAATAACTATTTGCATACATTGTTATAATTGCATTAAAAATTTACGCACAATCGAGCTACTAACAAGATGTTGAAAACTCGCACTTACTAGCCATACCCTGATTTAAGACTCTTATATAAATAAACCTTATACTTTTGTATAAGAATTACTAGACCAGAATAAGTTTTTTCTTGTATTTTTTACAAACAAAACATAAACCTCCAAGCCACATAATGTGGGGAGTGTTAGATGACAAACAAACGGAGGAAAAGACGCAAAACTTGACACGTTTTTTTTTCTGTTTGTTTTCTCCTTAGAAAACAATGTCGCATGTATAACTCTTGTATTATGCCACATTTGTCGAACGCAGTAATTAACTGGGTATACAATTTCAAAATCCCCCCCAATGTGTGTTTGTGTGTTGTTCTTGTTAGTTCCTCCCCCAATTCGAACCATTTGAAAAGTACCCAGTCAAAGTGTACATATAAAGATTTACAAAATGACTCAAGGTGTCTAGACAGTTTAAAGAAAATAAATAGGTTTAAGACCATAGGACTGACTATGGACAAAAAGATTATGGTTAGCATGAAACAATAACAAAATACATACTTAAAGGATATTGAATTTTATTAGTGTTTTGTTTTTAAGATCCTTAAATATATTTGTTAAGGTGTTGAAAATTAATTTTTAAAGGCAACATGGGGAATCCAAAGTGTGTGCACTGTTGTAGGTAAATTTTATACGAATCAAATGTCTGCTGCATTAAATGTTTATGAAGATGTTTTCTTGTTTTCTGTTTTCCTTAAAAAGGTGTCAACATTATATGCAAAAATTCAAAAATATGCATAATTTATGTAATCATTTTTGCATATAAGCATACATACATAAATAAGAGGCTGTTAAGTTTGCTTTAGAATACCTTGTCTTATAAACATTCTAAAGCATGACAACTTAATTTTAATGAAATTTATAATCAAAATATACAGACATACATACACATTTAACACAAACAACTACAGCAAATATAAATATTATTCCACCTCTTAAAATTAACAACAATTTGTAAACAACATAACATACTATATGAATATGCTGCATTCAATTCAATCAATGTTTGTCGCTTTTAAACATTAACACCAACACCAACACCAACAACTACAACAACAACCCAGCTAGATTTTAGCATATTCCTGCCTCTAAAATACATTTTATATAAATAGAAACGAGACAATAAGGTTTAACAACGTATGAGTTGTCAAATGGTGTCAACAAATGACACCTTCAACATAGTTTCCGTTGCAAAAAATATAAGAGAAAAAAAAACACACAAAAATATAAACGCTTGAGTGATCCGAAAACCCCACCCATTTTATGCATTTAAATCAAGAAACCTATAAATGAATAATGAACGCATTATAAAAATCAATTCTTAAGTATATTTAAACTGCTGGTGCATTTTATTTATTTTTTAGCATAAACAAAATTCTCATTTTCATTATTTTTTTTATTCATTTTTTTCTTTTTGCATACAGAAATATTAATATATTTTGCAATTTCCAATGCGTCAAAACTAAACAATATTTTTTTTTTTTGTAACACATAAATATGTATTTATAAAGGGTGATTTTTTTGCTACTTGGTTTTTCAGTGTAAAAAAAAAAAATATTCGTGACATGTGGCAATGCCAAATATCCTCAGTACACTCACCAAAAATAGTCTGAAATGGCTAATTTGATTCCAGCGGTATTGTTTGCTAATCTTAGCAGCACATGTCTGCTGACGTGTAATACAATGAAATTTGTAGAAAAAATTTGCTGCCGCTAGTAAATTTTAGTAAACTTTTTGTAAAGTGGAATTTAAAATCGGTTTGATGAAATCAGCAAAAAAAAAATACTAATATTAAATACAAAATTTTAGATTTATTTTTTTTATCGAGCATCAAATTTTTATACCCTCCACCATATATGGTGAGGGTATATAACAGTTTGTCATTCCGTTTGTAATATGTCGAAATATAGGTTTAATACCCCATAAAGTATATATATTCGTGATCCTTATGCAATTTTAAGTCGATTTAGCGATGTCCGTCTGTCTGTCTGTCTGTTGAAATCACGATCACGACGCGAAGACGCAAGCGGGGGTGCCTATTTTTACCCAGATTATTGAACATCCTCCCGAGCAGTTTGGTATTTAAAATGAGCAAAATCGGTCAAGCAGTTCAAAAGTTATGAGTGAAAATGTGAAGGTACCTCTAAATTTTCCATACAAATTTGTACAATTTTTCTGTATCTAATTTTTTTTCTGTTAAGTAAGTAAAAATGTTATTAAGTCTTCTTATTGTTCGATTACATTTATTGTCTTACATACTATGATAACTAAGTTAACGTAAAAATGAACAATGTTAAAGTCGCTAACAGAGCAGACCTCTGTAAATAACATTGCTAAAACTAAATAACAAAAGTTCGTTACATAAATTGACAAAACATATTTATATTACAGTTCATGCAAAATTTAGTATATACATATATCATCTTCATCCCCTTTGGTGGAGGGTATTCAAAGATTCGGCACAGCCGAATTTAGCCCTTTTTTACTTGTTTTTTATTTTATTTGTTTTTTTTTCAAAAAATATTTTATAAAAAATTAAAAAACAAAATTCAAAGGCTTAAAAATTGTTTAAACATAAACGAATTAATCATTTTGTTTTAATTTTGTAATTTCTGTTTTCAAAAATATTTTAGTAAATTTTTTTTTTTTACTTTTAAGGTCAAATTTTAATTGTTTTTAGGGCTGATTTTTAGAGCTAAAAAAACTTTTACTGCTATTTTAAGTGGATGTCCTATTTTCAGACATGAGTCGGTATATTCACTTACGATCCCTTTTTTTTATCTATGTAACATTTAAGTTTGTAGGTGTAAGTTTTAATTAGAAATAACATTTCCTTCAATATCCACGTTTATAAAATAAGTATTTTTTTTTCTAATTTTAGCAAATGGGTTTTCAAAAATTTGTAAAATGGTTTCTGAAATTAGCAAATTTGTAAAATAATAATTTGTTTTAATCAGTGCAAAAATAGTAAAGTGGGATTGAAAACCGTTTACAAACTTTTCTACAAACTTTTTTATCTGAGTGTAAGGTTTGCCATTTCAAGATGAATAGACTTACAGATGAACAACGTTTGCAAATCGACGAAGCTCATTTTTGGTTCGATGGGTACGTCAACAAACAGAATTGCCGAATTTGGTGTGAAGAGCAGCCAGAGCCAGTTCAAGAGCTGCCTAAAAGTTGCACTGTTTGGTGCAGCTCGTGGGCCGGCGGCAGCATTGGGCCGTACCGAGTTTTTTCTCCAAAATTGTAAGAATTGGACTTGGTTGACATGTGGTTTTAACAAGACGATGCCACATGACACACGGCACGCGATACCATGAACCTATTGAGAGGCCAGTTAGGTGATCAATTAATTTTACGTTTCGCAGTCCATTGGTCGACAAGATCATGCGCTTTGAGCCCACTAGCTGGATCAATAAGTCCATGACTTTTTTTTTTTTTTTGCAAAAAAAGAAAAATATTTTTCAACATAATCTTACACTAAGTTCAACGCTTCTCCAATTTTTGTATCCCTTCCAAAAAATAGTATTTTTCGTGGTCCATCAATAATTTGATCATTGGAGCTAAATCTCTTTCCACCGAGCCATTTCTTTAGGTTTGGAAATGGGAAAAAGTCACTGGGGGCTAAATCCAGAGAATATGGCGGATGAGGTACCAATTCGTAGCCCAATTCATGGAATTTTGCCAATCCTTTTAAATTGTCACACGATTACGTTTATGGTCAATTGAGAGCAAACGCGGCACTCATCTTGCAGACAGCTTTCTTAAATCCAACTGATCACTTAAAATCGAAACCACACTGCCATATGAAATGCATATGGCATCAACAATCTCACGCACTTTTACTCTTCGATCCGCCAACACCATATCGTGGATTTTTTCGACATTTTCGGGTGTATTGAACGTTCAGCGTCATTTGTACTTGTGCGACCACAACGAATGTCAGTAAACCACTTTTTTTACCATTGAATTCGATGGTGCAGAGTCCCCATAGTATTTATCCAGCTTTTCCTTGGTTTGATTGACGGTTTTTTCGCAATAAATAATATTTAATGAGCACTCGAAATTCATCTTATTCCATTTTTAAAAAAATCCACGAGGTTGTATGTTTTGAATAGCTGTTAAACGCAAAGTAAATGACGGAACTTGGTAAAAATTTGACAGTAGTCTATTAATAGGTGGTACTTGATGGGAGCAGTGTTGCATTTCATTTAACTACGAGGGAAGTTCGAAAAGTCACGGACTTATTGATCCGCCCTCGTATTTTATGTTTGGATACTTGAAGTCTCTCGTGAACAGGAACAAGCCAGCCACAATTCCAGCTTTCAAAGACAAAGACAACAGTACAGCTACCTTTGGTGAGATACCGGCTGAAATGCCCGAAAAAGTATGCCAAATTTGGAGCTCACGGATGGACCATCTACAGTGTAGCTGCGGGCAACATTTACAGGAAATAATCTTTAAAAAGTAAATGGCAGGCATTTATTTATCGCCCCAAATAAAAATATCAATTCCTTTTACAAATTTTCTGTTTTTTATTCAATGTTTAAAACACAAACGGTTAAAAAATCACCCTTTATGTATAAATGTCCCATCATATAGAAAATCAAACATATTAATATATTTTTTATGGTTTGACCAACCTTAAGCACGTCTACAGATCGGAATACTAGACTTAAAATATTCTGTTAGTAAAAATAACTGAAAAATCATTTAATTTAACAAAAAAAAACTCGGAATTTTAAGGAACCCAAAAAGGGGATTTTTTTTTTAAAGTAAATAAGATGAATACTTTAGGGTAATAAAGATCAATAAATTAGAAACTTTTGGTTTATTTCTAATGATAAGTTATTCAAATCTAAGGCTTCCAAAACTTAACCCGGACCACTGATTTAAACAAAGATTTAAGTTGCTTTATTTAACACAATAGTCAAAATCTTCAGTGCTTTAACTAATTGTGAACATTAATTTTAAAAATTATTTATAACTAATTTTTCAACATTAAACAATTTATTGTTAAATTTAAATGTTAAGTAGTTCACAAGTTGTACTAACAAAGATATTACCCCAACCAAAATGTTGCGATTTTGATATGTGATACAAAAAGAAAATTTAAGATCGTCACGGCTTTTGGGCCAACTCCGAATTTTAAGGAACCCAAAACGGGGATTTTGTTTTTGCTTTTTAAAGTATTTAAATTAAAGGAAAAATATGCAAGGTGGTACCATTGACAAGGGATTATCGAGGTACCTTTTATTATCGGTACTATTATGCTTTTTTGAATTTGAGTTAAAGTTGCGATCATTTTTGGTACTTCATATGGAGAAGTATACTGATAACAATGTAAGTGTCTTATATTTTATCGATTTAAATTTCAGTGGACACATATTTGTTCTTCTTTTGGATTTTAATGAATTTTCAGCAAAGGCGATTTTTTTTTGTACTTTTTGGAGTAACTTGACAACCCTCTGCTAAAACAGGGACATAATGCATATGTAACAAATAGATTATTTTAATTTAACAAGTAGATTATTTTAACACAGTTTTTATATAGAATTTCTATCGTTTCCGATATGCTGCCGATCAAAAAGATACCCAAATATGTCTGAGTTTTTCCCCCATATTTTACTCTACAGATCCCCAAGATGACCGAAAAAGTGAAACAGTTTAATCGTACATCTACTTTTTCTATTACATTTCCTCGGAAATTATATCGAAAACTGCGCGAAATAGAGCAAAACGGATAAATTTGATTTTAATCGTTACTTCTTAAAATTTCAAAGCAAATAAAAATCAAATTAACAATTTTAGTCCAGCTGCTGCAAACATATGCCAGAAATCATATGCATAAATAAATAGCGGACTTAAAAGCCCGCTTAGAATACTTTTTTGGAGAAACATCAAGAAAATCAAGAAGGTCGTATAACAAATCATTATCAATAAATAGCAAAAGTTGATCTTTCATAAAACCAATTTCGTTGTAACTTATACAATTTAATGTGTTTTTATTTCTTTTTGAAGTCTAATACCAAAAAGAACATACTTTTTTTTTGGATTATTGACTGGTTAATTTGACTTCGTCCTTTCGGTGGTATTGAAAATTAACAAATCGGTGCAGCGAGCTATATAGTGAGTAATTGTGAATAGATAAAGTTGAGGTTCCGCTAAGTTTTCCAAGTAAGAGTATTATAACACAATTTCATAATATTGTTAGAAATTTTTACCAGTCGTGGTGAATACCATTTTGCATTCACCTCAAAAATTTTTCTCTCCACAATTTTTTCTTTTCACCTCAAAATTTTTTTTTCACCTTGATAATGTTTTCTTTTCCGACTAAAATCGTTAAAATCGTTTTAAAGTTTTTTATATAAATTTTCTGAAATGGATTTTTTGATCTTAACTTTTTTAATTTTGTTCATTTGTGGAGCTAAGAAAAATAGTGTTCTTAGAATCGAACAATAAATTTATTTTTTTTTCGTAATTTTGGAACTTTAATTGTTTTAAAATCGAAAACGGTCTCCCAGTTAAGAGGACTTTCTTGTAACAGGTTTGGTAAGCATTAGTCATTAAGTTTTGGGTAGTAAATGTTAAGTTTTGGTTAGTGAATGTAAAGTCCTAGTTAGTAGCTAAATGGCAATTGTGTCGTATAAAATTTTTTAGAGTAGTTTTTGTTAAGAATTTACCATAATTTTTTAAAGAATCCCTTAATAAATTTCTTTTTCACTAATGGTTAAATCAAAAATGTTTAGTATGAAATCCAGCGTGAAAAATTCAAGAAAAATATGGAACCCTGATAAAATTTGCTTTTAAAGAAGTTATTTCAGTTTGAGTAAATAATCCTTTCAATTAAAATTGTTGCATATAAATGTATTAAAATTGGACATTTCTGTTTTTAATAATATATTGTAGAAAATAAAATAAACATATCCGCATGCATGCTTGCAAGTTGTATTGTAAAGTTTAAATTTTTTTCCTTAAACCCAGCGGGGCGTATAAAACATCATCAACAAATTCGATGAAGATGAACATGTATGTCATTGGAATAAATGTATGTTTGCCTTTGGAAAGGGGATATATAAAAAAAACATTTTGAACCTCCTCATTTTGTGCTCATAAACATATGAATGCGCACTAATAATGAAAATTATATGAATATAAAAAAACAGAGCTTTGAAAGTATATAAAAATTTTGGAATATAATTCCAAGAGACTCCTATGAGTTTCAATGATCGTGGAATTGTCTAAAGACTCATAAGGGCGAGTTTGATACATTATTTTCAGTAGATAAGTAGATTTTTTTTAAATATTAATTAATTATAAACTTTGAAATATTTTTTTTTTTTTCAAAATATATTACCGCACTACCCAGCCACACTTTGGTAATGGGTGCGATATTCTCATGCGTTAGCTTAAAATGATAGCCCGTTACCTTTTTCTTTATTTGCAAGCATAAAGTAATAAGTTACTGATAATTGATAACGTAATATATGATTTATAAATGCAAAGTAGTAATTGAAATATTTTTGAAAATCTATTTTTAGATACATTACTTTGTGTTTTTTTGTAAGCAAAAGGATAATGTATGTTTGTTTTGACAACACTAGCGAAAAAACGAAGCGCAACAATTCGTTTAAGTTTAAAGCAATTAAATACTTTATGCGTCGATAGCTCAGTGGATTGAGTTCTTGGCTGGCAACCAGATTTCCCTGGTTCGATTCCCATTATGACCACATTATTTTTAATAACGTTTAAAATATTTGTAATGATTTTTTTTAATAAAAATTCCTCTTTACACATTACTTTTTCCATTCTCGTAACCATATAAGGAACCCCTTATATTATCACCTCCAAAGTAATGGGTATTTATATATTACTTTGAGGCTCATCGCCTGTAAAATTCATCAGTGATGTAAGGTGTAAAGTAATCCATGAGCTTCTATGGCTATACATTACTTAACACATTATTTGGTAAAGTGGTATGGGTATAAAATTTTATCAGCCCTACTAAATAAAATTGTAAAATGCTAAAATAAACTTTATTTAAAAGTGTTGGTGTTCGCAGACTTTATCTATACAGAGAAAACAGATCCATCGTGACAACCCAATTTATTGTCAGCTGAATATTTTGGTTACAGCAACCGAATTATTTAGTTGTCGTAACCAAATGTATTCCTGATCCAATTCAAATGTGTGGTTTCAACCGAAATTCTATTGTATTTACCGAATTTTGGTTGCCACAAACAAATATATCGGTGGCCCCAACCAAACTATTCGGTTGGCAAGAAATTCAGTTGTCACAATGAATCTGTTGTCTCTGTGTACGCTCACCAAAAAAAGTTTGTAATGGCAACTGAAAATTTTGCTGTTATTATGGGAAATTTTGCTAATTTGGCCCAACGGTATTTTTTGCTAATCTTAGCAACACATCTCTGCTGCCGCTACTAAATTTTAGTAAACTTTTTGTAAAGTGGAAATTAAAATCTGTTATTTTCTTTATTTTTTTCAAAATATATTTAAGACAACATTAAAAAAATCACAGGCTTAAAAATTGTAACAACAAACGAATTTATCATTTTGTTTTAATTTCTTTTTTCAAAAATATTTTTGCCATTTTTTTTACTTTTAAGGTCAAATTTTTAATGTTTTTAGGGCTGATTTTTTAAAATATTTTTTTTAGTGCTATTTTAATTTTTAGACATGATCGGTGTATTCACTTCCGATCCCTTTTTTTAATCTATGTAACACTTTGAGGCAATTTAAATTTGTAGGTGTAGGTTTTAATTAGAAAGAACATTTCCTTTTTTAAAATTAGTAATTTTTTTTTTGCTAATTTTGGAAAATCTGTTTTCAAAAATTTGTAAAATGATTTCTAAAATTAGCAACAAATATTTGTAAATATTCTGTAAAAATTCTTTAATTTTTAAAATGTAAATAGCAAAAAGATTTGCTAAATAATATTTTTTTGCTAAAAATCAGTATAAAAATAGTAAAGTAGGATAGAAAACCGTTTACAAATTTTTCTACTACCTTTTTTTCTGAGTGTATTTTTCAATAAATAGGTTTTCTATAAATAGGTTTTCTTTTGGATTCTTCTCTTCGGGAATAGTTCGCAAATATATCAACATAACCTTGAGTAGCAGATATACGTACTATTTGGTGTTAGTGGTGACACTTCTCTCGATAAATTTCTCGAAAAGTAAAATCCAGAATAAATCATAGTTATAAAAATGGCGAAAAAAAAAAAAAAAAAAGAGTACGGGTTGAGTACTTAAGGCATGTATAGAATTAGTCTGCTTTGAATGGATTTGTTTCCTATGTATCGTAATTGGTTAATTTAGTTTTAGCCAATCAAATTTAAACAAAAATTAATATTTCTTAATATTAACAAAATCAGTGTTTAAAAAACCATCTTTAAATTAAAAAAATTTGCTCTATAGTAAGGCCCAATAATTTTATTGTACAATTAAATATTATCGGCCCACTCTAGTATTTATAATACTTTAAAGTACTTAATCTTAAACACGTTGTTATTAGTATTGTCTTTAAAGCCTTCCACATACAGCAACTCGCATAAATTAACATTTTTATACAAATTTTTTTGAATTTTTCAAACTTTTTTTTGATTTGTTTGTGTCAAAATAATGGGCGTAATTTTTAAACGTTATATTCAAACACATGGGGACACAAAAATCACATCATCCATACGCCAATGAAAATATTCAAGAATTTATAATTAAATTCATAAAAAAAAATGATTTTTAATAACTTAATTAAGACTTTTTTGACTCCAAATTCTTTAAACAACACAATACTTGTATTATGAAATTTATATACTTATTTAGCCTTTAGTTATACTCTTTATCACAAAAAAAATATATATATATAAACTGAAATTATTAATTTATTATATTAAGAAAAAGCAGCATACACCTTTAATTTAAGTGTACAGCAACCAAAAACAAAATTTTAATAACTTAATTTTTATCAAGATGTTTTAATACTTTGTTGCTTTTTACGAGTAAAAAAATACATATTTCAACAATTTTGGACACTTTTTATTGACCCTGCTGTTTAAAAAAGTTGTTTTTATAAAAAGTTAAGATACATTGATGAATTAAAGGGGACATTTTTAATGCATATAAATTTGTTTAAAATATCCCAGCAAAACCACACATTACCAAATAATGGGTAAAGTAATGTATAGCCATAGGGGCCGATGGATTACTTTACACCTTACTTCATTGATGAATTTTACAGGCGATGAGCCTCAAATACCCATTACTTTAGAGGTAATAATGTAAGGGGTTACTTATATGGTTACGAGAATGGAAAAAGTAATGTGTCTAAAAATAGATTTAAAAAAAACTATTTTTATTGAAAAAAATGATTAAAAATATTTTATTTAAAATATTTGTAATTAAAAATAATGTGGTCAAGATGGGAATCGAACCAGGGAACTCTGTTTGCCAGCCAAGAACTCTACCCACACTGAGCTTTCGACGCATATAGTATTTGATTGCTTTAAACTTAAATGAATTGTTGCGCTTCGTTTTTTCGCTAGTGTTATCAAAACAAACATACATTACCCTTTTGCTTACAAAAAAACACAAAGTAATGTATCTAAAAATAGATTTTCAAAAATATTTCAATTATTTCTTTGCATTTATAAATCATATATTACGTAATCAATAATGAGTAACTTATTACTTTATGCTTGCAAATAATGAAAATGGTAACGAGCTATCATTACAAGGTAACGCATGATAATATCGCACCCATTACCAAAGTTTTGCTGGGATGTTTAAAATATTGTTTAGGATCTTTATAAGAACTGTATACTTTTATACTTTGCAATATTTTTTCATTTAATATTAATTAATCATTGTATCCTAATATCCTTACTAAGCTACTAAGGGCCTCGTCGTGTCGAGGTAAAAATGAAGCTGCCAAAAAAGCATCATTACTATGGTAAAGGCATCACTTCTTTTCTGATGGTTTCATCGATGAATTTAACATTGGAGTGTCATAGCATAGAAGTATTCAAATATAGCTACTACCATTACTCATACTTTACTCTAAGGAAGAAATGAAAATACAATGATTAGACATTCTGATGGAGGAGTTCATATAATTTGTATAATTTTAGCTTTGATGAAAATTTAATTCATAAAAATGCAGAAAAATTAGTTTAAAGAAGCGAACTTTATGCATTGATATACCAATACTCTTTATCCTAATCAGTCCCAAGGAAAAATCCAGCGTCAAAAGTCTTAAATAATATTTTTTGTATGCTTCTAAAAGCAACAATTGTCAAAAAATGTTGTTAAAGGGCATAAAGGACGACAGGATTCTAAGATATTGCAGGTTCAGCCGGCTGGACATTTTTAACTAAAACTTTCAAAATCTTTATTTGTTATACATTTTCATTTTTGAACTAATGAAAATATTCCATGAAATGAAAATATTCCATTAATTCTTCCGCTATAATATAAAATTATATATTTCTTATAGTTTTTATATTTTACAACTTCAAAAAATTTAATTAAAATGATTAAGTGCTCAAGAAAACGTGTTCATAGGGCCAGCTTTCAAAAAAGTCTTGGTTTTTAGTACAAAAAACATGTCCAGTTAGCTGTATAAATGTTCACTAGATAAACAATTATTTTTTAAACACGTCTGCAGACGTTTGAAAAATGTCCAGCAGGCTGCACATGAGGACCGAAGAGGTTATCAGAAGAAATAAATAATTATGATTTGTGGAAAGGAATTTTAGGGCAACTGTAAAACATTTTTCAAAAGGTTTAATGAATTTTTGGACAAATTAAAAATGTTTTTGGATAATTTAAAAACTGGTTTTTAAACATTTTTTTGACAATTTTAAAATAATTTTAAATAATTTTTGAACAATTATTTAAAACTTGAAATGATTTTTACACATGTAAGCAATTTTAAAATTATTTTGGAAAATTTTAAAACATTTTTACACAATTTTAAAATTATTTTGGTAAATTCTAAATTAAAACTGGAAATGATGTGGTGTTAAATAAAATACATAATGCAAAAATGCACAGAATGCGTCATCATAACTGAAAAAATGCAAATGACAGGCTACGCCATTTGTTAAAATTTTACTTGATTTTTTAAAATTTTTATTAAATATAGCAAAACTGCATAAATTCTAACCTTCATGAAATTTTAAACCAAAATATCAAAAATTATTTAATAAAAAAATTATA
Source organism: Eustalomyia histrio (assembly GCA_949748255.1). Lineage (NCBI taxonomy): Eukaryota > Metazoa > Arthropoda > Insecta > Diptera > Anthomyiidae > Eustalomyia > Eustalomyia histrio. The sequence goes on from OX456524.1 coordinate 23,146,585, forward strand.
AAAGTTCATCAGAACTATTTTCTCGTTAATATTTTTGTTTTTGAATGATCAGAAAACAATACTTTGAATAAATGCTTTAGATTCAGAAAATATTCAATATACTATAACATATGCCTTAGAAGCAATGAAGAGTGATTTTTTAAGATATGCATCGGGTTATTACACTCAGAAAAAAAGTTAGTATAAAAATTTGTAAACGGTTTTCAATCCCACTTTACTATTTTTGTACTGATTTTTAGTAAAAAAAAGATTATTTAGCAAATCTTTTTGCTATTTAAATTTTACAATTTACAGAATATTTACAAATTTTTGTTGTTAATTTCAGAAATCATTTACAAATTTTTGAAAACCGATTTGCCGATTTTAAAAAAGTGGATATTGAAGGAAATGTTATTTCGAATTAAAACTTATACATACAAACTTAAATTGCTTTAAAATGTTACATAGATTAAAAAAAGGTATCGAAAGTGAATATAGCGACTCATGTCTGAAAATAGGACATCCACTTAAACCAGCACTAAAAAGTTTTTTTAGTTCTAAAAATCAGCCATAAAAACAATTAAAATTTAACCTTAAAAGTAAAAAAAAAAAATTAACTAAAATATTTTTCAAAACAGAAATTACGAAATTTAAACAAAATGATTAATTCGTTTGTTTTAATAATTTTTAAAATATTTAAGGCTTTGATTTTTTCTTTTATTTTTATAAAAAAAAAATTTGATGCTCAATAAAAAATTAATTTAAAATCTTGTACTAAATATTAACAATTTTTTTTTGCTGATTTAAGCAAACAGATTTTAAGTTCCACTTTACAAAAAGTATACTAAAATTTAGTAGCGGCTACAAACTCAAATTGGAAAAGTTTCCCGTAATAACAGCAAAATTTTCAGTTGCCATTATGGACTTTTTTTGGTGAGTGCATCCAATCACTATATTTGAAATGTGAACATATGAATTATTTTGGTAGTTCCTTGGAATAACACCAAAAAATTATAAAAGAATGTTAACTGAATATTAGGAAGCAATGAAAGAAGTTATAGCCACAGAATGACTACCTTGTTTTTTGCTGGGTAGTTTACCGGGGCGCTTTTATTAGAACTCCATACTCTCATTACAAGTCTATACTCTCATTACAGGTCTATCTGTTAAATAAATACATATTTATAAAATATGGGATTCCATATAAGAAAAGTAATTCTACTTTCGCTTACAAAAAGCTACAAATCAGGTCATTACCTTTTCATTTACATTTGAATACAACAAAAATAATGAAGAATTCATTTTAAGTTTCGAAAACAGAAATTTAGTTAAAATAACAGATTTTCTGCTGTTCTACAAGGTTTTCAAAAAAATCTTGATATTTTAATTTAATTACTATTTAATTAAAGAGTTATATTTTCAACCCTTTTGTTGTAATATTTTAAATTTATCCCTGCTTACTCATTTAAATTTTACACTAAAAGTTAACAAAAAAAAGTTCAAAAAAGAATTATTTTAAAATATTAATTCATTTCGCATTATGTTCATTGAAATGATTATGTATATGTGTCTTTTCATACTAATTGATCCAATATGGGAAAAAGTATAACGTCCCGTGTAAAAATAATCAGATATGAATAGATTACATTAGATGTAATTGTAACAGATTTAATTAAATATCAAAACTGGCATTAAATCAGATGTGATCAAATCTACAAAGAACTGCTCTGGACATATAATTTCTGACCAGATGCAATAAGATATTTAAACATCTTTAGCCTTTTTTTATATACATATATGACCAGATCTGACACCAGATACGAATCTACTCATATCTAGCCTCATAAAAGATATGAACAGATCTTACATAAGATCTGAAAATATGTGGCTATAAAGTGTATCTCATATACCATATCTTATCATATATGTTTAGATCAGGCACCAGATCTAATTAGATTCAATATTATTCAATTATGTCTAATCTTTTTTACACGGGGTATCATTGGCAAACTTACTGTAACATATTTATTGGCCAGTCTTTTTTACTCCATTTCAAAAATTGGCCTTAAAGTTACACAAATTCTGTAACGTCATGAAAAACGGCACTTCAATTTGAAAATTTAAATAGTCCTGAGGGTCAATTCTCGTTCTGTGAAACGGTGAAATGAAAAGTTTTTTCACGTTTTCATAGTACTTTTGATTCGCGTTCTGTGAAAAAATGTAAAGAAATATCAAAACGTTTTCATATGAAAAAAAAAAAAGTGGAACGAAACAAGATTTTTTCACGATTGCACAGCACTGGCGATTCTTGTTTTGTGTAACAGTGCAAACAACTGTCAAAATATTTTCATATGAAACAAGTAAGAGCGGCTAAATTCGGCTATGCCGAATCTTATATACCCTTCACCATGGTTGGGAAAAAACTGAAGTTTATATATGGACATATATGAAATGGACAGATTTATATACGGACGCCTTTAAGAGGAAATTAACCATTTAGTTTGGAGATAAAACTTGGACTCGGGAAGATTTATGGTTCCAGAAAATATGTATTTTAAAAAAATGTATGTTTTGGGCATAACTTTTTTGTATCTGAACCGATATTTCCGAGTTTTTCAGCAAATATGTTATACTAAAGATTTTCGATCTTTTGCTATATAAGACGTATCCATAGGTCATAATACAGCTCTAGAATAGTGTTTGTTGTTTGTGTATAAAAGGTTAAGAGGTGAAAGAAAAGAATTTCAACAAATCGTTAAAAGAAATCACTAGAACTGCATGTGTTTTATTTCTACAAAATAGTTTGATTTAGCTGGCAAATTTGCATTTAGGATTTTATTTCGCTTTTTTATTAGAAATATTTGTAATTTTTTTAGCTTAATTTTAAAAATTTGAAGGAAAATAGTTTATAATTTTTTTTATAAATTATTATAAGTTATGACCTAAAATAGTTTCACTCAAAGGTAAATTATGTATAAAATTTTCTTAATATGTGAGAAATAAAATGGTTTAAAAATCTTTTTATAAATTCTTTTAAATCGGAGCAAAAAATAGAAATAAAACCGTTTGTATTTTGTTAGTATCAGAGGGTTTTTATACAAATTTTGATGTTTTTAGCCTATTTATGGATTATTTAATTATTAATATAAAATTTTATTTAAATTAATTATTAAATGTAAAAAAAAAACAAAAAATAAACAAAAAAAAATCTTAACGAACCCGCGACCCTTTCACCTGTGGTGAAAGGTATAAAAACGTTTGTATTTTGTTTGTATCAGAGGGTTTTTATAAAAATGTTGATGTTTTTAGCCTATTTATGGATTATTTAATTATTAATATAAAATTTTATATAAATTAATTATTAAATGTTAAAAAAAACCAAAAATAAGCAAAAAAAAAAAGTCTTAAGAAAATAATAAAAAAAAATGTAAAAAAAAAGTGATTGACCTCATCGAGATTTGAACCTCGAACTCCGCGTGCTTAGAGAAAAAACGTATTTGTGACATGGCGTCTAGACAACTGAGCTATTGAAGCTCACACAAAATCATCGTCAATAGATGTACATATATAAAAGTCTTCGTTCATTAGGGATTTGTTTAGTTTTTATTTAAATGACAAATCTTTGTATGTGTGTTGTTTGTGTATAAAAGGTGGAGATGAAAGAAAATAATTTTAATTATTAATATAAAATTTTATATAAATTAATTATTAAATGTTAAAAAAAAAACCAAAAATAAGCAAAAAAAAATATATTAAGAAAATAATAAAAAAAAAATGTACAAAAAAAAAGTGAATTGACCTTACCGAGATTTGAACCTAGAACTCCGCGGGCTTAGAGAAAAAAAGTATTTGTGACATGGCGTCTAGACAACTGAGCTATTGAAGCTTACACAAAATCATCGTCAATAGATGTACATATATAAAAGTCTTCGTCATTAGGGATTTGTTTATTTTTATTTAAATGACAAATCTTTGTATGTGTGTTGTTTGTGTATAAATGGTGGAGATGAAAGAAAAAAAACAACAAAGTTAGTAAAAAATGCTCAAAATTCTACATACATATTAAACAAAGGGATTTTACTGGAAAAATTAGAGGTGGTCCTGGTTTTTTGCTAATATCTCAGCCATTTATTAACCGATCTGTCTGATTTTTAATAGCAAACAGAAATGGATCACATGTAACAGAAATAAAAAAGAATCAAGTCCTCATCACGTCTGGGTTCTTCGGAAAACCCATTTCAACACACAGACGGACAGACGGACAGACGGACAGACGGACAGACGGACAGACGGACAGACGGACAGACGGACATCGTTAAATCAACTTCGCTCTTCATAAGGACCCAGAATATATATACTTTATAGGGTCTAAGATCAATATTGTAGAAATTACAAACGGAATGACAAACTTATATATACCCTTCCACCTGTGGTGAAGGGTATAAAAATTGTTTACACAGACTATATATAAGTGAAAAAACATGGAGAAGATTGTAAGAGGAAAGCGTGCCAGCGAAAGCCAAAAGGAGTATTTAATTAATTATTGAGAAAAGCATGTGGACATTGCAAACGATAAGTAAGTAGCTTAATAACCATAATCACACTTTTATTAATTCCATATTTACAGATTTGTAACCGCAGATGGTGCCAAATTTAGAGACGAAAAGTGTAACGAATTAGCGGCGAGCCTTAACAGTTTTAGTGCGACCCAAAAGGACAGTGAAAAATGGCAAAAGTATGGCATATTTATTTATAGTTTATTTATATTCTTTATGAATTTTTTTTTTTAAGTAGACTTCAAACGCGCACCAAATATAGTTCACTTAAAGTAAGCCGATATAAATACATGAAGTGCTTGTCGGTTGTCATCTTGAATGGATTGTGGTCAGCACGAAGTATGCGTCTCAGCACTCTCAAAAAATTCCTATAAATTATTAAATTATTTACTGCAATGAAATGCTTGTAACATCATTGTCTTACCTTTGTTCATCCGGAATTCTTTGAGTAATATCCAATAATACAATTAATCCAGATATTTCTATATAATTATTCAAAATAAATTTTACGAACTTAATTCACTTTTGTTTACGTTTTTCTCTGTTTTGACATTTGCTTTAAATTTTGGATAACACAGTTACAAAAGTTTCATGGGTACAGTGCGAATGAAACATTTTTTTCATAATACATACGAGAATCGCAATTTATGTATTTGTGAAAAGTTCGAGTGAAAAGTGCTTATGAAAACGAAAATGAAAAGTTTTTTTTCACTTCACATTATCACAGAACGAGATTAAAGGTAAATTTTCTCGAGGTTCTACCTCTCATCAAAAAAGTATTTGGGCCTGATTTTTCTTCATCTAGTGTACTTAAGAATAGATCCATTCATTCTTGCTCTATTTTAATAAAGAGGCTTAAAACAACAAAGATTGTAAAAAGTACATTTATTCGAACACTTAAAAAGTGTCAATTTAAAAATGTCCCTATGCTCCAGCTCTTATTCTTCCTGACATTTTTTTTGTTCCATATCAATAAGTCGGCTTAAAACAACAACTGTAAATCAAAAAACTCACTAAATAAAAACTTTAGATTGAAAATCGAGCGCCCCGGTAGGCTAGTTAATAGCGTGCTAGCTTATCAGTGCGGGGGTCGTGGGTTCAATTCTCACCAGAGGCTCTGGTCTGTTTTCGCTACAACGAGCCGAAGGCCTTTGTTGCTAGTGCTCGGTTAGAGTATTAACATATAATTTGTAATTATATAATTAATAAATAAAGTAAAATAAATAAATAAATAAATTGAAAATTTAAAAAGTCTCCAATTTAAAAAATAAAGTTACCCAATGTTAAACTTGATTATTCTCCATCTTGCTGTTTTTAAAATAGGTCAATCCCAATTTGCTCAAAACTGTCCATTTACCAAAATCTGACTCATATTATGTAGGTCATCCCAAAATCTGATAAGTAATCTTGAATTTGACGTATTTTTGTGTTAGGTTTTGGCTTTGGTGTATTCTGACATACATATGTGGTAAATGATTTGTTAAAATATAGCCTAAAATTACCGTTATGTGGGGGATTTAGAGGGTTAAAATGTTCCACAAAAATATTTGTATTAGTATTTTCTACAAAGTTTCTGAACATAGCGTACACCTCAGGTGTAAAGAACACAGTTTCATATACTGATATGCTGCACGAACAGGCCAAAGGGGGGAACTTTAACCACCCCTAAAATAAAATGCCGGTGATCCTTCAAAACGCCTCTACCAGAAATAATGTCAGAACCCTGGAATTTGTTTTCATGTTGTACTGCATATACATTAATATTTTTGCTTTATAATTATGAACAACTGGACTGGACGTATGATAAATACGATATTAATCATAAAGGGTGGTTATAATTTAAGGGCCGATGTTAAATGTGAACCACATCTAAACGTCAAGTTTTTTTCTGCATTTCATTTGACATTTCTCAATTTCAGACTAACTCAATTTGAACCATGGAAAGATACACAATCGAGCAACGCGTTAAAGTTATTTAGGCTTATAATGAAAATGGGCGTTCAAATCAAAATGCACTTTGTGATTTTTTTGGTCAGCATAATCAACCAAATGTGTCCACAATCGGGATAATTGTGCACATATATCTACAAAACGGGTCCGTAGGAAATGAGAAAACACCTGTGCATGCTCGCCAAGTTCGTTCTGCGGAAAACATTGCTGTTGTTCGCGATTTTCATAACGGAATTCTAGAAGCCAGAAATTTCGGATATGACCCCGGACGATATGTGGTTTCAACAGGACGGTGCCACTTGTCACACAGCTAACGATACAGTGGCTCTTTTGCGCAACAAATTCATTGGCCGTGTTACCTCACGTGGTGGCGATGTCAATTGGCCAAAAAGATCATGTGATTTGACACCGTTGGACTTCTTTCTTTGGGATTATTTGAAAGAAAAGGTGTACGTCGATAAGCCAGCAACAATTCAAGAGCTAAAAGATGAGATAATTCCACACATTAACGGCATAGAACCTCAATTATGCCTCAGCCTCATCGAAAATTTGGACCATCCGATGGAGGTGTACCGCCGAGGTTGCGGCGACCATTTGGCCGATATTTTGTTCCATACATAATTGAACCATACTATCATAATAAAAAGAAATGACAATAATTTCCTAAATAATTTGTGTTTTATTCAAAATCAACATCGGCCCTTAAAATTTAACCATCCTTTACTTACGATATACTAAATCACCAAAAAAGTCTGTAATGGCAACTGAAAATTTTGCTGTTATTACGGGAATTTTCGATAATTTGAGCTCAGCGGAATTTTTTGCTAATCTTAGCAAAACATGTCTGCTGATGTGAATAACAATGAAATTGGTAGAAAAAATTAGTAGCCGCTACTAAATTTTAGTAAACTATTTGTAAAGTGAAATTTAAAATCGGTTTGCTAAAATCAGCAAAAAATTTTACTAGATATTGTGAATATTAGTACAACCAAATTAGTATAAAAAATTAGTAAGGTCTACTAAATTTTAGTAAATTTCTGTTAACTCAATGAATATTAAATTATAGCAAATTTTTTTTTTATTATTGAGCAACATTTTTTTATTAATTTTTTCAAAGAATATTTTAGACAAAATTAAAAAAACTCAAAGGCTTAAAAAATAGTAAAAACATAAACGTATTTATCATTTTGTTTTAATTTGCAAATTTGCAAAATAATTTTATTAAATTTTTTGAATTTCAAACATTAATTATTTTAAGGGCAAATTCTTTGAACTAAAAAGTTTTTAGTTCTATTTTAAGTGGATGTCCTATTTTTGGACATGTGTCCGCTGTGAAAATTATATTCACTTCCGATCCCTTTTTTCAACCTATATAACATTTTAAGGCAATTTGAGTTTGTATATAAAAGTTTTAATTATTAGAAATAATATTTCCTGCAATATCACTTATTTAAAATTAGTAATTTTTTTTGCTAATAAGTTTTCACATATTTGTAAAATGATTTCTGAAGTTAGCAACAAATTTTGTAAATAGTCTGTGAAAATTCTGTAATTTGTAAAATGTAAATAGCAAAGAAATCTACTAAATAATATTTTTTTTACTAAAAATCAGTACAAAAATACTAAAGTGAAATTGAAAACCATTTAAAAAATTTTCAACTAACTTGTTTTTTTATAAAAGTTTAGACTATATTTAACGAAGAATTTTTTGCGAAATGAAGGCTAAAACTTTATGTATCGATAAAAAAAAACATTTGTTTTTGTAAAAATAAAAACTGGCACATTTTTAGATTACACTAAAAATTCAAATCTAGTTTAGAATTTTTGAAGTATTTTTTATTTAAAATAAAAACTCTATTGATATGGTATAATTTCTGGCATTTTCCGATTTCCATTAAATTATTAAAAAAAAAATGTTAAAATTTTTATTTACGTCATTGATACGATATACGTATTTTATAGCTGGACAGTTGATATAGATAGCTTTATATATGTGTGCATATTAATTATATTTATTTCTTTGTGTTATTATTTCTATTTGCAGACATAAACACTGCTGGTTTGCCAAAAAAAAGCTTATAAAAATAATTATGTGGGTAAGTTCAAAAAACTTTTTTTTATTCCCAGTTTTAATTTTTTTTTGTTGCAGTTTTAGTGTAATCATATTGTAAATATTTTTTGTTATTTCACTCGCTCTCTGTTTTATTTCATACCCATTGTTAAGTATTTAAATTCCACTCGTTTCTCTTGTCTACTGTTTCAATTCCATTAGTTCCCTATTTTTTTCCATTTCGCTCCCCTTATCTTATATTTCAAGCTCAACCATTTCTCGTTTTATCCCCTTACGTTCTCTTGTCTTGTGTTTTAATTCAAGTTCTTGTTCCATTCCCCTTGTCTAGAGTATTTCGATCTCTGTCCGGTGTTTCAATTCCACTCGCTCTCTGTTCCATTCCATTTAATTCTCCTTGCCTAGTATTTCCATTTCAATCGTTCTACATTCCATTCCACTTCGTTCCCCTTGTCTAGAATTTCAATTCCAACCATTCCCCATATCATTTTATTGCGATCCTTCTCCGGTGTTTCAATTTCACTCGCCCTTTGTTCCATTCCATTTTATTCCCCTTGTTTAGTAATTCAATTCCACTCGTTCTCCATTCTATTCAACTTCGTTCCCCTTGTTCTTTATTTCAATTCCGCTCTTTCCACGTTTCGTTTTTTTAGTCTTTAACTTCCATTTGTATAGTGTTTCAATTCTACATGCACCCTAATCCCATAGTCTAGGGTTTCAGTTCAACTCGTGCTTCATACCACTTCGTTTCACTTGTGTAGACTTTTCCTTCTTTAAAACTCCATTTTTACAACGTTCCTGACGTAAATTCCAAAAACGTATTTTAAATTTTAGGTTTCTAGCCAGCGACGTTTGAGAAGGCTATCAAGGCGGAGACGTTTCCTTTTTTATCACCAATATCCCCGTATTAATTTCCAAACCTTTTCAGTGATTTAGCCATATTGCGAGGAATCATATCATATACCGATATGCTGCACGAACAGGCCAAAGGGGGGAACTTTAACCACCCCTAAAATAAAATGCCGGTGATCCTTCAAAACGCCTCTACCAGAAATAATGTCAGAACCCTGGAATTTGTTTTCATGTTGTACTGCTTATACATTAATATTTTTGCTTTATAATTATGAACAACTGGACTGGACGTATGATAAATACGATATTAATCATAAAGGGTGGTTATAATTTAAGGGCCGATGTTAAATGTGAACCACATCTAAACGTCAAGTTTTTTTCTGCATTTCATTTGACATTTCTCAATTTCAGACTAACTCAATTTGAACCATGGAAAGATACACAATCGAGCAACGCGTTAAAGTTATTTAGGCTTATAATGAAAATGGGCGTTCAAATCAAAATGCACTTTGTGATTTTTTTGGTCAGCATAATCAACCAAATGTGTCCACAATCGGGATAATTGTGCACATATATCTACAAAACGGGTCTGTAGGAAATGAGAAAACACCTGTGCATGCTCGCCAAGTTCGTTCTGCGGAAAACATTGCTGTTGTTCGCGATTTTGTGGCAGAATAGCCATCAACTTCGACTCGCCATCGGTGTTCGCTATCGCGAGATCATAACGGAATTCTAGAAGCCAGAAATTTAGGATATGACCCCGGACGATATGTGGTTTCAACAGGACGGTGCCACTTGTCACACAGCTAACGATACAGTGGCTCTTTTGCGCAACAAATTCATTGGCCGTGTTACCTCACGTGGTGGCGATGTCAATTGGCCAAAAAGATCATGTGATTTGACACCGTTGGACTTCTTTCTTTGGGATTATTTGAAAGAAAAGGTGTACGTCGATAAGCCAGCAACAATTCAAGAGCTAAAAGATGAGATAATTCCACACATTTACGGCATAGAACCTCAATTATGCCTCAGCCTCATCGAAAATTTGGACCATCCGATGGAGGTGTACCGCCGAGGTTGCGGCGACCATTTGGCCGATATTTTGTTCCATACATAATTGAACCATACTATCATAATAAAAAGAAATGACAATAATTTCCTAAATAATTTGTGTTTTATTCAAAATCAACATCGGCCCTTAAAATTTAACCACCCTTTACTTACGATATACTAAATCACCAAAAAAGTCTGTAATGGCAACTGAAAATTTTGCTGTTATTACGGGAATTTTCGATAATTTGAGCTCAGCGGAATTTTTTGCTAATCTTAGCAAAACATGTCTGCTGATGTGAATAACAATGAAATTGGTAGAAAAAATTAGTAGCCGCTACTAAATTTTAGTAAACTATTTGTAAAGTGAAATTTAAAATCGGTTTGCTAAAATCAGCAAAAAATTTGACTAAATATTGTGAATATTAGTACAACCAAATTAGTATAAAAAATTAGTAAGGTCTACTAAATTTTAGTAAATTTCTGTTAACTCAATGAATATTAAATTATAGCAAATTTTTTTTTTATTATTGAGCAACATTTTTTTATTAATATTTTCAAAGAATATTTCAGACAAAATTAAAAAAACTCAAAGGCTTAAAAAATAGTAAAAACATAAACGTATTTATCATTTTGTTTTAATTTGCAAATTTGCAAAATAATTTTATTAAATTTTTTGAATTTCAAACATTAATTATTTTAAGGGCAAATTCTTTGAACTAAAAAGTTTTTAGTTCTATTTTAAGTGGATGTCCTATTTTTGGACATGTGTCCGCTGTGAAAATTATATTCACTTCCGATCCCTTTTTTCAACCTATATAACATTTTAAGGCAATTTGAGTTTGTATATAAAAGTTTTAATTATTAGAAATAATATTTCCTGCAATATCACTTATTTAAAATTAGTAATTTTTTTTGCTAATAGGTTTTCACATATTTGTAAAATGATTTCTGAAGTTAGCAACAAATTTTGTAAATAGTCTGTGAAAATTCTGTAATTTGTAAAATGTAAATAGCAAAGAAATCTACTAAATAATATTTTTTTTACTAAAAATCAGTACAAAAATACTAAAGTGAAATTGAAAACCATTTAAAAAATTTTCAACTAACTTTTTTTTTTTATAAAAGTTTAGACTATATTTAACGAAGAATTTTTTGCGAAATGAAGGCTAAAACTTTATGTATCGATAAAAAAAAACATTTGTTTTTGTAAAAATAAAAACTGGCACATTTTTAGATTACACTAAAAATTCAAATCTAGTTTAGAATTTTTGAAGTATTTTTTATTTAAAATAAAAACTCTATTGATATGGTATAATTTCTGGCATTTTCCGATTTCCATTAAATTTTTAAAAAAAAAATGTTAAAATTTTTATTTACGTCATTGATACGATATACGTATTTTATAGCTGGACAGTTGATATAGATAGCTTTATATATGTGTGCATATTAATTATATTTATTTCTTTGTGTTATTATTTCTATTTGCAGACATAAACACTGCTGGTTTGCCAAAAAAAAGCTTATAAAAATAATTATGTGGGTAAGTTCAAAAAACTTTTTTTTATTCCCAGTTTTAATTTTTTTTTGTTGCAGTTTTAGTGTAATCATATTGTAAATATTTTTTGTTATTTCACTCGCTCTCTGTTTTATTTCATACCCATTGTTAAGTATTTAAATTCCACTCGTTTATCTTGTCTACTGTTTCAATTCCATTAGTTCCCTATTTTTTTCCATTTCGCTCCCCTTATCTTATATTTCAAGCTCAACCATTTCTCGTTTTATCCCCTTACGTTCTCTTGTCTTGTGTTTTAATTCAAGTTCTTGTTCCATTCCCCTTGTCTAGAGTATTTCGATCTCTGTCCGGTGTTTCAATTCCACTCGCTCTCTGTTCCATTCCATTTAATTCTCCTTGCCTAGTATTTCCATTTCAATCGTTCTACATTCCATTCCACTTCGTTCCCCTTGTCTAGAATTTCAATTCCACCCATTCCCCATATCATTTTATTGCGATCCTTCTCCGGTGTTTCAATTTCACTCGCCCTTTGTTCCATTCCATTTTATTCCCCTTGTTTAGTAATTCAATTCCACTCGTTCTCCATTCTATTCAACTTCGTTCCCCTTGTTCTTTATTTCAATTCCGCTCTTTCCACGTTTCGTTTTTTTAGTCTTTAAATTCCATTTGTATAGTGTTTCAATTCTACATGCACCCTAATCCCATAGTCTAGGGTTTCAGTTCAACTCGTGCTTCATACCACTTCGTTTCACTTGTGTAGACTTTTCCTTCTTTAAAACTCCATTTTTACAACGTTCCTGACGTAAATTCCAAAAACGTATTTTAAATTTTAGGTTTCTAGCCAGCGACGTTTGAGAAGGCTATCAAGGCGGAGACGTTTCCTTTTTTATCACCAATATCCCCGTAGGAATTTCCAAACCTTTTCAGTGATTTAGCCATATTGCGAGGAACAGATATTTTAAATTTTAAGTCTGTACCCAAAGGGATTTAAGCAGTCCATCGAGGACGGAAATTTTTTCCTGTAGTGATTTTCCCCACAGTGACAGTTTATAAATATTGGTTTATTAGCCCATATTCCAAGGAACGGATTCTGTGGTTTGGATAAACTTTCAAGGGTTTTTGCTCCTTCTATCCTAGTGAATGTCTTACCCCAAGGGGGGAATCTACATTATTTCCTAAGCTTAGGGACAAAAGTTGCATTATTGTGATGAATTCCATATCATATTTATAAAGTTTTTATAAATGTGATAAAGTGTTTCATACAAATTTATGACAATTTTTTTTATACATTTTTATGATTTCATAGTTACAAAAACCTCTTACAAATTATTTATTTCTCTTGCAAAATACTGCTGCTTATAATTATCTTTAAGTTTGCAGTTTTATTTAACTAAATAATTTCAAAAACACAAAACAAATTTGAAAAAAATATCATATAGATGAAACTTCTTCATAAATTTGATCTAATTTTTTCATAAATATTATGGAAAATGCTTTAAACTTCTTTATAAATATGAAAAAGTGTTTTAAAAATTATGCGTAAGAACTCTCTTCAATTTGAGTAAGAACTCTGATGAGAGTCATTTCCAACAGAGGGCGGTATTTGGCAAAAATTGTTTCAAAAATTGAATCAATTTTTAATTCAAGAAAACTACAGCTTTATCATGAATTCCTGGCGGATCTATGAGCGAACCGAAATGGGTTTAAGATATATGGTATAATTCTTTCATTAAAACTATGAAAAATTTCATTACTTATATTCAAGAATATTTTATATGTACATATATTTGTTTAATTACATTAGCAGAGTCCGAACGAAACTACAGTTTTGTTTCGATTTGTTACGCCAACAAAAGTTTCAAAAAACTATTTGGTTTTAATATTTTCTTCAAATTATGCAAAGTTATAAAAAAAAAATATTAGAAATAATTTTTAAAACAAGTATTTTGTCTTTTTTCTTAAAATCTAGTTTCGCTGGGACTCTAAACGTTGGGATATATCGCCAAAAGCTAATCATTTAATATTTGTTATCACTTAATATTTGTTGTCATTTAATGTTAATTATTTTAAGTATTAAAAAAAACAACATTGAAACAAAAAATTAAATTTAATTTATTTTTTATATTAAACAAAAAAAAAAAAATATATATATAACACATCATGATAAAAATTAAATAGTAATTAAATAAATATCAACCTATATATATTTATAAAATTTATTTAATTTGTTTTTATAACAAAAATACGCTTAAAAAAGTTTGTAAGTTAAAATAACTGAAAATATCATTTAAAAGAAATGATATTTCATTTAAAAACCGGTCTACTTAATTTTCATTTAAATTAAATGTCATTTGTTATTTATTTTTAAATGTTGATTAATCAACTGACAGATCCGTAAGAAACAAATGATATAACCAGTTAAAATAAATGTCAAAATTTTACCTACCAATCCTTAAAAAATAAATGTTTTTCATTTAATTGAAATTATTTCCGTTTTTGTATTTTTTGTTTTTTTTATATTCTCGTACAATACACAATGTATGTATGCATATGAAGCCATAAACACTTTTTGTGTGAATGTATTTGTGTATGTATGTGTGTTTATGAAGTTCTTGTAAATTGTATTGAAAAATTTTGTATATATACAACCAATTTAAATAAAAAAACAAATTGAAATTGTTTGAATATTTTTTTTTGAAACAGACAGCAAACAAAATTTAAATTTGTAATAACTGTTACGGACACAAATAAACAACAAGTTTCCGTTTTGTGGGTAAATTTTTATTAAATTTCAAACAAATGAAAAAAATAAATGAAACTGAAAAAAAATGGTAAATGATAGTAAATTATTTCAAATAAATGTATAAAAAAGTTAATATAGATATTTCTTTGAAAAATAAATGTATCTTCCTTTATTTTTAAATGAAACGGAAAACTTTTTTATTAAACTACAAACAGTTAACTACATAATATTCTGAGTGTAATACTATCTATAAAGGTATTTATAATTTATAGCTTTTTATTATCTATAAAATATATTTACATTCCCCCCGCCCCCC
The DNA here is from genome assembly GCA_949748255.1 of Eustalomyia histrio. Lineage (NCBI taxonomy): Eukaryota > Metazoa > Arthropoda > Insecta > Diptera > Anthomyiidae > Eustalomyia > Eustalomyia histrio. Next base: position 23,161,615 of record OX456524.1, read on the forward strand.
TTCGAAACTTAATTCTGTGTTTAAATTTAAATGCATTTTGTTAATAAATATGCAAATGCAAAAAATAAAGCTGCAGCCTAAATTAATGCCATACACGAGTTCAATGAATATGTTTAAAATTTACAATTATTATTTTTCATAATTCTTTATTGTTGTCACACTTTAATAATGGTATGACCTTTTTCTGATGTTGTTGCTGCAACAACAACAAAGTTAAAGCCACAATATTTAAATCTATACCCTGTAGGAAGTCTGGGGTCAAGTAACCAGTTTTGTTGACTATTTCGGGTGACTTTTTGGTGACATGTCCACAAAGAGTCTATACTTTTTACATTCTTTTTTTGCAGCTGCAAAGCTGTGCTTGTTCTTGATTTTTTTATTGTTTTTATTTTGTTGAAAATACATGTGCATTGCTGCATGCAAAATTAAAGTTTTTAATAAAAATATAAAGAAAAATTAATTTAAAAATTAAATATACAAATTTGAACAAAATATATAATAAGCAAAAGAAATTACAAAAAACTAGTGAAAAAAAAACAATCAATTTTGTATAAAAATAACAAGAAAGAAACAACAATTTTTAGTGAAAATTGCAACTTTAGAGATTTTGTGGAGCCTGATGAAGATTTTACGGAGCCTGTGGATGATTTTATGCAGTCTTTTAAAGATTTGTCTACTCCAAAATTAAATTTGAAGGATTTTTTTTTAATGAAGTTTATAAAAAAAATTTTATTAATAAAATATCTAATTTAACAAAATAAATGCACCTGTTTAATCATATTTCCTACATAGCCGGAAAGCAAGTAAAAAGTTCCAAAGGTGTAGACTAGAATTACTAAAATGTATTAGTGAATCTCTGGTTCCAATGTCAACACCTAGTCAATAGTTGTGTAGATTCGCAATGACACGCACATGTTAAATGTCTACAGCAGAAAACGTTGGTTGGGGCAGTAGTACTGTTGGAAAAGTCAATAGTGAATCAGTAAAGTTTCACTATCGACATTTTCAACAGGGTAGTTATACATTTTTTAATGCAGAATTTTAAACAATTCAGTCAGATTTTAATAAACATTTTTTTATACATAAAATGCTGCAAATGCAGTAAAATTTATTAATTTTTTTTGCACGATTTGACAATATTATTTATTTTTCTTTTTGTTTACAACACATAATTTTTATTCAACAATAAATAGGAAAACGAAATAATGGATAAGTAAATATATCCATTAAAAAAAAAAACTATGAATCTTTTTTGTTTAATGCATATAAAGCAGAATTTTATTTATTTTAACAAAAAAAATATATATACAGTGTTGGAAAAAATAATAGGGACAACATTTATTTTTCAGTTTTCCTTAAATTTTTATTTACATACTTATAAATAAAATTAAGTTTATACATAAACGTAAGGTACTTTAAGAGGTCTAACAAAAAACAAAACAAAATTAATTATATTCCATAACGTAACAAGAAAAAAGTTTGATTCCAAAAAAAACAGCCTGAAAAAAATAATAGGGACGATTTAGTCTTTTTATCATTTTTAATTTCATTCCATACCTTACCTTCGTATCTCAATATTATATTAATATTTGGTAGATGCTCCCTCATATTTAATACCTCCTTGCATCTGCGTTGCATAGATCCCACAAGATTAGCACAGGTTTCCGGGGGTATGGAATACCACGCTTCCTGGACGTTTTGCCACATATCATCCTTGTTTTTCGACTTATATGGCCCAATTTTGTTTTTCAGGACTCCCCACAAATGTTCAATGGGATTTAAGTCTGGAGACTGGGATGGCCAGTCTAGGACACGCACATTTTTCTCCTCAAACCACAACTTAACGAGTCTAGAGGTATGTTTCGGGTCGTTATCCTGCATAAACTCCCAGATAAGCCGCATTTCCTCTTCAGCAAATGGTAGCATTTGATTCTGAAGAATTTCTACGTAATCTGCTGCGCACATTTTGTATTTTATCCAAAATATTGGACCGACGCCAGATGACGTAAAACAACCCCAAATCATAATAGAACCTTCCCCATGTTTGAAGGTTTTTTTTGTGTACTTAGAGTCAAACGCTTTGTTTTTGGTCTTCGTACAAACATTTTACCGTCAGAACCAAACAGATTAATCTTGGTTTCATCCGACCACATGACGTTTTTTCCAATTTTCGCGACGGGGGTTTGACTGGCGAAAAATAACCTTTTTTTTATGTTTTGTTTACTCAGTAACGGTACTTTTTTTGGACTTCGAGCCATCAATCCAGCTTCTATTAGCCTGTTTCTTATTGTGCGACTAGTTACTGGTGCACATACATCATTTTTTATTTCATTTGATGACTTAAAAGGGTATTTTTTTGAAGTTCTTACAATGAGTTGGTCAAACGCCCTGATGTTTTTCGCTTTCTTCCTCGAAATTCTTGTATTTTTTTTGCGTGAATTGCATTAAAAACTTTATATTTTGAACACTTTAATATTTTTCAATCTCCCGAATAGATTTTAAATCTTTTTTTAAGTTAAGAATAAAATTTATCTCAGCTTGAGTACTGTGAACACCGCGACCCATTTTTAAACACTAATCTAAACAATTTTGTTTCCAAAGAAAATCAAATTATAAGAATTTATTTTTTACCGTTATATTTGTTCATTTTTGTGTTTAATACAAAACTTGAAGGTCATTCAAATTATTAAAAAAAAATAGTACTTAGTCCCTGTTATTTTTTCCAGCCTTTTTATTACTTTCCAATACTCTTTTATAGATCTAGTTCATTTTAAGAGGAAAATCATCAAAAAACAAAACACACAATAAAAGACCGTTAGATTATCTACCATTTTACAGTATGCACTAATAATATAAATATTAAACACGAGACGAAATAAATAAGTTTAAGGTTGGTGTCCCTATTAATTTTTCCAACACTGTATATAAAGAATTAACTCGTGTATACTAAGCACATTTAATGCGAACAATTATAACAAAAAACTGATTTCGCTTGAATTTTTGTTTGATGTTGATTTTAGTGGTGTGTTTTGTTTTTGCCTTTTGTATATTTTTATAATTGAATTAATTCACGTGAAGTGTTATTGTTGTTGGTTTATTTTAAAATAAAATATGGTTAAATATTTTATTTATTTATTTATTTATTGTTTTATCATCGCACTAATTAGTATTATTTGTTGTCAAGATTTTATCTTTGATAGGCAATTAACTAAAAATAATTCAATTTGAACTTTTTTCAATATTGTGTTTTTTTCTACTATTTTCCTTTCTGTTGTTTTTTGTCTGTATGTATTTTGAACTGTTGTTTTCATGTTTTCAATTAAAATTTATTAAAATTTAATTTCAATTTATGTATTTTATGGGTTTTATAATGACATAAAATTATAAAACAAATTAAAATTTTTTTCTAGAAGCATTCATATTAGGGTGTTCGAATTTTAAATTTATAAAACATATTTCATATATACGTAGCACAGAATATAGGGACCCCTTTATATAAAAGACACTTTTTACTTTCACATTGGCAAATGTACATTGAAAAAATGTATTATCTTTGATTGAGTATAATAAAAAATTATATAAAATTAAATAATTTTTTATTTCGGTTTTTGTAAGTCTATAATATTATCTTACATATTATTAAAAAAAAGTGCCGGTTTTTCACAAAAAATCAAAATATTGGCTTTTGTAAAAATGGCTAAATTCGTAATTTTTACCGCATTTGTTTGAAAAATGTATTATCTTTGATTGAGTATAATAAAAAATTATATAAAATTAAATAATTTTTTATTTCGGTTTTTGTAAGTCTATAATATTATCTAACATATTATTAAAAAAAAAGAGCCGGTTTTTCACAAAAAATCAAAATATTGGCTTTTGTAAAAATGGCTAAATTGTGATTTTTACCGCATTTGTTTGAAAAAATTTATTATCTTTGATTGAGTATAAAAAAAAATTATATAAAATTATACAACTTTTTATTTCGGCTTTTACAAGACAGTATAATAGAAGGTGATGAAAATTGGTTTTGGGAAGAACTAAGTAGTGATGATGATGCTTCGTTATGATTTTTTTTTAACAATTGTTTATTTTATGTGATAATATGTAACCATTTAAACTGTTAATTTTAGTTCAATGCGAATATCTTTTTTAATTTTAGTTGTTAATATCTATTAAATGTAACTTGATTTCTACATACCTTATATTTTGGAATAATGTTAAATAAATAAAAAAAAATGTTGATCAAAAATATGAAATTTATTAATTTATTTTAATTTTTAAATAGAAAATTGTCTATACTATTTTTTTACAAAAATCAGCATAAGTAACCGCATTTATTGGTCGAATAACATGTTTTTAAAGCAAAGATTAGTTTTGACATTTTTTCACACAATCGAAACTTGCAAACATTTTAAAAAAATGTATCAATTCGGACAATGCTTCATGTAGAGTGCATTTCCAAAAAATTATAAAATTGCATTGAAAACGACTGCTATCGTTCTTAAACAAATTTAACATTATTTTAAAGTTATTTTACAAAATTTGAAGGAATAAGTGTAGCCCTTTTTAAAATGACCAATTTTTGACGTATTTTCTCTATACATATGTATATACATAATGAAGCCATTTTGTAAAATTTATTTTATAATTGTAAAGTTATATTTTTCGATAATGGTAAATTGTATTTAAAATTGTGTATAGTTGCTTTTTGGATATCTGTGTAAAAAAATAAAATCCCAGAAGTATATATCTGTATTAATAATGGCAAAATTGGGAAAAACTTAGTTTTTGAGACAAAGGACATGTGGGAGAAAGTCAAGTACTTGTACTGAATAAAAAAAATCTCCAGAGATCTAAAAAGTTTCTTTTTAAAACTTATTATCCGTTTTTAGTGCATTCTGATCAATAATGTAGCTAAAATTCAGTTTTTGAGAAAAAGGATATATGGGAGGTAGTAATGTCCTTGCACCGAATGAAACGAAAATTATCACAGAGCAAAAAAGTATAATTTCATAAACTATTCCGAATTCTTACTGTATTCTTATCATTAATGTAGCCAAAATGTAGATTTTAAGAAAAAGGATATATGGGAGGTTGTTATGTCCTTGCTCCGAATGAAACAAAATTAAGCATATAATGACATAATTTAACAGAGATTTACCAATTTTTGCTTCATTCTGCTCATAATAGTAGCTGGAATTAAACTTTAAATTTAAGGATGTATCGGAAGTAGGCGTGTCCTTGGGCCGATTTTTTCGAAACTTAAAATTTTTCTTAATTTAGATATTCTGAGCCAGCATACCAAATTTCAAGTTTCTGCGACAACTCCTCTAATTTTGCCGATTCACTATATGGGGACAAAGCACTGTGCGTCGCGGGCCAAACGGTTACTGTGAATGGTGAGCGCTACAGAGCAATGATCAACGAGTTCTTTTTGCCGCAACTTGATGAATTGGGATTGGAAAACATGTGGTTCCAACAGGACGGTGCAACGCCACACACTCCACGTGCCACAACCGATATGCTGAAGGATGCATTTCCCGGGCGATTTGCACTGGCGAGCAAGGTCGCCTGATTTGACCGCTCCAGACTTCTTTTTGTGGGGCTTTTTGAAGTCGCGGGTTTATGTCAACAAGCCTCAGACTCTTGCAGCTCTTTAAGACAATATCCGTCAAGAATGTGAGGACCTATCGCCGGAAGTTTTGGCCAAAGTGATGGAAAATGCCATAAAAAGGGTTCAAATGACAATCAACTGTGGCGGCGGCCATTTACATGACATCATATCCTCGACTTGATGTAAAAAAAATTAAAAGACCAAATAAAAATAATCCACAAGAAGAATCAAAGTTTTTCATTTTTTTTAAATTTCAGCCAAAAAACATCGGAAGGTTATTTTTGCGCCACCCTGTACATTAAGAATCGTTTTTCAATTCCTTATGATTCTGAAAACTGTAAAAATAATACATATATTTTTTAACAAAATTCTAAGAACATTTTAAAGCAAGATAGATACCTTTAAGGTTAAAAAGGACAATTTTTTATACCTTTTTTGAATTTTCAACTTTAAGGTTTTTTGTCAACTAAACTGTTAAAAATCATTAAAAATGGATTCCTATCTCTTGTTTCTAAAAGTATAGGAAATATTTACAACATTCAAATATTTGAAATCCGCATAGAAAAAACTGTAATCGAGTTTCAATTAAAATATTTGTAAATACAATTAAAAATTTAAATAAATTTGAACCAGCAAAAGAATTTGTTATATAAATATTTTTTTTTTGTTAAAATTAATTGGAATTTTTCAATATGATTAAAAATATCAGTTAAATTTTTTAATAAAAAATTTTCAACATTTTCAATTAAAGTTTTAATTATTTCCATTAAAACTATAATTAAAGTTGAAAGCAAAAATAAAAAAAAAATTTAATAAAATTTTTAATTGAAATTCCAATATAAATAGTTGATAGCAGTACCATAGTACTTTTGAGTTTTCCTTCATAGCACCACAAAAAATACCAAAAAGTACCAACTTTATTATAACTGATGCATGCATTTCCGCAGTGTTGCCAACAAAGTTTGTTCTTATGTATCCATTTTCCATGAGACACCCAATAACCCTTAAGAAATTGTTAAATAATCAAATTTTCCTTTTTTCTCAAATGATATTTCGCAGATTTTGTAGGCTAAAAATCAAAAATAAATATTCTACAAAAAAAGGATGGTCTCATAAAAAAATTCAAATTTTTACAAATCAAAATTTTAACAATTTTTTTAAATTTTAAAATAGACTCTTAAAAAGGTCAGCAGAAATAGCTTTCGATTATTGATCTGAAAAATCTATCAAAATTTAATTTTTATCAATACGAGGGTGGATCAATAAGTCCGTGACTATTTGAAAGTAACACAGTTTTTTAGAAAAAAAAAAAATATTTTTTAATTAAATCTTAGTCCAACGTTTCTCTAATTTTTGTATTTCTTCCAAAAAATAGGATTTTTCGAGGTCCATAAAATAGGCAGCAAATGCCTATTAATTCAATAATTTCATCGTTGGAGCTAAATCTTTTTCCACCAAACCATTTCTTTAGGTTTGGAAATAGGAAATAATCACTGGGGGCTAAATCCGGAGAATGTGGCGGATAAGATACCAATTCGTAGCCCAATTCATGGAATTTTGTCATTGAGACTACACACGTATGCATTTGTACATTACGGTCAATTGACAGCAAATGCAGCACCCATCTTGCAGACAGCTTTCTTAAAAGACAAATCCCCTTATCTGGCAACACTGATGTGAATACACTCTGATGCATACAAACACTACATAGACTATGTTGTTTTTGTAAATTTAAACAATGAGTGGGTTTTCTTTCTTAAAAAATTAAGTTATAATGCTTTTATTAATACGCGTAATATTAAAAATATTTTTAATAAACATTGTTTTTTGTTTAGGGGTTTTAGATGCAATTTTTAATTTTTACTGTATTTTAAGGATTTATTTTTCATTCAGAGAGTAGCTTTAATAGATCAGGGGTCAGATATATACCGATCCTAATTTGGCAGTACTTTCTTTTTCCAAATTTGATACGAGCTATCTGCTTGTTTTTAGAAATTTTAAGCCATTTTTAGAGAGGATCTATGGGTTACTAAAACCTCATTTTAAGTCTAAGTCCCTACAATTTGGTAGCAATAAACTTCAGCAAAGACTCGTTATAACCATTCCACGTGGAGCTGTAATGTATAAATAGTTTAATATATTTATAAAGTTTAATATATTTTTTTAAATTTTATAACACCCTAATGCTGCTTCATTTTACAATATTCCATAAGAAGAGTAAGCTGTGCTGGTATTAGTGAATATTCCAGAAAAGACTGTTGTTTTGTCAATTCATCTATAATTACATGAAAATTCAATAAACATAAGAATTGTTAAATTATAACAAAAATTAACAATAATGTCATTACCTAAAGCTTGCAAAGTCAAACAACTTGACGTGGTATAGTTTGTTATTTCATCTTGGGGTTATCTTGCATACCCTACCACATGACAATAAATTATCAATTTAGTTGGATTTTATATTTTATTAACTAAAATTTGATTGTAAATATTATTTCGATGAGAAATCAGTTAAAAGACCTGTAATATGAGTTAATCCCAAATTTTTGAATACACCAACCATATATCAATTTAAACTGCAATTTTGATATTAATAAACATGGAAAATAGGAGAAAATCAATCAAATTAAAAATCTTAATAGGTAAAAGAAATAAGAGAAATTAAAAATCTTCACTTTTAACCGCTTTTAATACATACTGAGATCATGCTATCAAATTTGGCATTTAACCATTTAAAGATATCAAAATTGACCCTCAACCTTCCCAGCAGTCTTAATACTTTTATTGCAAATATTAAAAAAAAAACTTAAACTAAAATAGGGTATTTTAAAAGTCGTTTTCCTTTTCTTCCTATTTTCTAAAACTTATTAAAGTTGCCACATGCTGTTGATGTTGCTTAAAGTCGGTACTTGTGGTAAGAGTGTCTTCTTCTGCATCTTTTTGTTATTGCTATTATGTGTATGTTGTTTTAGTTTAATGCGTTTTTTTAATAAATTCCCATAAAAATTTGTCTCCTCCTATGGGAAATGAGTTTGACTTAACGCACGATCATCATTTGGTGCAAGTATAGTTTGTTAAGTTTTGTCTTATTTATACACCCAGAGAAAAGATTTTTTAAATATTCGTTTAATGTAATGTAATTCCATAAATATTTATGAAACATTTTATAAAAAACATCAATAAAAATGTTTATAATACCCACTCTACGATATATGAAAGATCCCAGCAAAACTTTGGTAATGGGTGCGATATTCTCATGCGTTACCTTGTAATGATAGCTCGTTACCTTTTTCATTATTTGCAAGCATAAAGTAATAAGTTACTCATTATTGATTACGTAATATATGATTTATAAATAAAAAGTAATAATTGAAATATTTCTGAAAATCTATTTTTAGATACATTACTTTGTGTTTTTTTGTAAGCAACAGGGTAATGTATGTTTGTTTTGATAACACAAATAATTTAAATAAAATATTTGTTATAATTTTTTTTAATAAAAATTTCTCTTTTTTAAAAATCTATTTTTAGACACATTACTTTTTCCATTCTCGTAACCATATAAGTAACCCCTTACATTATCACCTTTAAAGTAATGGGTATATACATTACTTTGAGGCTCATCGGCAGTAAAATTTATCAATCAAGTAAGGTGTAAAGTAATCCATTGGCCCCTATGGCTATACATTACTTTACCCATTATTTGGTAAGGTGTGGTTTTGCTGGGATAGAAATCCTTACATAAAAAAATTTAAATTTATTTATTGATTTATTAACTGATCTGGAAAGCCAGCAATGTGTCAAACAAAAATATGTTCAGTAACTTTTGATTCAGAAGAATATTAAATTTGAACATATTTAAAATTTTTTCTAAACACACCAAAATTAAAAAATAACGGAAAATTCTTTTGTTTTTTTTTCAACTTTCTTTGATCAGCCTTTTAACGGAATTTTTAATTGTTTTTCTAAAATTTGAAAAAAATTGATCTGGCGCAATCAAATAATCAAAATGGCAGATCGAATTAGATCTTGGAGATTTAGTAAGATCTCAACTGATCTAGAAAATGGCATATCAAATTAGATCCAACAATATATTTAGCGATTAAGATTTTAATTGATCTGAAGAATAGCAGATCAAATTGGATCCAGATATAAGTAAGTAAGATTTATATTTATTCGAAAATTGGCAGATCAATTTAGATCCACCAATATATTTAGGGATCTAGTAAGACCTAAATTGATCCAGAAATCACAAAATATATCAGATTTGATATAACAAAATATTGCATGAAATCTGGTTTATAAAAAAATTTATAAATTTTTTTTTTTTTTGGAAAATAAATTTTAAATTAAAGATAAATTAAAATGTGGCAGATTTTATTAGATCCAGTAGTATATTTGGGGATTTACAAAGATCTAAAGTGGTCTCCATATACGATATTTGGGGATTTAGTAGGACCTAAATTGTTTCAAAAATGGTTAAATGTATCAGATTTGATCCAACAATATATGAAATCTAGTTTATAAAAAAAAATTTTTTTTATAAAAAAAAAATTTAATTAAAACTAAAAATAAAAAAGTTGAGCCTAAGTTGGATTTGAACCCAGTTTGCCTGAGTTATAGTCGGCTACATTTTTTGTGTAATTGTGTTATATCCCGGCAAAATAAAATGGATCTTATTCTTTACGAATCTCTTTTTCAGAACATCAAAAGAGGTTGATAGTGCTCACGTTTCGATTTGTAAGAAGTTATTTTAAGCAACTTCCAAAAAGTTGATATAAATCCCTTCCCATGTAAAAATCGAAATGTATATGAACATACATGATCATGCATGGGCATACATGGTCATATACGTCCATGCATGGTTCAATCTAATATATGACCATATATCTTCGAATCCGAAATTTGAGGATATATGGTCGTACATTGTTATATATGATCACATATGCTTATATATTATTCATGTATACTTATATATTATTCATATATATACCTCATTTTATCATATAAATCATATATGATTTTATAAAGATCAATATATAACTATAGGTGATTATATATGGCACAATATAAGATAATTTTAAAAAATTCATATAATATATAATTATATATGGTTATGCACACCGGCACATGTATTTATATATTATAATATATTTGAAAAAAAAGCTAAATTATGTATGAACTTTTCTACTCGGAAATGTACAAAAAAAAACCGCTTGCTATAAATAATTTGTAGTTCGGTTTTTAATGAATTTTTCATTTGTTTTATAAATTACATTTTTACTTGTTTTATTCTACAAAATAATTTGAGTGTACTCAATTTGTGTGTTTGTGCAAAACGACAGACTCTTTTCATCTTTTAAAATATTTTTTTTTTTATGGATTCACATTTAATAACTTTTAGATTTTAATAGCATTTTAGCTGTAGTTTTTTATTTTTCATTTTGTACTTAAACTTATTTCACTGTAAACCCACATTTCATTATTATTAAACTGTTGGTGTGTATTGAATTGTGTATTTTTCGATAATAACAATAATATTTGTGGCGCTTATTTATGTTTAATATCAGATAATGTATTACACACATACCTGCCAATCTGGACGAAACAGGTTGAAACCACATACACTTGCACGTTGTGTTTACTTTAAAATTTTGTAGATTTTTTTTCTCTAAAAGTATAATAAGCAAATGAAATAAATTATTAATTTTTGTGTAAGTTTTCTATATCATAAGAGTTAATATAAAAAATATAATTATCCAAAAGAAAATGATAAAAATGCGATATGTCGTTAGCGGTAGTTTTAAATATGAGAATATAATAAAAATAAAATTTAATTGTTTTTTCTGTTTTTGTAGGGGATATTTAACTTTTAAGTTTAGCTTAAATATTTTCCACAGGTTAATCCCAATTTTACTACAATTAATTTAGAAATTTCATAAAGTATCTCTTCAGTGGGCAGATTTTCACCATTTTGCCTGCATCCGCAAAAATTTTCAAAAAACCCAAACATGCATGACAAAATACAAGTTCTTAGGTTCAGCGGTTGGGCTAGGTGGTTAAGGTGCACTTTTTCGCAATTTTTGCAACGTTTTTATTGGTTATTCCCAAAAGTATCATATCACTGAATTAGCCCATAACCACCCAAAAGTATATTTTAATTTTATGATTTCTAGCGGAAGGGGTTGGGGCAGGGCTTTAAGTAGGTGGCTATTCACCAATTAGCTCCTCCCAGTAAAAATTTTCATAACTCCCGTCCAACAAATTTTAAAATAAAATCTGGGATGGGTAATTAAGGGCACGCTTTTCCCCCTTTTAACCCCATTGTTCACATATTTATTGGAGATTCGAAAAGCCATATTTTAAATTTCTAACTGAAGGCCACTCCCCGTAGAAATTTCTTAAAATCCCATCTTGGTGGAAGCTTAATGCTTAGCATCAGCGGCTTGGGTAATCACAGGGACACTTTTTATCTTTATGAATCCATTATTGTCACAAAACACACATTTAAAATTTAAGATTTCTAGCCAAAAAGTCCATCTGCCTGCCTTATATTGCACTAAAGAATTGAGAAGAAACTTTTATTGATGCTTTAAATTCCATTACATTCATATCAATTATAGTTAAACAATTTTCATAACAACTTTTTAAAATATATTGTTTTAATTTTTTTGTTTAATGACAATCGTTTTAAATTAAACCTGCACACAATAAACAAAAATAATTACCATTGACAGATAAGTTTTCGAAAAACGTAAAAAATGGAGAGGTATTTCTAAAATTCAGTCTAGTTCTACACTCTCCATTCTAGTTCTACACTCTAAATTCTACTTATTTGAGCCCAGCGGTATTTTTTGCTAATCTTAGCAACACATGTCTGCTGACTTGTAGTACAATGAAATTAGTAGCCGCTGCTAAATTTTAGTAGACTTTTTGTAAAGTGGAATTTTAAATCTGTTTGCTAAAATTTTTTTTTTCAATAACTTTATTTATTACAACTAAGCTTTATGTTTGCTTATCTAGTAACTTATATTTACACAGTTAAATCACGTTTGGTAAGGAAATAACCCAATGGTTATTCCTAAAGAGCATCTAGACATTATTTGCTAAAATCAGCAAAAAAAAAAATAATAAATACTAATAATATTAGTACAAAGTTTTAGATTAATTTTTTTTATCGAGCATCAAAAATTTTGATTATATTTTTTAAAAAATATTTTATACAAAATGAAAAAAAATCAAAGGCTTAAAAATTGTAACGCGTGGGGTTTGGTAAATGAACCCATCTCTCTGTCACAAACACCAGGAGGCATGATTGATGGTCCATCGACTAGCTTCGTCGGCTAAGGCGTAGGTTTTTGCATTTCTGACAGAGTCTGCGTTGCATAAAAAAAAAATCTTCATGCCATGTTATAAATGCCTAAGAGCTTATAAAGAAAACTTCAAATTTTGCGTTCTGAAAATGTCTATCATATAGAGGTTTGATATTACCAACCTCGAGTGCACTTTTCCCACCCTATTGACCTTTTTGTCAATACGCCTGTGACGATTATTGCACTCTGAATTTTTGTAATCGTCCCTATAAGAAAGCTGTGACTAAAACACTAATTAAGTTTACATTTTGATATATTTAACATTCCCTTATTTAGGATAGTTTAAGAATTCATTATGATTTAACAAAGTGAATTTAAATTAGGTAAATATATTTTAAACATGAAATTTGACATATTTTTGGCAATAAAAAAAAAATTATGATTATGTACCTAAGAATAATTTTTAATTCTAGCTTATTTTCTTTAATAATTTTCTTATGGTAATTTTATATATTTTTAAGACTTCATTTAAATAATTTTGTTTAAAATTTCAATGTTAACTATTATATATATTTTCTCTTCAATTTTTATCTTTTTAACAACTAACAACTATCAAATTCAGATTTAATTATTAATAATGATTTTTTCTAAAAATTATTGGTTAAAATTTTCCTTCTAATTAGCAGTAAGCCATTTATGCGGAACGTAGGGTACTTAATCGTAGTATATGATAAGCAAAATAGTACATGAGTAAAATCCATGTAGTCAATGAACTTTTGTTTATTTTGCTTATTATTATTTTCTTATTTTCAATTATTAAAATTTAAGTATAAGAGAATTTTAAGATAAGTGAGGCTTTGCGTTTAGGAGCTAATTATTTTGTTAATTCTCTTCTAGAATTGTTGTTGTGTTATTGGTATGTAAAGTTTGTAATTACCTTCTGGTTAATGATGGTATAATGACGTCACACATGATGATCTCCATTTTTTTTAAATAGCCCTTGTAAATTCTAATTTCTTTTTGTTGTTTTTTTTTTCACTTTGTCTCACTTTAAACTGGCTCTTCTTTCTTTTTTGAATTTTAGTTTTTTTTTTTTTTTTTTTTTTAAATTATCTTTTGCTTATAATATTTTTCTATCCTTACCAATAATTTAAAACAAATATATATTAAATTAAATATTAATTTTATACTTATTTTCTCTGGCCAATTATATATCACACACTTTTTTTTTCCACGGAATCTTATTCTTCTCCAAGATCGAATAAAATTCCGAGTGAAACACTTTACACTACTGGGGCTGATCTATGACTGGTATTGAATATTAATGTTAATGAGACAGTTATGGTGAAAGAAATTCGTTAAGTTTCTGCAACCTTCGTTAAGTGCTGCTCCTCAATGAAATACTATATTTAAAAATACTATAATATAAAAAATACTATAATTAAATAAATTTACACTGCACTACAATATTAAAATCACTTTACCTCTTTCCCTAATAGTGAAATCTATTTAAGATTCCATGAAATGACATGCACAAAATGGGGCTTCCAATTAAAATATAACTTCGGGGCCTTCACCATAGCTTGTATTCTTACTTTTCCCAAAAACAAAGCTTTTTTACCAATTCCAGTGTGAATGAAAGAATACTATTAAATTTTAAAATGATGGTAAAACCAAATCATAGACACGTGTCACCACAAAATCTTACCCAGATTCTTCGATTAATCCACTTTGATCATAATCTTGGAATAATATTAGCAAATTATTGAAATTTCGTTTGGATTCACACAATTCTGTGCAATTTTTGAACGGTATATTAAAAAAAAACTTTTCGTAAAAACTTGAAAATGTTATAAAAGTTTTAGAAATTATTATTCCTACAATCAGATTGGGTAATCTGTTCGTCTTGACAATTCGGATAAAAAGGAAATAGAATGTGCTCGGTACCACATGAAATTCTTTAACTTTAAAATCTCTCCAGTTCTTATTCAATGGATCAGCTGTTATGCGAAAGATATCATTATAATATTTACGTTACACACTGTATGTAAAACCAGTGTTGGTAAGAGGCGATCAATAACCGTTCATTTCAAAATTCCCATTACATTAACAAATCACACATCTGCATTCAAAACCAACTTCAAATCCAATTTAATTAAACTCGTCAAATATCAGATATTCTACTGCACCGCATACAGGCATTAAAGAAAATTATAAATTTTCGTCCGCAAAACAACTACCAATAGAAAATAGACAATCAACAAATTTAACGCATCAATATTAAAAAATACAACGTGACAACCAAAGTCTTCCAATTGTGAATAGATAAAAAAAAAAATCTGCAACAAACCTGCTTCATTATGAGGCAAAGCCGAAATAATGAACAGGCAAGATTTTTTTTTTTTTTTTTTTTTTTTTTTTGTAGACATAATCTTTAATACATTTAATTAAAATTTCTCCGCCTACCCTTGCTCGCAAAAGAATTTATATATATAATTTTTATCAGAATAATATCCGGTTTTCGTTTTTATTTTATTTTTGCTTGCCATGGCTGATCATTGTGGAAGATTTTTTTTTTCTCTACCGCTAACGTGGGGCACGACCCACTAATAGCCGGGTAATTAGAGTGATTAAGATTTTATATCCGTTGCATGGAATCTTCCAATATAAGATCCTTTGTTGTCCTCCAATTCGTAAAGACTACTACCAATACGTTTCCTAACCCTACACTTCAAAAATTTTGGCATGAATTTTGAATTCAAAGACTTGGCAAGGTTACTAAGTACGTAGTTCCTACGATATACTATTTGGCCCTCCTGAAACGTCTTTGGACGTGATCTCAAATTATAGCATTTACTGGCCTTTTCGTGGGCAATAACTAGATTTTTACGTATTTTCTCCCGAATTTTAAATAATTTATCAGAACGAGTTGATATATTTGAATCCTCTCCGCAATTTAATCCTAGCCTATCAAGAATCTTATAACACGAGCCATGTTGGCACATATTCTGGCCAAAAGTAGCATAATATGGTGTACACTGAATTGCAGAATGATAATCGCTTCTCAAGATACCTAAAATTTGTTGAATATAACTATCCCAATCGGTATGGTCCTGATGATCCTCAAGAAAACAACGCAGTTTTGTAATAATTTCGCGATTCGCTCTCTCGGAAGCGTTAGATTGGGGTGCGTAGAACCCAGTTCGGATATGGTCAATATCATATAAAGCGAGAAACTCCATCATCTCCTTAGAGACAAATTGTCTCCCATTATCACTGTGGAGATATCTTGGTACCCCAAAAGCGGGAAAGATTTCGGTTTGAAAATATTGAATTACATTCGCTGAGGTCGCTGCTCGAAATGCCTTCAAAAACAAATATTTCGTGAAATGGTCTAGGCATATAAAAATTATCGTATTCTTGGCCCCTGTCCTCCTCGTCCTGTGCGCCCTCTCTAAATTTCACTCTCTTATATATAAAGCCATTTGATAAACATATATCGGGTAGGGAGTCCTCATTCTCAGTCGCCGTTTTTCGAAGGTCGTTATATTCGTCGTTATTAAAATCAGGGGAAGATAAATCGACATCCGCAGGCAAGTTTTCGAGCGAAATTTCGTCTATATCCATTCTGGATAATGTGTCAGGAACAATGTTTAGGGCACCCTTTCGATGTTCTATACTAAAATCGTACCTCTGAAGTTTTAAGTTTCATCTGGCAAGACGGCCACTTAAATCCCTCTGGGACATCAACCACCGCAAGCTGGAGTGATCAGTGATGATTTTAAAAGGTAAACCCTCAATATACGGCCTGAACCGATTCACACAAACTATAGCCGCCATACATTCAAGTTCGGTGACTGTATAGTTTCGCTGGGCTTTATTAAGCTTTTGCGAAACATACGAGATAGGGTGTTCTTTTCCTTTGTCATCACACTGAAAGAGTACTCCACCCACACCAACCTTAGAAGCATCACACTGTATAACAAATTCTCTTCTAAAATCAGGCTGAGCGAGAACCGGTGCTGTGCAAAGTGCTTCTGTCAATTTCGCAAAGGACAGTTTGGCAGATTCCGTTAAGGAAAAGGGTTTTGATGACTTTTTAAGACAATCGGTCAAAGGACCCGCTAAGTCGGAAAAATTATTTATAAAAGAACGGTACCAATTTGACATTCCGACGAATCTACGAACCTGACGTGGAGTTTTCGGTAAAGGGAATTCATTAATACTCTTGACCTTTTCAGGGTCAACCTTTAAACATCCATTCCCCACAATGTAGCCGAGATAACGTATCTCCTTTTGACAAAACTTGCTTTTGCCTACGTTGATAGTCAACTTCGAATTCCGTAGACAGGATGCTACTTCACTTAAAACTCTCATATGGGTATCAAAATCCGAAGAACAAACAAGCAAATCATCGAGATAAATGAAAACATGCTCGCGTAGGCGTGACGGAATAACACGGTCCATGAGGCGACTCATGGTCTGGGGCCCGTTACACAACCCGAATGGCATTTTTGTATAATGAAAAAGTGGCTTGCCAGGTACGACTAATGCTGTTTTTTCTTTTGATGTTTCCGTTAACCTGATCTGCAAAAATGCATCTTTTAGATCGATTCCCGTAATAAAAAAAGTATCCTGAAGTCTACTCAAAAGTCCGTTTATGTGTGGCAGTGGATACGAATCCTTTTTCGTAACAGCATTTAATTTTCGTGAATCCACACACAATCTCACTTTACCGGGCTTACGAACCAATACTACCGGTGAGCACCATGGTGAATTGGATTCTTCTATCACACCCATAGATAAAAGTCTTTCGATCTCCTGGTAAGCTTCTTCCTGTCGCGGTGGAGACATCGGGTAGTGTTTTGACTTTATAGGTGTAGCATGCCCAGTATCAATGTGATGCTCGACTAAATCAGTACAACCTAAACCCAGTTTCTCATACGATGGAAACTGCAAGATTGTTTTATCTAAAAGAAGCTGCTGTTCACAGGTGAGAATATGAAATTTCGATTGGTCATTATTATTATCAAGCGATTCAATTGTAATTGAAGGGGCTAGCGGTATTATATCTGGGGCCAAGGCAAACTCCCTCCAGAAATCGACTCCGAAATAGGCCTCTTGGGTTAACGAAGGAACTAAATAGAAAATTATATGTTTGGTTACGCCCCTAAAAGTAACAGGTAGCTTAGCAAACCCTAAAACCGCATTTTTTGATCCATCCGCAGTGAAAAGTGAAGATTTCATTTGTTTAAATAAGACATTACTATCCTTTATAAATTCTAAGCAATTTTTCCCTATCACCGACACGTTTGCTCCTGAATCCAATAATCCAACATTGCTTTTGTCAAATATGCTGACTTTAATGAAAGGCCGATCATCCGATCCAGATAAAACTGTTGACTCTAAAAGCTTTCGTATTTCCCTTCTCTTTTTGAATCGCATTCTGCATTTTAATATTTTGTATGGCAATGTGTAATTTTTTGTTTTAATAATTTTGTTAACAGTTTCTGTTTTTCTTTTGTGAAGATTTTCACATATATATTTAGTTTGGCTAAAAGATTCATTTAATGAAATTTCAGGGTTTAAAGTGTTTTCAGATTCATTTAAAGATAATGTAGGTTTATTTGATTCTGACAAAGTTAATCTAGACTCGGGGTCTGAGGTTTCGAACAAGTGTCCCCGTTAACCAACTCGCTCACCTTGCGGTTTCCCAAATGTTTATTGGGACACTTTACTGTCACCACTCCTCTATGACCGCACTTATAGCAATAAATGTTTCGAACCTCATCGGGACAGTAAATATAGGAATGTCCATATGAAAGACAGTTCCAACATTGAATTTTGGAATAATCTGGTTTGCCACGTTTCGAATATTCAATCGCCTCTATTTGAGGATCGATAATGTCCAAATCATTTTCCGCCTCAAGGGACATTTCGACCTCACTTACACCTCGATTTTGTGTACTAACGCTCGATTGAAATCTGTTATCACCTGCACTACGATTCTGAAAACCTGCATTAGATTGAATTCTATTATCGCGTACTACTTTTTCCGCTTTCCGAGCAATTTTCTTAAGTTCTCCTAAAGTTTTAGGATCAGAATTAAATAATAAAAATTTCAAATTGGTGTTCAAATTCTTTTTCATTATTTCAATTAGAGTTTCCTCTGGAAATGGTACTCCCAATCTGGCATTCATGGAAACGATAGAAGCATGAAAATCATCATAACTTTCCTTAAATTGTTGTTTTCGCAAAGAAATTCTTAATTGGACCTCATAATCTGACTCAAGGCTACCGAATTCTAATTTTAAGGTAGCCCGTAAGGATTCAAGAGTAACATTTTCATTTAATTTCATATATGTCCAATACCACCTATCTACTTTGTCTTCCAAAAATATATGAAAATTGGACAGAAGATGCTGCTCGGAGCATCGTGTACGATTAGTTAAAGTTTGCAACTTAAATAAAAAATCTGAAACTGAACCTGTGCCATCATATTTAATTTTCCACTTCTCTAATTTAATATTCTCCTCAAAATTGTTATTATGATTATAAATATTACGATTTTCGTTACTGCGATTATCATTTCGATTATCACACACATTATTACGATTAAAATTGTAATTACGATTATCATTGTTATTAGGATCACTACCGTTGCTACGATTATCCCGATTCAATTGACCTGTTTCACAATTGTTATTCACAGATGTTACTAAAGGCATATCGATATTAGTTAAGTTAGGAGTTCGTTTATCGACACCAATTTGAGAAATACTCTCCTTTAAGGTTGAAAGTTCCCTACGAAATTCTTCCTTAGTTGCCTGTAAGCTTTGCTGCATAAGAGAAATTAAGGAATCAATTGGACTCGGTTCCCCTGATTGAATATTTGCAGAGCCATTCGCAGGAATGTTGTTAAACCCCGTTGCTAAATTCGACAAGGTATCACGATTCTGAAAACCTAAGGTATTTTCCGTTGGAGGATTCTGATTATCCATCATGTAATCGTTACGTTGATCAGAAAAGCTAATAGATAATAAAGGTTGCTGCCTGGCCGAATCCGGAAATATTTCCAGATTACGTATATCTTCCACTGTGAACTGAGATTTGTTTGTAGGTTGGGTCGGTAATAAATGAGTGTTGTCAACGTTTAATAGAGATTCCGATATATTAGGATTTAGTGGTGTTTCGCTATCACGTAAAGTAACTATCGTGTTCAGAGATTGGTCCTGAGAACCGATTATATGACTTGATGACAAGGCAGCAGTAGAAATACTGGAGCTTATGGAACCCTGCGATTCATTCAGCTGACCCAAGGTTAATACGGTAGCGTTGCTGGAATTCAAAAGTCCCTTAGAAGCACCTACCTGACTAGAAGCTAATCCCGAATCTCCCTGACTTTGTGATACCGAACCAAGGGATTTATTTCCCCAAGATACATTCCCTTGGTTTTGAGGTAAGGATGGCCTAGGATTTACGGGAGAGTGTATAACGCGAGGAGGGCCTTGTGGTTTTCCAATAGAATCATCCAAAGGAACGGAAATGTTATTCTTGTTAACTGTAGATGCCCTAACGCGCCCTCGTGGTGTATAAGATCTATTACTGTTATTTTTATTAGTAATTCTAGGAATCGCCCCTCGATTCGTTTTTCTTGTATCCATAAGAAAAAAAAAATATCAAAATAAACTAATACCGATTATCTATTCGAAAGGTTTGTATCGAAAAAGAAAATATATATATATGTATGTATGAATTAATTATTCAGGGAATGTTAAATTACAAAATCGTACCAATTTAGCAAATGTCACAACTTCCAAAAAAAATTATCAAAAGGTGCAACAGATTCAAATTTAAAGTTGAATATAGGAACTACCTAATGAAATTATTTTAAATATACAGCAAAATGCTAGCTTTATTTAAAACTACATTGAACTTGTATAATTAGAACTAAAACTATGTCCTTAAACTGTTGCACATAAAACCAAAACTGTATGTTCCAGAAATTTAGGACTCGCAGCAAGAACAAAGTCTATTGTGAATTACATAGAATTTTTAAAATACGACAAGCATATTATGGCAACGAATTGCAAAAAAAAATATGTTTTAAGCATATTGGACTCATAATAAACCCGCCAACATTTGGTGGAATATAAAATCCTTAATGAATATAGAAGTTATATAATCTATGAAATCCACACTTATAAATGATAAACAAAATCCGAATATTAAAATTTTAGGTGAAAATATAAAAGTATTTAACTGACGCAAAGCGTCACGTTGGGCGCCATTTATGTAACGCGTGGGGTTTGGTAAATGAACCCATCTCTCTGTCACAAACACCAGGAGGCATGATTGATGGTCCATCGACTAGCTTCGTCGGCTAAGGCGTAGGTTTTTGCATTTCTGACAGAGTCTGCGTTGCATAAAAAAAAATCTTCATGCCATGTTATAAATGCCTAAGAGCTTATAAAGAAAACTTCAAATTTTGCGTTCTGAAAATGTCTATCATATAGAGGTTTGATATTACCAACCTCGAGTGCACTTTTCCCACCCTATTGACCTTTTTGTCAATACGCCTGTGACGATTATTGCACTCTGAATTTTTGTAATCGTCCCTATAAGAAAGCTGTGACTAAAACACTAATTAAGTTTACATTTTGATATATTTAACATTCCCTTATTTAGGAAAGTTTAAGAATTCATTATGATTTAACAAAGTGAATTTAAATTAGGTAAATATATTTTAAACATGAAATTTGACATATTTTTGGCAATAAAAAAAAATTATGATTATGTACCTAAGAATAATTTTTAATTCTAGCTTATTTTCTTTAATAATTTTCTTATGGTAATTTTATATATTTTTAAGACTTCATTTAAATAATTTTGTTTAAAATTTCAATGTTAACTATTATATATATTTTCTCTTCAATTTTTATCTTTTTAACAACTAACAACTATCAAATTCAGATTTAATTATTAATAATGATTTTTTCTAAAATTATTGGTTAAAATCCATAAAAGCCATTTATGCGGAACGTAGGGTACTTAATCGTAGTATATGATAAGCAAAATAGTACATGAGTAAAATCCATGTAGTCAATGAACTTTTGTTTATTTTGCTTATTATTATTTTCTTATTTTCAATTATTAAAATTTAAGTATAAGAGAATTTTAAGATAAGTGAGGCTTTGCGTTTAGGAGCTAATTATTTTGTTAATTCTCTTCTAGAATTGTTGTTGTGTTATTGGTATGTAAAGTTTGTAATTACCTTCTGGTTAATGATGGTATAATGACGTCACACATGATGATCTCCAACTAATGCGCATTATTTGGTGTTGTCATGTTATTGATGTGATTGCAAAAAAAAATTACGTTATGGACAAAAACACAAAACTACATATAGAAAATAATTTTTTTTTTTTTTAAATAGCCCTTGTAAATTCTAATTTCTTTTTGTTGTTATTTTTTTCACTTTGTCTCACTTTAAACTGGCTCTTCTTTCTTTTTTGAATTTTAGTTTTTTTTTTTTTCAATTATCTTTTGCTTATAATATTTTTCTATCCTTACCAATAATTTAAAACAAATATATATTAAATTAAATATTAATTTTATACTTATTTTCTCTGGCCAATTATATATCACACACTTTTTTTTTTCCACGGAATCTTATTCTTCTCCAAGATCGAATAAAATTCCGAGTGAAACACTTTACACTACTGGGGCTGATCTACGACTGGTATTGAATATTAATGTTAATGAGACAGTTATGGTGAAAGAAATTCGTTAAGTTTCTGCAACCTTCGTTAAGTGCTGCTCCTCAATGAAATACTATATTTAAAAATACTATAATATAAAAAATACTATAATTAAATAAATTTACACTGCACTACAATATTAAAATCACTTTACCTCTTTCCCTAATAGTGAAATCTATTTAAGATTCCATGAAATGACATGCACAAAATGGGGCTTCCAATTAAAATATAACTTCGGGGCCTTCACCATAGCTTGTATTCTTACTTTTCCCAAAAACAAAGCTTTTTTACCAATTCCAGTGTGAATGAAAGAATACTATTAAATTTTAAAATGATGGTAAAACCAAATCATAGACACGTGTCACCACAAAATCTTACCCAGATTCTTCGATTAATCCACTTTGATCATAATCTTGGAATAATATTAGCAAATTATTGAAATTTCGTTTGGATTCACACAATTCTGTGCAATTTTTGAACTGTATATTAAAAAAAACTTTTCGTAAAAACTTGAAAATGTTATAAAAGTTTTAGAAATTATTATTCCTACAATCAGATTGGGTAATCTGTTCGTCTTGACAATTCGGATAAAAAGGAAATAGAATGTGCTCGGTACCACATGAAATTCTTTAACTTTAAAATCTCTCCAGTTCTTATTCAATGGATCAGCTGTTATGCGAAAGATATCATTATAATATTTACGTTACACACTGTATGTAAAACCAGTGTTGGTAAGAGGCGATCAATAACCGTTCATTTCAAAATTCCCATTACATTAACAAATCACACATCTGCATTCAAAACCAACTTCAAATCCAATTTAATTAAACTCGTCAAATATCAGATATTCTACTGCACCGCATACAGGCATTAAAGAAAATTATAAATTTTCGTCCGCAAAACAACTACCAATAGAAAATAGACAATCAACAAATTTAACGCATCAATATTAAAAAATACAACGTGACAACCAAAGTCTTCCAATTGTGAATAGATAAAAAAAAAAATCTGCAACAAAATCTTAAAAATTCTTAAAACATAAACGAATTTATTATTTTGTTCTAATTTGGTAATTTCCTTTTTGAAAAATATTTTAGTAAATTGTTTTTTACTTTTAAGGTTAAACTTAATTGTTTTTAGGGCTGATTTTTAGAACTAAAAAACCCTTTTTAGTGCTATTTTTAGTGGATGTCCTATTTCGATCACTTTTTTAATCCTATGTAACATTTTAGGGCAATTTAAGTTTGTATGTATAAGTTTTAATTATTAGAAATAACATTTCCTTCAATATCGACTTTTTTAAAATTAGTAATGTTTTTTTTTGCTAATTTTAGCAAATCGGTTTTCAAAAATTCGTAAAATGATTTCTGAAATTAGCAACAAAAATTTGTAAATATATTGTAAAAATTCTGTTATTTGTAAAATGTAAATAGCAAAAAGATTTGCTAAATAATAATTTTTTTACTAAAAATCAGTACGAAAATAGTAAAGTGGGATTGAAAACCGTTTACAAATTTTTCTACTAATTTTTTTTTCTAAATGTATTCCATTCAATGCAACGGGAACGTATTAAGTGTTCCAATTCCACTCGTTTTATTTATATAGTGTTTCAATTCCACTTGTTACAATCTATTTCGTTCCCCTTGCATAATGGTTTAATTTTTATCGTTCCCCATTCCAATTCGTTCCCCTTGTCTAATATTTCTGGTCCAATCGTTCATTTTGTTCCCTTTGCCTAATGTTAGTATTCCACTCGTTCCATTATATTTCAGACCCCTTGTATATTGTCAATTCCACTCGTTCCCCGTTCAATTCCAGTTTAATCCCCTTATCTAGTGTTTCAATTTCACTGGTTACCCGTTCCATTTCATTTAGTTTTCTAATATTGGTGTTTAAATTTCACTGGTTTTTCAAATTCAAGGTTTTGCAGGCTTCTGGCAAAAATTTCAAAAATATATCATCAGTAAAATAACTCATACTCCAGGGAACACAACGCGGTTTGGACAGGCCGTTATGGGGGAGACTTTTGCCCCTTTTCTTTAATATCATGCTCTCCATAAGATAGCTCTTTAAAATACCATTCATTTGATATCCAGTTTTTCTTTCACTCTCTTCAAATACTAAAATATGAATGTGAATTTTATGACATTCTTTCTTAAAATGTTTTTTTTAATGACATTGTTAAAATTGCAACATTATGTCAGAAATTTTTATGGATAAATAAATCTGAAAGTAAAAACTATCATTACGCATGCATGTAAACATTAAGGGGGTTTTATTTGCATGAAAGATAAACTTTTACGTTTTTTTCGATTTTTGCGTTTTGTTTTTAACTTTGGCAATTTTTTAGGTTTGACATTTTTTTTCAAATTTGCACGATTTGTTTTAACTTTGGCAATTTTTTTAATTTTGCCGCCTTTTTTAAATTCGGAAATTTTTTTAATTAAGCGTTTTCCCCCAAATCCTCATTAATGAAAAAATGGAAAAATTACTAAAATCGAAAGAATAAACGCAAAAATAAAAAAAAAACGCTAAAATTCAAAAATTAGCCGAAAAGAACACGATCTATACATATCTATCTAGCTTTGTAAGTTGACATTTGGCTTGGTTTAGAGGGTGTTTTTAGCAGTGATTTTCTAAAAAATGCTTATAATGAATTTTTGAGCCAAAACCGTTGTTCTTTTAAATTTATCTCACTTATTTTTCACCATACGAACGATATTTCAAATGAAAGCTCTTTTATGTCTAAGATGCTTAGTTTTCGAGAAAAAACGATTTTAAAATTTAGCCAAGTGAGTCAGAATTAAGGTTCGGTATTGCTGCCCAATTGGGAAACAAATGCAAAACTTTTGTTTTTAACGACAATTACCTATTTTATGTGTTTTCCTATCGTAAGAATACGACACAAATAGTTACCTGGTTAATAAGACTTGTTTATAAACCTTTTGAAATTCATGCTTTAAAACTTAACAATTTACTTTAACATTTTAACATTAAATTATATTTCATATTATAACTAATGAATCGATGGTTCATTTACATATAAGTGCCACTCTTTTTATACTTATATTAAGTATGGAATATATATAGTCTTGCAACATGCACTTGTACAAATCATTCAAACACTTTTGAACTAAATATTCATTCTAGACTAACTGGCTGTCTAAGTAAATGAGTGAATGGCTGAAAAAAGGAGGGTGTAAAATAGAAACT
The DNA here is from genome assembly GCA_949748255.1 of Eustalomyia histrio. Lineage (NCBI taxonomy): Eukaryota > Metazoa > Arthropoda > Insecta > Diptera > Anthomyiidae > Eustalomyia > Eustalomyia histrio. Next base: position 23,187,516 of record OX456524.1, read on the forward strand.
TTAGCACTGGTAGTATTTAGGAGTAGGTGGATGATCCATCTTTCATGTGAAATGTTTTTAGTTTTGTTAAGAAGAATTAGAACAAAACAATCTATAAAAATTTAATAAGTTTAGAAACAAGAAAGAAAAATTTGCACATTCATACAGAAATAGCTATACACTTGAAAAAAAAGAAGAAAAAATTAAGAAATTTATTTATTTTAAAATTTACCAATAACTTTGTTTTTTCTCTATAGAATACATAACTATAACTCAACACTAAACTATTGTTATTTAGATAAAATTTAGCCGTCTTAGTTACATATTTTCTTTAAGTGCACAGTCTCTACCAAGTATATACATAATTTTAAAATTAAAAAAATACAATACAAATATATATATAAAGCAAAACAAAATACACAGTTCAGTTTATTGTAAATGTCAAAATAAAATGTCAGCTTTAACAGCGCGCAAATGTTTTACGAGCACATTTGGCAACACTAACGACCCAGAGCGCTTATGAATAGAACTAAAAAAATATATATAAAAACACCAACAAATATTTATGAAAAAACTGAATAGAAATATTTTAAGCTATAGAAACAAAGCAAAACAAAAAAAATATAGAATTAAGTAAATCTCTCTGAACCTAAAAAAATACAAAAAAAAAATAAATAAAAATGAAGTAATGTCACCATTATTTAAAAAACGACCTATCAATCAAGTTGAGTAGAAAAATAAATTCAATAAACAATGTTGAAATTTTAACCCTAAATCATATTTCAAACATAACATTTTGCTTACGTATGAATTATATTTAATTATGAAATATAAATCATACGCACCCATGTACTAGTAGCATGAAAGACAAAATCTATTTTATTTTTTATTTAGGAGCACGAATCTGAAAGAAGTAGTTCGGACTCATTTTATATTTTTAAAGTAATAAAGAAAATGAGTTATTTTCTAATGATAAAAGTAGGTTTTATTTTTAAAATGTTGGATTTTAATGTATATAAATCAATCCATTTACTGACTTCGTTTGGGTATAAAAGTATGTTTTTTTTTTGTAGCATGAAGAGTTAGCGTCCACATATGTATGTGAATAAAGGTGTCCATTGAGTACTTCAACTTATATCTGAAATATAAATAAAAATTTTAACCCTCGAAGTGGCACATGATTCTGGCCAGACATATTTAATTCAATTGCTTCAATTTAGCATACTTCTATTTTAGGTACATGGCTGTAATTTCAGGTAATCTCCCAAAATATTGTTGGCTTTCGATGTATAAATTAATAATTAAAAAAAAGTCCTCTGATTTTCAAAGTCAGGTAGAAGCTGATGAAAATTATGATGTTTTTGAAAACGATGGTGACGACACTGCTGATTATGTGCCAGAAGATGATGCATCAGACATAGAAAATGATTTGGAAATTGAACCTAACGAACTTTATGATAGTGATGAAGACGTAGATGAAGAAGAAGAAAGTGGGAATGATGCTGAAGCAGCAAATGAAGTCGACTCAGGCTGTTTTTATGGTAAAGACGGTACTAAATGGAACGAAACTGAACCCCCATAATATCATGCGTTTTCGATCTGGAACAAAAACAAGGCTCACCAATCCAGTTGATGTATTCAAGCTATTTTTCTCAACCAATACTACGTTCGTCATCATTAGTGAAACAAATCGGCAATTTCTACCAATATCATTCAATTTTATATTTAAAACTAGTCCAGTGGTATTTTGGTATAGATAATGGCACAAAATCAAAACCACCACAGTTTTTATTGGTAAAATTAAGTAGGCCAAAAGTTGGCATTTTCTGTTATTTTTAAATCCATAATATTATGTAGGTAGCTAATCAAACTAAATACAGGTTGTACACAAAAATCAACCTTTGGCCCCGTTAAGTCATAAAAAAACAAAGTAAGAGGGCCAAATGTTGGGATATTTTAATATTTTATAATCTCTAATATTTATTATTAAAAGCAGAAAAGTCAACCTTTGGCCCCATACACTCACCAAAAAAAAGACTGTAATGGCAACTGAAAATGTTGCTGTTATTACGGAAAATTTTGCTAATTTGAGCCCAGCTGTATTTTTTTGCTAATCTTAGCAGCACGTGTCTGCTGACGTGTAGTACAATGAAATTAGTAGAAAAATTAGTAGCCGCTACTAAATTTTAGTACACATTTTGTTAAGTGGAATTTAAAATCTGTTTGCTAAAATCTGCAAAAAAATACTAAATATTATTAATATTAGTACAAAATTTTAAATTATTTTTTTTTATCCAGCATCAAATTTTTTTTATTTTTTTCAAAAAATATTTTAGACAAAATTAAAAAAAAAAATTAAAGGCTTAAAAATCTTAAAAATTGTTAAAACATAAACAAATTAATCAGTTTGTTTTTATTTGGTAATTTCTGTTTTGAGAAATATTTAAGTCCATATTTTTTTACTTTTAAGGTCAAATTTTAAATGTTTTTAGGGCTGATTTTTAGAACAAAAAAAAAACTTTTTAGTGCTATTTTAAGTGGATGTCCTATTTTTAGACATGAGTCAGTATCTTCACTTCCGATCCCTTTTTTTAATCTATGTCACAATTTAAGGCAATTTAAATTTGTAGGTGTAAATTTTATTTAGAAATAATATTTCCTTCAATATTCACTTTTTTAAAATTAATAATTTTTTTGCTAATTTTAGCAAATCGGTTTTTAAAAGTTTGTAAAATGATTTCTGGAATTAGCAACAAAAATTTGTAAATATTCTGTAAAAACTCTGTAAATTGTAAAATGTTAATAGCAAAAAGATTTGCTAAATAATAATTTTTTTTACTAAAAATCAGTACAAAAATTGTAAAATGGAATTGAAAACTGTTTTTCTACTAACTTTTTTTCTGAGTGTAGAAAAAATTTTGGTGGCACAATTTTCGGCTTTTCAGATACTTTCGAATCAACAATGGTATTTAGTTAGCGAATTGCACACAAACAATTTAACCTTTGGCCCCTGGATATAAAAAACTAAAAAGGATGCGGGCCAAATGTTGGCCTTTTATGATATTTTTTACAATCAATAATATTTAAATAACTTATTGAACTAAATGCAGATCTATACACAAAATTTAACCTTTGGCCCCTTGAATTTTAAAAACAAAAAGTGAAGGGGCCAAAGTTTGGTCTTTTAAGATATTTTCCATTCTATAATATTAAATAAGCCAAATAATCTAAATGTAGATTTTCACACAAAATTCAATCTTTGGCCCCCTGAAAGAGCAGGGCCAAAGGTTGGCTTTTTGTGGCATTATATACAACCATTTAAAATGCAATGGTTTTGGTAGAAAATTTGTTGACAAAATACTCAAATTTGGTTCAAAATATTAAATTATTTTTCACATGATGTACTTCATACACTGCGTCTCAAAACTATAAATACATTTAAAAGTTTAACATTTTAACCTGTATGTATGTAAAACAAATCAAATATAAATAATATTAAAGAAAACATAATTCATATTTATATTATTTTACTTCGTAAAAAGGATTGACAAAGTTAATTAGTGTTTCATAACTATATGTAGTTACTCTAAATTTAAAATACCAAAATTAACAAAAAAAAAAAAAAAAATGAAATAAAAGCGGGAGTTTTAGTAATGTGTTAGGCCACCTTTTTTTTGAATAAACTCAAAAATTCGATTAAACATATTTTCAACCAGATTTATTCTTATTTCTGCAGTTATAGATGTCCACGCTTCAATAACTGCTTCTTTAAGGTGAAATATGCTTTCATATTGTTTGTTTTTAGCGTAAACTCGACGAATTAATATTGTCCAAATATTCTCAATTGGGTTTTGATCCGGAGAACATGCGGGCCATTCTATTGCTTTTATATTTTTTGAAGACAACCATTCCTTCGTCTGACGACTTACATGTAATGATGCATTGTCTTGCTGGAAAATTAATTCTTCTTCATTACTGTTTTCTAGAAAAGGCACTAATTTCTCTTTCAATACAGCTATGTACACAGAAGAATTCATTCGTGTGCTTGGGAATGCCAAAGCGGCAACAGAAAAAGCTCCCCAAACCATTAAAGAACCACCTCCGAAATATATTTTTGAGAAATAACGTGGATTTTTACTTAGGTCCTTTTACAATATTCCATTACTTGGTCATATTCTATTAGTGTTGGTGTATTATAATTATATTTTAAAGAATGTTTAGAATAATATTCAATACATTTGTGGATATAGAGGCTAAAAGGGCATAACATTCAGTCAAATGAGCTGTATGAATAGCATAAAAACTACATTCCCACTTGTTTGTTTGGCATAATTTACGGCTAGAACTAAAAATTTAAAGCCCATTGAATATTTTTGATTTTAGCTCATCGTTGGTTTTTCTATTATGTATTTTGTTTGCCCATGTGTGCTGCACTTATTAAATATTCTCGTGAATATGTAGTGGGTACAAGTTGTCATTAAAATGAACGTACATCAGAAGGGGGAGAAGGTTGAATAAAATTAGAACAGAAAAGCAATATTACTTATATTATAGGGAAATTCATGTCATGAAAGTAAGTGTATCTTAGTTACCCTTTAATAGATGTATTTTTGGAAAATTTCTCACTTAATATATTTCTCACAGTTTTCAAGTTATGGCAAACTAACTGAAAGTAATTTAATTTTTAATGCAACATCGCTTTTATTTTTATATAACCTTATTAATTTAAAGTATGGTTAATTTAAAAATTATTCAACCTACCTCTCCCCCCCCCCACCCTTCTACCACTCATATACATACGTCACTGTTAAACTAGTTAATATTTTAATTTTAAGTATGTGCTGTTATTTTATATACCGTGTATTTTTGATACTAAAAAGGAACAACATTAATTTGTTTACTCCCCAAATGAGCATGATGACGACTGACAAGAGCATGTGGTTTGCAATTTTCAAACATGTAAAATTTAAAATGCGTTTTTATGGCAACTCGTAATTTCTGCATGTGGTCTTTCTATACTACGTGTGGACTTGCATAAACATACTCGTAAATATGAGCCCCATGATGATAGAGTATGAATTTGTATATATATATATATTCTTTTTTGGTTTTGTCATTACAAAACAACAAAATTCACTAAACAACTATAACCTGGTAAACATTAAAAATGGAAAGGCAGGCAGACATACAGACAAACATCATCTAACAATGTAGTCGAGTGGAGTACAGAGAATCGACCATAATAAACGATAAAATACTCCATAGATTTAATGGAAACTAAAAAAGGGCATATATTATTAGTAGGAGTAAGTGACTAGTACACCATTTCAAATATTTCAAGTATATACAAAATGATTTTGTAGGAGACATATTAAAAATCTAAAAAAAAACTTCTAATATATAACTAAAGTGTGTGTGGCATGGTAAAAAATATTTAATCTATGATGAAAAAATTTAGAATTTTCCTCTGTGAAATGGAATCGATTTTATTTATTTTTTTTGTTTCTGAAATTTTAAAATTTCAAATACTTCTATGCTTATGTCAAAAATTCTACTGAAATTTTATTCACCTCAAAGCTGTCAAAAATTAACCCAGTAGCATACTTTGCTACCGTTTCACACACACACCCATAGTAGAAATAGTACTACGGTGCGTATGATTTATACACTAATTCAATATAAAGTATACGTCAAAAATGTATATTAATTACCTGTTTGCTTACACTTCTACTAAAACTATGTATTGTTAAAGTATTTTATCCTCCTAAACACGAATCTGAAGTCATAAAAGTTTTCACGGAAAATATGCTTCATGGAGCATTATTGGGATAATTAGTTAAAAATCTTTTGTTATTTTTACGGATTTGAATTTTTGATTAAATTACCCTTCCTTTAATTGGTAAAGGGCATTTTAAGGACCTTAGAAGGATCTCAATTCGTTTTTTCATTTGCATATATTCTGACTAAAAAAATTTCTAAAGAGAAAAATAAACTCCAAAAAGAAAAAAACATAGTCTTTTCGCTGATTTTTTTATGTTAAGTGTCAAAATGGTGATTTTTTTAAATGTTTGTATGGCGAACCCCCCAAGGGGGGTTCCAGGAGGTGTGCCACTGGCATGGATGGGTCGGCCCTAAAAAGTTAGTGGGGGTCGGTCATACGTTTGGACTCGATTGGGGCACTCTTAATGAGTCAAAAGTCGGGACATCAAAATTCGTTTTAGAGGTATGGTTCCTTCGGCAAAGTTTCTTATTTTGATCCCTAGAATACGATTTTCCTTGTACGTTGAGCGATTTTTCATACTAGACACTTCAACGAATAAAAAGAGGGGTCAATCTTGCATATCAATAAAAATATTTGAAATATAAGTCAAAATTTGAATTTAAATTTAGATATTCTTGCAATATACAACATTGTAATATAATTTTTTTTTGTCAAGTTTGCACCAAAACCATAAAAATTCGAAACTTGTTAAAATGTATTTTTGTGTAGATAATGTCATAAAACACCAACATTTGGCCGCCACACAATTTTTTTATTGTTGGAATTCAAGGGGTGAATTTTGTGAGTAAATCTGATTGCTTAATAATATTATGTATATATTGGAAAATATCAGAATAGACCTACTCTTGGCCCTCGTACATTGTTGTTCTTAAATTTCAAGAAGCCAAAGCTTAAAGTTGTTGTGTTGGTTTTGTATTTAGTTCAATTCTTTATTTAGAAATTAATATTGACTGGAAAATTTTTTAAAATTTTAAGGCCAAAGTTTTAATTTTTTTTTTGTGTGCAATATTAGTTCAATTTTCTAATTAAACAATATTGTATTTTGGAAAGTAACAGAAAAGCCCTACATTTGGCCCCTGATTTTTTTTATAGTATTGAGGAGGCCAAGATTGATTTTTATTTGTAAAATGAAGAGCTTATTGGATAAAAGTATAGATTGAATTACATGAGAAAAGCCCAACATTTGGCCCTCGTAGTCTTTTTATGATTTCGGGGCATAGGGTTGATTTTTTGCGTACGATATACACTCAGTTCATTTGACGAACTATACAATATATGGATGGCAAAACATCAGCCAACACCTACTGTTGGCCCCCCTCCATCTTAACGTTATAACGTTTGGGGGCCAAAGGTTGATTTTTGTGTAATATCTGCATTTATTAAAATAGCTTATTAAATAATATTGCAGATTTTTGTTATGATTCAGTTGGCCAAAGGTTAATTTCTTTGTATACAATCTGCACTTAGTTCAATTAGCTAACTAGACAATATAGGAATGGAAAAATTCATCGTAACAACAAAACTTTTTGGGACCAAAGGATGGCGATTTTTGGAATTATCTAGACTGAAATACCATTTATCTTCAACGGAATGTAAAATGTAATGGCTTTGGTAGAAAATATACTAAAGAAACAAAAATTTTGTTAAAATGATTAATGAATGGATTTTTAGTACTGACCCCTCTTCTATTAATTGAAGTGTGTTATAAGTTGTGCTTCAACCATAATGCACGATGTTAATTGTGAGTCACACCTTAATGTCGAATTTTTTGCCCAACTTAATCTGACATTTCTTTGTTTCAGTGTTTAATAAATGAACAGCGCGTTAAGATTGTTGAAGCCTTTTACGAAAATGGGCGTTCTGGGGAAAACATTGCTGTTGTTCGGCAGAAGACTTGTCGTCATGGCCAACTATTGAACATCTCACGAACATCACTGAAGCGAATTTTGAATTAAGATTTGAATTTACACGCGTACAAGGTTCAATTAACGCAAGAGCTGAACCGTTGGACTTCTTTCTTTGGGAATATTTAAAAGAAAAAGTGTACGTCAATAAGCCAAGAACAATTCAAGAGCTAAGGGATGAGATAATTCGACACATTAACAACATTGAACCTCAATTATGTTTTAGAGTTATTAAAAATATGAACCATCAGACATATTAAAAAAAATCCTTTTCTCTCGACATGACTATACTCCAATGAAACATAATTTTGTCCATAATTTAAATCCGTAAAAATAACAAAAGTTTTTGAACTACATCTCCCTAATTTTGCGTCATAGCGTGTTTTTACTTGGGTCAAAAATGAAGGGCCCATAATTTGTAAACGCTATTTGATGGAACATTTTTGCTTAGGAAATCAAAATACTGTAAAAAGGCTTTAGTAGAAGTCTTTGCAAGAAAGTAGATTTTCATCCATCCTGCGGGAATAGAGGGATCAGTTGGTAATCGGGACCTGTCCCGTGATACATGAAAACTGGTCCGAAAATACATATCACCATATAGGTGAAAAGAGGACCGGTTCCTTAAGTACCTACCACGTGACCGGTTTAAAAGTCATAACATATTCTTTTGCGTTGTTTCTGTGATATATTCGATAAGGTTATTTGTGTGACGTTTACTTAGACCAGTCCTGTGAGGGCAGACAAGCCCATGTTTATGCCTTTTCATCAAAAAAAAAAAAAAAAAAAACCCGGTACCTATCACAATGAACCTTTCACCTGTCGTGTCCTGGGATAGGTTCTTTTCCCGCAGTTTGCCAAAGTTTTTTTAAAATCTCATCATAACGCCCCAAATCACTGTTAAATCGGAAACAGTGTAGTAAATTTAATAATAGGAACACTACACTGGGGAGTTTAATAAAAACTGCATAAAATATAAACTTTTAAAACAAATTGAAAAAACATTTCAACCTGGTTGGATGCAAAAATGCGTGTTTAATGTTGGCAATTAATGTCAGTTTGTGGGCGTAATGAGCATTAGTAAATATACACATACCTACCCGAACGAAGGATCCAATGGCAATATGATTTACGATGTAGAACAAACTAATGAAATACAAGTATTTTGCATAAAATTATCATTTGAATTTTAAACAACAAAAAAAAAACAGGCATGAAAACTGGAAAAAATAACACTATAAAATAAATTAAGAATAATAGCAAAGTTAATTAAGGCTATAAGAGAAGATTTGTCATTAATATGAGCAAAACTGCTAAACAAAATATAAAATAAGAAAAAATCAAACTTTAAAATTTACCGCCAATTTACACACTTAATGCGGTAGATCGTATTAAAAAAAATAAATGAATGAGTGATAAACATGATGTTTAGAATATTAAATATTTATTTTTTTGCTTTGCTTTCATCGTCAAAGACTGTGTGAAATAAAAGTCCCAATATTAATGCAATTAAATGACACAATTTAAAATAAAAATAAAATTTTGACTGGTCGTCAACATGATCATCATGTAATGCATTGCTGTCTGCTCTGTCCTGTCCCATTATCTACTTTAGCAGCTTCATTTTCAAAAAAAAAAAAAAAAAACTGAACAATACAGAACTAAAGAAGCAGACTTCAAAGTAGTACCCACTCACTTTACTTGCCAAAGAGTTGTTTTTTTACTTATTTTAAATTAAACTTTATTTTGTTTGAAAAATTTTAAGAAAAAAAAAAACTAAAACAAGCGCCTCATAAGAGTTGCTAAAAAAAGAAGACACCGTCGTTTAATATAAAGTGAATGAACATGCCGCCGGGTGCGTGTATTACCGTATTTTTATACTCAAGCAGACACACACAGACATCTTTTAGGCACAATGGTGTAAAGTGCCAGGAAATGTGTTAATATTTTTTCAACTGACAAGCCAAGAATTTCAAATCTTTAGGTTATGATATATATGAGAGAGAAAATAAATTTATGACGCTTTTTTGAATGTCACAGAAATTTAAAGGATAAATCAGGTAAAGAATTTCGGATCTTAATTAGTAATTTAATTTAAATTAAAGTCCGGCTTATCGAACTTTTATATGCAGCGTTTTTGTTACAGATAAAATAATTAAATTGAGAAAAAATTGGTGATAAATAATTGAGGCGGAAAACCTTTTCTGAAGGTGACAACAATTTTTGTGGTAAAAAAGAATTATAAGATAACAAAATTTTTGAGATTAAAAAATTTCTGAATTAAAAAAAAATTTGCAATGAATATAAAATATTACTTCTAGGCATTAGGGGGAAATTTCGAGATGTTATTATGAAATTGTGAAGGAACGTTCGGTACAGTAAGTCAGCCAACCATTCGATATGAAAATTTAAATATATATGAACATACATGATCGTACATGGGTTGTTAAATGATGCTACATGATCATATACGCCCATGCATATTTCTGTATATGACCGTACATGATGTCATTTAAATCCATATATTTAAGGATCCGAAATTTAATATTATATGGCCGTATATTTTCATATATGATGACATATGTATGTTATACTCATATATTATTTGCATATGATATACGGGCATATATCCTCAAATTTTAGATCCGAAGATATATGGAAATATATGTGTGGTCATATATTTTACTATGCACATATATGATCATATATGTCAAAACTGTCAACTGTCGTATAAGTTTATTTATCCTCTATCTCAAAAAAGTATTTACATGAATAAACACGTTTTTCTTGTTGTAAATTTGTGAATTCTTTTAAAATTAGACTTTCATAAATGTGAAGCTTTTTTATACACGATTTCACTAAAAATAATTGATTCCATCAAAAAATATTGGGTATACAAGTTAATAATGTCGATTTGGACAACAGATGGCAAAACAATCACATATGGTTTGTGTCAATAATAACAAATATGGTATTTTGGAGGGTAAACATCTGTCATTACAATTCAGTATTCGATGGAGGCCAAAGTGTAAACACACATTTTTTCAATCGCTATATTAATGTCGCATTTGGTGCCTAAAAAAGATGTTTTGCGGGGAAGTCTGATAACCTGCTGAAAGTTATCGATTGTTGGTAGAAGCAGCAACTCAAAAAGCATGAGAAAGATGTTTTGCGCGATTTAAAAGTGATGATTTCGACACAGAAGACAAGGAGAGGCCTGGTCAGCCGAAAAAGTTTGAAGATAAAGAATTGGAAGCATTACTTGACGAAGATTGTTGTCAAAAACATAAAAAAACTTGCATTATCATTGGGAGTCACACAACAAGCCATTTCCCTACCTTTAAAAGCATTGTGATTCATTCAAAAGCAAGGAATTTGGGTCCCATATGAATTGAAGCCGAGAGACGTTGAAAGGCGATTTTGCATGTCGGAAATGCTGCTTGAACGCTACACTTAAAAAAGTTTGTAAGTTAAAATAACTGAAAATATCATTTAAAAGAAATGATATTTCATTTAAAAACCGGTCTACTTAATTATCATTTAAATTAAATGGCATTTGTTATTTATTTTTAAATGTTGATTAATCAACTGACACATCCGTAAGAAACAAATGATATTATCAGTTAAATTAAATGTCAAAATTTTACCTACCAATCCTTAAAAAATAAATGTTTTTTTTCATTTATTTGAAATTATTTCCGTTTTTGTATTTTTTGTTTTTTTTTAATATGCTCGTACAATACAAAATGTATGTATGCATATGAAGCTATAAACACTTTTTGTGTGAATGTATTTGTATATGTATGTGTGTTTATGAAGTTCTTGTAATGTGTATTGAAAATTTTTGTATATATACAACCAATTTAAATAAAAAAACAAATTGAAATTTTTTGAATATTTTTTTTTGAAACAGACAGCAAACAAAATTTAAATTTGTAATAACTGTTACGGACACAAATAAACCACAAGTTTCCGTTTTGTGGGTAAATTTTTATTAAATTTCAAACAAATGAAAAAAATAAATGAAACTGAAAAAAATCGGTAAATGATAGTAAATTATTTCGAATAAATGTATAAAAAATTAATATAGATATTTCTTTGAAAAATAAATGTATTTTCCTTTATTTTTAAATGGAACGGAAAACTTTTTTATTAAACTACAAACAGTTAACTACATAATATTCTGAGTGTACAAAAAGTAGTAATTTTTGCATCATATTGTTGCTGGTGATGAAAAATGGATACATTACGATAACTCCAAGCGCAAAAAATCATATGTAAAGCCCGGCCAATCAGCTAAATCAACGCCGAAGCCGAATATTCATGGCGCCAAGGCCATGGGATCAGAGCTGTTGAAATTGGGTCAGACGATTACAGGGGACCTGTATCGAACACAGTTGATTCATTTGAAGAGAGCAATCAACGAAAAATGACCAGAATATTCGACCAGACACGAGGCCATAATCTTCCATCATGACAACGCTCGGCCACATGTTGGGAGACCGTTTAAAAATTATTTGGAAAACAGTGAATGGGAAGTTTTGGCTCAACGGCCTCACAGCCCAGACCTTGTCCCTTCTGACTACCATTGGTTTCGATCGATGCAGAACACCCTTAATGGAATACGCTTCACTCCAAAACAGTGTATCGGAATCGGATTCATTCTTTACCTCAAAACCGGAGCAGTTCGTTTGGCGCTAAATCCATATGCTATCAGAAAGATGGGAAAATTAGTGGCTAACGATGGACAATACCTTGAATAATGTATCAATTCAATTCTTTATTATAATAAATGCATTTCTCAAGCAAAAAAAAGAAAGAAAATAAAAAAATAAGTTTGATCATGTTGGGTTATTTGATACTTCATTTGATAAATGTTTTTTTCATGGGGTGTATAGTGTAATTTTTGCCACTAAATTATTCTTGTTCATTCCAAGCAATGTTTCAACATGGTTCTCAAAAAAGAAATATATCAATCGTGATACTTTCCATTAAAAAAGAAAAATCAAATAAAATAGTTTTTTCCGTAAACAATTGTTCGCTTTTAAAACGTTTTTTCGTTTTACTTGTAAAAAAAATAAAGTGAAATAAAATCAAAAATTATACACTGCAAAATCCCACGCTTTAACTATATATGGTTAGCGTAAGTACCGTAACCGATTAAATACCATTTAAAATTAAAGCCTAAAAAACCGTAAGTGTAAACGTTATTTATACAAGATCTTAAACAATGATATATACTGGAACCGCTAAAACCCCATAGCCGATTTAATTTTATTTCAAAGTAAAAACCGTTACCGATGCAATTATCGTAATCGTTATTTTAAAAAAAAACTTTAACCGAACCCGAATATTGTTGTAAATTAGAACCCGATTAAACAAATTTTCGACTGTTACTATAAAAACGTATTAATCAAAGATGGATATCGTTATTACCAAAAAAACGTAACCAATTAAAAACCATTTTCAATTAAACACCGCCATCGATACAAATTATATAACAGTTATATTTTTTAAAAAATCTTTAAAAGTAACTTGTATTTCTAGAATTTTTTATTTATAGACATTGATATTATTTATTTATTTATTTTATTTATTAATCATATAATTACAAATTATATGTTAATACCCTAACCGTGCACTAGCAACAAAGGCCTTCGGCTCGTTGTAGCGAAAACAGACCAGAGCCTCTGGTGGGAATTGAACCCACGACCCCCGCACTGATAAGCTAGCACGCTACCAACTAGCCTACCGGGGCGCTCTAGACATTGATATTTATACTTAAGATTATTTTGAATTTTAACAACATTTGTGATTACTCCACCCATTGTGCGTGGTCAACTATGTCTTTCCCAGAACCTAACAACTGCAGCAGCAGCAACATCAACTAAAATTCACAAACAACAAATAGCAGAAGCCGCATTAAAAACAACACTAGCAACAATGAATAAGAACACTTCCAAAAGCACATTCAACAACTTTACAATATAAAATTGCAAATGCATTACATTAAAATTTTCATCTCAGGATAAAACATTGCGGGAGCGTTTAAAATGATGAATTACATTTAAACTTGCAATATTGGCGGCATATTGCATACTCACACACATACACGCATGTATTTAAACACATGCATACATACATACATAGATACATACATATTATAAGTTTTATAACGCGTTTAGACTATCTTTAGGTGGCGAAGCACCAAAACAACAAAAAAGGTTTAAAAAAAATTTCGTAAAAAATAAGATAATATTGTTACGATTTTACCTTTTAAAACCATTGATTTCTTTCCTTGTTAAATAAATCAAGTTCTTTTTATTTTGCAAATAATAACCATCAGTTGAAATTTTTATAGCAACTTTTTATTTACACAAAAACTTAGTTAATTAAATTATTCGCCAATTTTATTTTGCCGAGTTGTTAGCGTTGTAGCGATCTATCCCAATCTGATGGCGATAATTTATATAGAAAGTAGTAGAAATATCCAAATGTTTTTATCCAGCCTTATTTATAATTGTGTGGAAGGTTCTAATGATAGTGACAAAATGGTGCTACTAGAAATATCCAGAACATGATATGGCCACCAGAAACTCTTCTGGCAATATCTAGAACATTATGGTGGGTTCTGGTCTTTGTTATTGTCAAACTTGCTAGTGAAGGGTTGCCAGGCTGAATTGATTGACACTTTAGGGCTGGCATATGGAAATTTGTATTTTCGCGGGTAATGGAAATAGATGAATCGAATTTTCGTAACAAATATTTCAATTTTTTTACGGTTTATTTTTATTAAATTCTAATTTAAAAAGTCCTTGTATTACCATAATTTAAAATTTTAATTGTGTAATTTGATTATAATATTTCCAAACCTTTTTCTTAAATCAGCTTTAAAGCAATTTTAAGTTACAATCTAAACGCAGTATAGTTGTTGTTAACTAAAACCTGTTCATCTATGTAGTTGTTTCAAATTGTTGGTCGTTTAGTTTGTTGGTCTTTCACATGTGTGTGTGTGCTGTGTCCGTCCATCAGTCTAACTATCTGTCTTTTTTTTTAATTTTGACAGCAACAGCTGCTGCTAATAATTGCTTTTGTAACTATGGCAACATCAGTAGAAACAACTGAAACAACAGAAACAACAAAATATCAACAACATAAAAAAAAACTTAAAAATAACAGGAATTTAATATAAAAACTATTTTAATAAGGACAAAATCAAATTTTATATAGATTTAATAAAATTTTTGTAGTTCACTCAGAAGGTAGTGTCAGTAAAATTAACTGCAATTACGGTTAAATGCAAATGGTATTAAAAACTAACTAACATTGCAGTTACTTTTACATGTTCGTGTAGTTAAAATAACTGCAATATCGTTTAATGTTGAATGCAATTACGGTGTATTATTTTTTTTACTGCAATTGCTGTCAATTCTCTTTCATTGATAAAACTAAACTGATAAAACTAAACTATGTCAGAAGGGTTCTAGAATTATTTCAAAGCAATTGGTTCCATGGTGTTGGCAACAGATTCCGAACAATTTTTAATTTCCTTTGCTACTTACAAATTCTAAAAATTCGAATAAGTGTTTTTTTTTGTCGCTTTAAATAAGCAACAAGTATTTTGTAAATTTGCAAACATAACAAATTGTTGCATGTTACTTAAAATATAAAACATGCAAAGACAAATTGATTAATTGCATAATGTGAATACATGACAAAGACAACAACGTCAAAGACAAAATTTAAAATGACAATATTTCGCATGCAGTGCAACTGCCACTGCTGCATTAAACGTCCGTAGATAGTTAAGTGAATGAAAGGGAAAAAAAAGCAACGCAAAACTTCTTAAAACCTCAAAAGATAGACAGCCACGAAACAACACAAAGACGGTTTCAATGATCGTTAGTTCGATCAATCGTTTGTTCGTACGTTCGTTTGTTGGTACATATGTAAAAAGTCTAGTGTCTACATCAACACCAGTGAGTGTCATTTTCGGCCTAGCTGTCTATTTAAATTACTGTTCATATATCTTGTTTTCAAGTCATTCACACTCTATCTACTCTCATTTTGTTTACTGCAAATGTTTTGACATAAGAAATCGAAACAAATAGTTTTGAAAATAAGACAAAAAAAAAACAGTAATAATCACGGAATACAAAAATTGTGATGTATAGTTATTGGTTAGACGTTAAGGCTATTGTGTTTTTTTTTTGTTTTAGGGCGGTATAAAAGACACATTAAAGGAAATTTATGCTTAAAGCATTTTAGCAACTTATTTTCAAGTGCCTGGACGAGTGAAAAATATTAATACGCTAGTGAGGTTGGTTTTCAAGTGTTCGAAGCCCAGATGGAAAATTTGAGATATAGTAAGTAGTTTACTTTTACTAATAAAAAACACTTTACTTTGGTACTTTTTGAATTAAATGCACTTTTTGAATACAAGGTACTTTTTGAATAATAGGTACTTTTTAAATAAAAGGTACTTTTGAAATAAAAGGTATTTTTTGAATAAAATGTACTTTTTGAATAAAAAGTACTTTTTGAATTAAAGGTACTTTTTGAATACAAGTTACTTTTTGAATAAAAACAAAATAAAAGGTACTTTTTAAATAAAAGGTACTTTTTAATAAAAGGTACTTTTGAAATAAAAGGTATTTTTTGAATAAAATGTACTTTTTGAATAGAAATTACTTTTTGAATTAAAGGTACTTTTTGAATAAAAGGCACTTTTTTAATAAAAAATACTTTTTGAATCAAAGCTACTTTTTAAACAAAAGGTACTTTCTGAATAAAAGGTACTTTTTGAACAAAGTGTACTTTTTGAACAAAGTGTACTTTTAGAAAAAAAGGTACTTTTTGAATAAAAGGTACTTTTGGAATAAAAGGTACTTTTTGAATAAAAGGTTCTTTTTGAATAAAATTTACTTTTTGAATAAAAGGTACTTTTTGAATAAAAGGTACTTTTGGAATATAAGGTACTTTTTGAATAAAAGGTACTTTTTGAATAAAAGATACTTTTTAAATAGAAGGTACTTTTTGAATAAAAGGTACTTTTTGAATAAAAAGTAGTTTTTTAATAAAAGGTTCTTTTTAAATAAAAGGTACTTTTTTAATAAAAGGTACTTTTTTAATAAAAGGTACTTTTTGAATAAAAGATACTTTTTGAATAGAAGGTACTTTTTGAATAAAAAGTACTTTATTAATAAAAGGTACTTTTTGAATAAAAGGTACTTTTTGAACAAAAGGTACTTTTTGAATAAAAGGTACTTTTTGAATAAAAGGTACTTTTTGAATAAAAGGTACTTTTTGAATAAAAGATACTTTTTGAATAAGAGGTACTTTTTGAATAAAAGGTACTTTTTGAAACAAAGGTACTTGGGAATAAAAGGTTGTTTTGGAATAAAAAGTTTCAAAAAGTACCTTTTTAATCAAAGGTACTTTTTGAATAAAAGCTACTTTTTGAATAAAAGGTACTTTTTGAATAAAAGGTACTTTTGGAATATAAGGTACTTTTTGAATAAAAGGTACTCTTTGAATAAAAAGTAGTTTTTGAATAAAATGTTCTTTATAAATAGAAGGTACTTTTTTAATAAAAGGTACTTTTTTAATAAAAGGTACTTTTTTATTAAAAGGTACGTTTTTAATAAAAGGTATTTTTTTAGTAAAAGGTACTTTTTTAATAAAAGGTACTTTTTTAATAAAAGGTACTTTTTTAATAAAAGGTACTTTTTTAATAAAAGGTACTTTTTTAATAAAAGGTACTTTTTTAATAAAAGGTACTTTTTTAATAAAAGGTACTTTTTTAATAAAAGGTACTTTTTTAATAAAAGGTACTTTTTTAATAAAAGGTACTTTTTGAATAAAAGATACTTTTTGAATAGAAGGTACTTTTTGAATAAAAAGTACTTTTTTGAAATAAAAGGTACTTTTTGAATAAAATCTACTTTTTGAATAAAAGGTAGTTTTTAAATAAAAAGTACTTTTTGAATAAAAGGTACTTTTGGAAAAAAGGTACTTTTTGAACAAAAGGTACTTTTTGAATAAAAGGTACTTTTTGAATAAAAGGTACTTTTTGAATAAAAGATACTTTTTGAATAAAAGGTACTTTTTGAAACAAAGGTACTTGGGAATAAAAGGTTGTTTTGGAATAAAAGGTTTCAAAAAGTACCTTTTGAATAAAAGCTACTTTTTTAATAAAAGGTACTTTTTGAATAAAAGGTACTTTTTGAATAAAAGGTACTTTTGGAATAAAATGTACTTTTGGAATAAAAGGTACTTTTGTGTAAAAGTTACTTTTTGATTAAAGGTATTTGATTTTAAAACAGTTCTCTTGCTTGATAAAATCATTATGTTCCCAGCAAAAATGAAGCTGCCAAAGAAGCAATAAAAGCATCACTACTATAGCAAAAGCATCACTTCTTTTCTAATGGTTTCATCGATGAATTTAGCATTAGCGTGTCATAGGATGGAAGTATTCAAATAGTGCTACTAGCATTACATATACTTTACTCTAAGGAAGCAATGACGATGCAATGATTAGAAATTCTGATTCATGTGTGGAAAATGTTCATATACTTTGTAGTATTTAAGCTTTGATGAAAATTTAATTCATAAGAATTTTGTGCATTCTTATGAATTAAATTAAAAAAGTTTAAGAAGCGAAATTTATGCATTGATATACAAATACTCTTTACTAAAAAAAATAAATAATTCTGCATTAGTGAAAAAGCATATTTGAAACATTTTTCAAAAATGTTAATGAATTTTTAGACAAATTTTAAAATATTTTTGGATAATTTAAAAACTTGTTGTACAATTTGGATACATTTTTAGACTATTTTAAAATATTTTTAGACAATTTTAAATAATTTTTGCACAATTTAAAAAATTTTTTAGACAATTTGGAATAATTTTTACACAAATTTAAAATTATTTTGATAAATTCTGAATAAAAATTGGAAATGGTGTAGTGTTAAACAATAAACATGATGCAAAAATGCACAGATTGCGTCGTCATAAATATTTAAGGCTGAAACATTGCAAATGACAGGCCAGCTAGTTTCAATTAAAGGTTAAAAAAAATCAGTTTTTCTTAATTTTTCAAAAGTTTTATAAAAATTGCAAAACTGAATAAATTTTAACCCTCATGAAATTTTAAACTAAAATATAAAAAATGATTTAATACAAAATTTAAAAAAGTTCATCAGAACTATTTTCAAATTTGAATTAGATTCAAAAAATATACAATATACTATAACTTATGGTTTAGAAGTAATGAAGAGCGAGTTTTTAAGATATGCATCGGGTTTATATCCAGGTCACTGCATTTGAAATATGAACACATGAATTCTTTTGGAAGTGCCTTAGAATAAAACCAAAAAATCATAAAAGAATGTCAACTGAAGTTTAGGAAGCAATGAAAGAAGTTATAGTCACAGAATGACTACCATTTTTTTTTTGCTGGGTTAGTGTAGTAAAGCGCTTAGTTTACATTTTATGAAAACGTTGATTGTGATGCCGTATGATAGAACGTCGGCAGGGCATAATGTCAGCGGGCTTTATGCAAATTATTTTCAGATAATTTTTATATTAAATTATCCAAATTTATAGACTCAAATTCAAATTCGCAATAGTTTCAAAAATATCTAAAATTTGCAGATAGAAATATGTTTTTGTTTTATAATACGTTTGTTTTAACAAATTTATTAAAAAGTTCTGAAATTTTCTCACAAGTTTTTTCATGATTTAGAAAATGTTCTTTTAAAAAACATTTCAGCTTCAAATTTTATGGTTTTAAGACTATATAAGACTCTAATTAAAATAATATCTCTTGGTTTTTTGGACTCTAAAAAAAATTTTTTATATCTTCATACTTTCTAGTATCACAGAACCCTTGTTGACTATTGCTGCTTAATAAAGAAAATAATATTTTACTTGATAAAAAAAACTAAATACAACAAATTCCTTTTTTACAACTTTCTTCTTTTATTTCACAAAAAAATGTACAATCTTTGCAATAAATTTAACAACATAAACATTAACATCTATGCCAGCATTTGTACTATGTTTTTTTTTCAAAATTGTGTTTAGAAAACCTCCAGCACCATTTGTTGTTTTTTTTTTTGTTCTAGAGAAATGCATTTCATTGTTCATAGTATGTGTGTGTGTGCACCTCAAGCTGTCCATCATTTGAAAAATCTTATTTTGGTGAAGTAATATTATTTCATCTGGTTACTGTTGTTGCTGCCAATAACAATGATGATGCTGATGCTGCTGCTGCTACAAAATGTTCGACTGCCACATTTTCACACTCGTCAAATTCTCGTATGTAACTTGTCAGCAACGAGTGACACTCGCGCCAAACATGCTGCTCTGTTGCCATCGGGGAGAGACTTGACCAACTTGTCGGTAATGGTTGTTGTTTTTTTTTTTGTTCACTGTTGTTGGTTTTTTTTGTGGGTTTGTATTTTTTATGCGTTAGCTGCTGCCGTTTTTTATTTTTCAAGTTAAAAGAAAAAACTAACAATCTGTTTTTTGTTGCTTTGTAATGTAGTTCAAGCCACAAGTTTTCTAACTGAGTGGTCATCATTCATAATGTTTTTTTTTGTAGTATTTTTTTTTTTTTGGTATTTTACGTCTTTTTTTGTGATGAGCTGTTTTGAATCGTAACAAAAACTAATATACCTTTTTGCTTTAACCCTTTAAATTCTACAAACATTGCGTTCCAATTTAAAACAAATTCTAGACCTTTTTTTGCTTTAGCCACTTTAAAACAAAATTAGAAGATTCGTTTAATTACCAAAATAGTACTAATAACATATTTTATGTCAGTTTAATTTAGTGTTTTCGATTCCTCGACTAATCGCGAAACGAATAATTTAAAATAAATAATCGACTAGAATAATCGGTTGAAATAGGTCGATTAATCGGTTAAATTTTAATATAAATTTTTTACGGTATTTTTTCTTTAAACTTCCAAATCTTTTAAACTTGGGCAACAAATTAAAAAGGAAATCTAAGGAAAAAACTAACTAAAATACAATAAAACGAAAGAGATTCTTAAGGATTTCATAACTTTTTGAGGCAACCAAAAACAATTGCTATATAGGCTTTGGGATATATGATAGACAATTTTTAATTTTTTTTCAATTCCTTTAATAAATAGAATTAATATAAATTATATTTTAAAGTTCTTCACTACTAGGTTGAATTTGTGTCAAATCAATGTCATATAATTGTCTTTTTAAATCCGTAGCAATTCTTCCTTTTCTTCTACCAAGAAAATTTGTACAATCGGTTTCAACCACATTAATTCTACATAAACTAGGTTAGGTAGATGTGGTAGCCGGCCAATCAGACTCACTTAGACTATAAAGTCGCTTGTGATACCACGAAAGGTAGTAAAATCATATCACTAGCTTCCCCCGCCGAACCATCCCGATTGCCTCAAAAAGTCCCTAAGTCGGCCGATATCGATATCTGCCAAATCACCCAGGTCCTCAAAGAAACATCAGCCCAAATACAGTCCCCTACTGCGAGCCAGGGCAGGACAAGTGCAGACAAGGTGCTCCACAGACTCCTCCTCCTCTTCGTCATCACAGCCTATCTGCGTGCCTTCCAATCAGACAGTGTCCCGTCAAGACGGAAACAAGTAGGTTTATATCGGGCCTTGACAGTGACAGCATCCTGTGCGTGCGCTTCCTATCCAGACGGGGCCACATCTGTCTGGAACGAATACAACCTCGGACAGAGGCTCACCTATCTCTTGCGAACCTATAAGCACTCTTCCGCAGTCGAAACTTGCAAGTGGCCAGAGGTATGCCCACAGATTCCAATTCGTGTGGAATGTGTATGGTAGTCCCCAGTCAGACAGAATCCAGAGATCTAATAGCAACTTAGCTATCAGAGAATATATTAATCCTCACTGTTGTGAGGACATTATACCTAAGCCACTCCGCTGCCTCCCTAATGGCCAGAATTTCAGCCTGAAAAACACCACAGTCCCTGGAGTAGACCCCGAAGCCTACCTGATTGTCGAGTTTACATTAACTAACTAGTTCCAAAAGTGGAACAAGTCGGTTTTTGGAATAGTAAATTTAGCTGTTATGAGAAATAATTAACTTTCAAAAATCTGATTCAGAGTTTTAAAAAAAAACCTTATTAAAATGTTTATTCTGCTTCTTAGCAATCCAACGCGTGGCTAGGTCATTTTTTAACAAGCACTATGACGTTACTTATGTTCTAAAATAATAATAGAAAATTGCTTACAATTCGAAAATTTTATTTGAAGAATTTACTAGGTAGGGGGACCTCCTATGGAATACGAGTGTTCAAAAGTTTAATTGATTTTTGTAAATCTTGGAAAATTTTCTTATGTCGACTTTTTAAATGCAGCTATTGTTTATTTAAAAAATTACTAATTTCTCGACAGTGACAAATAAATAAAATATCAGATTTATTGACACTGCCAACACTAGGTTTATCTGTTCTAGGCTTGAGTGTTTACTCCCACTGAATATGTCTGACACTTTCTTTTTAAAGAGTCCTCAGATTTCTCCCTAAAATCACCAAGCTTCCTGAAAAAGTCTCAGGATGCTTTGATGATATTCGTATCATAAACAAACTCTTTATGAACGAAAACAGTAGACTTAACATAATATTTTACGGAAAAGAGATGCATTTAGTTTGTATTAAAAGATTAATCGATTAATCACCAATTTGTCCGATTAATCGACCAAAATAACCGATTAATCAATTTTCGTCATTTTTCGAATAATACTCTAACTAGTTTAATCACATATGTTTTATATATCGATTGTCATAAATTTAAAACTGTTAACTGATAAATATACAAATTGAATTGCAAAAACAATCGATTAAGAGATATCACCTGATTACCTTCAAAATTACATCTCTTCCATCCAAAACTTAAAGTTGCATTTACGTCATCTTGTCGTTTACAGGGTTAATTTAGTTATTTGAATTGTTTATTTTTTTAACATTTTTATTGCATTTTTTACAGAACATAATGTTATGAATTATAAACTGTTATTTTTTGTTGTTGTTGTTATAACTTGGCTGTTTATTTTCGCAATGAATTCTACATCATAAATTTTCGTTACCCATTTAATTAAACATAATTCACCTTTTTAGTTCAAACAAAGAATTTTTTCTATAATTAAATATAAATACACTCAAAATAGTTTGTAGTTTAAATTAAATGAAAATGTAATTTAAAATAAATGATAAATCAATTAAAATCCGGTCTACTCACTTTTTATTTAAATCAAAATTAAGAACTTTTCATTTATTTTTAAATTTAATTAATTACGTAAATAATATATGATTTTACATTTATTTTAACTATTAAAAAACTAACCACATATCCGTAAAAACAAATTATATTTCCCTTATTTGTTGTGTTTTACTGTCAGCAAATTAACCAAAAAGTCTGTAAAAATAAACCACTTTAGTTATTTTGTTAATTTTAACTAAAAGTATTTATTTGTCTTTGTATTTGAACTATTTAATCATTTAAAAACAAATGTTCATTTAAAAACAAATGTTCGGATAACTTTGACAGTCGGTGACTGTCAAAATGTTTTTAGTGTACTTCTGATTTCACTATACAACAGCCTAATAAAATTTGTAAATAGAACGTTATTGAGAAAAAGCAGTTTTTATATTTTTTGTCTATAAAAATTTAATTTATAAAAATTTTTTAATAATTGCAATTAACAAACGAAATTTTTGCCCACGAATGATTGGCTTGTGGCCACTGACATATTCCTTTGTGCTGATTGAAATTGGGATAGAACAAAAAAATTTCAGTGAAAATGAACCAAATAATTCTGTTACCGCAAATTCCAGTTGTCGCAACGAATCTGTTTTATATGAAAAGTTTTTGTTGTTATAATTCCGTAGATTATCGGAAAGAATTTAATCATACTACTTGGTTCGGGCGCACCTCGATCCAAATTTAAAATTTTTAGAACAAAAAAATAAATATATTTGAATATTATGACAAAACCAGGGCAACGACTCGAAATCGAAAATATGCGCCTAAATAATACAATAAAAACACATAAAAAATATGCACTAAAAGGAAAATATTCTCTAAAAATAAAAATAACATAATAAAAAATCTGCCGAATTTCTTAAATCATATTTAAATATAACACTAGGCAACAGCCATTTTGTTATTTGGTTCTAGCATACTTTTTCTCATGGATTTGGACCTACTGAACACGAAAATGAATTTTAAAAATTTTTCTGTCGATTGGTTTGCGAGATACAAATTTTTTAATTTTTTTTTTTTAATTTTTGGAGGTACACTTACTATTTTGAGCATATCTTTAGTCTTCTTTGACCTATTTTATCCTACTACTACTCAAATTAAAGACAATTGAGCCGTCTACAACTTATTCTCAGAAAATTTTCAAATCGGGTTAGTAGTTTTGATGTTGGCGGCTTAAAAAGGTTTAAAAACTGCGTTTTTTTAGTAAAAATGTGGCTGAAAAATTCATATAAAAATTCATATAAAATGTAAAACGCGATGTTAACAGCGATTTTAATTTTTTTACGTATAGCTGACACTTTTCCAAAGAAAATAAGCCCTTACTTAACAAAATCTGATGACAAATGGCCGACTTATTATTTTTTTGGTAAACGACCGAAATTCCGCTATTTCACGATTTTTTGATTTTCATTATTTGCACAGCTTACCTACCCAACGCAAACGAATAAATACATTTGAACTTAATTTAAAATAAACAAATTAGTCTTCGTATATTATTTTTTAATTTATTTACAGCACTACATGCTCAATGTATCGCACAATTAGCTAAACTAACGAAATTAAACTAACTAATTAAATTAAGCAAATCAACGCACAAAAAAATGAGTAAAAACAAAGATATAAGTGTACATTTTATGCCATGTGGAAAAACTGCTGACTTCTTCTTTGTTTTTTGTATTCGCTGCAATCGGTCTCACGTATTAGGGTCCAAATATAGTCACCCATCATAGCCGTGTCATAGTTGCCCTGATAGCGTCGTTCCATAGCCTTCAATTCCTGATGAAAGCGCTCGCCGTGTTCGTCGCTCACGTCTCCTAAATTCTCAGGGAAAAAATCCAAATGAGAATCCAGAAAGTGTATTTTAAGTGACATGTGCACTCCCATGGCTTCATAGTTCTTTACCAGATCCTCAACTATGTCCTTATAATTCGGGCTTTTGTTGTTTCCTAAAAAGTTTTCCACAACAAGCCTGAAGGAATTCCATGCTGCGGCTTCGATGGGTGATAACAGCTTTGGGAATTTTTCATCTTTCAACATTTTTTTTATCTCGGGTCCTGCGAAGACTCCTTCTTTAATTTTTGCCAGCGAAAGGTAAGGGAAAATTGACCGTAAATAGGCAAAAGCTTCACCTTCTTTGTCTAATTTTTTGGCAAAATTTTTAATCAAACCCAATTTTATGTGCAGCGGCGGAAGTATTATATTTTCACGGTTCTCTATTAGTGGTTTGCGCTGAACATTCGCTTCTCCAACTACAGGTTTCGTTCGTACCGGCCATTTTTTTTTTATATAATGCTGATCATCAGCGCGGCTATTCCAAAGGCACAGAAAACAGCAATGTCGCGTATAGCCTCCTTGGAGTCCACACAGAATGGCCACAACTTTAAGGTCGGCGCATATTTTCCAATTGTATTTCCTATACTCTATGCATTTCAGCAAAATGTCCATAGTTTCATAGTTCTCCTTTGAATGAACCGCATGAGCAATAGGAACAGATGGCTTTTCATTCCCATTATGTAAGAGAACTGCCTTCAAGCTCTCTTTGTTGCTGTCAATAAACAACCTCCATTCGTTGGGGTTGTGAATTTGGTGAAGCTCTTGGAACAAGCCTGAAATGTCGCTGCAAAAACATATTTGGTCTTTCTTTGTATAAAATTTTGCATACTCCTTGTGACGGTTTCTGTACGCTGATACTTTCACTTCTGAAGCCGCAAATCCACACTGTATCATCCGAGACGCAAAAAGTTCGGATTTCTCCTTAGTGAGACCAAAATCGCGCACCCAATCGTTTAGTTCGGCCTGTGACAGTAATTTTCGCTTTGCACCCGGCTCAAATTCGCTTGCATTTGACTCAGACTCTTCTTCTGACGATTCTGCTTTTTGAAGAGATGCACCAGGGCACACTGGATATGGAACATCATGCGAATGTGGTACTGGAAGCGCAAACGATCCCACTTGAGCGTAGTTCCATTTAAAAAATCTTCCTACCCCACTGTTTGTGGTGAGGCAAAAATAACAGTCTGTGGAATGGCATAGCGGCTTTTTCCACATCATTGGTGTATCGAATTTCATATGGCGGCTAAAATTAAAATAAATTACTATATTCGCTATGTATAATGTGTTTAAATAAAAATTCTTACCTTCCGCCAGCTGCCCAGTTGGTTAAGATTATATAGCAAAGATCACACAGCGACTTAGGTGTCCATGGTTCTGTGATATTTGGTGAAATACCAAAATAATTCAAATAGTGCAATTGTACTGCTGGAGTAAACTTGTGTGCGTGATTTTTTTTTATAAACTGGCCACAAACATTGCAGAAATTGTCTGGATCGTTCAAACACTCGAACACACGTAGTCTTTTACTCATTGTCTTCCTTGCGTTTTCTAAATATTAACTTCTTTACACTTTCACAGACAGTTTTGAAATGCAATTGATAACCGTGTCTCCTTATGTTTAAATATGTATGAGCATGTAGTGCTGTAAATAAATTAAAAAAAAAATATACGAAGACTACTTTGTTTATTTTAAATTAAGTTCAAATGTATTTATTCGTTTGCGTTGGGTAGGTAAGCTGTGCAAATAATGAAAATCAAAAAATCGTGAAATAGCGGAATTTCGGTCGTTTACCAAAAAAATAATAAGTCGGCCATTTGTCATCAGATTTTGTTAAGTAAGGGCTTATTTTCTTTGGAAAAGTGTCAGCTATACGTAAAAAAATTAAAATCGCTGTTAACATCGCGTTTTACATTTTATATGAATTTTTATATGAATTTTTCAGCCACATTTTTACTAAAAAAACGCAGTTTTTTAACCTTTTTAAGCCGCCAACATCAAAACTACTAACCCGATTTGAAAATTTTCTGAGAATAAGTTGTAGACGGCTCAATTGTCTTTAATTTGAGTAGTAGTAGGATAAAATAGGTCAAAGAAGACTAAAGATATGCTCAAAATAGTAAGTGTACCTCCAAAAATTAAAAAAAAAAAATTAAAAAATTTGTATCTCGCAAACCAATCGACAGAAAAATTTTTAAAATTCATTTTCGTGTTCAGTAGGTCCAAATCCATGAGAAAAAGTATGCTAGAAACAAATAACAGACAAAAGTTTGTTATTTGTGACCTAGTGTAATTAGAGAGTGTTTTTTAAATCCAAATAAATTTTCTAATTTTCGTATAGTAGGCTTGCCGGACTTTAATTTTTTATTTTTTCTGTGGACTCGAATGGTGAAGTCAAATTCCACTTAAATACATCTCTTATTGCTCTACAGAACAAGGCAGTGAATGGAGTTGGAATAAAAAATACGGCATTTTTTCAATTGGAAACCATATTAAATAGTGTTAATATTCCAAATTAAAATTTTTTAAACGAACTACGAGGGCGGATCAATAAGTGCGTGACTTTTCGAACTTCCCTCGCAGTTATATGAAATGCAACACTGTTCCCATCAAGTACCACCTGTAAATAGACTACTGTCAAATTTTTACCAAGTTCCGTCAATTACTTTGCGTTTAACAGCTATTCAAAACATACAACCTCGTGGATTTTTTTAAAAATGGAATAAGATAAATTTCGAGTGCTTATTAAATATTATTTATTGCAAAAAAAACCGTCAATCAAACCAAGGAAAAGCTTGATAAATACTATGGGAACTCTGCACCATCGATTTCAATGGTAAAAAAGTGGTTTACTGAATTTTGTTGTGGTCGCACAAGTAAAAACGACGCTGAACGTTCTGGACGGCCAGTTGAGTGATAATTACAATACGCAAGTTATTCGTGGGTGAGTAATTCGTGCGTGAGTTTTGTTTTTCCATCATAGATTTTTTACAGTCTTTCGTGAGATTTTGTGATTGTGAATAATTTTTAGGAAAAAAATATGCGTGAGTAGTGCGTGATTACTGTTTTGCCGTTGAGCGTGCATGAGAACAGACAAAATATTTTAAAAGTAAACAGAAACAATATTAAATTAAATAGAAACGCCCAGCAAAAATAAATGGAAGTGATTCTTAAGGAATTAAATTTTCATTGATTCTAAAGTATCATTTAGTTCTGGTTTTGCTCTTCTAAAGCAGTTCTTTTTCACAACTTTTAAAAATGTGATTTTTAATGAAATCAAATCTACGATAGGTAACTTATTTTAAAAAAACTTGCAATTTACCAGATATTAAATTCTTAAAATTGTATTTATTATTGCTATAAAAAGTAATAAATTTATTGCAATTAAAATTTCAAGAATTTCGAATAAAGTAATATATATGTGGCCCGATTATTGAATGTTCCGTCCGTTATAATTTAACCAATAGTAAAACTCAAACTTTATATGGTAAACAACAACAAATCTGTCAGTTAAATTCTCAGGTAGAAGCTAACGGGAGATTGTGAAAATTAGGCTAAGGCCCGATTACTGATGTCCTGTTAAAATCTAAATTACAAATTCAAAATTTATTTGGGAACATCAAAAGATCTAATTTTTCATTAAACCATCAGAAGAGCTTTAGATGCAATGAAAAAGGATAATAAAAGAAAACTTCCACCCTATGACACCTCTATGTAAAATTCATTGGTTCCTAATCAAATTTTCACAACAGCGAAATCAAAATCACTGCTTCTTTTTCTCTTATTTTGCTACTTTTTTTGCTGGGCGGCCTTTTATTCAAATTAACGTGCTTATTCCTACTTGTGACAATTTTTAAGACTGAAAGTCTCAAAGCTCCATTCAAAACAACAAATTAAAAAATCGTATTTATCACTATTGTGATGGTATCGATACCAGGTTTTAATTTGAATAATTCAAAATTTTTGTGACTGCAACAACAAACATAAGACTGCGGATTCTATTTGTAACTGTAGTACAAATAAACTCACAGATTTCTTGTGTATGATAAGGCACCTAAGTGTGTTTTCCTTTGATCTACTGATTGCCATTGCGTTTCTGGCGGTATAAGGTGTAGCTCCATCTTACTGGAACAATATGTCAGGCTTAAAAAAGTTACTAGCCTTAAAAGGCGAAAACAAAATCTAAAAATGTTGATATATTAATTTAAATATGAAATAGTTTATTTTTACTATAATCATATTTACTTTAATAAGAATTATATGCAATTTATCTATTACATATCTAAACTTCATTGAAATCGGCGTGTAAACGTTGGGAGAATTTTCTTGTAATTAATTTTTCATCTTAAGTGCTTAAACTAAAATAAGAATTACAATTAATTAAAAATTCAAATTAAACAAGAACTTATATTCCTTTTACTAAATATGGTAAAAACTAGAAAACCTTTTGTAATTAAGAAAATGCAAAAAAAACTACTGTTGTTAAGTAACAATTATAGAACTCTGTTTTTAAAACACTCCATAAACAGCAGCAAATACAAAAAATGTATAGTCTTGGCCATGAACGAATGTATGAGACCATTATTACTTTGTAGTTGACACACTAGATGTATTCCTGAAAATTGGTATACTACTCGTAAATATTGTAAATCTGTCGATATCCAACCAAGTAAAATATACGCATTTACATCAGCACTCTTTTGTTAAAAGCCGTAATTTCAAGTAATGGATACCTAGTGTCTAGATACCTATCAGTATCTATCACTTGAAATTCCAAGCATAAATCAGCTGTAACTAATTTTATTTCAAAACCAAATCGAGAAATTTCAATTAAGGTCTACTATAAATTACTAAGTTCAAATGTTTTGACACTTTTCACCACCAAATTTTGACTGTCATTATGGGATCAACTCAATGTTGTTCAAAATATTTAGTTAACAATTGAAGTTAAATCGTAACAAATCAGAGTATAAACTAATCATAACTAGTAGTAAATTCCAGTGTGGTGTTTTAGTTATAAAAAAATTAATCGTAGAAAAAAAAAGAGCACAGAACTGAAAAAAGTGCACACAAGTCTTGTTGCAATTATGAACTTTTTGCATTACTTGATAATTGTTTAACAACACTTGATTAACTTTTGCAATTAAAAACCTACACAACAACTTTAATATGAACAAATACATACACACACACACACATACACAAAAGAATATAGTGATGGTATAAAGTTCAACTATGAGTAAAAGATGCACAATATATAGCAGTACAAGGTGGGACAAAAACCATCTTGTAATTTTCTTTGGATATAACTTTTGTGTAAAGTGAAAACTTAGGGGGGTCTAAACCGAGATTCCAAAAGTGTTCTTGACGTCGAAGTCAATAGTGAGCAAAGTAGAAAATGTAGCTGTTGTCATTCTAAGAACAATTATGTATCACACGTTACGATTGGACTATAAATAGAGGCACAGAAAACACAAAACTAAAAGCACGGGGTCAAGGGGCGCACAGTGCTTTGTTCCATAGACAAATATCAAAAATAAAATGTTGGTCATGAATATTGATAAATAATATATTTCTGAAAATATTATAAAGCAACTAAAAGATATGAAAAAAAAAAATTGGTTTAACTCTTTTTGGCGCCATGAGAGGGCGCTGAACTTGGACAATTTCAAGCAATAATGGTATAACAATAAATATGGCTTTTAGTTGTTTCACGAAAAAAATATATAAAATTCATTTTTTAAAAAATTAATTAAAAGTTTGGTTTTTATTTTGTCTTAATATATTTTTTACCGTCTAAAAATATACTATACCATAAAATTATTTTTAATGGATCTTAAAATTCCTTTTTTTTTTTGTTAAAAAATCAAAATTTACAAAACTTTGATGGAGTAAAAAAAAAAAATAAGCAAAAAGGAGTATTTTTTGACGTTTTTCAAAGTTAATACTAATATTTCAAAGATTATAAGAAATATAGAACCAAGTTTGTTCCACAAATTACAACAAAACATGTTTTTATATATGTGTATTTTCTTAATTTATACTAAAATTTGTTCCACTTTTAAAGTGCCACAATTTGAAATGATGGAAATAAATAATAAATATTTGCCATAGATATGAATGAAAAATATATTTTTGGAAAGATTATAAAGTAGCTTAAAATCGTGTAAGAGTATATTTTGGTTTTAGCTTTTTTTTTTTGGAGCCACGAGAGGGCGCACAAAAAAATATGTAAAATTAAGTTTTTCAAAAAATGGCTTAAAGTTTTTTCATTTCATTATTCTAGTATATTTGCAATGAACTAAAAATATAAATTTTATTGTAAATTTTAATATAAATCTTTTAAAATTTTTTTTTCTGGCTTAAATTTATATTTTTTGTTTTGTTGAAAACCCAAAATTTACAAAACTTTGATGGAGTAAAAAAAGGGGGTATTTTTATAGTTTATACTATTATCTCAAAGATATTGAAAATAATAGAACTAATATTTTGCCACAAATTATAAAAAATCATGTTTTTAAAAATGTCTATTTTCATGATTTTTTCATAAATTTGATGCAATATTGAACTGTTAAAAACTAAAATGATGTCAAATTAAATAAATTTCCCCGATATTTATATAAAAAAAACATATTTTTAGAAATATTATAAAGCGTTGTGTGAAAAAAATAGATTTGACTCTTATTTGCACTTCTAGAGAGCTAACAGAGAACCCCTTTTTAATAGTAAATAATAATCTTAAACAAATTTTATATAAAAAACATTTAAACTTTGGACTTGTTTCGAATTCTTTTAAATAAAAATCATGGATTTTAGCACATTTTTATAAAACGAATAATTCAAATTGTCGTGAAATCTCTAGTTTTAGTTGTTTTACAAAAAATATTAAAAATTATTTTGTTAATAAAAGTATTCCATGTTTGTTTTTTTTTTAATTCTATAGTTAATTTTTATCAAACTTGAAATATAAATTTTAATATAAACCTTCTAGCTTTAATGCTGGAAACAAAATAATTTTGACGTGTTAATAAACATAAAAAACAAATTTATTTAACTTTAATATTAAAAATAATTTTCAATGACTGCAAAGTAACAGTATTATTAAGAGGTAACGCTATTTAAAAATATTAAAAAAATTTGGGGGGTATTGTTTGTAATAAAAAAAGGATATACTAATGACTTTTTAGTTACAAAATCGAATTCAATTAATTTTAGTATACATGTTTGTTATATTTATTTAAATTACTTTAATAAGTTCGAATGCGATCGGTCAACTTTTAAACGTTTTATAGCATTTTTTTTAAAGAATATATAACAGGTAAGAAAGTCCTTGCTCCGATTGAAAAGAAAATTGGAAGGCACGTTAATAACTTTGCTTTAATAATAATTATCAATTTTCGTTCTGACTAAATTTGAAGATTTTATGACATTTTTAAACTTCAGGATATATGGGAGGTAGGCGTGTCCTTAGACCGTACCACCTTATAGGCAAAAAAAAAGTTCACCGTACACCTTCAAATATAAAGTATTTTAACAAGAAAATTTCGAAAATGTTTTTTTTTTTTTTTGGCCGAACGTAGGGTTCGCCATTTTATATTTTTCGTTATATCTTCGCCATTTACCGTCGGATCTTAAAGTGTTGTATACCAATGTTTTTTTGTCTCGCGGAGACCGATGTTTTCCTCGAAGGAGCCATTGACCTCAAGTAACCCGTTCTAGTATTAACCCACCAGATCTCAGTTGCTACCACCTTAATGTACTACCCTAATATTTTAAAATGAAAGCTCGCAAAAAAGCAATAAACTTTTGCTAGGAAAGTATTCCAATAATTCCAGCGGAACTATTATTTTATTTTTTTTTTAATTTATTTTGTTGCCGAATGTAGGGCATTTTTAATTTTTTTGTCATATCTTCTGTATTTACAGTTGGATCTTAAAGGGTTATATATCAATGTTTTTGTCGCAATGATACCAATTTGTTACATCAAAAATCATTGACCTCAAGCACCCTTTTTTACTACTTAAGGGGTAACACCTACGTAAAAAGCCTATATATAAAAACTTCCTTTTTTTATTTTCTTTATTTACGGAGATGTGTTAACAAAGATTGGTTCTCACAAGATTTATGAAGGAGTACAAAAAAATATTTGTTTTACACAAAGTTTTACAAAATAATAGTATATTTACAATAGAGGTCCACGGCACGCAGCATTACTTAATAAATTTTTGGTGGATTTCTTTGAAATTTATAATGCATATGGAAAACTAAATTATCTATGAATGCGCGCAGGAGTTTTTGATAGGTCAAATACTTTTTGACTTAGAGCTGTTTCTTTACGAGTATAAAAAATAGATATTTTGACTTTAACACTTCGCTGTTTTGTCAAAAAAATAATAAACCCAAAAACTCATACGCTTTTCTCTAGATAATTTAGTTTTCTATATAAAGTGTATGTTTCAGAGCGATCCACCTAAAATTTTTTTTGAGGTACGGTCTAGTGTTCTTGCACCAATTTTCTTAAAATTTCGTTTATCTTCTAATTAACTCAAACTAAGATCGAGTACCGAATTTCAGCAAGCTACGATAACTCCTTCTATTTTTGTTCACTCGTGGGGCGTGGCAAAAAAATTTTTTTTTTTGAGATCGTCTTCGCATTATCTTTAATTCTAGGGGGTGACCGGTGCAAGTTTTTTTATCGACCCACCCTATTGCACACTTATCTGGTTCACAGATGTCAAAACCAAACAGACAAACGATGCCATTTGCAAGAATGGCAGCACATATCAATAGGGTGATACTTATTGCCCCACCTTGTACATATTACCAAGACTTCAGGAGTATACCATAGGAAGGGGAGGGGGGGAGTAATGGAAGATTACAACCACAATCATTTTGAAACACATGCAACTGAACTAAACTTAACTATAAGTATCAAGACAAAACAGTGTAATAATAAAGTTAATGATGATCATTATGATGATGATGATGGTTTTATTTTACACAAGACTCTGTTGCCCTGTTAAGTACAATATCATACTTACAACAACACAATTTAATAGTGTACGTATGTATGGATAATGTAAGGTCGGTCTAGGTCATATTATCATCATCAACATGAAAAACGCGCGTATTGTTAACAATTTCTAAATATTTAAAATTGTAGCGCATTGTTTGTGAAAGAGCAAAATGAATATGATGAGATTTTTGAACTACTACCAACTAAAGGTAATAAAATAAACAGCAACAACAGCTAAAAAATACTACGAGGAAGGCAGCCTAAAGTCGACTGGTTGGCAGGCAAGCAAGCGGCTTTTGTTTCAAGATGTTTCTTTGCTTTGCTAAGATACGCGTGCAACAAAAGATAATTGAGATTAGGGAATAAGAAATGATGAGGGAAATGCGTTACAAAAATGCGTTACTTTAAGCACGTGTTGCTATTTAGAAGTGAAATATGATAGATGGTAACGGATTTTTGTTTTTCATTCAAAACTGGAAATTCGATTAGATAGAGATTAAAAAGTTTTATCTAATGCGAGGGCAGTTTGAAATGGTCTTAGCAACAAGAGTTAATTTCTTAAAATTATGTTTATTTTTCTAGTAATTCTATCCCCGGATTAAAATAGTTTTCCTAAAGCTTTGCAAAACAATCGTTTACAGCTGCAATTGTGTCTTCGTTCGAAGTAAAACGCTTGCCAGCAAGGATTTATTTTAGATTTGAGAACTCGTAGAAGTCACAGGGAGGGAATAAGGTGGGTTGTCAAGCAATAAGATAAAACACTCTTGTTTTCTACACCGTTGTCTTGATGAACAATATTTTGTTTGTCTTGTAAACCAGGTAGTTTTTCTTTCATTTTCACATACAATTGAGCCAAAAGTTTACATAATATAATATTATGAATTAATTGTTTTACCTTTTTTAAGATACACTCAAAAAAAAAAAAAGACATGAACTAAAATGTAATAAAAAAATTCGTTCAAAGAGCTTATAAATTGTCCTCAATTTAAGTAAAATTTTATTAAAATTTTGAAAAATTTTTTAAAAAAGAAAAAAAATTCCTAAGTTTGAGAAACAACGAAATAGTTTATCTACACAGAAATAGTTCATATATTTTCTAAGTAATATTTCTTGATTTTAGGAAAAAAACAAGTCAATTAAATAAAAATGTATTAATTCTAAGAAAAAACATCTTAGTTTTAAGAAAATTGCTTACTCAAATGTAATAAAATTAAGTTTAGTTAAAAAAAAAAGAAAATTAGGACATAATTTACTCCTATTTAGTTCAAAAAATGTGTCTAACTAAAATTGAGAAAGTACTTGAACTTAATGTGTGTTCATTTTTTAAATGTGTGTTTTTGTTCGCGAGTAGTAAAATGAACTAAACTTTAGAAAGCCATTTCCAAATTCAGTTTTTAAGTATACGTCTTTCTAATTTTGAAGAATTGTTTTCTAAAAATTAGTTCAGACAATTAAAAACAAAGAGTAATAATTTTTTTGCTATGTAATAATAAAAATTTACTTGATTTTAGAAACTGATGAACTATTTCTAAGGAAAATGTTCATGCAACCTAGTTCAGATAAATTTTAAAAATTTTAATAAAATATTCTTTTTTTCAAGTAAAAGTTTTCTAATTTTTAAAAAATAATAAAATTCGGTATAGGATTTTTTTTTTTGTTAGAAAATGTTTAAATTATTTTTAATATTCTATTCCAAAAAAAAAACAAACAATTAAAAACAAACCAGTTTAATTTTCCTAATTTTCATGAAAAAATATTATTAAATTAAAGTAACCATTTAAAAAAACTATAGTGCATGATTGTAATTTTTGGTTCGTGCGTGAGCGTGAGTCAAAAATCTCTCACTTGCCCATCTCTAATCTTAAAAGTCTTAAATATTGAACTTTAAGAAGCTTAAAATATATTTTAAAATTATGTTAGCAAAGGGTAAAAAATTTCAAATTTGCGCTTTTATGTAAAAAAATTTGTTTGTTGACTACAATACAAAATATCGCAGGCACATTTTTTCTTATATTTCACGTAGCGCTTATTAAACTTTATATATATCTAACTATTTTTTTCACTTAATAATAAAAAAGTTTAAATTTTATATGTCAAATAAAGTTTAAGCTAAAAATCTCATAAAATAATCTTATGACTTTTCCATTTTCCAATAATAACAAGAAATGTAACAGTGATATTTTGTATTTTTGCAACAATTTCCTTAAATTAATTAATTTAAGAAGTCAAAGGACCCCCAGTGTTCCTTAGCCATAGATGCCGTGTGTCACGTAGAACGTACCTTTTTGTAGTCCTCTCAAGCAGAACCGTTAATTAACTACATAAAGGATCTGACTGTCACAATTTTTACGTTTCAGGATATCCTGCAGCACATTTTTTTAATTTGTTTACCTTTTTGCTAATGAAATGTAATTTATATTTTAAATACATGAACTTAGTATAATTCAATTTAGTTTTAAGACAAAATTGTATAGCAGAAAGCTTGTTAAGATCAGTGTCCTCACAAAGCGGAAGTCCCCCGAAAGTGGGAAAATACCTACTTTAAATATATGGTAAAATATATTACCTTTACCATAATTTTCACTTAAAAAAAGTGCTATTTAACTTGATGTTAGAAAATATTTTCTTATTTTTAGGGTGTTAGTCCTAGTTTTTAGTAAAAAAAATTATCTAATGAACTTAAATAAAATAAAAATTTTCTGAAAACCCAGGAAACATTTCCTAACTAACAGTACAATTTTAGATGATGTATGAACTAATTAGGAAGAAATTTTACTGTTTTCTAATAAAAATTTACTTCTCAGTAGTAACATTTTTCTACAATTTAGAAATTTTTTCCAAACTTGGAGTAAAATTTGTTTCTTAATTTCAAGGAAGATTTTATTAAATATCGGTAAAAAGTGGCTTTGGCGCCGTTTTCATTTAAATTTTTCCTCTAAATGAGTTAATTTTTCTAAATTCTAGTTCATTTTTTTTAGTGTAGTCAATCATAACATTACCACCTGAACGATGCTTTAGATCCATTGTATTTCGCTTAAATCGATTCAAACAGGCTTGAGAAACTTTCATTCGAAGGCCTTTTTGATCCATTGTTAACAAATGCGGCACTTATCTTCCAGAAAGCTTTTTCAACTGTAATTTTTGAGGCAAAATAAAATGAACTCAATCATTTGAGATACCTATGGCATCACTCGTCCATCGTCTAATATCATATCATGCACATTACCTATGATTTCCGGCATAACTAAAAAAAAAAATCGATTTCGAGAAAAATGCATAAAAGTTTTCAATGGTGCCTAACTGCTGAGAAAAGTACAAAACTTTTTTGGTCACCACTCAATGAGAAAAAGAGATGCCAATACAATTTTCTGATATGGTTTAGATTATGGTGTGACACATTGCATATTTCTGTATCATTAACTCAAAACTCGTGTGTATTGAGTAATGCCGGTATTCTCGAGCGATATGTGTTCTCTGGAGTATGGGCTTATTCAGTCTAAGGAATTTTTACCAGAAGCACAGTAAAAAATGGAAAATTCTCCCCATTGACAGCCTATCCAAACTACTTTGGGTTAAAAATTGGAATATAATATATGTCTTTACTTGAGATTGGGCCAAATCACTAATAAAGTGCGTAAGAAGGCAAATTCTACACCACAACGGCAAAACTTCTTTTGACCGGATATTTGAATTTTCAAATATGTGTTCTTTTGGGGTATGGATTACTTTACTGATGAGATACTTTTTCTAATTTTAAACAAGAACGTGGTAAAAATGAACTAGAAAAATTACCTCTACATCGACTATTCCATACCGCTGAAGCTAGGAATTTAAAATTTTGCATAAAAGTTCCTCTTCCAACATAGACTTTCCTCTCCCAGCGTAGACGTTTTTAAGGCTAGTAACAAAAATGGGTAATTGTTTCTCTTAAGTTCCTGTCCAATCTGATATTTCAAAATTCCTACAAGAATATCGCAAAAATTGGTTTAAAATGGGAAAAGCGCCCAGCCCACGCAACAGCTAGCAACATGAAATAGAAACCCTCCAAAACTAATCTTGCCTAGTGATAAGGAATTTAAAGATTTTCAAATACAAAAAAAAAGATTAAATTAAAAATTAATAACACATCAACTAAAAATTTAAAAATCGCTAAAATTAAAGAATATCGTCAAAATTGCAAAAATTTATAAAATTTGTAATATTCGCCAACTTGGATAAATCGCCTAAATTTACAAAAAAAACCAAAGTTGAAAAATTAATACTATTCAAAAAAATAAAAATTATTAAATTGAATCGCTTAGATTCAAATTTCATCGTTCATATCTCAAAAACTTAACGGGCTAAAGAAAAATGTTTTTCACCAGAGGTCTCAAGTTATGAGTTCGCGTTTATCTTGAAAACTCTTCATTGCACAGAGAGATTGCTATATTCGGCAATATTACATTTTTTATATTTTTTCTTTATTTTACAATTTTTAATTTCAATTTTGGCGACTCCTTCACTTTTAGTGATTAATTTTCAACAAATTAATAATTACTATATTATTCCTTAAAATCGAGTTCAAGATCTTTTTATAAAAAAATAATAATGATTATTTATTATTTCCTTCCAATATTTCGTCTCCACATTGGAAGGAAATAATAAATAATCATTATTATTTTTTTTTTATAAAAAGATCTTGAACTCGATTTTAAGGAATAATATAGTATGATATTAAAGATCGAATGAAGGAAGATAAATACAAATTAATAATTTTTAACTGTGAATTAAATAATTGCTATTTGGTGTTTCTTCTTGTTAAATTTACTGTAATAAAATAAATTGGAAAAATTAACAATTATTATTTTTTCCAATTTCTTTTTAATGTCATTTTCAAATTGCTCAATCACATGAACCAAGTTCCAATTCTCAAATCTGTAATTTTAAAAAAGGAATACCTTCGATTTAAAAGTAAATCGAATTCGATTTTTAGGGAATTCATGCAAAATATTTACATGTGATGGACTTGATGCCGGATATGGAGCCGTTTCGGGTGTGTTTTTTGACTTATCAAAGGCTTTTGACTTGGTGGATCATAACGTATTGGATGAAAAACTCAATTATTTAGGTTTCTTAAATTATTGAAGGATTACCTAAAAAACCGAGAACAATTTGTTCAAATTGGAGAATCAAGAAGCACACATCTACCTGTTTCTTGCGGTGTTCCGCAAGGCAGTGTTCTAGGTCCACTATTATTTAAAATTTATATTGATGATTTGAAAAATATTGAATTTAATGGTAAATTATTTATGTTTGCTGACGATATTTGTCTCATTTATAAATATAAACATCAAGAGGTATTACGAACGCAAATTGAATATGGTGCTTCAATCCTATCAGAATTTTTAGGCTAAATAAGCTAATCCTTAACGCTAATAAAACAAAAATTATAAAATTAAAACCATATATTTCAAGAAATGAAGAACTTTTGAGTGTTTATATTGATGGCCAACTAATAAATGAGTCTAAAGGCGTAAGATACTTTGGGATAAATTTCCGCCAAAACCTTTTATGGGACAATCATATCAGCCAACTGAAATCTAAAATATCATCAGGGATTGGCATTCTATATAAACTGAAAAATAAATTAAATAGTGAAACCAAAATGTTAATTTATCAATCCCTTATACACTCTCACTTAACGTATCTCCCCATAATTTATGGTAGCAACACAAGCACAACTATTAAAGCGCTGCAATCTGCACAAAATAAGGCTCTGAAAATGGTATTTAATCTTCCGTTGCGCTTTAACACATTAGATTTATTTAAAAATTATGCCAAAACTGTTCTTCCTATAAGAGGCCTATATAAACTTATATTATACGTATTTAAATGCATAAATGGTGTAGGTTTCCATACCATACGATTCGATCGTAATGTTTCACATACACAAAGAATAACAAGACAAGCGATGGATCTAAATGTAGTAAGGTGCCGACTGGAACTAACAAAACAACGTGTGCGCTTTTCTGGACCAAAAGAGTACAACTTATTACCTGATAATCTAAAAAACATAACTGTTTTTCCTACTTTTAAAATGAATTCAAAGCAATATTTACTGCAAAATATTGAAATACTTCTTGCATTTTAAGCAAAATAATATCAAATATTTTTTATGAACTGTTATATATTTATATATATTTATTTTTATTATTTTTTTTTATTTTTATGAAATATGTACTATATAATGAGAAATGTATATTATTAGTTGCCTACTAGCCTCTAAAAAGCCACTTTTTGGCGCTGAGGCGTAAACATTAAAATTCTGTTAAAATATAATAATTGAAATAAAGTACCTACAAAAAAAAAAAAAAAAAAAAAAAAAAAAACAATCTTCGAAGCTCTGATAGCAATGATAAATTTATTATTTACTTTATCTAAAAATATGCATTTTATTTAATCACAAAATACTAAACTTCAAAATATCGTATTTTTTATTTTAATCTGGAATCTGTATATTTTTTTTTGTTAATCCCACCGTGCCAATCTCTTGATTTATTTAAATAATTTTCTTTACTGTCTGTATTTCTATCTGCTACTTTAGGTTTTTTTTATGTAATTGTTGTTATGGTAATTGACAAATGTCAAGTAAATAATTACTACTCAATTAGTGCAATGTCTGCAAATGTAAAAACAACGAAAGCAACAACAACATCAACTTCAGTAATTATTCAAAAAGGCAGCAAATAATAACAACAACTACAACACAAAAAAAAAGGCTTAAAAATGCACTAGAAAATAACAAGCAAATTGCATAAAATCAGAAAATATAAATGTTGAAAACGCAAAAAAAAAAACTTAATCACAGCAAATCAATTTAAATTTGCAAAAAACAACAAACTCTAAAGTAAAGGAGGAAAAAATAAATCGAATTAATAGTAAAGACCTAACTAATGCCCTACAAAAATTAGATTGCATATGTAAAATTTGTAAGTACCAAAACTTTTAGATAATAAAATATTTGCCTTAAAAAAACTTTCGCGAAAAGAAAATCCCTAAGTAATATTTCTTGATTTTAGGAAAAACACAAATCAATTAAATAAAAATGTATTAATTTTAAGAAAAACCATCTCAGTTTTAAGAAAATTGCATACTCAAATGTAATAAAATTAAGTTTAGTTAAAAAAAAAATTAGGACATAATTTACTCCCATTTAGTTCAAAAAATGTGTCTTACTTAAATCAAAAAGCGAGTAGTAAAATGAACTAAACTTTAGAAAGCCATTTCCAAATTCAGTTTTTAAGTATACCACTTTCTAATTTTGAAGAATTGTTTTCTAAAAATTAGTTCAGACAATTTAAAACAAAAAGTAATAAATTTTTTCCTATGTAATAATAAAAATTTATTTGATTTTAGAAACTGATGAACTATTTCTAAGGAAAATTTTCATGCAACTTAGTTCGGATAAATTTTAAAAATTTTAATAAAATATTATTTATTTCAAGTAAAATTTTCTAATTTTTAAAAAATAATCAAATTTTATATAGGATTTTTTTGTTGGAAAACGTTTAAATTATTTTCAATATTATATTCCAAAAAAATAAACAATAAATTAAAAACAAACTACAGGGTTTTTCAACAGGGACGCTACAAATGTAACGCGACAGGGACAGCAAACGACGCCATATTTCCTGCCGCTCTTTTGACATTTCTCTTCAGTAAGGTTTGCCATTTCATGATGGAAAGATATACGAGCCAACAACGAGTCGAAATTATTAAAATTTACTACCGAAATTCGCAAGAACTGAAGCCGCTTGACCACCAGAAGCGTCGTATGTTCGTAAATTGGGCTGAGCAACAACTTGAAAATGATTCGGATTTTCATCGAAAAATCATCTTCAGCGATGAGGCTCATTTCTGGCTGAATGGCTTCGTCAATAAACAAAATATGCGTGTTTGGTCAGACAGCAATCCACACGTACTCCATGAGTCATCATTGCATCCCGAAAAAATTACGTTTGGTGCGGTTTATGGGCCGGCGGCGTCATTGGGCCGTACTTCTTCCGTGATGATCAAGACCGGCACGTTACTGTGAATTGCAATCGCTACCGTTCAATGATAACGGAATATTTTTGGCTCCAATTGGATGATATGGACTTGGAGGACATGTGGTTCCAACAGGACGGCGCCACAAGCCACACAGCGAATGTCACAATCAATTTATTGGAAACCAAGTTTGGAGAACGTGTTATCTCACGAAATGGTCCAGTCGATTGGCCGCCTCGGTCGTGCGATTTGACGCCGTTAGACTATTTCCTGTGGGGCTACGTCAAGTCTATGGTCTATGCCAACAAGCCAGCGACGATTAATGAATTTCGTACGAAAACCGTCGAAAATTGGGTTCAGCGTTTGGACTTCTGCAAGCGTGCGCGTGGTGGCCATGCAAAAGAATTCGAGTTCAATATATAATGGCATCGAATGTGATTTTACAGGAATAAAGAATTTCATTGATATCCAAAACCGTTTTTGTTTTATTTGAAAAAACTTTTGTAGCGCTCCTAATTTCCAAGAAAAAATATTATTAAAGGAAACAAGTTAAAGTAACCATTTAAAAAAATGATCGTGCATGATTGTAATTTTTGGTGCGTGAAAATGGCTCACATGCCCATCTCTTATCTTAACAGTTTTTAACATTGAACTAAAAGTAGCTTAAAATATATATTTTTTTTTTTAAATTTTGTTAGCAAAAAGTTAAAAATTTCAAATTTGCGCTTTTATGTAACAATTTTGTTTGCTGTCCACAATACAAAATATCGCAAGCACATTTTATATATTTTAAATTAGTTAATTTAAGAAGACAAAGGACCCCCAGTGTTTCTTAGCCATAGATGCCGTGTGTCACTTAGGACGTCCCTTTTTGTAGTTCTCTCAAGCAGAACCGTTAATTAACTACGAAAAGCATCTGACTTTGTCACAATTTATTACGTTTCAGAATATCCTGCACTACATTTTTTTAATTTGTTTACATTTTTGCTAATGAAATTTAATTTATATTTTAAATACAAGAATTTAATATAATTCAATTTAATTTTACTATAAGACAAAAATGTATAGCAAAAAGCTTGTTAAGAGTAGTGTCCTCATAAAGCGGAAGTCCTCCGAAGGTGGGAAAATACTTACTAAATGAGTGTAAAGTACTTTAAAATATATATAAAAAATATATAACATTTACCATAGAAGCAGTATAAGGATAATTATCACTTAAAAGAAGTGCTATTTAACTTAATGTTAGAAAATATTTTCTTATTTTTAGAAAGTTAAGTTCTAGTTTTTAGTAAAAAAAAATATCTAATGAACTTAAATAAAATAAAGGTTTTCTTAAAACCAAGGAAACATTTTCTAACTAACAGCAAAATTTAAGATGATATATGAACTAATTAGCAGGAAATTTTACTATTTTCTAATAAAAATTTAGTTTTCAGTAGTAAAATTTTTCTATAATTTAGAAATTTTAACCAAAATTTAGGTAAAATTTGTTTCTTAATTTAAAGTAAAGTTTTATTAAATATAGGTAAAAAGTGTATTTGGTGCGGTTTTCATTCCAATTTTTC
This sequence comes from Eustalomyia histrio, assembly GCA_949748255.1. Classification (NCBI taxonomy): domain Eukaryota; kingdom Metazoa; phylum Arthropoda; class Insecta; order Diptera; family Anthomyiidae; genus Eustalomyia; species Eustalomyia histrio. Next base: position 23,230,913 of record OX456524.1, read on the forward strand.
CTCTAAATAAATTAATTTTTCTAAATTCTAGTTCATTTTTTTTTTGAGTGTAGGATATATGTTTTATGGTTCGATGAGTTACAAACTGAATAACAAACCTACATTAACTTGTCATGTTATAAGGTGTATAATAAATATAGAGAAAATGCAGTCGTCAATTTCTAATAAGAGTTAAAGGAACTTTGCTGTAGCTCAGGTTTTTTTTTCTATTAAATAAATGAAATGCATTTTTAAAACATCATCATTAAATGTTGTTTTGTTATAAAAGTTGTTGTCAATGTTGGTGGCAATCCAGCCTAGATGTTGGTATGGTTTTTTTTCTTCTTGTTCTTCTTCCATTATTTGTTGCTATCGATGACGTCTGTATAATAATGATGATGATAAATGAATGATTGAATAGAGTACTACAAATGTCATCACATTGACAAACCATCACCATCAGCAACTCATCCTCGTTGTTGTCATCATCATCATCACAAGTTGTTGTATATTTTTTTTTTTGTGGTTGCTGTTGTCATTTGTTTGAGGCGATTGAAATAAATGCAATTTCATCGAATAAACACACAAACATATAGAAAGACATCAATATATAATAATGTAAAAATTTAGCCTGCACCCATCATCTACTAGTTACCATCACTTAACTTTGTGAATACTGTAAAACAAATTACCAAATCAAATTGACAGACAGCCTCACAATTTATGCAAACTGTTTTTGATTATCGCGTTAGTTACGAAAAATTCTTTATTTCATTAAAAGTTTTGCTATTATAAATATAGAAAAAAAACACGGAAAAAATCAATAACAACTTTTGCCTTTATCCATTTACAACTTTATGAAAAAAAAAAAATAAGATATATTTTAGTGAAATTCTGAAATTATGGCAAAATGCTTGTACAACAATGCAAACATTTGTAAACAAAATCCTACGTTAATCCTAATTAAAAACACACACTCATGCGTATAGACTAACTTACCTGGAAACGATATATTTGCTTTAAAACGAATTCACAGATTTTTATTCAATTTGGATATGTGTGTGGAGAAACCTAAACTTTATCAAGGGTTCATGTTAAAAAAAAAAACTGTTAGTTTCTATTAACAAAAAAAAACAGATTTTTCACTTTTGCTTAGATACTCGTACCTATTGATTTTTGTTCATCTACACGGTAGGTATTTAAGCACTGCAAGGTATCAGAGAACTGCATTTGCTGATTGCAAAACGATCATACACAATCAACACAAGAATAAATTGTGTTTGCGTTCAAACGCTGAATATACTCCAACACACATATTTGTTGATGATTTTAAATCAATCAAACGACGTGCAAATTGTTTTGTCACTGATTTATAATCATCGGTCGTTGTTAAACCATTGATTTTATTCTGTTCATTCGAGCCAACAATAATTATTTTGATGTAGAATAAATCAGAAAAAACAACTAACAACGTGTATGAGTGTAATCATAATTAAAACAAAATAGTTTATTATCTATAAAAAGGGGGTGGTTTTGTAAAAAAACGTTAGATGTATATTAGGGTGGGTCTAAAATATGTTTTTTTATAATTTTCATTAGGAACACCAAAAATATTGTTCTTTGTGAAATTTTTTTTTTTAATTTAGGTCGACATCTCAGGCTCGCCCAATCCGTTTAAAGTTAAATATTACCTAATTTTCCAATCAAAATAGATGAAAAAAAAATTAGAGAATATTTGAATTTTTCCGGATTAGGCAAGCCTGAGATATCGAGCTAAATTTTTTTTCCAAAAAAATATTTATATTTCACAAATAAGAATATTTTTATTACTAATAAAAATTCTAAAAAAGCGGATTTTAGACCCACCCTAATATACATATAATGTTTTTCTACAAAACCACCCCCTTATAAAATGTGTTTCTATTTTGTTTTAGTTATGAATAAACTCATACGCGTTGTTTGTTGTTTTTTCTGATATATTCAACGCTGACTTTTTGTTAAGTGATTACATTTGCATAAAACATAAACGACAGATGCTTCACACTGATTCCAATTACGCGTTCAGTAACATGATGCTGATTTTATTCTACAGTGAATTTTGTTGAATTATTTAAAGTGAACAAGAATTTTTGTGTATGATTAAATCAAGAAAAAAGTTGATTTTGCAGTTCTCTGGTAGGTATCTATTGCTTGAAATTACGGGCATTAGGGTAACATTTATCCATAAAATATTTAAAATAATTTTTGTAGAAGGCAATAGAACATCTGTAATTTTATATTAAATTAAAAAAAAAAAATCCCTTAAAAATCGATTTTCATAGACTTAAAATTTGTTTAAAATAGTACTAAAAGCAGACCATTTTAATCTCCCTTTTCAACCACTTAATATGATAATGGGTCACTAAAAACGATTTTCGTTTATTTTGTCCACTCTAAAATATATTTAAATATCAGCGCAATCGGTGGGTCAGACAAAAAACTATGCCGGTAAGAGATAAACTCCCATCAATGGTTCATAATTATTATTGTTTTTAAATTTCTATAATATTTTTCTTGTTTACTACCAATATATTCAAAATATGGAAGATCCGCTATAGAATTAACAATTCCTCAATTCCATCAACAAATATTCAAATTAAAGCAATTTATTGATTTTTGTATCCTATACCGCTGTGCGGACGGGGTATGATTAGTTTGCGCTGATTTTTTCGTTGTGGTGTAATGGTTAGCGCCTTGGACTGTTACACAGAAGATTCCGCGTTCCATCCCCAGCGACTGCAAATTAGAAAAATATTATGTTTGAGTTTTCTATCTTTTATACATATTGCAACGTCACCCTTCGGTGTTTCCATAATACTTAACCCCGCCCAAGTCAAATAACATAACAGGGCTCTAAAACTTCAACAAATTTGCCGAGCAACAACTGCTATAAGATTAAACATCTCGCGCAATTACAGTGTTGCCATATTTTGAAGCCCTTCATCTTTTATCATTTTTCAAATTAAATTTTTCCAAAGAATTTCTAGTGTTGCTTCTCTTTTTCAAAAAAAAAATAAAAAAATATATATATATTGAAGTCCAGCACGCCGAATATATGATACCCTACACTAACTATAATTTGGGTAAAATTTCGGGAGGCAGTTCAAATTCCTGGAAGGTGAATAACACTGTGGAACAAATTCAGGTTAGCAAAAGTTAGGTCGATTTTGAGAGTGGGGGTGAAAAAAGAAGCTAAATTAGAAGCAAAATGTTGGAAAAATTATTTGTTTTTCATGCATTTTGAAAATATTTTCCACAAAACTAAGTCTTTTTTGCTTTGTGTTTAATCTATAATATACTTCTTAGTTTCTTCAATAAATTTCATTTCAAAAGAAAACAATCATAATACAAAACTTAATATTAATTTACTTTTCATTTTTTATGTACCAATTTTGTTCAGTGTTGGCTTTGAAGAAACATTGAAAAAGAAATTATAAAAATGTGGAAAAAAATATAATTTTGAAGTGTTAGTTAGAAAAAGTTCTTGGTTTTTAAATTCCTAAGGTGAAAACTAACCTGCGTTATTTATTTAATAAACATTTTTTTGAACAAGAAGTAATATATGTGACCCATTTAACTTTTATTACGCATATAAAATTAAAAATGTTCTTTGATGAACAGGGTGGAAAATATAGAGATAAATCTGAATGAAATAGCAAAAAAAAATGATTTAAGCAAATACCGGGAATATGAAGATCAGGTTTTATATAAATTTTGAGTTAGGATTTATGGTTCTCTACCCATGTACAAATCTAAGTATATATGAATATATGTAAACATACATGGGCATGTATGATCATATACGTCAATGCATACATCAGATGTTATATATTGTTAATGTTGTCGGTCCCTGAAATTTGGGGGCATATGGTGTATAGTGTATAGTCATATATGATCATACATACTCATATATGGCTGTATACCCCTAAATTTCGGATCTGAATATATATGGAAATATATGAGATCATGTACAGTTATATATTGAATTACACACGTAGGTATATGATCATAAATGTCCAGGTATGATCATACACCAGGCCATATATGATCATGTATGTTGATTTCGATTTTTACACGGGTACATGTGTAAAAAAGATTATATCTGATCAATTATATATGATTAAATCTAATTAATTCTAATGGCAGATATGATTATATATGATTAGATATGGCATTTGTATAACACTTTTTGACCAGATCTGATCTGATCTTATGCCAGATCTGTTAATATCTAAAAGATCTCATATTTGTCCACAATTATGAGATCTAATTAGATCTTGTTTAATAATATCTAATGAGTTCAATAAGTCCGTGACTTTTTGAATAAAACACATTTTTTTTTTGCAAAAAAAAAAAAATATTTTTTAACATAATCTCCAATACACGTAGTCCAACGTTTCTCCAATTTTTGTATCCCTTCCAAAAAATAGGATTTTTCGAGGTCCATAAAATATGGTAGTCCTATTAACAGGTGGTACTTGATAGGAGCAGTGTTGCATTTCATATAACTACGAGGGAAGTTCGAAAAGTCACGGACTTATTGATCCGCCCTCGTTATATTTTTAAATCGGGTATTTATAATAATATTTTTTGATATTATAAAAAAACTAAGTGTTATTTGATTTTAAAAATTTCTTTCAACTTAGCCCCTCTTAAACCCAAAAATTAATACATTGTTGAAAAGAAAAATAATATAAAACAAAATCTCAACTACTACAACTTGTGGTTGTATACTTCAATATTTAAACTAATTGCTATAATAGCGTAACTTCTCCAAAAATAAAAAAATAAACTTAAACTGATTTGACCTTCCACTTAAAATAGTTTTCACAAAAGCTCAGCATGATTTTAGCCAACAAGAATAGATGAAAAAAATTGCAACTGCTTCCAGCATTGAATTGACTTATTGACATTAATAAATGATAGAGATGATGATGATGATGATGACAAGTGGAAGAGTAGTAGTTGTCTACTCAAAAACCAGCAACAGAAAAAGACCACCTTGTAATACACAAGGCTAGGAAGAATCAACAACAAGCAACATCAACAACAGCAGCATTAAAAATCAAAACAAATAAGTGTTGCAGCAGCCACATATAACTTTACAACAAACCACATAATTTCAGAAAAATATGAACAATACAATTATGAGTTTAAACTGCTCTTTTATGTTTTGTTTGTTTTAACGCTGAAACTTTTAAATCTGATGACAGTATTTTAAATGCGACAATTCAGTCTATTCAATCATCATCATTATCATCAATATATTGCACCAGGAAACATATTGAGTTATTTTTTTTTTATTACATTTTTAATTGGATTAAATTGAGTATTAAAAAGCAATGAAACACATAAACTGATTGTGTGTTACCAATTTTAATTATAAATTGTTGCAAAAAGTTGCACATAATTATAAACTACTGCTAAATTTTGTTTACCCTCGAAAATGTGGTTGTTAATTGCTTTCTTAACACAATGTCGGTTTTACAAAAATTAAATTTGGAACTTATGAAAAATAAAGTAGCAGCAGTCGCAAAGAAGCACAAAACAGATTATAATTCAAAATTACATGTTTTAATTAATTTTATGTTTAGCTAATTGGGTACAAAATTTAATGAAAATTAATAGCTTTAAGAAATAAATAAGATAACAATAGCTTTTATACATATATAGAAATTTTATTAAAATGCTGGGTCAGGGCTGTTTTTAATACAAAATGCATTTAAAAAACCACAGCTTTGTTTTTAACCCTAAAAAGCTACAGTAAAAAAGTGAAATTAAATATATGAAAATTTAAGCTACTTCAGTAATGAAGTAACTTTTAAAATCGAAATATATTAAGAAGAAAATTTAATACTTTTTTTTCTAAGATTCTGTATCTTTATATAAATTACGAAGTTTAACCTTTTTGAAGTTTTGAAGTTTCAGATTTGTAGGTCATTTTCACTTTTTTATCTTTATTTCGTTTTAATTTTGTAATATTAAAATTTTTCAATTATATTTATTTCAACTTTGACTCTGAACGCTTAAAGCTAAAATAGTTTGTAAGTTCAAATAACAGTAAATACCACTTAAAAGAAATGATATTTCATTTTATGAATTTTGTTCCTTATTTTTAAATAGTGTTTGAACAATTAATACATAATATGAAGTTCTTGTAAATTTGTACATAAAACAAAATTGGAATTTTTTAAAAAAAATTTTTTTTTTTTTGAAACAGATCGCAAAAAAATAAAATTTGTTATAACTCTAACGAAAGAAAATCAACCACAAATTTCCGTTTTTCGGATAAATTTTTAATAATTTTCAAACAAACAACTGAAATTGAAAAAATCGGTAAATGCCAGTAAATCAATTTGAACAAATGTATAAAAAAGTTAAAATAAATATTTCGTTGTAAATGCCATTTTAGGGGAAAATTTTCCCTTTTTGCCTGTACTAACAAAAATTTCCAAACATGTCTAAACTCATAAAATAAGTTGGTATAAAAGTCTTTTAAAAGTGTTTTGATTCAATTGAACTAATTTTTAGCTATTTTATATATAAATTTAGAATAGAACTATTTTCATTTTATTATTCCAATTTATCATAACAATTAATTTTATTTGAATTTAATTATGCATGTTCAGTATGTTCAGTAATTCGTATTTCCTAATTAAAAAAAAAAAAATATAACCATTTTCGGCTGTATAATCCAATAACCAATCTCGATAGAGCAAAATGTAAAAAAATAAGTTATTCCTTATAACCTATTCATACTCTCAATAAAAAATGTTAACGTCTCGGCTCACAACCGGGAAGAGTTCCTTATGATTTCATTCCCCTTGTCTGGTGTTTCAATTCTACTGGTTCCCCGTTCAATTTCATTTCGTTCGCCTATAGTGTTAGTTCCCCTTCCCTAGTGTTTCAGTTTTATTCATTCTCCGTTCCTCTCAATTTCGTTCCTCCTGTCATGGCGTCAAGTGTCTCCAAGTCACCACTTTTGTCGACTGCTTTGGGTGACGTTTTGGTGACATAGTCCACAAAGCGTCTACTGCACTTTTACATTCCTTTCTTTGCAGTAGTAGTGGCTGTGCTACTTTTTGATTTTTTTATTTCATTTTGTTGAAATACATGTTTTTAATAAAAATATATACAAAATTTAATTTTAAAGGTAAATATACATATAATTTGAACTAAATATATAATGAGCAAAAGCAATTGTAAAAAAACATGTGAAAAAACAATCAATTTTGTATAAAAATATCGAGAAAGAGGTAACAAGTTGTAAATCTAGAGATTTTGTGGAGCCTGATGAAGATTTTACGCGGCCTATGGCAAATGTTGTACAGTTTTCTGAAGATTTGTCTACCCCAAAACTTATTTACTTTAATGAAATTTATACAAAAGAAATTTATTAATAAAATTTCTTATTTTCCAAAATAAATGCACCTGTTTAAACTTATTTTTCTTCCTAGTGTGGAAATCTAGTAAAAGGTGTTTAAAGTTTAGACTAGAATTACTAAAATGTACTAGTAATTCTCTGGTTCCAATGTCAACACCCAGTCAATAGTTGTGTAGATTCGCAATGACACGCACATGTTAAATGTCTACAGCTGAGAGCGTTGTCTGGGGCATAATTAGTCAGTAGTACTGGTGACAAAGTCAATAGTGAATCAGTACAGTTTCACTACCGACATTTCCTTCAGGGTACTGTTGCAATTTCACTCGTTTCATTTCGTTCCCCTTGTCCAGTTATATTCAATTTTAATAGTTTTCTGTTTTATTCCATTTCGTTCCCTTGTCTAGTACTTCAGTTCTATTTGTTCTCTGTTTCGTCACTCTTGTCTAGTGTTTCAATTCCACTAGACTAGATTATTGCAATTCCACTTATACTCCGTGCCACTTCGTTCTCCTCGTCTAGTGTTTCAATTCCACTTAATCCCGATTCTATTCTATTTAGTGCCCTGTGCTTGTTGTTTCCAATTCGCTCATTCTCTATTCCAAACCAGATCGTTCCTCTTGTGTTATGTTTCAATTCCCATCTTTCCTCGTTCCATTACAATTCATTTCCCTTGAATAGTATTCCAATTTGACTTGTTTCCATTCCATTCAAGTTCGTTATCCAATTTTAGTGTTTGGGTTCCGCAAGTTGTATAAATTTTAGGTTTTCACAGAAAGCAGTTTGGTCATGACCCTTTTAAACTCTAATTTTACTACGTTCCTGATAAATATTTTAAGAAGTACCTTGTCAGTAAATTATCCAATATACCAGGACCACAAATTTTAAATTTCTGATTTCTTGAGATGGTTTTTTTTCTCGCCTTTTAAACCTCGTTTTTTACTACTTTCCTGACGAAGACACTTTATCAGGGAATTAGAACCGGACGTACCTACCATAAAAATATTCTTTTGAATACTGCTTAAATTGTATTTAGACACAAAAAACCGTATATATGAGACCATAATTAATGTGGCAAAATTTAAAGAAAATCGGATCGGATCCCGTTTTTTTGCTTTAATTACATTTTTGTCAGATTTTTATCAATATTTTTTTTTCTCCAGTTTAATCGCTTTCCGAAAAATTAACCAATTATATTAGGTTTAGGGTTTTATATAGTTCGCATGCTTCCTCAACAAAAGCAAGAAAAAAGAAGGTTACTTACGAACAGCACAGGTGCAATTGAAAATTGTTTTAGACAGGTTTCTTTAAGACAAGACAAACTATAACAAAATACAAAACTAACAAAATTCTCAATACAAATCAGCACAGAATACTACAGGTAATAACAGACAGTATGCAGAAAAAAAAACAAAAGTATAGATTGAACAAAATACAGAAATTAAATATGTTACATATCTGCAACGACAACAGGAGTTGATGACATTTTAGTACAAAAAATTGATAGAAAATTAAAATTATAACTAATTCATTTATCATATATTATAGAAAGTGTCTCATAACTTTAATGTGATTTATAAAAAAATTGGAAATAATATAAAAACATATCTATAGAAACTAGAACATAGAAGATACTTCTTTTGCAGACTTTATCTACTCAAGTAAATACCAAAGTGCGTACTATGTGTAGAATCTACACATAGTACACTGTACTACACTGTAGATATTCGTTATACAGAACATCAACCAAACCACACATAATAATTATCATAAAATAAATACAGGCATCTGATGCAGGCACATTAAAGAATTTATACTTTTTGCAAAGATTTTTTTCAATTATATTTTATATGAATTAATATAATTCAAATTTATTTTTTAAAAGTGTTTAATTCAAACTTCAAAATGTTTGAAATTTTCCTGCGATCGCTACATATAAAAATTATATTGCTTTGGATAGAAACTATAGTTCTAAAAATGATTAAAATTCATTTGAACAGAAATCAGGGTAATCTATTTTGTATTTCATTTAAAGCCTACATCTTTGCAAATCAAACAAGCTATTCTGTAGAAAAATCAATGCATACACTCAAAAAAAAAAAAAATTAACTAGAATTTAGAAAAATTAACTTATTTAGAGGAAAAATTAAAATGAAAACGGCGCCAAAGACACTTTTTACCAATATTTAATAAAATTTTCCTTGAAATTAAGAAACAAATTTTATTTAAAATTTGGTCAAAATTTCTAAATTATAGAAAAATTTTACTACTGAGAAGTAAATTTTTTTTAGAAAACAGTAAAATTTCCTCCTAATTAGTTCATATATCATCTTAAATTTTACTGTTAGTTAGGAAATGTTTCCTTGGTTTTAAGAAAACCTTTATTTTATTTAAGTTCATTAGTTATTTTTTTTTTACTAAAAACTAGAACTTAACTTTCTAAAAGACAATATTTTCTAACATTAAGTTAAATAGCACTTTTTTTAAGTGAAAATTATCCTTATCCTGCTTCTATGGTAAAGGTAATATATTTTACCATATATTTTAAAGTACTTTACACTCATTGAGTAAGTATTTTCCCACTTTCGGAGGACTTCCGCTTTGTGAGGACACTGCTCTTAACAAGCTTTTTGCTATACATTTTTGTCTTATCTTAAAATTAAATTGAATTATATTAAATTCAGGTATTTAAAATATATAATTTAAATTTCATTAGTAAAAAGGTAAACAAATTAAAAAAAATGTACTGCAGGATCAGGATAAATTGTGACAAAGTCAGATCCTTTTTGCGGTTAATTAACGGTTCTGCTTGAGAGAACTACAAAAAGGGACCCCCTATGTGACAGACAGCATCTATGGCTAAGGAACACTGGGGGTCCTTTGTCTTCTTAAATTAAAGGAAACTGTTGCAAAAATACAAAATATCACAGTTACATTTCTAGTCGTTGAAAAATGGATAAGTCATGTTTATTTTATGGGATTTTTGCTTAAACTTTATACAAATTTAAACTTTTTTACTATTAAGTGAAAAAAATAGTTCAATAAATATAAAGTTTAATTTAATTTCTTTTATTTAATAATATTTTTTCTTGAAAATAAGGAAAACTAACTGCTTTGTTTTTAATTGACTGTTTTTTGGAATAGAATATTAAAAATAATTTAAACGTTTTTTAACAAAAAAAAAAAAAATCCTATACCAAATTTTATTATTTTTTAAAAATTAGAAAACTTTTACTTGAAAAAAAGATTATTTTATTAAAATTTTTAAAATTTATCTGAACTAAGTTGCATAAAAATTTTCCTTAGAAATAGTTCATCAGTTTCTAAAATCAAGTAAATTTTTATTCTTACAAAGGAAAAAATTGATTACTCTTTGTTTTTAATTGTATAAAATAATTTTTAGGAAACAATTCTTAAAAATTAGAAAGTGGAAAACTTAAAAACTGAATTTGGAAATGGCTTTCTACAATTTAGTTAATTTTACTACTCGCGAACATTAAGTTCAAGTACTTTCTCGATTTATGTTAGACACATTTTTTCAACTAAATGGACGTAAATTATGTCCTAAATTTTTTTTATTTTTTTTGAGCTTAACTTAATTTTATTACATTTGAGTATGCAAACTAAGATGTTTTTTCTTAAAATTAATAAATTTGTATTCAATTGACTTCTTTTTTTCCTAAAATCAAAAAATATTACTTAGTAAAAATATGAACTATTTCTGGGTATAAAAACTATTTCGTTTTTTCGCAAACTTAGGAATTTTTATTCTTTTTAAGAAAATTTTTTGAAGTTTTAATAAAATTTTACTTAAATTGAGGACGATTTATAAATTATTTTCAAGGAAATTTTTGATTACATTTTAGTTCATGTCTTTTTTTGAGTGTAGATTCCGAAGTTATGACCAATTCTGGGAAAAAAGTGTAAGAATATGTTCTGTTTTATTTTGGTTAAACTAATAAACTAAAACCACTTAATCGGTTAATATATAGTCTGAAAAACAACTAAACGTTATCGGACAAAAAGCTTTAAGATTTAAAAATAAAATTAAATTTAGCTAAAGAATCAATTCCTTTAAAACTCAAAATACATTTATATATGTACAAGTTGCTAAGAAACTTTGTCTGTTGCAGAACCTTAACTACCAAATAGGGTTTGGAAACAAGATCTATTTCTTTTTTTCTCCTTATGTGATTGTTAAAATATTTGCAATTGTTTTAAAAATAAAACGCATAAAAACTTAAATAAACGCAAAAAATGTGTTTTTTTTTCTCGAAAAACTACAATAAAATGAAAATATATGGAACTTTATCGTATCTACTTTATATTTATATTCTGATTGCAATACTTACAGACACGTTTAAAGAACTACCACCCAGCAAAATCTTAGTAATGGGTGCTCATTACTAATACAGAATTAATCAGCAGTCACTACATGACATTTTTTTGTGTAGCAAAGAGGTTGTAGTAGTTAACTGCAATTGCCGTAGTTTTAGGTTAGGTTGAAAAAGAGAAATCGGCTGTGAAGATACTCTTCACAAACCGACTCATGTGCGAAAAATAGTGCTCTCTCTTGCCCCGATGTTTTCCATCCCAATATATTCCAGGAACACAGTACTCAGCCTTTTCCTAAGAATATCTAAGAATATCTAAGAATATCTAAGAATATCTAAGAATACCTAAAATTGCAATATTGCCGCCAGAGAAATGATGAATCCTAATCTTTGCATAGCCCGGAAGCTACAACAATAGTATGGTCCAGCGGTAAAACAGTTTTAATTCAAAAGATAACTTTAAATTTTTCATATAATTTTTTGTATTTAATACGTCTGGTGAATAAAACATTTTTATTTTTCACCAAACTCCTAGAGGTAAATAGTTTTTTTTTTCAATGTAAAACCGCTTCCATAAGGACATACATATATGGTAAAAAAGGCTACTTAATGTTAAATTGAAATATTTTCACATCAACATTTTTTCACCACGAAAATTGCTTTCACCGCAAAAGTCTTTTTCACCTCGACAACATTTTCTTAATTTAATTTTTTTGTATTTTAGCTGCAACGAAAACACTTTGCAGGATATAAAAATAAGTTTGGTAAGACCGAGTTTAAAGCTTTTATCTGCTTTGGATTACTTAACAATTCTCGTTTCTTTTTTTGTTAAATAGATTCCTTTAAATATAATAAATATAATAATTAAAAGTTGAAATTCAAAAGTATAATATAAGAAAATTTAACTGCTTTTACAGTTAAAGATTTGTTAACTACATTTGTCGCTGTTTTTAACTACATTTGTAGCTGTTTTTAACTTCCTTTGTAGTTGTTTTAACTACATTTTCAGTTGTCTTTAACTACATTTTGAATTCTTTTTACAACATTTTAAGTTCTTTTTTAACCACATTTGTAGTTGTTTTTAACTGCATTTGTGGTAATTTTTAAGAACAAATTTTAATTTTTTTCCTATAAATTTTACTTTATTTATATGTTGTTTTCTTTTATTACATTCGTCAGTTGATTTTTAACAGTTAAAAATAAATATATATTATATATGATTTAAATGCTTTTTTAACTGCAAATGCAGTTATTTTAAATTTCACCAGTTTATTTATTATTTATTATTTATATTTATTTCAGTTTATTATACCTACATAATATCCTAAGTGTATGAAAAAACACAAGTTTTTACACTTGCTTGCTTACCCGATTAATTACAACAAAAAATAAAAAATAAGTAGTTATCATCGTTGTTCGTATGCTTATGAGCCGAAAAATAAGTTCTTATAAGTTTTTAAGCAATAAGGCTCACTCTTAATGCTTTTTTTTTAAGAAAAGCAACACTGAGAAAATTCTTCCTACGAAATAACTTGGTTCTTTGAAAAGGCGTTAGAGGAGAGATAAAAAGTGTTGAAATATAAAGGGTGCAAAGATTACTACATTGTAATTTCACGATATGATAAGTCTTAGAACAGTTATTGCCCGCCATCTGATGGAAAGTTATATATTTATATTAAGAAATAGAAAATATTTATAAGATAAGTACAGAAAAAAAGTAAAACTTGTAGCAAATCATAAATACTTAGTTGGAGTTGTTTTAGTTTGTATGTTTTTTCTATTAGTTTTTAATTTTTCTTTAAACAACTTAGATAAGTCCAACGTTAGTTAAGCCCCACTAGCTTAACTATCGCAACAATATTTAAAAATGTTAAGACATAAAATAGAAATAGATTTTGACTTAATAATATAAAGTTCAATATTTAAGTTTAATTTTGGTCTGTAAAGTACAACAAGTAAAAGCATTAAATTTGGTTTACCATTTTTTTTTTAAACCTCCTCATTGTTACAGATAAAATAAAATTAAAAATAAATTGGAAAAACATGGTTGAGGTAAAAAAAATTGAAAAAGGTTTTATTTTTGGGCCTATTATTTAGCCCTTCAAATTCGCAAAACAGCTCGAAAGCTAACATAGGTCGATCTTAGAACTTTCATCAAAATCAGAGGGTAAAGCTTTAAAAAGCTTAAGGTTAGATCTCAGATTGCTACTGATCGCAACTATAGAGATATTTCGGTACAAATTCGCCAATTAGATCTCATCAGACTAAGGATGAACTCTATTATTAGTTTTTTATAATACTTCATTACCGGTGGTTTTAAATATCGGAATATACAAAAAATTAACTAAAATTTAGAAAAATTAACTTATTTAGAGGTAAATTTTTATTAGAAAACAGTAAAATTTCCTCCTAATTAGTTCATACATGATCTAAAATTGTACTGTTAGTTAGGAAATGTTTCCTTGGTTTTAAGAAAAATTTTCTTTTATTTAAGTTCATTAGATAATTTTTTTACTAAAAACTACGACTTAACTCCCTAAAAATAAGAAAATATTTTCTAACATCAAGTTAAATAGCACTTCTTTTAAGTGAAAATTATCCTTAAATTTGGTAAAAATTTTCCACTAAATATTTTTCCATATATGTTAAAGTACTTTACACTCATTGAGTAAGTATTTTCGCACTTTCGGAGGACTGGCGCTTTGTGAGGACACTGCTCTTAACAAGCTTTTTTCTATACATTTTTGTCTTATCTTAAAATTAAATTGAATTTTAGTAAATTCATGTATTTAAAATATAAATTAAATTTCATTAGCAAAAATGTAAACAAATTAAAAAAATGTACTCCAGGATATCCTAAACGTAATAAATTGTAACAAAGGCAGATCCTTTTCGTATTTAACTAACGGTTCAGCTTGACAAAAAGGGACGCCCTAAGTGACACATGGCATCTATGGCTAAGGAACACTGGGGTCCTTTGTCTTCTTAAATTAACAAACTAAAGAAAATTGTTGCAATATCACCGTAACATTTCTTGTTATTATTGGAAAATGGAAAGTTTGTTTTATGGGATTTTTAGCTTAAATTTTATTTGACATATGTATACAAATTTAAACTTTTTTATTATTAAAAAAGTTCGATCAATATAAATATATATATATAATAAGCGCTATGTCAATAATAGGAAAGCCATTATGCCGTAATGTATAAAATGTGCCTGCGATATTTTGAATGGTAGTCAGCAAACAAAATTATTACATTGAAGCGCAAATTCGAAATTTTTTACCCTTTAAAAAATTTTTTAAAAATTAGAAAACATTTACCTAAAAAAAAAATATTTTATTAAAATTTTTCAAAATTATCTGAACTAAGTTGCATGAAAATTTTCCTAAGAAGTAGTTCATCAGTTTCTAAAACCAAATGAATTTTTATTATTACATAGGAAAAAATTGATTACTTTTTGTTTTTAATTGTCTGAACTAATTTTAAGAAAACAATTCTTAAGAATTAGAAAGTGGTATACCTAAAAAATAAATTTGGAAATGGCTTTTTAAAATTTAGTTAATTTTACTACTCGCGAACAAAAAATGAACACACATTAAGTTCAAGTACTTTCTCGATTTAAGTACACATTTTTATACCCTTCACCATAGGTGGAAGGGTATATATAAGTTTGTCATTCCGTTTGTAATTTCTACAATATTGATCTTAGACCCTATAAAGTATATATATTCTGGGTCCATATGAAGAGTGAAGTTGATTTAACGATGTCCGTCTGTCCGTCTGTCCGTCTGTCCGTCTGTCCGTCTGTCCGTCTGTCCGTCTGTGTGTTGAAATGGGTTTTCCGAAGAACCCAGACATGATGAGGACTTGATTCTTTTTTATTTCTGTTACATGTGATCCATTTCTGTTTGCTATTAAAAATCAGACAGATCGGTTAATAAATGGCTGAGATATTAGCAAAAAACCAGGACTACCTCTAATTTTTCCAGTAAAATCCCTTTGTTTAATAAGAGTGTGAAGATAAATACGTAGGTTAAATACGTTTCACAACTATTGTGAATGATATAAATAAAAAATAAATAGTAGTGTCGCCAACTTTTTTTTGCCTAGAAAATGCCAAATTTGACAAGAAAAGCGCTGAAACATATGGAAAAATATAAATTTGAGATTTTACATGACATATTATTTTGGATTAAAATTTTTGGACATTTAAGAAAAAATAAATGGGGATACCGCTTGTTTGTGGAGAGCTATGAGGTAGTAGATTCCAACGATGTATTCATCTCCTTCAGAATACCATGGTGAAGGGTATATAAGATTCGGCATAGCCGAATTTAGCCGCTCTTACTTGTTTTAACTAAATGGGAGTAAATTATGTCCTAAATTTTTATTTTTGAACTAAACTTAATTTTATTACATTTGGGTAGGCAAACTAAAATGTTTTTTCTTAAAATAAATACATTTTTATTTAATTGACTTGTGTTTTTCCTAAAATCAAGAAATATAACTTAGGAAAAATATGAAAATTTATATATTCAGAGTATATAAATTTTTTCGTTTTTGCTTAAACTTATGAATTTTTATTCTTTTTAAGAAAATTTTTCGAAGTTTTAATAAAATTTTACCTAAATTGAGGACAATTTATAAACTATTTTGAAGGAAATTTTTGATTAAATTTTAGTTCATGTCTTTTTTTGAGTGTATGTGCCGAAATATGAATTTTCCATCTATTGATTTTCATATTTGCTTCTTAGTGTTACCCAGATCATAAAAGAGGAAACTTTTTTACTTTTAAAACTCTTTTATAGCACGTTAATAGCAAAGAATATATTTACTAATAATTATATATTTCAGATTTGTAGCAAAAAGGGTTTGAGCAGGACGTTCAAGGGGGTGGCTTTTACTTTTTTGCCCCTCAAAGTAAAAAATAACGAATTAGGATCTACTTTAAAGGAGAAACCTTCATACCAAATTTCTGGCTTAAGCGGATTGGCCATCATATCTCTACTACGTTTTAATTCTAAATTCTAAATAGTATCTCTATAGTGATTTAGCCCCTACTCCAGGGAACAAAATTTTCGATTTTAAATTTTTAGGTAACTTCTTATCTCCAGCAGTTTGGGCTGGATGCTAATGGGCAGTCTTTTCTTTCTTAACCCATTTTACTACAGTTTTATGGCAAATTTAAAAAAGTGTCTGTTAAGTGATTTATCCCATACTGCAGGGAAAGCAATAAAATATGCTTTTCTTACGTAAGAAAGGTTTGGTCAAAATGTTAAAGGGTAGACTTTACAATTTTAGACCCTTTTTGTACAAATTTTCAATAAACTCGTCTTGTTTGATGTCAAGACCGAAGGAGGAATTTTATTTAGAATTTGAAATTCCTAGCTCCAGTGGTTTAGGGTGTGTGGCACCCCACAAATAATAGTCCAACGGTGTCAAATCGCAGCTCCGAGGTGGCCAAACAACATCAGCTCTGCGGCTGATAATGCGATCTTCAAAAACAGGGCGCAAAACATCGAGTGTTCGTTCAACATGGCCCTATAACGATTGCCACTGACTGTAACGGCCAGCCGAGGCAGCCATTTGAATGAAATTATTTTCCATTATTAACCGGAAGGATTGTACTAAAAAAAGAAATTTGAGAAAATATTCAGTGGTTTTTTTTATAGCATTTAAAAAAAAAAGTTATTTGGCGGATCCTATATTTCAGAGAGACTTTTTCCCCTTTTAAACCCCAATTCATACCACATTCCTTTACGAAAATTCCAAAAAGATTCTTAGCAGGTTTCAAGCCAAAGCGGTCTGGGGAGGCCATTAAAGGGGGGATAATTTTTTTTTTTTTTTGAAAATCGTTCTTGTCGACAATTCCATTAAAAAAGGACATTTAGAAACGTTCTCCTTTTTACACAATCGCTTCGAAAAAAAACAAAAATGGTATCTTATCGAGAACCAACGCTTCTGGAGGGAACTACATGCCAAATATCTTAATCCTAGTCCCGGAGTATACCCAGAACACTTAATTCCTGCAAACAACTGAAAATATCGTTTTTGACTACCCAAGTAAAAATCGAGATATATATGAACATATATGATCATATATGTACGTTCATACATACATAACCATATATCTCCGGATCCGAAAATTAAGGGAACATGGCCGTAGATGATCATACATGAATAATATTAGATGATATATAACCATGTTCGCCTATATTTCTCCAATTTGGATTTGAAGATATGTATGGTCATATATTGAACCATGCATGAACGTATATGACGATATATGCCAATGTACAATCATATACAAACCCATGTGTGGTCATGTATGTTCATATAAATTTTGATTTTTATATGGGTACAAAAGAATTTCTGTTGTAAAGGGTGTTTAAAATTTAAGGGCCGATGTTAAATGTGAACCACACCTAAACGTCAAGTTTTTTTCTGCATTTCATTTGACATTTCTCAATTTCAGACTAACTCAATTTGAACCATTGAAAGATACACAATCGAGCAACGCGTTAAAGTTATTCAGGCTTATTTGGAAATAGGCGTTCAAATCAAAATGCATTTCGTGCACTTCGTGATTTTTTTTGGTCAGCATAATCGACCAAATGTGTCCACAATCGGGAGAATTGTGGGCAAATTTCAGCAAACCGGGTCTGTGAAAACACCTGTACATGCTCGCCCAGTTTGTTCTGCGGAAAACATTGCTGTTGTTCGCGATAGTATGTCATGAGGTCGGCCAAGCATTTACAATGAATGGTGTTCGCTATCGCGAGATGATAACGAACTTATTGTGGCCAGGAATTGAGGATATGACCGTGGACGATATGTGATTTCAACAGGACGGACATCTTCACTTTGCTAAGTTTTTTTTTTTTGCAATTTGCTGTTTTTTATTCAATTTGCAGTATTTTATCCGTTTTTTTGTTGTTGTTGGTTTTATTGTTATTTTTCGTTTGAGTGTTCTGTTCATTGAATCGATTTAAAAGTACTAAGTCCTCAGACTATCGCATTATGGCTGCTGGCCAAGCAGTTAATAATTTCTCATGTTTGCTTTTTTCCATCACAACTACAGGGTGGCGCAAAAATAACCTTCCGATATTTTTTGGCTGTAATTTAAAAAAAGAATTAAAAACTTTGATTCTTCTTGTGGATTATTTTTATTTGGTCTTTTAATTTTGTTTACATCAAGTCGAGAATATGATGTCATGTAAATGGCCGCCGCCACAGTTGATTGTCATTTGGGCCCTTTTTATGGCATTTTCCATCACTTTGGCCAAAACTTCCGCCGATAGGTCCTCACATTCTTGACGGCTATTGTCTTTAAGAGCTGCAAGAGTCTGAGGCTTGTTGACATAAACCCGCGACTTAAAAAAGCCCCACAAAAAGAAGTCTGGAGCGGTCAAATCAGGCGATCTTGCTGGACAGTGCAAATCGCCAAAACGGGAGATTAGGCGCCCGGGAAATGCATCCTTCTGCTGAAGGTTGTGGCACGTGCAGTGTGTGGCGTTGCACCGTCCTGTTGGAACCACATGTTTTCCAATCCCAATTCATCAAGTTGCCGCAAAAAGAACTCGTTGATCATTGCTCTGTAGCGCTCACCATTCACAGAAGCGAAAATTTTGCTTATTTACGTACCCGCTAAGATGGAAATGGGCCTCATCACTCATGATTATTTTTGGTGAAAAATCATCTTCATTATTGCTCAAATAAATATTCCGCGTTCTGGAGCAGTGTAGCGTAACATTGTTTATTAACGTGTATTTCGCATGTGTTCACTAGACAAATGTCAAAACAGAACTGACATTAGTGGCCAATCGCAAAATTTATAGCATTTTCTGATAGGAGAATTACTTTTGCACCACCTTGTATGTGCATTTTTTGTTTTTGGTTGTATTGTAGCTATTTTTTCAGTTATTGTTATACATTAATGTTGCACTTATTTCAAAAAATTTTAAAAATATTTGAATTTTCCAAAGTGAAATCAAATGGTATTCAAAATTATGCAATTTACTTCCAATATACAAAATTAAGCTTTTCAAAAATGCCACCCTAATACATATTCATATTTTTGTAAAACTTAATATGAACGTGTTTTTTTTACAAATACAATGCTCGTACTTTGGTTGTTGCTTTTTTATATATATTTTTTTTTTAAGTTGCTACATGTTGTACGATGGTATTTTTGTTGGACAATACATTTTTTGTTGAACTTGATATTGTTGCAGTTCAGTTTCCAAATTTGTTTTTATTTACGTTTTGTTTTTAAGTACTTACATGTTGGTTGGTTTTTTGTTTAATAAAGTTTATTGTTATTCTAACGCCAAATTATTTTGTAATACATTTATAAAGTTTGAAATTACATAAATAAATAATTAATTGTTGTTCAACCTACTCTGCTACATGAAAACGTTATACTAAAAATAATAGTTCAGTAGAAAAATACTGATACTGATAAAAATAATAAAATCATTTAAAATCAGGTTCGAAATCATAATTAGATGTTAGATCAACCACTCAGACAAAAAGCGATATGCGAAATTACTTTTTCCCACTCAAACTGCTAATATCTCCATTTCTGGGAAAGAATTGAAAATCTGGCATGTCCACTAATATTTCAACAAAATATATTTGATTGTATTGTTTCTCCGCTTAGATTATATATTGCATAGCACCTGTATGTTTGGTATGTTCATTTCGAACCCAGCAAAAACATGGTTTTTACTACTTACCAGCCTATTTACTCGCTTGATTACTTTTGTTCGCGATGTCCCAAAAGAAATGAGTGGTCATTATGTTCTCACTTATAAAAAACACAAAGTAATGAGTGGTAATTACTCTCTAGCTTACAAACAATCAAAAAATAATGATATCCATTATTTTTTGGACATCGCGAACAAAAGTAATTAAGCAAGAAAATAGCCTGGTGAGTAGTAAAAACCATGTTATGGATCTAGTGCCCAGATTCTAAAAGAAGAGCGAGGATTATTGTCCACAAATTACCAAACTGTTGAACTATAAAATTACCAAATTTTTAACAACAGTTTACAAATTTCATGTAATATGGTAGATACTTATGTAATTACTCAGCAAAACCACATATTACCAAATAATTGGTAAAGTAATGTATAGCTATAGGGGCCGATAGATTACTTTACACCTTACTTCATTGAGGTGATAATGTAAGGGGTTACTTATATGGTTACGAGAATGGAAAAAGTAATGTGTCTAAAAATAGATTTTTAAAAAAGAGGAATTTTTATTAAAAAAAAATTATTACAAAAATTTTATTTAAAATATTTGTAATTAAAAATAATGTGGTCATTATGGGTATTGAACCAGAGAAATCTGGTTGCCAGCCAAGAACTCTACCCACTGAGCTATCGACGCTAGTGTTATCAAAACAAACATATATTACCCTTTTGCTTACAAAAAAACACAAAGTAATGTATCTAAAAATAGATTTTCAAAAATATTTCAATTATTACTTTGCATTTATAAATCATATATTAAGTAATCAATAATGAGTAACTTATTACTTTATGCTTGCAAATAATGAAAAAAGGTAACGAGCTATCATTACAATGAAACGCATGAGAATATCGCACCGATTACCAAAGTTTTGCTAGGTACGAAAGTGGACGATAATCGTCATACAAAACCTGGGCACTCGTTCTGAGAAATAATAAAAAATCTAAAGCAATTTCAACCTTATTATAAAAGCTCCAGAATAGGCAGATGTTAAACAAGACATTTTAAAATGCATATTTTGTTCCAATAAATCAAATACGTGGCTAAGTATTTTTTAAAAAGCACTATGACGTTACTGTTTTTTTTTATTTATTTATATTTACATTTCATTTCAGCACCAAAACATCATATTAAAATTGTTTGCAATTGGAAATAACAAAATTTTTAAGAACTGATAAAAGTTGTTTTGTTATAAAATTTTGAAAGAGTAGAAAAGCTTAAGTAGAACCCAAAAAAGAAATCGTTACTAGGTAACAACCTGACAGTAATATGCGTATTCAAAAGTTTTATAGACTACGAGGATTTCTAGGCTTTTTTAATAGAAAGCCCAAACCAGAAAATTAAAGTGGCAGCGACAGTTCTGTCAAACTTTGTAAATTTTGCAAACACCATACAATTTGTTTAAGAATTATTTATTGAATATTGTTTTAAATTAGCTCTGGTTTATTTAGAAATTTTTCTACAATGATTTCTCTGCTGAAAAACACTTCATTTTTCTGTTTTAGGTTTAAGGGCTTATTTAAGCACTCTGTGTCCTTACTGGTGAAAAATATACTTTTATTTTGCATTTAACGATTAATCGACTAATTGCCAATTTTTCCGATTAATCGACCCGAAGAACTGATAAATCAATTTTCGTCATTTTTCGAATAATGCCCTAACCGGTTAACCCGCAGGTTCGAATAATTGGAAAAAGCTTTTAATGCAATTTTTAAGAAAACTTATATCGTGAAGCACGCTACAGAAATTAGTATGTTATTTTTTCATTTTAATTGTAAAATTTTAATTTTTGTATTAACTTAAAGCAGTATTTAAAATTGATTTAAAATTATAGACGACTGGCAAAAAAACAAAAAAAAAAAATTCATTCTACTCACAACATAAAAAAATCCTTATTATACAAATACATTTTTTTTTTATATTTACAATATTAGATATCTACTCTCAAAAAAATAGACACGAACTAAAATGTAATCAAAAATTTCCTTCAAAATAGTTTATAAATTGTCCTCAATTTAAGTAAAATTTTATTAAAAATAATAAAAATTCCTTAGTTTGAGGAAAAACGAAATAGTTTATATACTTAGAAATAGTTCATATTTTTCCTAAGAAATATTTTTTGATTTTAGAAAAAAACAAGTCAATTAAATATTAATTTTAAGAAAAAATATCAGTTCAAAAAAAATTAAGGACATAATTTACTCCCATTTAGTCCAAAAAATGTGTCTAACTTAAGTCGAGAAAGTACTTGAACTTAATGTGTGTTCATTTTTTGTTTGCGAGTAGTAAAATTAACTAAATTTTTGAAAGCCATTTCCAAATTCAGTTTTTAAGTATACCACTTTTTAATTTTGAAGAATTGTTTTCTAAAAATTAGTTCAGACAATAAAAAACAAAAAGTAATAATTTTTTTCTATATAATAACAAAAGATTACTTGATCTTGAACTGATGAACTATTTCTAAGCGCCCCGGAAGGCTAGTTGGTAGCGTGCTAGCTTATCAGTGCGGGGGTGGTGGGTTCAATTCCCACCAGAGGCTCTGGTCATTTTTCGCTACAACGAGCCGAAGGCCTTTGTTGCTAGTGCTCGGTTAGGGTATTAACATATAATTTGTAATCATATGATTAATAAATAAAATAAATAACTTAGTTCAGATAAATTTTAAAAATTTTAATAAAATATTCTTTTTTTCAAGTAAAAGTTTTCTAATTTTTAAAAAATAATAAAATTCGGTATAGGATTTTTTTTGTTAGAAAACGTTTAAATTATTTTTAATATTCTATTCCAAAAAAAAAACAAACAAACAATTAAAAACAAACCAGTTAATTTTCCTAATTATTAAATAAAATAAATTAAAGTAACCATTTAAAAAAAACTATCGCGCATGATTGTAATTTTTGGTTCGTGCGTGAGCGTGAGTCAAAAATCTCTCACGTGCCTATCTCTTAACAGTCTTAAAAATTGAACTTAGGAGCTTAAAATATATTTTAAAATTTTCTTAGCAAAGGGTAAAAAATTTCGAACTTGCGCTTTTATGTAAGAAATTTGTTTGTTGACTACAATACAAAATATCGCAGGCACATTTTTGTACATTACGGCATAATGGCTTTCCTATAATTGACGTAGCGCTTATTAAACTTTATATTTATCGAAGTATTTTTTCACTTAATAATAAAAAATTTAAATTTGTCTATGTCAAATAAAGTTTAAGCTAAAAATCCCATAAAATAAATCCCATAAAATACCATTTTCCAATAATAACAAGAAATGTAACTGTAATATTTTGTATTTTTGCAACAGTTTCCTTAAATTAGTTAATTTAAGAAGACAAAGAACCCCAGTGTTCCTTAGCCATAGATGCCGTGTGTCACGTAGGGCATCCCTTTTTGTAGTTCTCTCAAGCAGAACTGTTAATTAACTACGAAAAGGATCTGACTGTCACAATTTATTACGTTTCAGGATATCCTGCAGTACATTTTTTAATTTGTTTACTTTTTGCTAATGAAAGTTAATTTATATATTAAATACATGAATTTACTATAATTAAATTTAATTTTAAGATAAGACAAAAATGTATAGCAAAATGCTTGTTAAGAGCAGTGTCCACATTAAGCAGAAGTCCTCCGAAAGTGGGAAAATACTTACTCAATGAGTGTAAAGTACTTTAAAATATATGGTAAAATATATTACCTTTACCATACAAGCAGGATAAGGATAATTCTCACTTAAAAGAAGTGATATTGAACTTAATGTTAAGAAATATTTTCTTATTTTTAGAAAGTTAAGTTCTAGTTTTAAGTAAAAAAAAATATCTAATGAACTTAAATAAAATTGTTCTTAAAACTAAGGAAACATTTCCTAACTAACAGTACAATTTTAGATGATGTATGAACTAATAAGGAGGAAAATTTACTGTTTTCTAATAAAAATTTACTTCTCAGTAGTAAAATTTTTCTATAATTTAGAAATTTTTACCAAAATTTAAGTAAAATTTGTTTCTTAATTTCAAGGAAAATTTTATTAAATATTGGTAAAAAGTGTCTTGCGCCGTTTTCATTTAAAATTTTCCTCTAAAAAAGTTAATTTTTCTAAATTCTAGTTCACTTATTTTTTGAGTTTAGTATACTATTCCATTAAAAAAAAATTAAGTTGGATAGATTTTAAAAAATTTTGGTTGGTGGACTGTTTCTGGGGCATATGCAAAAATTCGAATTTTTTCTGCTCACATTTTCCATTTTTTAGTGCATGAAAGTCGCTACCCTGCTTATTAGGCTTCATTGCATTTTTGTTTAATATCTTCTGTTAAATAACTCTTTAATATAAAACCAAAAGAAACGGAAGTAAACACTTCTCATAAAAATTATTTAATAACTACGAAGGTTTATTTGGACAACTACAAAAACAAATTCTAAAGAAATATAAAATTAAAATGCAGCTTTATTTTCTTAAGTTCACCAAAAAAAGAGCATACAAGAATTAATTAATTTTCATAAAATAAAAAAAAAAAAAATACTAATTTAGTTTTATTTAAGTTGGCACAACAAACTTTATTATTTAATTGAATCTCTCATTCGAATAGGGAAGCAAAATACAACTTTTCGGCTAGTACGATATTTCACTTATAAATTCAAATTGTTATTAATGAATATTGTCAAAATTTGTACAAGCATTTTAATAGCAACTTTTTCATAAAGTTCATATTCCTGGTTTGCGAAACTTATCAAAAAGAAAATTCATACAATAAGTTTTTTACCAAATTATTCATGATTTGAAGATTTTTACTGATTAAAAAAAAAATCTATATTCAACTTTTGAGTGTACAATTTTTGATATTCTCAATTAGATTTTTGTATGAAACTTTGGACTCCAGATACAGCCCGAACAATTGCTTGAAAAAATCATCAACAAAATGCATTCGTTATGGATCTTAAAATGGATTTAATGCCCTTATTCAAGCCAGTCATGAATTTCTTTAAATCAAAGTAAAAAGACCACTATGAATAAATGAATTTTTCTAACATCTAAGGAAAATCTATTTAGCTCATAAGCTAAATCTGATAGAATGTATATAAGACAACAACAACAAAAACACAGTTCATGTAACTTAACATGTCGGAAACAGTATGTCTCGCAACATTTGATAGCCAGACAATATTGCCACAAGGACAAGGACATGAACTCCATATAGTACTACAATTTTAACATATAAAAATCTACATAAATTGAAATATATGGAGTGCAAAATATGATAAAAGAGAGGGGTTTTCATTACAACATTTCATATATATTTTTTTTTCTTCTATCTAAACAAATATTTTATAAAGAAGAAATATACAAAAGAAAAAAAAACAAGAAACCCTTTTTTTGTGTTATTTTAAAGTAAATACCAAAAGAGTAGATTGCAGAAGAATTGTAGTAAAAGCAAAAAATAAAAAAAAAATAAAATAAAAAAAATTAATGTTAATTCTAAATGTTTACATTTAACAGTAAAAATAACTTTTGACACACAAATTATACATTCATACATACATATATTCCGTTTGTTCGCTCATTCATTCATTTGCCAGTACTTCCACATACAACAAACAGTACCTACAACATCAGAGTGCACAGATGTACAAACGGACAGGCATTTTTCATACAACATTTTTATATAAAATGAGAAAATTTCTTACTGTTTCAGTTCAGTTTTAGTAGCTACTGTTGTCATAAGTTATATATGTATATATAAATATATTAAGGAGATTCACAAAAGGGTACTAGTAAGCCATTCCAATTTTCAACAAAATCATCTGAAGAAGAACTGAAGATAAAATCACGGCACACGATATCAAAAATATCAGATAATATTATTTAAAAGAAATGATATTTCATTTAAATCAAATGGTTTTTGTTATTGTATTTATTTTTAAATGTTGTTAAAACAATTGACACATCAATAAAAAAACAAATGATTAATCAGGTTAAAAATAAATGTTTAAATTTTACCTACCAATTCTGTAAAAAATAATTGATTATTAATTTATTTGAATATGTTTCTGTTTTTAGTATTTTCATTTGTTTTTTAATCTACAAAATGTGTACTAGACACATTTTGTGTGAATGAATATATGTGTGTGTGTGTTGATGAAGTTGTGTTTGTTTATAAACAAACAATTCAAATAAAAACAAATTGGAATTTTTTTAAACATTTCTAACAAAATTTTAATTTGTAATAATTATAACCACAAATTTCCGATTTGAGGGTAAATTTTTATTAAATTTCAAAAAATAAATATTTCTTTAAAAAATAAATATATGTTCTTTTATTTTTAACTGAACTAAAAACTTTTTTACTAAACTACATAATATTCCATTATCCATTAACCAATTTCCCACATCCAAAACAGAAAAAAATTTCAATTTTAAAATTTTTAATTTTTGTTTTTTTTTTTTTTTTTAAGAGAAGCACCACTCAGGAAATTCTTCCTACTTATTACTTGTAATGTGTTACTTTTGTTGGAAAGGGGATAGAGGAGAGATGAAAGTTGCTGAAAAATATGGTAGACTTCAAATATGGCAACACTGTAACTGCGCGAGGTGATAAATCTTAGAACAGTTGTTGCTCGCCATCTAATAGGGAGTTGGCGATAATTGTTGAAGCTTTTCAGTTAACAGCCTGTTTTGTTATTTTACTTCGGTGGGGTTAAGTGATATTAAAACACCGAAGGAGGTCGTTGCGATATGTATGAGAAAAAAAAAATCACACATATTATTTTCTAAATTGATGTTGCCGTCGCAAGGAATCGAACCCGCAACCTTCTGTCCAACGCGCTAACCATTACACCACAACGCCCACAATGATGTGTTGTTCACATCGTCATAATACCATCGGATCAATAGTATGAAAATTATTAAAATAATCCACAAGCAGATCTTGAAAATGATAAATTTTTATTGAATTAATTCGCGAAAAAAATAACTTATTTTGTAAATCAGCGAGTTGATTCAATATTTTATAAATCAATTTATTACAAAAGATTTGGAATCATAGTTTTTAATAAATTTTATTTTAATCTTTTTTCATTCAATTAAATCAAATAATTTTACGAATTAAAAAAATATTGATTTGATTTGCGAATTAAAATGAAATAAAAAAAACATTAAAATTGACTTGCTTAGTTTTCTAGATATTCGCCATTTTGTAAAATCGCAATTTTAAATTTAAGCGAGATAAAGCATTAATATACTGCGATAATAAAATAGGCCATAGGTCCGGAAGACATCCCGAGGTATCTATTTTTATAAAACATCCACAGGGTGAACCATTTTTATACGAACATATGATTTATATAAATTAATAAAAAAAAAAATTGTCAACTTGTGGCTGTTTTATAAAAATTCCATGAAAACCTTCGGATCCCACATTAGCAAATTTATTTAACGTCCGGGTGTAAAGAATTTTCTACTTCTGGACAAAAAAAAAAAAAACAAAAAAATCACAAAATTAAATTAATCACGATTTAAAAAACAATTATTTTAATTCGCCAATCAAATCACATGTGACCTTCTCCGAGAAAAAAAGGACCTAGTGTACCAAGGGTTTGGACTTAAGAGTGGATTCTGGTACCTAAAAGGGTGTAGAATAAGATGAAATAAGTTAGATTTCTGATAAAAATTTATTTATTAGTATACGCACATCAACCTTTTGCTGAGAGCGAACAGATACTGAGAACGAACAGGGCAGCAACAATAGCAAAGGTATTGTCACACTAAAAGAGAAAAAAATACGTCACCACATAGGCATGACGTCACCAAAGTAGGCACCCAATCATAACTAACCATACCAAATCGCATCTCCCAACTGAAGGTGTATTCACAGTGATAATGCGTTTTGAAATTTTAAATGCGTTTTTCTCAAAACTTAATTTTCACGCACTAGGTCCCTTTTCTCAGGGACGGTCACATATTCGAACATCAAAATAATTATTTTTTTGATTCGCGAATCAAATCAAAATTAAATTGATTCTTTGATTTAAAATTAAACGATTCATTTTGAATTATATCGTTTGATTTTTTAAAAAGAATTATTTAAATCAATTTGATTCTTCCAATACGATAAAGATTAAATCAAGATAGTAAATAGTTTAATGAGAAAAATGAATTTGCGTATTAAAATTAATTTAAGTCATCTAAAGGCATTAGCGAATTCGGACAAAGTTCTGAAAGCCTCTCAGTGATAAGACCACAGCTTACATTGTAATCCCTATGACAGGTTCCATTTTTCTTGCGGTATAACTCGCACCGGCATCTGGTGTAGATGCATAGGTAGGGAAAGTTCACTTCATCACACAATTCCTTTTTAAACATTTTACCATTTTTGAATCCTTGCCTTATTAAAGTGAATACCTCTTATATAATTTAAGATATGTTGTTTCTAACTGAATGGTTGCAATGACGATAATGTTGTTGATGTTTTTAATGATGAACTTGCATCATTTTTGTTTGTTTGTTATTTTTTTCTTCTTCTTTTTGCTTTTTGTTATTTTTGCCGCCGCTGCAGCACTGTGATATTGCTGGATTGTCGTATGCATTTTGCCAGAGTATACAGTAAATACTCCTCTCATTCTTCTAAAACTTCAAAAACCAACATCTATTTGTAAATTTCATTTGAAAATAGTGTCATTCATGTTTATTTTGGTTTCTAAGAATCGTTAATAGATTCTTTTTTGTCATTCTAAGTATTTTTATGAAGTTCGTTTAGATTTTGCCAGATATTTTTTGTACTTTTTTCTTCTTCTTCTTCTATTTCTTTTGAACAAATAATCACTAATTGTAGTTGTAGGAGTTAAGCATGATGATGCATGCAACATATAAATTTCCTTGGTTAAGTAAACACATCATGAATATCATGTATCCAAATAAATATAATAAACATTGAGGAATGTACTATCAAGGATGACTAAACAAAGTATAATCCACTAAATTCCCTTTGAGTAGGTAGTTTTAATTAAATGCGATTTTTTTTAAAGTTTTTAACATTTTTTTTTCTTTTTTTTTTTTTATTAATTTTCAAAGGAACTTTAATTGATTTTCAATACTCAAATAAATAAGAAATAAATGACATATCTAGAAATTCTTCAACGGAATATTTTATATTAAATTTTTCTCTGCTCTAATTGAGTTGTCTGTTGGCTACAAAGATTAACAAATATTCAATCATCCATTAAGGTTAAATATCCGAAAACTGATTTCTACTTGCTGTCAGACAAATATACAAAAAAAAACAACTTAATTCCGTTTTCTTCAAATTAGTTTCTTTCCTATTTATTCCAGTTTGTTTTTCGTTATTTTGTCAAAACATTCATGAATTACAACAATTAGTACAATTGTCTAAACAAAGTCATTATATTGTTAACAAAGTTGTTATCAGCACCCAAAACAACATCATCATAACCATTAACTTCATAAAAACTACTGTGGCACAAAAAGAAAAACTGAATAGAAAAAAGGTTTGAAAAAAATCCCAAACTAACAGCAAACATACATACTAACATTATTACACAGCACATACAACATTAAGTAATGGTTGCATAGAGATATGAAAACTGAATGAAACTTTGTCTATTTTTTTTGTGTATGTCTATAATGTTGCAACAGAATGTTGAATAGAAAAAAATATATACATCCAGTGAGACAATAAAATTTAATCCTTTTATAAAAACCATAGGACTTTGATACAAATACACTACATATTCTACTAAGGCAATCGGTTGAACAAGTACAACAGTACAGAGCGAATAAAATAACTCATAGATTCTGGTACTTAAGACTAACTTTGTCTGCCACTTTGTTTTCCTAGTTAGGATAAATGTAGGTATTTGTACATATGAATAGTATATGACAGGGTGAGGGCATTTTAAAAGGGACAAATTGGCAAGAACCACCCCCAAAAGTGGCGAGCAACGATCAGGCCACACAACTTTTTCATCTGAAACCCAGCTGACAGTTATAGCAATGAACACAGATATGTTTAATTTACTTATGATTAATATGCAATTTTAATATAAAAAATATTAAGCATACGCCATATAAAAATATTTATTTTTTTTTTTAATATTTAATTTATTCAAATAACTATTCCGTTCATCCTTAAGCAATGATAATAGTAAACTTTTGTCAATATCAATTTGTTTAACCCCTTTAGTTAAAACATTAGTTCGTGTTATAATACAAACTATAGAAGATCTTAATTAAAATCTTTTTTTTTTCTTTCTGTTTTTTATTTTTTTGCCATGTTACTGAATTTTAAACAAACTTTAGTTATTTATTTTTTTCTTTTCTATAAAGGTTTTGTTATATTTTTTTATATAAATTTTAAATTAAACTAAAGGCTAACATATGATATGCATGGTTACTCTGTCCTTTTTAAACTTGCAATACTGTTAAATACACTCAAAAAACTTTAAGAGTTATTTTGTTGAATGAGATTGAATTTTCGTTTTGTCGAGGATTTTGACATTTCGCTTGCCCCATCGATATGGGTAAGTGTGAAAAAAAAAATTAAAGATCCATTTGCTGGTGTCTTTACCATTGCAACCCGCCCCCTCCCCAGAATATTTTTAATTAATAACACATTTAATTTTATTGAATTTTATTTCTATTTCCGTTTTTTTGTAATTAGTCGTGATTTTGATTCTATTTTCATGTTATTTTTTAATCAGCTGTGCACCAACGTTGCCACTTTTTCCTGCGAAAATCTCTGCAAACGTAAAAGTTTACAAATTTGCTAGATTCTAATGACATTTTTTACAAATTTGCAGAATTCACTTGTGTGGAAAATCATTTTGTTTTTTCAATATAACTGTCGTTTCCTAAGTAATCGCCTTAGTAATTTTCAAGTATGGTGACGATTTTTCCTTACAAACTAACCCCCTATAATACGGATTTGTGGGATATTTTAGCGCCAATTCTGAATAAGTACATAATTAATCCTTAAACACATTTGAAGTTTTGACTTATTTCCCGCACTCAAGTTGAATTTTGAGCATTGGGGCATTAAATGGCTTATAGTAGAATTTTATTACATATAATTTTGTGAAATATTTTAACCCGTTATATCCCCGTTTTTAGGGTAGTTCCTCCACTTTTCCAGGAAAAAAATGTTCCTCGTAATTTTTTACATAAATCTGCTAAACGCATTTCAAACCCCTAAATATATAAGTCACTTGGTTTTTTATGCCGATTCACCATAAGAATATACAAAATTAAAATTCATTTCAAAAAGCCAATACACGTATATTTTTTGGTCGCCACAACCAGAATCCGTTGTTGGAACCTTTTTTATTTTTTTTTTTGTGTTGTGCAGTGTTATGTAATAAATTTGTTTTTATTAGCACTGCAAGGTAAAATAAAGACTTTTCAATATAGTGGCAAGAAGAAGACAGTTAATTTAATTAAGAAGTTCTACAAATTAACTTAATTTGCAGAGCTTTCTTCATTATTTTCCTCCAACAGAAGCAAGAATTAGAACCACGCAACATTTCTTTTGATTAGTTGCTCAATTTTTATTGGATTTAAATGTATTTTGCTTTTAGTAATTATTAATTTTTTTCAGTATTTTGTGAAAATTTTAGTTTATTTTTTTGAGTCAGCTGTTGACCAGCCTATTTTTTCATGCAAAAACCACCCCCAAAAGTGGCGAGCAACGATCAGGCCACACAACTTTTTCATCTGAAACCCAGCTGACAGTTATAGCAATGAACACAGATTTGTTTAATTTACTTATGATTAATATGCAATTTTAATATAAAAAATATTAAGCATACGCCATATAAAAATATTTATTTTTTTTTTTAATATTTAATTTATTCAAATAACTATTCCGTTCATCCTTAAGCAATGATAATAGTAACCTTTTGTCAATATCAATTTGTTTAACCCCTTTAGTTAAAACATTAGTTCGTGTTATAATACAAACTATAGAAGATCTTAATTAAAATCTTTTTTTTTCTTTCTGTTTTTTATTTTTTTGCCATGTTACTGAATTTTAAACAAACTTTAGTTATTTATTTTTTTCTTTTCTATAAAGGTTTTGTTATATTTTTTTATATAAATTTTAAATTAAACTAAAGGCTAACATATGATATGCATGGTTACTCTGTCCTTTTTAAACTTGCAATACTGTTAAATACACTCAAAAAACTTTAAGAGTTATTTTGTTGAATGAGATTGAATTTTCGTTTTGTCGAGGATTTTGACATTTCGCTTGCCCCATCGATATGGGTAAGTGTGAAAAAAAAAATTAAAGATCCATTTGCTGGTGTCTTTACCATTGCAACCCGCCCACTCCCCAGAATATTTTTAATTAATAACACATTTAATTTTATTGAATTTTATTTCTATTTCCGTTTTTTTGTAATTAGTCGTGATTTTGATTCTATTTTCATGTTATTTTTTAATCAGCTGTGCACCAACGTTGCCACTTTTTCCTGCAAAAATCTCTGCAAACGTAAAAGTTTACAAATTTGCTGGATTCTAACGACATTTTTTACAAATTTGCAGAATTCACTTGTGTGGAAAATCATTTTGTTTTTTCAATATAACTGTCGTTTCCTAAGTAATCGCCTTAGTAATTTTCAAGTATGGTGACGATTTTTCCTTACAAACTAACCCCCTAAAATACGGATTTGTGGGATATTTTAGCGCCAATTCTGAATAAGTACATAATTAATCCTTAAACACATTTGAAGTTTTGACTTATTTCCCGCACTCAAGTTGAATTTTGAGCATTGGGGCATTAAATGGCTTATAGTAGAATTTTATTACATATAATTTTGTGAAATATTTTAACCCGTTATATCCCCGTTTTTAGGGTAGTTCCTCCACTTTTCCAGGAAAAAAATGTTCCTCGTAATTTTTTACATAAATCTGCTAAACGCATTTCAAACCCCTAAATATATAAGTCACTTGGTTTTTTATGCCGATTCACCATAAGAATATACAAAATTAAAATTCATTTCAAAAAGCCAATACACGTATATTTTTTGGTCGCCACAACCAGAATCCGTTGTTGGAACCTTTTTTATTTTTTTTTGTGTTGTGCAGTGTTATGTAATAAATTTGTTTTTATTAGCACTGCAAGGTAAAATAAAGACTTTTCAATATAGTGGCAAGAGGAAGACAGTTAATTTAATTAAGAAGTTCTACAAATTAACTTAATTTGCAGAGCTTTCTTCATTATTTTCCTCCAACAGAAGCAAGAATTAGAACCACGCAACATTTCTTTTGATTAGTTGCTCAATTTTTATTGGATTTAAATGTATTTTGCTTTTAGTAATTATTAATTTTTTTCAGTATTTTGTGAAAATTTTAGTTTATTTTTTTGAGTCAGCTGTTGACCAGCCTATTTTTTCATGCAAAAACTCTATAAAATATGCGAAACGCAGCGTTGTAATCTATAATATGTCTCCACATTTGCCAGATTTTCATGGGATTTCTTACAAATCTCGCAAATTTGCTGGATTTTATTTGAATGGAAAATCTTAAGATTTTACACGAGATTTTCAGTGAAATCTCGAGATTTGAATACAGATATAAACCAGACATTACCAGTTTTTCAAAATCTTTTGATTTAAGACATTATTCGCGCGAGACGACTACTTTCTTAAGGAGAGTTTAAACTCTAACAAACAAAAAACAAAAATTTTAACTTTTTATATATTATGTCAATCAAGAGGCTATAAAAGAGTTGCATTATTTATTATTTAAATGTGTTTATACCAGTAAATGTGTTTATACCATATAAAATTTAATCGCCTTTTTCTCACAACCATAGTTCAAAATCAGCTGCCACTGTACTATGTCGATTTTTGCTGCTCCCACCCACTAAAATTTTTCTACGTCGGGTAAAGAGTAAATGTTAAAAAATTTGAGCCAAATGGGATAACTCTAGATCGTCACGCACAAAGGTTAAAGTTTTGAGCTTTCTTGACCGAAAGCAAATATTATTTTAATGCTGTATAGTCGCAGTTTTAAGAAATACGAGAAGTGCATTTAATTGTTATTTACGCTATACAAGGGTTAACAAAATCATTGTAATCCAAAAAAAATAAAAAATTTATGTGAGTATTTACAACCCAAAAAAATAATACATAAATTTACATATACATAGATGATTTTTTAAGAAATAAACTCATTACGATAACTCACGCTTATTTCAAATAGATTCACACGCTTATTGTGAAGTGAAATAAATGCAATAATTTTTACTTTTCATCTCAAATGAATATAAATTGAAATCGAAAACAAATTACAATTTTATTAAAAAAATAAATGAAGTATAACAATTTGAGTTTTGAACAGACCAGTTATTATACTATGATTTTTTTTTTTTGGTTTCAGTTTGAAACGCCTTAACGATTCAATATAAATTTCATATATTATTTTAAATGAGTATCTATGGAAAATTAATAAAAAAAAATGATTTTAAAATACTGATTTTAATTAAATTTTTAATTTAATTTTGTTTTAAAATTTTGCTCATTTTGACCGAAATTCTTGAATGTTTAAGCTTTGTGCCGATGCCGATTTTGCTCAAATTATTAATTTTCCAATTTACACGACGTAAAACAATTTTGGTGGGTGAGAAAAATCGACAAAATGGATTTTAAAGGTTCTTAAGGGTTAATCTATTTCGATCTGTGTTTATTTATTTATTTTGTACACAACTAACATTTTTATTTCTTATTGTGTCCTTTTTTTTGAATTTATGCAAAGTTGCATTTCTTTCTGCCTTGTTTGAATTTTTTTTGAAGAATAAATAAAAAAAAATTAAAATCGAGCCATGATAAGGAACCCTGTAGGAAATGTTGATAGTAAAAATGTACTGATTCACTATTGACTTTGTCACCAGTACTACTGACTGATTATGTCCCAGCCAACCCCTTCTACTGTAGACATTTAACATGTGCGTGTCATTGCGAATCTACACAACTATTGACTGGGTGTTGACATTCTAGTCTACACTTTTAGACATTTTTACTTGATTTCCACACTGGGAAGGAAATATTATTAATCAGGTGCATTTTTTGTTAAATTAGATATTTTATTAATAATTTTCTTTTTTTTAATTTCATTAAAGTAAAAAAAAAATTTGGTGTAAATTTAATTTTGGATTAGACAAATCTTCAAAAGACTGGACAAAATCATCCACAGGCTCCACAAAATCTCTAGAGTTGCAATTTTCACTAAAAATTGTTGCCTCTTTCTTGTTATTTTTATTTTTATACAAAATTTATTGTTTTTTTTTTTACAAGTTTTTTGTAATTTCTTTTGCTCATTATATCCCAGCAAAAAAAAAGTAGCAAAAGAAGAGAAAAAGCAGTGATTTTGATTCCGGTGTTGTGAAAATTTGGATCGGAACCAATGATTTTTACATAGGGCTGTCATATGGTGGAAGTTTTCTTTTATGATCCTTTTTCATTGCATCTAAAGCCCTTCTTATGGTTTAGTGAAAAATTAAATCTTTTGTTCTTCCCAAATAAATTTTGAATTTGTAATTTAGATTTCTACAGCACATCAGTAATCGAGCCTTAGCCTCAGTTTCACAATCTCCCGTTAACTTCTACCTGGGAATTTAACTAACACATTCGTTGGTATAAAGTTTTAGTTTTACTGTTGGTTAATTTATAAAGGGACATTCAGTAAAATACATAAAAAATTGGTTTATTTTAGTTTATTACTTTTATGCATGGATTATTATGAGTGTATTTCACCTGTTTTTATATCTAGAAAATATTAAAAGTATGTTAATTAGTTTTTTTTTTATATAAAATCCACTAGATATTTTATGAACTCAAACTTAAACATGCAACTAAATCTAGCAAATATTGGACTTTTTTTAATAAAATTTAAAAAAAAATCTATTTTCAAAAACCTTAATTTAAACTACTGTTAAAAAGTAGAATTTTTTTTAAATTTTTTATATTTTAAATTTCTTAAATTTTTTAAGATTTCTATCACACCTGCTCAAATTAGTACTAAGGTATCCCCAGTCTAAGTATGGCACTTTTATATAAAAGTCTACAAATATGTTAAATATTTACTATATCAATTTAATTCCATATCCACTGAATTTACAAAAGATAAAGAATATAAAATTGCATTTACCGGCGAATGGCTGCAAAAAAAATCGGTACTTGAGAAATCCGTTTGTTTTTCCTTATTCCAACTATAAAATGTTACCGGAAATATAAGCATAAACTACATGCAACATAAAACTAGCAGCAGAAGCAGCAGCAGAATCAGCAAAAAAAAAAATATGTAAAAACTAACAAACCAAATTTAAGAGATACACAACACACTTTTGATATTTTGTTTATAATAATGATGCAAAAACATCCGTTTGAGATATACAGACACAAAGAAAAATACAGAACACAATTTTTTCGTTTTTTTTTTCTAAACAAACTACGATTTCTTTTTGCAATACGACTATAAACGGCGCGGTAATGTAAACGAGAACGGGAGCAGGTCGCGGGGAAACACACAGAATTGTTGAAACTAAATATGCAAATTTAATAAAATACTTAAATGAGGATTTAAAATGCAATTTATTTGTTTTTTTTTGATAATAAATTATTTTTTTTTTAAATAATTTTTCAACAAGTGATTTTATTTATGACGAATTTCTAATAAGATTTTTTTTTTAGATTTGGCGCCAAAATTTTTCGGTAAGTGAAGCTAACAATTATTTCCTTTTTGTTTATTGATGTTTTAAGATTTTTTTTTTTATAAATTTGAAATTTGTATTGAGTTATAGTTTCAAGTTTAGTTTATGGCTTTGTAATCCGTTTTTATAAAGGCTTTTGCTAAATACAAAATATATGCAAAAATTTATACAATTTGTTTTCTTTTAGATACAGGCACTTTTTTTTATTGAAATTCTTTTTTTTAAGGTAAATTTTTGTTATAAAGAATTTTTTAAAATATTTTTTTTTTCAATTAATTATTTTAAATTATAATGATAAAATTTTTCAATTTCTTAAAAAATTTACGTAAAATTTGTATATTAAATATTTCAAAACCGTAATTTTTGGCATTGCGAATATTTTGCTTAATAACATTTAGCACTTCCGCGGCTCGATCGACAGAAAGCGCTGAAGTTCAACTAAAGTCAATGGATATTTCATGAAACCATTCAACTCAATCCATAAAAACACACACACAAACATACAAAACCCCTTCGCTACCATTCAAACAGTCAGCAACAAACCAACATAAAAAAACAAACAACATCTACAAGAATTATAAGTATATTTAGTTATAGACAATTTTAAAGAGTGCCCCAACCAACAACCATCCAACTAGAGTTGCGAATCCAACCAACCGAACATAAACAACCAACATTTTGTGTGTTTGGCTTGCATTTACTTTAAATTCTGCTATGCAAAGTTGCAAACACATATTTGTTTCATATTTCAAATGTTTTTTTGTTTAATATCCATTTTTTTGTTTGAGTTGCCATGTTTTAATCACAATTCATGTTACCAACCAAAAAAATTTCATAAAATGATGCAGTCCTGCATTTTGTGTTGTTTGCATAAAATGTTTTGATGCATTTCTTCAAGCAAACTTACCATAGACAAGTTGGGTTGTATTAGGTAAGAAAATTGCATAAATAACATAAATAATACTCAAACTTTATATTAAGAGGGAAATGTAGTGAAAATGATACACAACTCTGTATGAGTATGCAATAAGACATGTTTTGTTAAAACATAAGAATAATAAATTGAATATGGAAATTGTGAATAGTTTTTTTTTTTTAATTAGTTTAATATAAAGTTATTTTCTTGAATTAACAAAACCTAGGTAATATAGTGGGGCAATTCCAGCTCCCATCGCACAACATTCGGATTTGTTATCTCCGATTTTAATGAAATTCGCCACAAAAATTGTAAATGTTTATCAAATCGTTAACCTTTTGACTCCAAAACCTTTCGGTTTTCGAAATATGACTTCATGAAAATTGGCAAAAACGTCAAATATCAAATATCAAAAAAGTGTCCATACAAAGTCGCCTATAAGTTCATTATTATACATTTTAAAATTTTCCTATTGGTACCATTTTAAAGGTGAAAACATTACCTAAAAATGTTTTTGTATTAAAAGGTAATTTTCTTAAGTTTAATGTTCAATGATCCATATTTCAAAATCCAATTTTTTTAAAATTCTGAAAAATATATGTATGTTAAAAACTAAGGCCTCTCTACATTTGTGGCAAAATTTTAAGGTCGAGACTCATTTGGTTCGTGAGTTAGGAAGGAAAACGTGGTGGTAAGCAGGTTCACATGCAAAAGCTTGTATAGTTTAGAAATTATGGGCGACTTTGTATGGACAGTTTTTCGATATTTTGTCGTTTTTGCCAATTTTCATGACGTCATATTTCGAAAACCAAAAAGTTTGGTGTCGAAAGGTTAATAATGTGATAAACACTACCCATTTATAATATTTGTGGCTAATTTCATTTAAATCGAAGATGACAAATCCGAAAATGACAGTTTTCTGTGGGGTTTGACATGGAATGGCTCAGTAGCCAGCCACACTTATTACTTTGTAACCTTACGCCTCACCCTTGCATTACTTCAGATACCAAATTTAGATTTTCTTTATGAAAAGGAGCTACCTCAATATGTTTTGTTATAGAATAGTAAGAACTCTATGGAAATGAACATGTCACAGGACACGTAAAGTGAATGGTTTCTTGGCACGGAGAACGGTCTTTAGTCCGGTTCTTTTATATGAAATGAACCGGCATAGAACTGACACAAAGCGTACTACTGGAGATGTATCTAAAAAAGATTTTTCACTCAAGTAATTAATCACAGGATGTCTTAAATTGAAAAGGAAACAAAGGTGGTGTTTCCAAATAACGTCTTCCTTCAGACGAACGAATATACAATAACAAAATGCATGCAATACAAAAATTGTTCTCTTAATTTAAATGTCCCTCTAAACGAGCTATTCAAGCTGTTGTGACCAAATTTAGCATCAGTTTCACTTTATTGGACATTAATGCGAGGAGAATATTGCTGCTGTATCCGTCAGAGTCAATGAAGATCGCGATATGTCAATTCGTCGCCGTTGCCAAAAATTGGAATATGATTACTGATTTTTTTTTTTTGCCAAAATGGAAGATTTGGACTTGGTTGACATGTGGTTTCAATAACACTGTGCCATATGCCACACGGCACACGATATCATAAACCTATTGCGAGGCGAGTTTGGTAATTTCCCGTTTTGGAGCTGTTCATTGGCCGCCAAGATAATGCGGGATACGTAAAGCCCTGGAAGACAACATTACTGCTGCCATTGCACTATGGGTAATTTATGCCAATTTTTTGGCCAAAACTAATAACTGCCAGTCTGGCAAGTTTTTCGAACTGCAAAAAAAAAGACGTTTTGGAGTAATAGGGCCCTTATTTAATGATTTGGGAAGATCTAAAAAAAATATCAACCCTACACTAAAAAAAATTATTTAGTAAAAAAAATAGTTAACTAACTGCAGTGTTTCCATCATTCTTTCTGCCAAATCCTCCCGTTTTTGGCTTGTTTACGTGAAGAGACATTTATCTCAAAACAAATTCTGAATTTTTCTTTTCCAATACGACCTTTCTCTTCTTTTCTAACTTGCCACTTCTTTATTTTGCACTTGTAGCCTGCGTGCAATATGAACTCAAAAACACGAATCCAACAATGCAATCCGTATTTTAGGTTACCTTCTTTCGCATAAAATGTTTCACTCTCAAAGTTTGTGATTTTCATAAAGTCCTTTGGATTTGCTCCACATATAGTTTGACTTGATTTAGTGTTGGTCGTAAATCTGACTGGATTCTTCGTCGCACTCTGATATTTTCCTCAATTTAGAGGGCCTTGATGGGCTAGCTAAAGTTTTTCGAGAACCAATGTTAAGTCTAGCTGCTTTTGCTTTCGAGCAGATTTTGTTGCTGCGCGAACACACAGCTCTCTTTCATGTTGTACTGATTTTGAGAGTTCATCAGCATCCCTTCTTTTAGAACGTTCGCTTTTCTTTCCAATTTTTTTTTTTGGCATTTAACTATTCTGAATTTTTCGTCTTAAACACAACACGTTTTCTTTGTGAATTTTGCCATTTCTGAGACAATAACGACAAAAATTTGTGATCTTTCGTTTAAGAACAATCACTTCTTCACTCACCGTTTCGCCATCACCTATTTTCCTAAGTATATACTTCAAAACAGCAGTTTATTTCTCTCCTTTTTTTCTTTCTTAGAACCAAACCTCAGCAAGTTCGCTATAAGCCAAGTAGGGATTGCCTACAAAAAATGGCATATATAAAAAAACGCAAAAAATCGCAGCATGAAATTAATGAAATAAACTCAAAATTAAATACTTAACAAAACTTTATTAATTCCAGCATTAAAAAATATTAAGCTTTTTTTAAAAGCTTATCCAAAGTTGGAAAATAATTTTTATTTTTTTTGAAAACTGAGGTTAGGCCGAAAGAATTAATTTTTTTACCAATAAATTATTTTATTTCTAAAATGATTATTTATTTATTTACCACTTACCATTACTATTGTTTTGCATATCTAACTTTATTTTTCGAGCGTTTTTTTATTAGGAAATATTGCCTTGTAAAGTCATCAAAAAATCACATGAAGCACGTTCCACTTAAATTGTTGTTTTTAAACAATGACTTTGAGAGTCAGCTGATGAGCAGTTTTTGGTTTTTTACAAAAACAAAATTTACTTCTAAATGCTTTGAAGTATTCTTAATTAAACTGCGACAACAAAAGCTTGATTTTCAAATGTGCGAAATTTGAATTTTGGCCATAAAAATGTATCAAATTATCCATAGTGCATTGGTGGGATACTAGCCGAAATGCTGCAAAAATTATGCTCACGGAGCTCACGGATGGACCACCTATGGCTTAGCCGCGGGCAATATTTACATGAAATAATCTTTAAAAGGTAAATGGCAGGCATTATTTTATCGCCCAAATAAATGTTTTATTTACTTATGCAAATTTTTTGTTTTTTTTTTTACATTTTTCAAAACCCAAGTGGTGAAAAATCGCCCTTTAAAATGTTCTCTGTTCGGTTCGAGATCATGAAAAGAATAGAAAAATGGATGTATATCAGATGGAGTATCTTTTACACATGGTTTGTGTCTTAAATAGATTTTATGGAATTTTGGAGAGTAAATATCTATCGTTTTTATTCATTTAGTTATAGAATGAAATAGCGCAAACAACTAATTTTATTTTTTGCTTTGGAAATGTCAAATTTTGTCCCAACAAAGCATTATTTGCAGGAAGTTTTGCTTAACTTTATCAATTAAAAAAAAAAATGCAGCTGAATTACATTGAAATGGAAGGACTAAGACCGCCCAGGTCAGCCAAAAAAAAATTTCCATGATGAAGATTATTGTGAAACTCAAGAAGAACTTCCCAGGTGAAAATGTTCATATATGTTCATATAACGTCATATATGGTGTCATGTATGAGCATATATAATTTCATGTATGATCATATATGAACAAATATGTCATGTATGTGAGCATATACGGGCAAATACATTCAAATAAAAAGTTCAAATATGATAATATATGATATCATATATGGCAATATATGATAATATATTGCGTATAGTGGTCCATATATTGATTTGTATATGTCATATATGTTCATATATGAATACATATATTATTTCATATATGGGTAATATGTATTTTTATCAGATATGTCCATATATGAAGGCAAAAGCTTTTTTATTTTTTCTACCGAATTAATATCCAGTTCGAAATCTTAAGCGAAAATTGGTGTAAACATTAGACTTTTAGGAATATTGAATATTTTGTATTTACTGAATTGAATCCATAAACTGCCGGTTTATTTGTTTGTGTATTTAATAAAAATAAATATTTTTAAAAATTAATTGAAAACGGTGTATTTAGTATATTAATAAATTTGGTAAGATATATTAAATAAAATGTATTGTGTAAAAATTTCATCAATCCAAACCATATATGAACATTCATATATGTCCATTTAGTAGCATATATGACCATATGCCCTCAAATTACGGATCCGAGCATATATGGAATAATATATGAACCCATATATGTGGCCATATATTACCATATATTAACATTTTCAACTGGGTTGCAAAATTATTTGTAGTCACGCCAGAAGCAATTCCAAAACGTTTGCAGGCAGCAGGATTCATCAAAAATCAAGGAAATTGGGTACCTCACGAGATGAATCCGACAGACATTGAAAGACGACTTTGCCTGTCCGAAATGCTGCTTGAACACCATAAAAAGTAGTAATTTTTGCATCGAAGCATTACTAGTGATAAAAATTTAATCTATTTTTTTCAACCCTCAATGTAAGTTATCGTATGTGAAGTCCGGCCAACCAGCCAAATCAAAGCTAGAGCCGAATATTCAAGGCTGCAACGAAATGATATGTTTTTGGTGGGACCAGAAAGGACCCATCTATTATGAGCTACTGAAATCGGGCCAAATAATCACAGGGAACCTGTACCGAACACAATTGATTATTTTGAAGCGAGCATTGGCCAAAAAAGGCCCAGAATATGCGACCAGATATGATGCTGTAATATTTTATCATGGCAACTCTTGGCTACATATTCCAAGATCAGTTAAAAACTATTTATAAAATTGTGGTTGGTAAGTTTTGCCTTACCCGCCTTATAGTCCAGACTACCATTTGTTTCGATGGATGCAAAACGCTTACTGTAATACGCTTCACTTCAATAATTTGGATAAATTTATATTGTACCAATGTTTCACAATAAGTCCACAAAATTTGACGATTCTCCCACATTTTTAAGTTATACACCCAATAAATTTTTGTTGTTAAATACTCAATAGTTAAAAAGAGGCCTTTCAATTTTATGTAATGTTTTTGGACAGCTAATGTACGAAAATTTAGAAAAATTTTAATTCTTTTGCTAGCTGCATCGGGTCAAAATTCTGAAACTTTTGTTTTTAATATTACTACTAAGTGGTGCATTTAAGCAACAAAAACAGCAAAAATATGGCGTAAAAATTGACAGCCATTTAAATTCTGGCACGGATTTAATTAATTGTAATCAAAATTGGGAAAATATTCTGCTCGACTATATAAATTATAAAGAAATTTCAAAACATTGATGGTACTACAGGGTGGCTTAAAAACATTCACCTAATGTTGTTTTGCTATATCTCGAAAATTCAACAACATAATACATTTTTTAAAATGTTCCTTTGGGCCTTTAAGTTGTTTTCTATAAATTTATGAAGATTGCAACGGTCAACTGAGCGCAGCCTTTGTTTATAATCATTTAGGCGCCTTTTAGCTCATTTTCTATTGTTGTGCAGAGAACTTCGGACG
This sequence comes from Eustalomyia histrio, assembly GCA_949748255.1. NCBI lineage: Eukaryota > Metazoa > Arthropoda > Insecta > Diptera > Anthomyiidae > Eustalomyia > Eustalomyia histrio. The sequence goes on from OX456524.1 coordinate 23,274,829, forward strand.
ATAAGTTCTTACATTATTGCTGGATATTTTCTTTGAGAACTATCAGAGTCTGTGGCTTCTTCACAATGAACTGTGACTTCAAAAAACTCCAATGAAAGAAATCTAGAGCTGTTAAATCGGATGATCTTGCAGGCCACTGCAAATAGTCAAAACGAGAGATTGGACGACCCAAAACGCATCCTTTAAAATGTGTATCGTCGCGCGAGCTTCGCACGCAATCACGCCAACCTGTATAAAACACATGTCATCCAGTCCCAAAATATTCATTTAATAAAAACTCGTTGATCATGGTTCTGTATTGCTAAGTAGTCACAGTAACCTTGTTAACGGCGTCCTCAAAAAAATAGAGCCCGATGATACTTCTGGTGTAAATGGCGCACCATGCAGTGTATTTGAGTGGATGAAATGGATCATCGTGAATGATACGTGGATTTGGGTAAATTTGGACAGAAAATAAAACATTGCAAAATTGTAACGAGTAATCCACATTTTTGAGGAGTAGAGCGTTTCATGGCATTAAAACAAAACTGACAGTTGCCATCCCTTGCAATTGTTATAGCATATTCCCATAGCGTGGTACATTTTGGCCCACATTGTATAAAATAAATAGGATTTGAAATAATTTCAAATGTTTGACATATTCTATAAAGAACGGATTTACAGATTTTTTCAGCTTTGGATAAACTATTGAGTATAAAAATATGAATTTATTTTGTTTATTTCGTTTGAAAATAATTACAATTTTTATAAAAATCTAAAATATTTTTTAAATTTTTTTAAAAACTATTTTTTCATTCCATTTATACAAAATTCCATTCCATTGTTTCCAATTTATAGTGTTTCAATTTTTATCATTCCCTTTACTACAATTTCACTCATATAATTTCACTTAATCTCTTTCGTTCTCCCATTATCTCTTATTTACTCTCTATCACTCAATTATAACACTCTCTTGCTCTCTTTAACAATTCCATATCCAGTATTTTGTGTTATATTTTCTTATTGAGTTTCATCTTCTCACTCCTTTTGTTGTTTCTGGCCATATTAAAAAAAAAACCGGCTTTTTCAACTTCATTTTCAAGTTCTGGCCAATTTTCCAATTAATTCCAATTAATCCCAATGAGTTGAAAATAATTCAGCCTTTTAGTATTTTAACAAGTAGAGTCGTTATAGTTAAAGTTGTACGTAGTTTGTCCTCGAAGAACAAAGAGAAAATTTTGTTATTTTAACTAGATTTTCTGTAACATTTTTTATTTTTAAGTATGTCCGCTGTATGATTTTTAGTTTTTTCTAGTTGATTTTTCTGTTTAATGACACACCTTCCTAATCAGAAATTGTTATATGTTTATGATTTATATGATTTTTAACGGATTTATAAGATTAAGATAAATTAAGAAAGAATATTTTTCTTATTGCCATGTTGGTCTTGAGCATGGAAACAATGTTAGAAATTAGTTCAAGAATTTTTTCTTTTTAAATTAAGATTAAGTGCAATTGAGATTTGATCAATTAGGTGGGTTGGTTGGTTGGTTTTATGGTTGATTAAGGCTGGAATTTTTTTTTCTTTTATGACCTGTTTAAGAAAAGTTATGAAAAATATAAAACTTGCACTAATGAGAGAAGTTGGAAAATTTTTCATTAACAGTAGAAGGTGTATGGGATAGAAACTTGCTATTATTATTATTATTATTTTTTTTTTTTATTAAATATATTTTATAATTAATCTCATTTAATAGTTCTCATTTCAAATACCTTCGGCTTTTTTGGTATCATTTTCATTAAAATCATTTTGATTGGTACATCTTTAAATTTATTTTAATAAGCCTAAACTTTCTACAAATATGATTATGTTTGCTTAAGCATTTCATCATCATAATCAAACTCATTTCTATGGAAATCTTATAGACAAATAACACAACAATTTCAATACTCCACTTTAATATTTAAAATAAACCTCCGCTTAACTGTAGGGCCACTTGAAAAAAAAGTTTCTTCAAGTGTTTTTCTATGTCAAGATTTCTATTGATATTTCCAACCAAAAAAAAAATATATATAAATATACAATAAAAAATAACAATAATTCCACTAAATAATGCCTTGAGCCATTTGTATTATATCAACACGCAAAGTATCATCAATTCAAATAAGATTGGAAAATTGTTGTCGGTAAAAAACGGCTTAATTGCTGTTTAAAATATCACATACTGATAGAAAAGAAATCAAAAAATATGAAGTATCATATTATAATTGAAATTATCATATTATTATCCTAGTGATAATAATATGATTTTAAGTTATGATAAGATCATCCTTAGTAATCATCAGAAAAGACAAAAAAAAGTAAAGTATTTTAAGCAAAACAAGTAAAAAAGGGCTAAATTCGGCTGTGCCGAATCTTTGAATACCCTCCACCAATATCCTCAAAAGATGTTCTCTTCTGTTTTTGATACAAATTATATAAAAAACTTTTAGAGTAAAATTATGTAGGTAAACAAATTCTTTTAGGTGAAAAACTTTTTTAAGATGTGAAAAGAACGTTTTTGGTGGAAAAAAAAATTTAGAGGTAAAAACAAATTTTAGTGGTGAAAAAATTTTTGAGGTGAATACAAAATATTTACTGCTAAGACTGGTGAAAAAATTAGATTGTACTAAATTTGTATGGGCAATTTAGAGGCACCTTTACATTTGCACTAGTTTTTTTAAATATGGACTGCGCAAAAACACATTTTAAAGCATAGTTTTTGTCAAATGCACGATTTTGTTCCGGTTAATGGGGACTAGCTCTGCAGCTGAATATGCCTAATGGAGAAAATGCACTTTCTGATGCGCCACGTATTGATAAATAGTTGCAACGAATGTTCTTTCTTTAAAAAATTGAAGTGTGTTTGTCTAATGGAGAGAATACAGCAAATAAATTAATTTGTTAAAAAAAAGAACATGTGTTGTAACTATTTGTCAATAGATGGCCCATCAGAAGGTGAATTCTCTCCATTAGGCATATTTTGCTGCAGAGCTAGTCTCCATTAGCCATATTGTGCTACAATATGCAGTAGAGTATTATTGATTTTCTATTTTCTTCGTAACATAAATGAATATTTGCCAAAAACTTTAAAAATATATGTTTTATGTGTATATTATACCTTAATTTTTTTAATCAATATTCATTTAAATGTTTAAGAGCACAATATTGCACTTTATTCATGTGTATTTTTTTGCCATTTGCCAATCCCTCAATTCTCAAAAATACGAATGGAATAAAAAAAAAATACTATTTTCCTCTATGAAAATTTCTTTTTTGACATAAAAATGTGAAACAAATGCTTTTATTACGTCAAGCATTTGAAAAATTGACTTTAAAATTATGTAATAAGATTCCTTATTGAGCCAAAGATCCTTTATTTATAAAAAATTTAATTATAAATCTTTATTTATCCCAATATTTCGTCACCCCATTGGGTGACTTCTTCAGGGGAAATTGTCTTTTTTTATAATTAATCAATTAAAATTATAAACTGAATCGAATATATTGAATCGAATGATTCAATTAGTGATATTTTATCAACTTTTAACTGATTTCATGACAATATAAAATTTACGATTGAGAAAGAATGTAATTCTAAAATTCCTTATTTAGATACATTGATAACAAGAAAGGGTGAGAGTTTATTAATAGATTGGTATCAGAAACCAACAGCTTCTGGAAGAGTTATTAACTATTTTTCTAAACACCCAAAAAGAATCATACTTAATACGGCTAAGAATTTGATTGAAAGGATATTAAAGATTAGCGATACAAAATTTCATAAAACTAATATAGAAAAGATTAAAAATATTTTGTTAAATAATAATTACCCAATTCAATTAATCTGTAGATTTATAAGACAATGTAAAGAACAGAATAATTTAGTTACGAGAACGGTTACTGAACCTAGGTAGATTATTTAGCAAAACGAAAGATAAAATAGATAAATTTGAAATGTCCAATTTAGTTTATGAAATACCTTCTAGTGGAAATGATAATGAGAATTGTAGTAATGTATATGTAGGTACAACAAAGAACAAATTAAAAACAAGAATTGCAGGACACAGATCTGGTCAAAAATACAGGAACACCATTTCTACACAGAAAACAGCATTATCATTACATTGCACGAATTTTAATCATTATCCTGATTTTGATAGGACGTCAATTTTAAACACGGAAAATAATTACAGACGTACATATATGTTAGAAATGTTACAAATTATGAAGGTACCATCTACACAACGAATTAATTATAAAACAGACATAGCAAATATTGCACAAAATTACAGACATTTAGTTAATAAAAACTGGGATAAATATTATTATGTTAAATGAAATGTATATAAAATATTTTTGTTCATGTAATATTTTAATTTTTCAAATATTGTTATTTTTGTTTTCTGTGATATTTTTATTTATTTTTTAATATTGACAAAAAATAATTTTTGATTTACCGCCTTTTTTAAAAAAATTGTTACATATAAGTTTTCAGTTTATAATCTTAATTGATTAATTATAAAAAAAGACAATTTCCCCTGAAGAAGTCACCCAATGTGGTGACGAAATATTGGGATAAATAAAGATTTATAATTAAATTTTTTATAAATAAAGGATCTTTGGCTCAATAAGGAATATTATATAAATAGAGAAGATCGAAGAAAACTAAAATAATTATTATTTAATAAGTCTACTAGCAACATCTGAATGCATTATAATTTAAAGTATGTAGTTAATTTAGTATTTTTGGTAAATAAATAAATTTAAAGCCTAATCCAATGCTATATCGCCATGGGGCAGGATAAAGTTTTAATGAGATTTTGCGCCACCTATTCAAAAGTAGCGGCACTAGAGCAATTATGTATTTTGCTCTTTCTTTAGATACAAATGTCTTTGGTTACAAAAACAAAAAATTCATTTCATGGAATGAAACGAAAAACCAACAAAGCTTAACAGAAAAACCCAATCTGGTTTACTATATCTCCTGTAGTAGCCAAAAAATGAGATATTTGAACGGGAAATCCTAAGAAAATGCATCGGAAAAAATTATGAAAATTTCATAAAACGATTTTCAAATAGTTACGTCTATGAAAATGCCGATCTTCTACCCTTCTGTAGGTACTCCATGTCGTTGCAAGTTCGATTTGTTGAGAAACTTGCGCTACACGATAATATGCTTGTCAGCCAAATATAATGTCGGTATAATTAATGGACGTATTAACGACGATCCAGCTCCTCTGGACCTTACCTCATTCTATATGAGCCCAGCCTCCGGCAATCATAAGGGCTGAATATGATATACGAATATACTAAATTTTGCATGAACTGTATTATGAATATGTTTTGTTAATTTATGTAACAGAACTTATGTTATTTAGTTTTAATAAAGTTATTTATAGAGGTCTGCCCTGTTAGCGACTTAAACAATGTTGCTTTTTACGTTAACTTAGTTATAAGAGTAACACACAGCTCTAAGAATGTTATTATTCTCATAATCGAACAAGAAGAAGACTTAATAACATTTTTACTTACTTAACAGAAATAAAAATAGATACAAAAAAATTGTACCAATTTGTATGGAAAATTTAGAGGTATCTTTACATTTTCACTCATAACTTTTGAACCGCTATACCGATTTTGCTTATTTTAAATACCAAACTGCTCGGGAGGATGATAAATAATCTGGGTAGGCACCCCCGCTTGCGTCTTCGCCTCGTGATCGCCATTTCAACAGAGAGACAGATAGACAGACAGATATACGGACATCGCTAAATCGACTTCAAATTGCATAAGGATCACGAATATATATATACTTTATGGGGTCTTAAACCTATATTTCGACATATTACAAACGGAATGACAAACTGATATATACCCTCACCATATATGGTGGAGGGTATAAAAATTTTGGCCAAAAAGCAAAGGTAAAAAGTTGGGGAAACACTTAATAAAAAAAAACAAAACTAAAAGATAAATATTTTTTAAACAAGCAAAAGTAAAAAGTTGGAGAAAACTCACTTTAATAAAAAAAAACTAGCAGAAAAAATATTTTTTTATTGGAAAAAATCACTTTGAGGCAAAAAAATTTGAAAAACAAGATAAAGCTGAACGATTTTAACAAAAAGCTACTGGAAAATTCAAAAAAGCATATATAGCAAAATAAGCAAATTTGTCTTTTCTGATGATCATAGTATGATTAGTAAGCGTTAGATTTATGATCCTATCGATTATTAAGATGTTAGTGTTTTAATAAAAAAAATATATGTAATTCCGTAAACCATACATTTTTAAATTCAATAAAAACAACACTAAATTATTGGGTCTAGTTTAGGGTTAAATTTAATTTAATTCTGTTTTATAAAAAAAATATCCTTCTATTTATTTACATATTTATATACAGAAGAAATTTCAAACGTATACCAGACAATTTCCACTCCTTTACTTTTGCCTTTTTAAAACAAAATAATTATGCATAAACTGATAAATCTCAGCTCGTACCCATTATTTTATATTTTCTAATGTAGTTTTTAAACAATACCAACCAGACTTGACACAAAATGCACGCGTGCATAAGTGGCTAAAATTTGTAAAAACTTCATTAAAAAAAAGTTTGAAAATTTTAGAATTTTATATGCAGACGACGACTAATAAACAAGACAAAATAGTGCTGGGGCATAGAACAAGAAGATGGAAATATGTTTGTTTGTATGTATGCAACAATCCATAATGTTTAGTTATGAATCTATTTAGTTATAAACGACAATTTTCCGACAAACGGCCTTTAAAACAACAAAATCACATAAAGCCCCAGAACGATACACAGACAAACGAACGGACAGACAGACGGACGGACATGCAGTCAGTATGTCATTCCCATTTACACATAAATGAACATATAAACAAATCTCAACGGTAGACAAAAAAAAAAGCAAAATTGTTTGACTTTGATTTTAGCCGTTTGTTTTGTTTAGTTTCACAGTCATGTGTGTATGGGCCCTGGTTTTAACTCTGGGCCATGGACATGCATTATGATATTTAATACATTCACATAACATACATACTAACTATGTTTATGTTTTATGTTTTCAAAAGTGATATTTCATAACAAAAATCACCACACATGGTTCTGCATCATGCCATCTCTTTTTCACATATTTTGATATCGGTTTTGCTCTTAAGGTGACACAAAACATGATTTGTTGACGTTAACATTAAAGATTGTTTTTCTTTCAATACAACTGTTTGCTTGTATGTATGTGTGTGAGTGTGTATTTTAGGTTTAAAGGCCTTAACCAAACAAACAAACACTTTAAAAGCCACACAAACATCAACATTAAATACAAATATACAAGAAAAAAAAAACAATGAAATTGTCAAGTTGACATATAAATCTCGGGATTATGTAGATTTCTGTTCCTTTTCATCTTTTGTACTTGTGCATACAATACAAACTCATATGTGCAGCAATCTGACAAGTGTTGTGAGAATTATCAAAATATATTTTTGCAAAATTGAGATAAAAAAAAATTTAGTTTAATTATTGCAAGCACCCATAATATGACGAAAGATGATGTTTGTTACACCAGATGTTTTGTTAAATTGTGACAGAGAATAATGTGCAGAAAAGGCGACAATAAAAAGGGAGTTTTTTTTTTTAAAATCGAACTTGACATTCAATTCTTATGCCGAAATTATCTAAATTATGCAACAATAATAATAACTCCTTTGGGTGAATAAGCAAAATTGAGTTTTCCCTTGACATTGCATAACCACCACGGATATTATGACCATTTTTAATTTGTATATTAAGGCGGAATATTTTAGGGCATAGGGTTAAAAACTGTGCCAGCGGTTTACTGAGCTGACAAATCTTCAGAAATTCTACAGAGAAGAAAACCTGGTAACCAAAAATATTGTGCCCTGAGAAGCTGGCTACGGAAAAAAACTTGATTCAGAAAAGTCGGCTTGAAATACGGTTGACAAGGTTTGCGCAAAAAGTTCATTAGACTGGCATGCTAGTGGACAACACTAATGGCCCCGTCGTTGTACGGTGAGCACCGATAAGAATGTGGCTGCTGTGGCCGAAAGTTTGTAATATAACTCAATCCAAGAACATCGATTCGCCATCGATCTCACCAACTCGGCACAGCATAATGAGAATTTTGCACCAAACTCAAACGACCATCCACTTCGTTACGGTTGCTCAGTTTGGGCCTTACAGCAGCTCCAACCCAGATTTTGAAAATAGTCTTTTCTGTTAACAAGCATAATTGCTTCATCTGGTGGTATCGTTGGTTCATTTTTTGGAAAATTCTGCTAGAAACGCCATTTAAGTCAACGTCGATTGTTACAGAGCCATGACTAGGGACTTTTATGGGCCTAAATGGAAGACATAAACTTGGATATTCTTTAGTTTCAGCAGGATGGTGCACAATATAACACCGCGCATCTTATCAAACAATAGATATTTTGCGCACTTAGTACGGTAATCGTGTTACCAGCAGTCTTGGCGATGTGAATTCGCCGCCTCGGAGCGGCGATTTCAGAATGTACCGAATAAAAACCTGGCCATGCTTTTACTCTATACATCCTGAAAGTATTATAAGTTTTGCAATTTAAAAGCTTTTCAAAGCGCGCATCTGAATTTGGGTCGGTGTCTCGATGATTGGGTTTTGATTTTTAACAATGCACATCCTTTAATCCAAAGTCCTTGTTTAAACCATCCTAGCATACATATAAGATAGCACATTGTGTCGACCCTATAACGCATTCCATATTAGGTCATGATTGAGTGTAATGGTCATAATCTGCCTTTTGTAACCAAGAAAAAACATTGAGTCGACCCCATTATCCCGACCAGACTTTAGATCAAGATTGAGTTTGTAATTAATAATTTTCTTTTTTCTACCAATCACTACAAGGCTTGGCCAATGATCAAAGGAAAATTAAAGGGTAATTTTGCGGACCATTGCAAAGGAATATATATGTTAGAATAGAACATTTAATAGAGGAATTCATTCAGAAAGTTAAGAATGAGAGAATGAGAAATAAGGGAAACCTAGACTCGTTGAATCAGACTTCGTCTGCAATAAATCTTATACACCCAGAAAACAGTATCAGTTGTGGCCAACGAATTTGTTGCCAATCCAATTCTGGTGAATACGACAACTGTTTTCATATTGAATTATATTTTTAGTTGTGAAAGCCAATATTCAGTTGTACAATTTAATATTCATATTCCACAGAAATATTATTACGTTCTACAAAATTTTATTTAAAAAAAAAAAATTTTAGATATTTCCTGGGCCCCTGAGTCCCAAATTTTAATTTTCTTTGATATATTTTTGCTATTTAAACTTTTGAATATTTTATTTTAATTAAAAAAATAATTTTTTAAATGTTTGGCTTTTCCGGGATTTGAACTCGGAAATTCGGAGTACCGAGCTACCTCTCTACCCACTACACCACAAACACTCATAAAGTTTAATGGCCAATTTTGAATTAAAACAATTTGTTAAGAAATATTAGTATAAAATTTGTTTATCAATACCAATCATTAGTGACGTCTATTTGATAACCGAATTGTGGATTGTATTGATATACAATCCACAATTCGGTTGCTTCTACTGAAAGCCTATCTAAATGATATATTTGATCAGAATAACCGTACTTGTATTAGTATAAAATTTATTAATCAATACCAATCATTAGTGACGTCTATTATCAATACAATCCACAATTCGGTTGCTTCTACTGAAAGCCTAATTAAATGATATATTTGATCAGAATAACCGTTCTTGTAGTAACCACTTTTTAATATAGAAAATTTTTTGATAAATTTGATAAATTGCACCAAATTTATAATATATTTACTAAATAAATGGTTGCTTTCACCGCACACAAATACTAAACGAATTTTATTTTTAAAGATGATTGGAAATACCAATAATTGAATAATAGGATTAATTTTTATGTTCTTGTCCCTTTTTTTTTATTCCCAATACAACATTTTTGCTTTATTAATGGATTTTAGGTTATTCCAAATTAAATTAAATCCTCACAAATAAATGTTAACGGTTTTGATCGAATTGCAACCAATCTTTTCTCTAGGTATATGAATCGAGAATGGATCATTGTTCCTCTTCATAACTTTATAGATCAGTTTTATTTCTTTTAAAAAAGTAGACAAAATTTTGTTTATTTAATTTTTTTTATATTTACTTAGATCGTTCGCTTAGAAAGAAATCTTTGGATTGATAAAATTGACATTTATTTATTTACATGCACTTATGTTTAAGACTCTGAAAATGACAGAATCTTAAAACCTAAGTGCCTGCCTTGCGAAAGGATTACAAACAAATAATTAAAATTACAGCTAGAGGTATTAAATTCGATATTAACTTCCAAAATTATTATCGTTACATCTTAAAAATTAAAACTATCTTAACATTAAAAAATAACTTCTCAAATAGATAAGATAAACAATAACTGATTTCAATAACTTGCAACTTAAAATCAATTCAAATTAATATAAACAGACATAACTATATCAGTACATCACGTAAAACAATAAATGGGAAAACACAACAACAACAACAAAAAAAGTCATTTTAAAACTAACAACATTTTTATTATAATTTGCTGCACATGACATATTCTTAACTTGTATAACACGAGCAAAATTCCTGCATAATGTCACAAGTTGTGGCACTGTCTAAACAATTGACTGATGATAATAATGACTATCGAGATGTTGATAATGATGACGATGATGAAGATGATACAGGCGAGGACGTTAAAGATGATGTTAATCAGTTTGATTTTAGTTGCTTGACTTGGCTGGACGATGATGATGATGGCTGGTTGGTTAGTTGGTTGGTTGGTTCGCTAGTTTGGATAGTTGATTGGTTCATTGCTATTACGAATGAGTTGAGTCTGTCCAGCTACTTTGTATTAAATTGGACTTGACTTTCAGTGACTAAAAATTACATTTCGATGATCATCGATCGTGATTTGAGATGACATCATGTCTCTGTAAGATGATGTTTTTGTTTTTTGTTAGTTTTAGCGTTTTTGTTTTTGCTGGCCAGCGTCTGCGATAAGTTTTCACTTTTTTTTTAGCTGTTGTTGGTATTAAACTATTTCAAAAGTTGATATTTTTGTTGCTGTTATTGTACTGTATGCACTCTAGTCCTGTCTACATGTTGTAACAATGACATTTTAAGTTTAAACATTTAAGTTTTTTTGTGGATGTTGTTGTGCTGGTGGTTAATATTGTTGTTGTTTAAGAAGAAGAAGATGAAGTTACCTGTAATGTACTCATCTTTTTATAGCTTTACCATCCTAAGATGTGGAGGATATATTAAGATTTTTAATGCGTTTGCTACAGGTATTCCCGGTTAATTGAATTACGGATAATCGATGCTCAACTGTATTAATAAACAGATCTGGACAATCTCAATTATATTTTCCCATTATTCATTTGTGTAATTTTTGTATACCAATGTAAAACAAAAAATTTATCTGCCACAATATTTAATCATATCCAATTTGTTATTCTTTAATATCTAGCTGATCTTATTTGATCAGAAAAATGGCAGTTCAAATTAGATCCAGCAATATATTTGGGGATTTCGAAGGATCTAAGTTGATCTGAAAAATAACAGATCAAATTAGATCCACCAATATATTTGGGGATTAAGTAAGATCAAAATTTATCCGAATTGTATAAGATTAGACCCAACAATATAATATATACGGAAACAAGTTTATTTAAAAAGGTATAAAATATTTAAAAAAAAAAATATTATTTGAACTCGGTCTGCCGGAGTTGTCGTGAATTAAGCACTCAGCCACACATACTGCTATATATATATAATGGCTGACAATATATTGTACCATATATAATTATAACTTATACCTTAACAAAATTTTTCTTATGTTGGACCATATATTGAATCATATATAATTATATCTCATACCATACTAAAAAATATTTTTAAAAATGGATCAATGTCAAATACTATATAGAATATATTATTATATATGACTCTGCATATGCCATATATAAGTATATATGGTACTGTATATGTCATATATAAATTTATACAGACCCATGTAAGCTATATACATATTAATATATATAGTGATATATATAATACCATATATTATCATATAAATTATAACTACCCAGCAAAAATGAAGCTGCCAAAGAAGCAATAAAAGCATCACTACTATGGCAAAGGCATCACTTCTTTCCTGATGGTTTCATCGATTAATTTAACATTGGCGTGTCGTAGGATGGAAGTATTCAAATAAAGCTACTAGCATTACTCATACTTTACTGTAAGGAAGCAATGACGATGAAATGATTAGATATTCTGATGCATGAGTGGAAAATGTTTATATACTTTGTAGTATTTAAGCTTTGATGAAAATTTAATTCATAAGAATGCAGAAAAATAAGTTAAAAGAAGCGAAATGTATGCATTGATATACAAATTCTCTTTATTAAAATAAATAAATAATTCCGCATTAGTGAAAAAGCATTTTTGAAACATTTTCAAAAATTTTAATGAATTTTTAGACAAATTTTAAAATATTTTTGGATAATTTAAAAACTGCAAACATTTTTAGACAATTTTACAATATTTTTAAACAATTTTAAATAATTTTTGCACAATTTTAAAACTTTTGTGGGCAATTTGAAATAATTTTTACACAATTTTAAAATTATGATAAATTCTGAATTAAAATTGGAAATGGTGTAGTGTTACATAATAAACATAATGCGCAAGTGCTCAAATTGCGTCGTCATAAATATTTAAGGCTGGAAAAATGCAAATGACAGGCCAGCTAGTTTCAATTAAAGATTAAAATAATCTGTTTTTCTTGATATTTCAAAACTTTTATAAAAATTGCAAAACTACATAAATTCTAACCCTTATGAAATTTTAAACTAAAATATAAAAAATGATTTAATAAAAAAATTAAAAAAGTTCATCAGAACTATTTATTCAATATGGAAAAATGCTTTAGATTCAAAAAAAAAAAATATACGATATACTATAACTTATGCTTTAGAAGTAATGAAGAGTGATTTTTTAAGATATGCATCGAGCTTATATCCAGATCACTGCATTTCAAATATAAACACATGAATTCTTTTGGAAGTGCCTTAGAATAACACCAAAAAATCATAAAAGAATGTCAACTAAAATTTAGGAAGCAATGAAAGAAGTTATAGTCACAGAATGACTACCATTTTTTTTGCTGGTTAATTTTCTAAAGTTTTAATATCATATAAATTATAACTAATTTTCTTAAGTTTAATATATAACTAGATATGTTTATATATGACAAAATATCAGGTAATTTAAAATAAAATTATGTAATATATAATCATATGATATTATGTGTACTGACATATGTATTTATTTATGATTATATATTATTAGATAAGGCCACATATGATTATATCTAAACATTTTTTACTCGGGTATTAATAATCCCATCAGATCTACGTTCACATTTGTGGAATTAAAGGTTTCCTCGGAAAGTTTAATATTTTTTTAATACCGGACATGGGGTATAATGAATATTTTTGAGCTCTTTAATATCATGCAATTGAATTTAAATATTAACATGTAACGGCGTTTAGAAACGATATAATTTATTTCGTAGAAAGAATATGTCCAGGTTAGTTTTGTGACAAATTCTAGGACATGCCACCAAGCTTAAAAGTTTAGTAAAACGTCCTAGGTACGTGATATGGTCCCATCCTATGTCAGTTCCCATATACTACACGTAGAAATAAGAATTTACATTATGTTTGTTGACCCTGCATAAACCCTACTGTTAAATAATATAAACTGCTACAGAACCGATGCCTTTTTCTTAGCAGCCTCTTGTGACACTTTTCTTGGATAGGTCACTACCACAAAAGACACAGTTCGATGACATGTTCTTTCATATATTTGCACACAGATTAGATCAAATGCACCGCGACAAAAATTAGATTTTTGTGCAAGCTCTTGTTACCCTAAATGTTGAGGCTTCCAATTAAGCCAATCACACCCTACTAGGCACACATTTTTAAATTTCCAAAGGGGAAAGTAATATGTCCACTAAGGAATTAAAGTATCTTGCCAAGAAGCCTAGGAAATACGAAGAGTATATTTTTCGCAGAATCTTCAAGTATTCGAATCAGACAGTCCCCTATTCTATAAATGTTACCTGAGATTATAGTGTCCAGTAAAAAATTCCGACATTAAGTCTTTCTTGCTCAGACATAGAAGTCTGGAGTTTCCCCCAGATGAAGCGATGAATCTCTCGATGCCCATCATATGACACATAAGTAAAATTGTTTGCTTTGAAACGTAATTTTTTAAAATGGCGAATTTATTTCACTTAGTTTAGGGCATTGAAAATTCGACTTAATTGGCTGTATGGAGTTCTGTTGTAATTTTTTTTTTTGTGGATCTTGTATGTTCCCAGGCTTAGTGATTATGATGATGGTGATGCGTTTTTTTTTTTTGATAGTTTCTTATATTTGTTTTTGTAGTTGTGCTAAAAATTTCATTTGAAATGATCTCAAAATAGATTCTTGTCGTGCGATAACCAAAATCTGTTTTTTATGTTGCTCGTTTTTTTTTTTTTTGGTTTGTTCATCTAGTTACTCTACTCGATACTCTTATTATGGCTTTGGAGTGTTATTTAATACCACTTGCTGTTATTTTTTGGATTGAACAATCATCGTTGTTGAAAGATTGCTTCGTAGATTAAGTGCCACCGATATTGTGGCACAGTACTTGTCAAACTTATAGAAAGTCAGCTAACTAACAACAGCAACAACAATAACAATAACAACAAAAACGCAACATGTCAACTAACTTGTCATTGACGTGCCTAAGCCGGAGTAGTATCGTAGATTCTGTTCACTCCTAGTTGTTGCTGATGTTGTTTTTGTTGTTGTAGCACATTACTCTTTGTGGTTGACTATGACAAAAGAAAACAGGTGCAACACATGCCTTAATTTGGTTTAGAACCAGAGTGTATTGTATATGTCTTTGCCAAATTCCAAAGATTCCTAACATGGGTGGATGATTAAAAGGAAAAAAAATCAAGTCAAGAAAAAATAACAAAAATAAACAAGCTAAAACATTTATAGTTGTTTAAAGACGACTACAAAATATCCTACAGTTGTTAAGTGTAAAGAAATGACTTAACCAACTCCACCAAATAATGTATTTATGCTCTTAATTTCCAGCAATAGATACCTACCAGTGCCTTGATACCTACCGTGTTGGTATATATGCACCGACAGGTATATATTGCTTGAAATTACGGTCATTAGATATCTATTGGTTTTTATTTGTAGGTATCTTTTGCTTAAAATTACGGACATTAAAAGTCTTTGTACTATATTTTCTTTTTCATTCCTGACCTCCTCCAGGGAGGGATAAATTAGCGTACTGTGGCTTATTTTGCAATAGGCCAACAAATAGCGGATGACCCCTTACTAATGCAGTGCTATGTGGTGATGCCATAAATTTGTGGACATTTAACTTGCATTTCTATAAATTTTAAGTATTAGGAGAGATCTGGTAGTTTATTCCACATACGGTAGTTTATTCCACATCCGGATAATTCGGCTAATAGACTTTCTCTGTAATGCCCTGTGTGATCGATCCACTGGTTAATCGAACAAAAATGCGTGAGTTGTTTTGGACAAGCGTGTGTTACGAACAGAATCACGGGCCTAAGGAAGACTAACTTTCAATTGTAGTATCGATAAAACAGCGTTCCATAATCCACATTCCCAGGATGCTCGATTGAATAAATTGAGCTGCGTAATCTACTGTTATTAATGAGCACCGACGACCTCCTTTGTACATGGTTGAGAAGCTCCATTATCATAACTGCATCAGGTAAGAAAGCATCAGACATCTGAAAGCTTCTTCTGGCACTTTAATAACGTGATTTCTCCAGAGGATTTCACATTGGATTCCCATGCCCAGAACATTAAGAACTATAGATTCCTTAATATCTATTCATCCATGTATATAAATTCTGTCAACAAACCAAATTAGCAGTTTCGTGAGCTAAAATTGACGCTATTCACACTACCCCACTGAGCGATTGCCATTAGGTCCCAAATTAGTGTGTCATTCACACGACCTCACCACACGACCCCACTCAGATATTGCCGATCCAGTGCTTATAGCAAACATATCCTGATCCTCACAGAGACCTTGTTGAATTTCCTTAATATTTTGACTTTTCAATTAGAGACACCCACCATTAATATAAAGAACGTTAAAGCCGTTAGACAACGTTTTCCATAACTTGGGGCTTTATAACACTGTAATGGTTCAGAGGCTAAAAAATAATCTGTAATAATTTCGAATTATCAATGCGTCGGCATGTTATCTCCGTTTTATTTGGCGCTATCCCTAAACTTCTTTTGCATGTTTATTAAGTCCCTATAACATCTTTTCCTGTTTAAATTTATAGTCTTGATTGGGTTGGATTCAGTTGCAGTTCATGGTCAAAAGGTCCCCATGACGCTGATATAATAGACTCCTTGCGAAAAAAAGTTTTGACAGCCGGTGCAAAGTGAAAGGCGAAAGTAATCAATAGCTTCGATTTCCTTGGCCCTATCGTACTGAAGCTGCATTAAGGATGTTTCCCAAATAGTGTGCGTAATTGAAAATACGAGTAAGAGAAGATCATTTCTCGTAAAAAGAACCATATAAGTTTTGGTCGTATTCCCAACAACTCAAATCATACACATTTGGGTAAATTAGAAGAAGTTAAAAAGGATGAAACAGGGCCTTGTCCTATATTCGGGACTTTAATAACAGGAGGTAAATGCAAAATTTAAGTTTTGAAAAACTTCGATTTTATCATAACAGTGTTAAGTGAAGCAATTGAGTAAATTTATTTTTCAATAGCATTGTTTTTTAGGTTGGACAAAACCTTCTGCCTCAGAAAATTCGATATCTGATTTTTATTCTCAAGTACCTAGTTTCCTACAATTTAAAAGCTTTACCTCTGATGACCCCGTCAGACTGTCTGTTTGGGGCTACAAGACAACTTCTGTTTCCCTATTCTCAAGATTCATTAGATTTTTGGAAAATATGCTTCAAAGTATATTATCGCAATTTACGGAGCATAAAACACTATCTGACTTCTGAATTGTGATATCACATCAGGGTTTTCAGAAATTCCTGTATTCGACACATTAATATATGATGAATACGTTGTTTTTGGCAACACCCGTTTAGCCATCTTAAAGTGCCACTCTTCTATTTTTAAACACTCTTTAAATTTGCTTCTTTTTTCTTCTCATGCAAATCGACCCTGGAATTTTTTCCGTTTGGCAACTATGGATCCAATTCATGGGCTGTTTGAAAAATTATTTTCTTTGCATTGTAAAAAAAAATTATTATTTTCTTAAATTTCAGACTTGTTCCTACGCAAGCAATTCAACGTTCTTTACCCCTCCATTTAAACACTTATACATGTTATTGGGTCCAACAGATTTGTCTCTCACCTAAAAGTGTTTTCTTGCAAGTAAATTCTTTGGTTTTTAATTGATTTCCGGTTAGTCATGTCATATGCCATCACTGGGATTCCGTAGAACTTTTGTTCGGCCGCTATGAAGATACAAGGGAACCTGTTCCGACCAGCTTGTAGGTCCATATTGTGAAAATGGGGTTTTACACTTGCTCTTTACTCTCCCTCGCTGTAATGGTTAACGCGTTGGATTGTTACATAGAAGGTTGTGGTTTCAATTTGCAGCAACGGTAGCATCAACTTAGAAAATTAATATTTATGAGTTTTCTCCCTGCGGGAAAAGGACCTTTCCCAGGACGCATCACGTGACTGGTTCATTGTGATAGGGACAGGTCATGGGACAGGTCACTTTGACATAGGCTTGTCCTAGGAGGGGGTCAATTGCCCTCTGTGACATGCCACAGGACTGTTCTAAAAGAACATGTCATAACTTTTAAACCGATCACGCGATTGATCCTTTAGGAACTGGTCCTATTTTCACCTATCTGGTGATATGCATTTTCGGCACCGGTCCAGTTTTCACCTATCACGGGACAGGTCCCAATTCCCAACCGACCCCTTTTTTCCCGCAGGGCTATTTCTAGTACATATCGCAACGCCCGACTTCGGTGTAAGGTTGCTGGTTCGATCCCCATTCAAATCTTGCTATATTTGAAGCCCTGTATCATCATCACTCCCTCTTATCTTCCCACTATCCTCTTCCCAAAGAAAGCAACTAATTATTTGGTAGGAAGAATGTTTCTTAGTGTTGAACATTTAAAAGTCCCATGACCACCCCTAAAAAATTTTTCATTTACGCTGACACTCTTCTCTCTCTCTCTCTTCTTTTTATTAGTATGCATTACAAACCTTTATACTTCCTCTACCGTAATACGTTGTAGGGTATCAATAATAGAAACAAAAAATGTCAACATAACAAGGTCTTACGATCAGTTAAGCAATTGCTCTCTTTAACCCTCTTTCCCATACTACAAATTCATACTATACAACATTTTACATGCAACCATAAAATATTACAATGCGTTGGCGTGATTTACTATCATCTAAACAAAAACTTGACATTTTCCGAAAAATTTGAAAATTACAAACAAAAAAAAAAAATCTTATAAAATATTTTAAAGAAAATTAAATACTAAAAACATAAACATTAAATTAGGTGCGGTAAAGAACCTTTATTGAGAGTCAAATTGAATGTAAATGGAGTTAATTCAAGCATGAATTACAAAAAAATGAAATAACAAAAAATTCTTAAAACATTTCTTCTTGTAAAACTTGTTAAAGATCGATGATCTATATGATAATTTGGACACGTTTACGCTTCTTGCTTGGAAAAACCAACAGCAACCACCTTCTTCCCTACGTTCGAAATATCTAACTAATACTCATTTATTTGACTTTATATTTTATGTCTTCCTTCTACTTTGTCTATCGTTGTCTATTCGAATGACTGTCAGTCTGCTTAGGTAGCGTCCGAAACGTTCTATTAATTTTTAATGTTCATTTGTATAATTTATCATCATTGCTTAATTTGGGTTGTGCTCTGTTAAATTTCGTGTCCGTAATAATGGTCATAATGTCTATTTCTTTTGTACATTAACTCAAACACTCTTCCTCACTAAATACAAAAAAAAAAAACTTTTAAAATAATTCAAAATAAAATTCAATTCTTAAAGACTCAAAATACATTTATTGCGCTTCAATGATTTTTATTTTTAATATGATAGTGTTGCTGCCGCTTGCTGATGGTTGGTGCTGTTGCATTGCATATTCTGTCAGTCGGTGTAGCTACGAGAAAAAATACAGTTTTTCACTTCTTCTGCTTGAATTGATTTTGATATTTTTTGTTTGATATCAACAAGATTTGTGTTTTTTGTAATATTTTTTCTCGTTATTTTTTTTTTCACTAAGAAAATTTACATGACATGAGAACCACCTACATTCTATGAATTTGTTGTTGTTGGATATCATAAGTCGGTAAATGTTGAAAATCTTTTCGGGTTTTCATTGTTTAGTGGTAAAAAGTATTAAAAGTGTTAGACATGTTGCATGAAGAAAGCTAATGTGAGGTCTATGATAAATGATCTTAAGATATTAGATAATAATCTTTTAATAAAGTATTATTTTTTTTTTCATTAAATTTAATTAAAAACTTCGCTTGCAGTGAAGATTATTTTGAAGAATTTTTTTTACAGAATATCAGATGGGTAAAGGAAAATGAAAAAAATTCTACTTAAGGCTATATGAACTTCAAAAATTAGTCCTGTAAAGTATTCTTGATTTCCAAGTAACCGAATTAGTAAGAAATTTTGGCAAAATATCAAACAACGATAATTTTGAATTAAGGGTAAAATTTTTATTAAAGTCAAATAAAAGAAAAGTGATATAGTTACAGATATATATTATTATTACAACAAAATTCTAAAAATTCGGATTTTGTAAAATAATTAGAATATGTCGAAGACAAAATAAAATAATTTGTTCCTAAATTAATTCGCAGCAACATCTGGTTTGAGATTTGCTTGGTACTTAAGTAAACCAAAGGTTTTCTTAAGAAATCGCAAGTCGCAAGCTCGGGACAAATGGCGACCGTTTGAGTTTAATCAGTGGTTCAATCCTTAGTAAAATTCAAGCCTACATGAGAGCGCAAAAGAAGCAGACTTTCAGGCTTAAGTACAGGGTGCGCCATCCTTTATGTCAGTATGTGAATATTGAATAAATTAATATAACAATCGATTTGCATTAGTGTGATATTTTTATTCAATTTGGCTCTTTTCAATTCATTTGGACTACTTTTTGAATACAACATCCATCAACTGGCCGTCTATATTAATCTCGGCAAAATGTGCCGTATTTGCTGATTTTTTCGTAACATTTTCGAGTATTTCGGGCGGCATAGCGATGATTTCGACACAAATGTTTGCCTTGCTGGTCAATGGTCTGAGACTTGTTGGCGTACACTTTACTTTTCAAATAATCCATATCGTCTTTTGGTTGACATCACACGTCCAGGGATTTTTTGTTGCAGAAACTGCAATGTGTGACTTGCAGTATGTCATGATGCACCATTCAGGCAGACATAATGAGCGCACATCCACCGATATCGCATCCCATCGAGAGTTTCGCATTTTCCAATACCCAATAATCGTTTTGACGTAAACACTGCCACGTTTTGGTCACGCAATGGTATTTCCTGAGTCTCGTGTGGCTTTTCCCTTCCCCAAATTGCGTCAATTTTGCTTGTACACTTGTGGAATGAACGACGTCATCAAAATTTTCTTCCTACACTCAGAAAAACTTATGAACTAAAATTAAGTTCACAACTTACTAAAATAAAAGCTATGAATTTTTCCTTAAAATTAATAAAAATGTTTCAAAATAATGCAAATTTATTTGATTTTAGCTTACGAAAAACTTTTATCAACTTAAAAATAGGGACCCATTTTCCTTAATTTTTCTTCCTTTATTTATGATAAATATTAATTTCTTGTTAGTAAAAAATCTTAAATGTTAAGAACTTATAAAGTAAAAAATAAGGAAATTTAAAATTGTATAAGAATGCAAAATATAAATATGAAACTTCTTTAGATTTAGTTCAAACATTTGAACTTTTTGAAACCAAGTATGTAACTTCTTAAATTTAAGGAAATGTTTTGTTTAGCATTCTAAAAAGGTTTAGAATATTTTTAACCTATAAAATTCTCATTTGGTTTATAGTTTATATTGCATAACTAATTTAGTTTATACTTTCAACATTTAAGTAATAAATTTCAAATTGAAATTTGTATGTATTAACGAAAATAATATTTTAATTATTTTCGTTAATATTCATATACAAAAAAAAATGAAATTGATTACTTAGATTTCATGGTGCAAGCTTAAATACTTATATATCTAAAAGTTAGAACTTAATGAGAATTACAAATTAATAAATACTAATAAGCGAAATTTGTGTATGAGTATTTTGAATGTACATAACATGAAAATAATTTATAAGCTAAAAATAAAGTTTATTCAGCATTACCACGAGTTCAAGACTTCTAAAATTTAAGAAAAATTTACTCGTTTACAAATAATTTTTACTGAATTTAAGAACAAATTTATGCTAAATTTAAGTAAACAATATACTAAAATTTAAGAAAAAATTTACTTACTTTAAAAAAATTTACTTAATTTAAGTAAATTGTTTGTACTAGTTTTTACTTGACTTAAGTTAAAATTTCTTTGGAGCCAAATCATTCCCAAATTTCTTAAAATTTAGTTAAATTACTTAATATTTGGTAAATATTTTTCTGAGTGTAAAATCAGGTTCAGTGTCAACCATTTGAGTGTCTGTTTGGCTGTATTGCAAGCGACTTAGCCTGTCTGCCAGAAAAATTTTTTCAGGCAAGTGTACTTTATACGAAAACAAATGCAAATCATGCCTAAAAATTCACCGCAAAGTTAGTGCGGAGACGATGCGACTCATTTCGGTTTTTGGCAACACTTCAACCCTTGAAACGTCTTGGATGATGATGAACGGCATGTGGACGATCTCGCACATAGTTTCTAAAGAATTCAGTCCTTCTTTCAATTTTTAATTTTGATTGACAATAGAGTGGTTGAATTCTAAAAATACAATTTTTCAATGGCAATGAATTCTTAGTTGGTTTTAATCGATTTAATTTTAAAAGACTTTATTCGTTTTTCATTATTTATTTGTCAATTACTGAACTTAATCGTTAGGAATTCGATCGATATTTGTTCAATCGATTTACAAATTTACACTCAACAAAAAAAGTCTGTAATGGCTACTGAAAATTTTGCTGTTATTACGGGAAATTTTGCTAATTTGAGCCTAGCGGTATTTTTTGCTAATCTTAACACATGTCTGCTGAAATTTGTAGAAAAATTAGCTGCCGTTACTAAATTTTAGTAAACTTTTTGTAGGGTGGAATTTAAAATCTGTTTGCTTAAATCAGCAAACAAATTTACTAAATATTATTAATGTTAGTACAAAATTTAATATTTTTTTTTTATCTAACATCAAAATTTTTTTATTTTATTTATTTTTTCCAAAAATATTTTAAACGAATTAAAAAAAAGAATTTGTAAAAACATAAACGAATTTATCATTTTGTTTAAATTTCTTTTTTGAAAAATATTTTAGTCAATGTTTCATATTTTTAAGGTCAAATTTTAATTGCTTTTAGGACTGATTTTTAGAACCAAAGGAAAATTTTTCAGTGTTATTTTAAGTGGATGTCCTATTTTTAGGCATGAGTTGGTATATTCACTTCCGATCCATTTTTTTTTAATCTATGTAACATTTTAAGGCAATTTAAGTTTGTAGGTGTAAGTTTTAATTAGAAATAACATTTTCTTTAATATTCACTTTTTAAAAATAGTATTTTTTTTTTTTGCTAATTTAGCAAATCGGTTTTCAAAAATTTGTAAAATGATTTCTGACATTAGCAACAAATATTGTACAGTTGTACAGTTGGAAAAATCGCCAAAATTAAATAATCCCCATAATAAAAAACTTGCTAAAATTAGAAAAAATTTATCAAATTGCAAAATCACTTTAAATAAAAAATGACAAAATTTTAAAATTTGCTACAATTCGAAAAAACGCTTAAATTGGAGAAACAGCAAAATTTTAAAAGGTGCCAGTATCAAAAAAAAAAACGCTAAAATTAAAAAAATTGCCAAAATTAAAAAAAAAAAAAATCAAATTGAATTGAATATTTCAAAATTATGAAAAAAGTAAGGGTGATATATTCGGCTATGCCGAATCTTATATACCCTTCACAATGGTTGGGAAAAAACTGAAGTTTATATATGGACATATATTTGGAATGGACAGATTTTTTATACGGACGTCTTTAAGAGGAAATTAACAATTAAGTTTGGTGATAATACTTGGACTCGGGAAGATTTCTGGTTCCCGAAAATAGGTATTTAAAAAAAATTTATGTTTTGGTGATAACTTTTCTGTATCTAAGGATTTTCTATCTAAGGATTTTCGATCTTTTGCTATATAAGACGTACCCGTAGGTCATATTACAGCTCTAAAATTTTAGTTTTTATAAAAATGTTGATGTTTTTAGCGCATTTATGGATTATTTAATTACGGTCTTACCCTTCTTAAGATATAAATTAATCTATTTAGTGCCACGCCCAATTCACGGATCCTGCCCACATTTGGTCAGATGTTGTGTATTGATAACCAAGATGCTTGTACCTAATTTGGAAACTTTTACTCTTTCCGTTCTCCAAATATGCAGAAAAACTTACCGACATCGACAAGTCAACTGTGCTGTACGTATTTGTTATGTGTAAAAAAAAAAAACAAAAAAAAAAACTTAAGAAAATATAAAAAAAAATGGTACAAAATAAGTTGAATAGACGGGGATCGATCGCGCGAATAAAAGAAAAAAAACTGTTTGTGAGAAAGCGCTTAGACCACTGAGCCATTAAAGGACATACGAAATCGTAGTTAATAGAAGTAAATAAACAGTTTTCGTTCAAAACAAATTTGTTTGGTTTTTAAATGACAAATCTTTGTATGTATTTGTTGTTTGTGTATAAAAGGTGAAGAGGTGAAAGAAAAGAAGTTGAACAAATGGATGTGTTTGTTAAGCGTAAAATTCAGCATACATATATTTTATTAAAAAAAAATTAGAGGTAGTCGTGGTTTTTTGCTCATATCTCAGCCATTTATCATACGATCTGGCTGAATTTCAATAGCAAAGAGAAACGGATCACATGTGACAGAAATATATAACAATCAAGTCCTCATCATGTTGGGGGTCTTCGGAAAACCCATTCCAACACATAGACGGACATCGTTTAATCAACTTCGATCTTCATAAGGACCCAGAATATATATACTTTATAGGGTCTAAATCAATATTGTAGAAATTACAAACGTAACAAAGTTATATATGGGCATTTCCACAGAAAGGTCAACCGCATCCAAAAAATTCAAAGTCTATAAAAGTAAGTTGTTGTAGCAGATTTTTATGAGGAATCTATAAAATTTAGCTAATGTAAAAAAATTGTACATTTATTCATAACATATTTTGAAATATTTTAATCCAAAGTCGAACAAGTGCAAAAGTTCTGTTTTAAACATTCTATTGCATGTTTTGTTTTGATTAGTGATCTTAATGAGAGAGACCATGCATTGACATTTGCTATTTTATGTCTTGATTTATATGCAAATAATATAAGAAAAATGTAAAAGGAACGATGCGATTGCAAATAACGGTAAATTTTTTGTTTGCTTTACCGATATTTCGATGTAGCGTGCGACAGTGAAAAAGAACATTTGTTATCAGTGAGTCTAAGGTATTTGTACAATGCGTATCAAATATTAGTTACAAATAGATATTTTTATTGCTAACTAAATAAAAAAAAAATTGCTGGAAAATAATCAGTGCTTTGCTTCCTTCACTTATTATTTTTTCTAAAATATCGGTTTTTGTATATGTTAATACAAAATATAATTTTTTTTAATGTAGATGAGTAAAAACAGCGGCGAGAAAAATAAATCCAACTGCAAACAGTGGAGAGAAAGGTTAAAGGATGATGAAACAAAATTGCAAAACTATAAATTAAAAAACAGGGAAAGAATGCGGAAAGCTAGACAGACGTGGAAAGCAGTGGCTAAAGGTAAAGAAGATATAATTGAAGAGAAACGGAAATATAATCGCATACGACAACGAGAGAGACGCCAAAAACTTTTAGAAAACGAAATGTCAAAACAAATGTTACGTCAAAGTCAAAACAAACCTTACGAATGTAAACAAACCTTGGCGAAAGCGGTTAAGAAAGTGGAGAAAGCGATGCCAAAAGACATGCACAAAAGGCTTAAAGTTCTTGACGTCTTGGTCAAAAAATATAAGGTGATTGAAGAAAAGAAAAACGTAAACCAATCCAGCAGAACAGTGTCAGAAAGCCTAGTTAATGCCATCAATGATTTTTAGCAGAATGATAATGTTAGTGTGCAAGCTTCAGGAAAGAAAGACACCATTATAATTGACGGGAAATTAGTAGCTAAGCGCTTTATGTTAATGACGGTGTCTGAATCATATGAGCTCTTTAAAAAGGATTTTGCAAGCGAAGAGGTAGGCAAATCAACGTTTTTTAAAATGCGACCCCGCCATGTCCAGTTAGTAAATAAAATGCCGCACAATATGTGTGTTTGTATGTATCATGCAAATTTCAGCTTTCTTTTGGAAAGTTTCACGAAAAGTATTCCATCTTTTCCCAGCGATTTTGAAACATTTCTTAAAGCAGTTTGCTGCGATATTCAGAATGAATATTGCATGACAAATAATTGTGAGAAGTGCCTAACAGATTTAAAAGATCAATTTATTCCTCTTGCATATTTGGCTAAAATGGAAGATGAAGTAAAGTGGCAACAATGGCGTAAAATAGATAACCACATAGCTCTGTCAAATACAATTTCAACTTTATCTGACTTAGTCATTGATATGGAAACTAAGTTACCATCATTTAAAACCCATTTTTTTTGTAAAAAGAGCTCAGCAAAAATATTTTCAGGAAACAAAAATTAACTTAAAGCCTTCCGAGCTCGTTCTTCAAATTGATTTTGCCGAGAATTATAGGTTGACACACCAAAATGAAATACAAAGTGCTCATTTCAGCTACCGCCAGGTAACAATTTTTACCTGCGTAGCTTGGTTGGCTGGTGCTTCGCAGTCGTTTGCAGTTATAAGCGATAAACTTGCCCACAACAAACACGACGTATTTATTTTTGTTTTAAACCTTTTAAACGAAATTAAAAAAATTTATGGGCATTTTTCAAAGATTTTAATATTTTCTGATGGAAGCTGCGCTCAATTTAAAAATAAATATATTTTGACAAGCTTGAGCGACATTATTAAACAAATTGGATGCGTATATATGGAATGGAATTTTTTTGCAAGTTCTCACGGAAAGGGAGCCGTTGATGGAGTTGGAGCCATAATCAAAAGAAAGGTGTGGCAAATAACCAAATCTAAAAACGTTGTTTTATCCGATGCACTATCATTTTATCAATGTGCAAAAAACAACATAAATGGAATTAGAATGTATTTTATGCCATCTGCTCAAATTGAAAATTTGTCTCTACATTATAAGTTGGACGAAAAATGGAAGGATGTGAAAAGCATTCCAGGAATATCCCAATTGCATTCGTTTTGTTGCGGTAGCCAACATGTAGAAGCAGCTAGGACTGCATATTCCATAAAAAAAACTTTATTTCACATTTGTAATAATATTCTCAGTTAAGTTAGTTTCTGTTCTTTGTTTATAACATGAATATACTTATTTTTGTTTTTCTTTAAGTTATTTTGTGAAGTATATAAGTTTTGTTGTGAAAATAAATATATTAAAAATCATTTATAATCATCTTTTGCATTTCTAATTTCATAAAAAGCAAACAAATAAACATAAAAATTATGATGGAAAAAAATGTCGCATGCGACTGTAATTAAAATTAAATAAAAAATAAACTACTTAATAGTTTTGAAAAAAATAAAAAACATTATTAAGATACATCAATGCATAACATTTCAAAATTAGTCGCATTAAAATATTCTTACAGGTTTCGCTGAAATCAGTGTTTGATTTGTTTGCTTTGAAAGCTACTTCTGTTTTTGTCGCATGCGAATGCCTTGGTTTTTTGTAAATATCTTGGAAATGAACAATCGGCCAAACTAAATTTTAGCACCAATTATAGTGCTAGTCAAGAGCTATAAGTTTCGCATTTGGTCAAAATAAAATAATGTTTTGGCAAATGTTTTTTTTTCACTTTGAATGTATACGAATGTCGCATTCGACATTAGAGAAATGCCCATATACCCTTTTTCACCACCTGTGGTGAAGGGTATAATAATCGCATTAAATCGCTTAGATACAATTTAAATCGTCCATATCTTGAAAACTAAACTTTTTGCACCAGAGATCTTAAGTTTTGAGTTACATGGCAATATATTGATCGGGTTTGCTGCCAGAACTTTTCATTGCAGATAGAGAGGGCTATAATTGGCGATATTTAATTTTTTTTTAATTTTTAATTTTTTTTTTTAATTTTGGTTATTAATATTTACAAATTAATGATATTTCGTTGTTTTCTTCTTGTATTTGTAAGAATTGCTAATTTTTCCATTTTTTTAAATCGAATGAAGAAAATTGAATGTCATTCCCAAATTGCCCAATCACATCAAACAAAATCAAATGAACAATAAATTACAAATTTGTTAGTCGATTGAGTTAAAATGGATTAAATTCCCAACTAATGATTGAATTCCCAAATTGTAAATTGAATGAGTAAGAGAGATCGAATGAATTCCTAATGATTGAATTATTAATGATTGAACTTAAAGATTGGTTAAATCGAATGAGATGAATTTATTAAGTTTTGAAATATCAGGAAAGAATGAATGAAATTCTTCAAGATAAATCGCATGAACAAAATTTAGGTCAAAAAGTTATAGAATTAATTCTTTCTAAGCTCTGTTTTCAATTCCCCAAAAGCTAAAATGTATTCATCTTAATATACTTTCGCAAACTTTAGCTTACATATAAAACCTCATTACTTTGCATTCCTAAACATTAACCTACCCAGCTAAAATAAATGGAAGTGCTTCTTAAAGAATTAATTTTTCACTGATTCCAAAGTATCGTTTGGTTCTGATTTTCCTCTTCTAAAGCAGTTCTCTTTCACAACTTCCAAAAATGTGATTTTTAATCAAATTAAATACTTTTCAAATCTATTGATACAAAAAGTAAAAAATTTATTGTAGTAAAAATTGTAAGAATTTCGAATAAATTTAATAGATAAGGCCCGATTACTGAATGTATAGTCCATTATAATTTAACCAACTGTCAAACTCAAACAACAACAAATGTGCCAGTTAAATTGCCAGGTAGAAGCTAAAGGGAGCTTGCGAAAATGAGGTGAAGGCCCGATTACTGATCAAAATCAAATCTAAATCACAAATTAAAAATTTATTTGGGAACATCAAAAGATCTTATTTTTCACTAAACTATAAGGAGGGCTTTAGATGCAATGAAAAGTGATCATAAAAGAAAACTTCTACTCTATGACACCCCTATGAAAAAATCATTGGTTCCGATCTAAATTTTGAACAACACCAGAATCAAAATCACTGCTTCTTTTTCTCTTCTTTTGATACTTTTTTTTTTTTTGCTGGGCTACAAAAGCAAAAAACTTTTGTTTGTCTCATGTTTACTAATTAATTACAATACTTTATTTCAATTCGTCATTATACAGTCTGGATTTATAAATATTAGAAATTAATAAACAAATATTAATAATACTATATTATTGCATAACCTAAATATATAGAAGTTGGTAAAATTTATTGACATTATGTATCGTATGTTAAAGTACTATGGGTTAGAAAGCCAAAAAAGAATATAATATATATACATAGAGGAAACAGTTTCATGGTGACAACCGAATTACTCGCCAACTGAATGATTTGGTTGCAGCAACTTAATTATTTGGTTGTGTAAACTAAATGTATTTATTTCTGACAAAATTGAAATATTTAATTTGATTAAAAAGCTTATATAATTTGTTAATTATTTTTATTGTCATTTTCATTTAAATTTAATTTTTTTTATTATATTTCATTTCAACAAAAAATTAACTTAAAACCAATATTTTTTAAATATGTAAAAAGAAAATCTATTTTTCAATTCTAAAATAATGTTTTAGAAATAATATGCAATTTAAAGGTTTCGTTTTAAGACGATTTTTTTGTTTGCTTTTGATAAAGCTAGAAGTGGAAAATACTCTTTCACTAATAGTAGATGTTGGACAAATAGTCAAAAGACAATTATATAAATTTTCCAACTTTTTAGTTCTTTTGTCGCATTTGTCAGGATCCTCCAAAAAAAAGGGACCTAGTGTGTCAAAAAACGTGTTTGGACTTAAGAGCGGATTCTGGTACCTAAAGGGTTGTAGAATAAGATGAAATGAGTTAGATTTCTGATAAAAATTTATTTACCCCATAAAAACGTACAATACGAACTTGGGAAAATCGATAAAAGTGAGAAAAACATTAAAATTTTACTTTTTTGGTTTTAAATTGTCACTCTAAAAGCTAAAAAAAATACGTCACCACATAGGCATGACGTCACCAAAGTCATAACTAACCATACCAAATCGCATCCCCAAACTGAAGGTGAGTTCACGGTGATAAACTTTAAATGCGTTTTTCTCAAAACTTCATTTTCACACACTGGGTCCCTTTTCTCGGAGAAGGTCACATATAATGATGAATGATTTTGCACAGTCTCTTTTTTAGGATTTTGAATACTGTTTATTGTGTTATTTAGATCAGAAATTAAACTATTTGAATTTGGAATATCCAAAGTTAAGTCTTCATCGGAATCTATCAGACTTACATCTAAATCTTCATAACCAAACAAACGATTATAAGTGTTCGGAAAAAATAAATGAGACCAAGTAACCCAGTTGGTGGTGCAATTAAAAAACCGGTTAACCGAACAAAAATACCGGTTTTCGGTTTTCTTCGAATTTACAAAATATTCGAAACCGATCGGTTTTTAAAAATAAAGAAACCGGTTGACCGGTTTTCGGTTTCGGTTTTTGAATACTCTACTTTTTATAGAATCGCCATTTCAAAATTTACATATCGGTCTTAAAGTGGCTGTGGTAGCCAACTACCGTTATTATGAAAAGGTATTGAATGTCAACCATGATAAGAAATTAATTTCTTTAGGGAATAAAATGAAAATTTTAATTCCTTCAATGAATAAAGTGCACAATTGAAATTATTCTAGAGGATTTTATTAAGTAGATTTAATTTTAATGTTTTGACCAGCGCATTCATTCTCTATTTTCAAGATTAAAAATCAACAAAAATTACGGCAACAGTGTTCGAGTATGTTCATATGTATAAAAAAAAAATACACGTATGAATGTACAATTTATGGCCAAATGATGGATGCTAAAACATTAGCATGATGAGTCATATAGAACAATAGAATTAGGCGTATTTTATATGTAGATTTTAAAACAAAATTAAAAGTTTTACCATCGAGATAAAAAAAATTATACAAATGTTTTCATAAAAGTTTTAGCACATAAATGAATTTTTAAATGTATCAGTCTAAAAAGACTGATATATTTATAGTTGACTGTTATGGTCTCGTTTGTACAGGTATAAAACTTAATTATAGCATCAACATACATATACTACATACTATACATATATAAAGGGTGTCCCAAGAAGAACGCAATTTTTAAATCTGGCAACATTCGAAGTGTCATTGTTTGACATTTGAACAATTGTTATTGTTCGCTAGTAGAAGGTACGAGGTTAGTAAAAATGGAGCGCTACACGAATGAACAACGCATTCTCATTGTGAAATTGTTTTACCAAAATGGTGAAAGTTTTGCGGCTACAGTTCGCCAATTGCGATCAATTTGGGGTCACAATAATGCTCCAAAACAGTCAACTGTAAAGAGATTAATGGATAAATTTGCCGAAACTGGGTCTGTTAGTGATGTAAACAACGCGCCATCGACCAGGTCGATCGACCGAAAATGTCGCAGCTGTACGTGATGATGTCGCTCAAACTCCATCCACCTCAATTCGACACCGAGCTCAGCAAATTGGTGTCTCCAAATCCACTTTGCAGCGAATTTTGACGAAAGATTTGCATATTCATGCATACAAAGTTCAATTGACTCAGGAACTGAAGCCAGCTGACCATGGACAGCGAAGGGAGTTCGTTAATTGGGTATTGGAGAGACAACATGAAAATGCTGATTTTGCCGATAAAATCATCTTCAGTGACGAGGCCCATTTTCATATTGATGGCTTCGTCAATAGGCAGAATTGTCGCATTTGGGGTGAGGAAAATCCTCGAGTGATTCACGAGAAGCAAATGCATCCTCAACGTGCCACTGTGTGGTTTTTGGGCTGGAGGAATCATTGGACCTTTTTTTTATGAAAATGAGGCAGGTCAAGCGCAAACAGTCAATGGTGTTCGGTATCGTGAAATGATAACCAACAAGACGGCGCCACATATCATACAGCCAGAGAAACAATTCAATTGCTGCATCAGTCATTTCCCGGTCGTGTTATTTCGCGTTTTGGAGATCAGAATTGGCCGCCTAGATGTGCGATTTAACACCATTAGATTTTTTGCTTTTGGGTTTTTTGAAGTCGATGGTTTACGCGAATAAGAGGACGACGACTCAAGCCTTAAAAGAGGAAATTGGACGCTGCATTAATGAAATACCGCAGCATTCATGCAAAACGGTCATTGAAAATTTCATTAAAAGACCGCGTGCATGCCAGCAAAGCCGCGGCGGCCATCTGCACGATATATTGTTCCATACATAACCTCATTTTGCCTACTTTACGATATAATAAAGTTTCACGATTTTTTTTTAAATATCTGTGTTTTATTTAAAATTTTAAAATTGCGTTCTTCTTGGGACACCCTTTTCCTTGTGCAGGGTAACGTATAGTCGGCATACCCGACTTTTAATTTTAGTACTATTTACTACTACTATAGTTTTACTAATTTTTACTTTTTCTTTTACATACTTTTTCTACTAATACCACTAAACTCCGGAAGACCGTGCATTTGCATCATTGAGAATTGAAGCAACTGGAAAATTCCGACATCTTGTACTCAATTGTATACTTTTTGGTTTTAGTTTAAAACATTATGGCAATTTACAAAATTTATACTAACAAGCAAGTGTTTTTAAAGTTTCAGTAAGAAAAAAATAAATCTACCACTACTTGCTACCTCTACTTGCAGCATTTGCAGCAGGTATATCTTTTTTTTATTGTTTCTGAACATTTGTGCAACTATTGATTTAGGAGGGGAATTTTTTAAAAAACATTTTTTATAAAACATCGATTGTGGCTTTATATGATTGTCTACATTTGATGACAACTTGTGTGGGGGCCTTCGTTTAATTCAAATTGAAATACAAAAAAAAAAAATATGGGGTTCAGAGTTCAAACTTTGCTTGACTTCTTTTGACTAAACACAGAGACGACAACGGCTGCGACGACGACGAAGTTATAACAACAGCAACAACATTGTTGTATGCCACAAAATTGCCACAATAATACTTTGATCTGTTGCAGGTATGCTTTATTTAACCAAATGCCATAACTGGTGTTATGGTTTTCAAAAATGGTTTCGCAAAAAAAAGGGAATTTTAAATAAGTTTGATCATTGGTTAGCGATTATGCAATTTTATCGATCGTTTCTTTTATACTTTACTGCATAATTATGTTCATGTTTTGTGCAGTTTTTTCTTTTAGAAAAAAATGAAGAAAAATGCTAATTTCATTGATAGCCATTGATAAACTTTGATCGTCATTTAAGGCCAAAAATATAGAGAGAGAGACATTTTTATAACAAAATATTTTTGTTTTTTTATAGGTCTGAACTATAAAAACAAAACTAAGGCTGTTGATTTTAAGTTATTTTAATTTTATACAGGTAGTAGATAGGTACATATTAACCTTATATTCATTTATTTTTAAGAAAAAAAAAATATGAATTTTTGTATTAATTTCATAAATTGAAGTTTAACTTAAATTCAATTGAAGAATCTCTAAAAAGGGACAGATTACAAAAGTTTCTGCAAAATGTTATTTTAACAATTATTTGTAGCCAAGAACATTCAACATTTACATTTGTGTTTTTATAGAAAAATGGTAATAACATTTCACAGTTATTTAAAAATAACAACTAAGGAAAAGTACTATATATTTTGTAACAGTTGTTTAAAGTAGGTATTTTAATCTATATACAGGTTGGTTGAAAAGTTCCTGTGCTCGAAATGAAAGAATACTGTTTTTGTTACGAAATACATTTTTTTATTCAATATAATCTCCTAGAAGCTCAATACACTTGTTCCAATGATCTTCCAATAATTTTATCCCATCCTTATAATGGTTTTCCGGAAGCTCTGCAAAATAACCGTCTACGGCTGCTATGGCCTCTTCATTCGACGAAAAATGCTTTCCACGAAGGAATTTTTTGAGATTTCTGAAGAGATAGTAGTCACTGGGAGCCATATATGGTGAATACGGTGGATGTTCAAGCAATTCGTACTTTAATTCTTTGAATTTAGCCATCGTCAAAACACTTTTGTGAGCAATGATTTTTTCTTCTTTAAACCAGGTATTTTCTCACGAATTTTTTCATCCAGCTGCTCCAAAAGGCTGCAATAATATTCAGAATTGATTGTTTTACCTTTATGAAGATAATCAATCAACAAAATTCCTTTTGCATCCCAAAAAACTGATGCCATAACCTTCTTTGCTGATCGTTGTGATTTCACCTGCTTTGGTGCTGAACAACCAGCTTCAGTCCACTTTAAACGTTCTTGTTTCAATTTAGGATCATGGTGGTATATCCAAGTCTCATCCATAGTTATAAAACGATGCAAGAAGTCGGTTTTATTCGGCTTAAAACGCTCCAAATTACGCTGAGAAATTTGTTTTCGATCCAGTTTTTGTTGATTTGTTAATGTGTGCGGCACTAACTTTCCAAACAGTTTTTTCATACGAAATTCTTCATGTAAAATATGGAGTACTCGTTCGTCTGAGATGCCTATGGCATTAGCAATTTCACGCTTAGTCAAACTTGGATCTTCACTAACCATATTATGTACATGCTCAATGATTTCTGCTGTGGTTGCAGTTTTTGGTCGTCCTTCGCATGGATCGTCTTCAAGGCTGGTACGACCACGTTTAAATTCACCAGCCCAAAATTCAACGGTGCGTTTTAAAGGTGAGGACTCCCTATACACTTCTAACAATTGTTCATAAATTTCCTTTGCTTTTAAACCCTTCAAAACAAAGAATCTAATGACTGCACGATATTCAATTTTTTCCATATTAAAAAAAATCAATGACTCGTCAATTTCAAATGGCTTGTAAACAAAGAAAGAATTGACAGAATGACTTGCAACTTTGCATGTGTTCTCAGGACAGTTATACCAACTTGAGAAAAAAAAAAGTTTGGAGCTAGCAGTGCCATCTCTTGGTGAGCGCAGAAACTTTTCAACCAACCTGTATATATAAAAATAAGTTGCATTGTGTTAGTAATTCTCTAGAATGCGTGAACCGATTTTGTTTCTGCAAAGTTCATATGAAAGGTGACGTCAATACCAAGGTTTTTATGTATAAATCGTCTCTGTATGTGTATTGGTTCATAAGTTATAGCGGCATCTATAACACGTGGTAGGGCTCTGCGAAATCCAGCTCCACGTCCGTATGTGCGACGTACTTTGGAGCGTGCTGCATTTAATTATGATGCAAACTTTGATTAGGTTTCAATTGGACCAATGACTACGGTTTGCAGTCAACAGATTTCTGTCGATTCTGTTGCCAATGAAGAAGATGTTGTGAATTATCCAACAGAATTTTTGAATTCGTTGGACTGATATTAATATTATTAATGATATTAATTCATCTGAAACTTGATAACATAGCAAATCATCGATCAGTTCCAAAAAATACGAAATAAATTTCCAAGCTTCGTCTCCGAATGGTATAAGATCACCTATTATAAGTGGAAAATAGTGACAAAAGGCCATCATTTGTTTGGCAGTTAATTTCAGTCTTCGATTATCCAACTCCTTCATTAAAATTTGGGGCTTTTCGCTGCCTTTGTCATTATTTACGTAGGAAAAATTTTTTAGTCTGTTGTTAAGACAATTGATATCAAAATATTTCATAGTTTTTATGAAATAAATTAAGCAGTCACTTAAAATATTATGACAAATTCCTTCATATATATCATGCATAAGGTCCACACTGAAGTTTTCAGTGGCGTGAAAAGATGGTATTGTATTAAATACACAATCTGTGACTACTCCAGTTTCATATGACAAGTTAGCACCCACAGCTTCTCGATAATTAATCCTATTTCTCATTAAAGTTGGATTTTCTTCGCATGATTTTTGCGCTACATCTTTTTTCATCATACAAAATCTACAGTAATAGTTTGCAGAAAAGGATTTTGAGAAATTAAGAATTGTATTGAGCCCAAGATTATCTCCTAGAATTATTCCGACGATAAAGTAGACAGATTTTAATCCAGTTTTTGTATTTATTTCAATACCTTCTACTTCGAGCTTTTTTAAGGCATTTACCAACGGCAAAAAACACTTATTACTTCCATACATTTTTACATCAGCAGATTTAACTGAGCACGCTAAAAAGACTGTATTTTGTTTGGAAGATTTACCAGGTAAGCAAGGAAAGCTGTAATAAACATTACACATCGCCTGTTTAGTTGCTTTTGCTCCTATGTTATTGTTTATACCAAAATCATCAACATAAATAAAATATGGGATCTCCTTGTATAAAATTGGTAAACTGAATGTTTTTGGTTGTAGTTTCCATATGTAGTAAAACTTCATCAAGATAGTTGTTAGATTCAAATAATTTTTTAAACTGAAACTCTAACGGCATTAATGTGCCATTGGAAGTTTGCGAATTTGATATTTTATACGTTTGAGCATTTGAAATAAAATCCATTTTTTTCATGCATTTTTCAAATTTATATTCGGTTTTTAACATCGCGAAATAATTCATAAGCATCATGAAAAATCTCATTTATTTGTCTACTTTGGGGACAAATTTGGTCAAAGGATTTTTTAAGAAAATCAATCAGAGGAGAAACAATGTGGTTTTCTACATGTTTTCTTATTTTATTTACATCTGATCTAGATAAATTATTAAATGAGTGTAATGATAATAAAAATTTACTGGCAGAATTTTGCAGAATTTCTAAACGTTCATTGTATAAAACACCAGAAGCATTTTTTCTTGAGTCATGGTTAAATGTGATAATTAACAATCTCCACATTTTCCAGCGAACCTGAACTTGAAGGCAGTTCAAACTGGGACTCATTTTGAACACTTGTTTGCTTAAAATGATTAAAAACGTGTTTCTTAATCGACCTTTTTAATGAAAATTTTTGATAACAGTCACTAAAATTACACACATATTGTTCATTTTCTCCAACAAATGGACAATCCCTCAAATGAACGAAAAATTCATTAGGACAATAAAACAATTCGTTACATAAAAAACAGTTGATGGAACATACCATTTGGTCAAAGGATTTTTTAAGAAAATCAATCAGAGGAGAAACAATGTGGTTTTCTACATGTTCTCTTATTTTATTTACATCTGATCTAGATAAATTATTAAATGAGTGTAATGATAATAAAAATTTACTGGCAGAATTTTGCAGAATTTCTAAACGTTCATTGTATAAAACACCAGAAGCATTTTTTCTTGAGTCATGGTTAAATGTGATATTTGAAGCAGTTGATTGACAGCTATAAGAATAATTAACAATCTCCACATTTTCCAGCGAACCTGAACTTGAAGGCAGTTCAAACTGGGACTCATTTTGAACACTTGTTTGCTTAAAATGATTAAAAACGTGTTTCTTAATCGACCTTTTTAATGAAAATTTTTGATAACAGTCACTAAAATTACACACATATTGTTCATTTTCTCCAACAAATGGACAATCCCTCAAATGAACGAAAAATTCATTAAGACAATAAGACAATTCGTTACATAAAAAACAGTTGATGGAACATACCATTTTCGTTATTTTTCACTTACACGTGTTTTACTTCACTTTTTTACTTTTATTTGCCGCGTATCACTAACTAATATTTTCTTCACGGATTTTCGTTTTCTTACAGCAAGAAAATACGAATTGAATAATATATATTTTTTTTTGTAAAACTCTAAGGCTACTTTTTTTTTTATTATTTGTTCAACAATTTACAATTTTTTTAACAAAAAACTTTATTAACTTTGATTTGTTGAAAAAATAATGAATTTTCTTACAAATTACAATCGTTTAACAACAAAATTTGTTAGAAATTTTATATCAAAGCCAACAATTTTTTTTAATTACATAAAATTTTGTGATATTTTTTTCTGTGTAAGTCTTCATCGGAATCTATCAGACTTACATCTAAATATTCATAACCAACAAACGATTATAAGTGTTCGGAAAAAATAAAAGAGACCAAGTAGCACAGTTGGTGATGTAATTAAAAAAACCGGTTAACCGAACAAAAAGGACCGGTTTTCGGTTTTCTTCGAATTTACAAAATATTCGAAACCGATCGGTTTTTTAAAAAAAACAACAAAACCCTTCGGTTGGAAAAATTTGGCTGTCACAATGAGTCTGATTTCTCTGTGTAAATATAATTATTATACGATACCAGGGAGCTGGCTGAGATTCTAAAATTAGGATCAAACTTTTTGAGAGAGCTGTTGAAAGTTATAGACATCAAATTATTTTAACTCAATCAGAAAAACTAATTTTAATTTTGTTAAAATACAATGACTGTTGAAAAATTATATTTACCCTCTAATGCCCAAAGCCGCTAAAAAGCGGTATTCGTATCTTAAGTACTTTTTGATAAAATATCAATATTTTATTAAAAAAATAGCATTATATCGATAAAAAACATAATAAACTACTTTCTTTGCCTTCAAACATTTTTTCGGTTAGCAGACCTTTAAAAACATAATTCCTTAAATCAACTTTCAAATCTCATTTAAATTTTGACGAAATAATTTTTCTGATTGAATTATTTACTACCATAATTCAATCTTTATCTTATTAGAAGAATCAAGTTGATTTTAATAATTTATTTTATAAATCAAATAAAATAATTCAGTTTGAATAATTCAATTTTGAATCAAAGTATAAAATTAATTTTGATCTGATTCGAGGATCAAAAAAGTAATTATTTTGAATCTCGAATATGATTTAATTCGCAAATAAAGATATTACTTTTAAATCACGATTAAATTAATTTTAAACTTGAAGGGTTTCATGAAATTTTTATAAGACAGCCTCCTAGGGATATCTTCCGAATCTGCACTATTTTTATTATCATAGTATATTAATACTCTGGTGGAGCAATAATTTTGTCCCATTTGCCCTATTTCGCTTAGTTTTCAAAATACCGGTTGTTGTAAAAAATTACCATTTTAGAAAATGGCGAATATCTACATAGAAAACTAAGCAAGATATGCAAGTCAATTTTAATGTTTTTTTTCTGTTTTAATTCGCAAGTCAAATCACTCTTTTTATAATTCGCAAATTAAAAAAAGAGTTATGTTTGAAATGATTTGATTCAATTGAATCAAAAAAGTTTCAAATGAAATTGATTAAACAACTATGATTTTAAATCTGATTTATAATATATTGAATTAACTCGCTGATTTTCAAAAAGAATTATTTTTTTCGCGAATTAATTAAATAAAGATTTAGCTTTTTCAAGGTCTAAAAGCGAGAAGGATGTAAAATCAAACTTTTGTAAAATTTGAAAAATTAATTTTTTAAAACAGGCAAAAATATTTCAAAAATCGTATAAAATATATTTACGCCCTGGTAAATATTATTGATAATATCAAGCCTAGTCTGGGGTCCTAACTTGTAAAATAAGTCATTATTTTTGTTGCAGAAAACACAGGCTACCGTCAGGGCACGTTTTACAAATATATCTCTATCTCCAAAACTACCTTAATTTTTTTTTAATTAAGCACAGCTGATATGCTCAGAGTTGTCAAAATAACTTTGATGTTTAGTGTCAATCTCGCAGAATTTTGCAATTTCCAAAAAGCGACAATCGCCATAACTTTTAAAATAACAAAACTAGATCACCAATTTTTGCTACATAGTATTATTTTATTAAAATTTTTATTTATAGCGACAACTGATATTATTTAATTATTGGATTTCTTGAGTCGTCTTTAACTTTATTCTGCTACATCGCCTAAATAAAGTGCTAAATCAAAAATTTATTATTTTTAATTTCAAACTCAAAGTATAAATATAATCAATATCAGTAGAAAGAGAATTAGAGGGTTAAGGAAGATTTCATATCCATAATTTTTAACTCTGATACTTATATTTTTGAGGCTCTGCAAATAAAAAATTTTCCAGCCCATAGTTCGAAGAAATACTCTCACAAATGTGAGATTATGTGCCACAACATTGTTTTATTCAAATATTTATACAATAATTAATTTAAATGAAACCATTAATCATATTTTATGTCTTCCTTTGGCACAAAAATTGTAATTTGCACGACTACAGCTACATGCAAGTACAAACACATACAAATATTTTTACACACACTCACACACACACACACGCACTTGTACAAATAGATATATAAATTTCATTACAGCATGATTTCCGTAATAAACATAAACACATTGTGGTAAAATTTACAACAAAAGACATATGTTGTTGTTATTATTACTGTTGTACATAGAACATCCCAGTAGGATCTGTCTTTAAGACATTCTGGTTTACAGAAATTCGTAGACGATATATTTGGTGGAAGTCTATATTAAATGTTATGCCAAGTTTTTGAGGGTAAAAATCGCAATTAAAATAAAAAGTCAATATATCTTTAAAAAAATTATCTTTTGGTTTTTATAAATGGACCCCAATTTACCTGACCGCAACATAATTCCAAAATTGGATTTTATGATTTTTCGCTGTTAAATAGATTTTTCGGTATTAAAAGGTAAAATGTTTAAAAAGATATAACAATATATTACAAAAGTACCAACTAATAAGGAAAGTACCGCAACCTGAACACTCCGATTTTGATGAAATATGGATATGTGATAGAAAAAAATGTATGATTGACCTGTCTCGTCCTTTGGTTTGGTATCTTTGGTACCTTTTTTGGTGCTTTTTTTGCATGTCAAAATCATATATTTTATTCCTCATTAAATTTCAGCGGATACGTAATTTTTCTTTTGTATTTTTTTTTTTTTGATATGCTATTTCCTTTTTTTAATATTTTTTAAAACAACTTGGCAACCCTATGCTAAAGCAAAGGCATTATGAATGTCAAATTTCCGCATTTGAAGAATTTATTATTTTAATGGAGTATTTTTATAGAAATTAGAACGTTTTCGATATGTTGGCAAACAAAAAGTACCCAAAATTATCTGCATCTTATCTCCTTTTTCCAAACCTCTCCGTGTTGTTCGCAAAAGTGAGACAATTTCTTAGATTTATTTTTTCAATCATATATCCAAATGTCATCAAAATCGGAATGTTTAGGTTGGGGTACGATTATCGGGATAATCGTTGACGAAAATTTCCAATACATTTTAGGTCAAAACAATTTTAGCAATAAATGTCGTTAGTGCAAATTTCTATAATCTATAATGATTTGCCAACTGGGATATATAACAAATATCTTAAATCAATTAATGAATGGATGATAGTGGAGTGGATAAATGGATGAAATGAAATTATTGTGGGAATTGTATATTTAGGAATGGGATATTCATATATTTGATTATAATTCCACATATTGTAAAATGTCAAGTAAATACAGGGTGTCCGCCGGGAAGGTATACTACTTTGTTTTGCTGCCATTTTGGTAAACATTAGTCTTGACAGTTCATATTTGGCAGTCG
The DNA here is from genome assembly GCA_949748255.1 of Eustalomyia histrio. Lineage (NCBI taxonomy): Eukaryota > Metazoa > Arthropoda > Insecta > Diptera > Anthomyiidae > Eustalomyia > Eustalomyia histrio. The sequence goes on from OX456524.1 coordinate 23,315,960, forward strand.
TGAAGTAGACACGTGGCAAATTTATTATGGAAAAATATTCGATAAACCACCGTTTTTTAATCGTTAAAACATTTGATCAAAATCAATCATCGATTACTGTGACGATGAGAAAGTTACGTGAATTTGTTGCCAACAAAACGCACTAATTATCGTGTAGTGAATGATGAAGATCGAAGAAAACTAAAAGAATTTTTGTATTATAATTCAAACTTTATTTTATATGGGATGTCCCAAAAGGTAAGGTATCATGCTTACGTACAAGCTTACAAAAAAATAAAGAATAATGGTTTACGCGTGTACATATTAATAATTGGTTACTAATAACCAATTATTATTTAATTTGCAGTAAGAAATTGAGTTACACATTATTTTTTAACTCCTGATAACCAATTATAATTTAACTTTGAGTAATCGACAAGGTAATGCGATGCAGGTTTGTGAATCTCAATCTATAATTCAATTTTCTGCCAAAAGGAAATATATAAATTAACCCTTTGACTGATAAATGACACCTTTTTAATTTTTATCTTATATGGCCCACTTTTTTTAACAAATTTTCTTAAATGTGGCTTGTATCCTCAATGTATAGGTGTTGCTTTCACACAATACTAACCATTTGGACATAGTCCATTCGTTCAATTTTGAGAGACATCGAGATATTTGGAATTGGTTTACTCCATTTCTTACAGGATGCTGATAAAATTTGGGACATATGTATCCCATGGGTCGTTTCAGTTTTAAACATTTTTTGTGCACATTGAAATTCAAGTAATTTTGATGTTTGATTTTATTTTTATAGATTTTTCCCCTGATTTCAGATTTGGTCTCCAACATTTTATATATGTAGAGTATATAAAGGTTATTTCGGAACTACAGTTAAAACTCGATTTTTGCCTCAAGTTATTTTAATTTTTTGATATGCCATTACTATGATTTTGCTGGGTTCTTCCAAAATATTGATGAAATTTTTAGGAGATAACTAAGAAGTTTTTTTTATAATATTTATTTCCCTGAGTGTATATGACAAATTAAAAAATACCATAATCCCGCGTTACGCCGGTTACACAGAACATAAATTAAAAAAGCCCTTAGTCCAGTCGCTTATGCCACCTGTGCAGAAAAACTTTACTACACTCAGAAAAAAAAGTTTGTAGAAAAATTTGTAAACGGTTTTCAATTCCTCTTTACTATTTTTGAACTGATTTTTAGTAAAAAAAATTATTATTTAGCAAATATTTTTGCTATTTGCATTTTTCATATTACAGAGTTTTTATAGAATATTTACAAATTTTTGTTGCTAATTTCAGAAATCATTTTACAAAATTTTTGAAAACCTATTTGCTAAAATCAGCAAAAAAAAAAAAAATGAAATTTTAAAAAAGTGAATATTGAAGGAAATGTTATTTCCAATTAAAACTTACACCTACAAATTTAAATTGCTTAAAATGTTACATAGTTTAAAAAAAGGGATCGGAGGTGAATATACCGACTCATGTCTGAAAATAGGACAACCACTTAAAATAGCACTAAAAAGTTTTTTTAGTTCTAAAAATAAGTCCTAACAAAAAATTAAAATTTGACTTTAAAAGTAAAACCAAATTGACTAAAATATTTTTCAAAACAGAAATTACCAAATTAAAACAAAATGATTAATTCGTTTATGTTTTAACAATTTTTAAGATTTTTAAGCGTTTGATGTTTTTTTTAAATTTTTATAAATAATTTTTTGAAAAAAATAAATAAAATAAAAAAATTTTAATGCTCGATAAAAAAAAATAAATTAAAAATTTTGTACTAAATATTAGTAATTTTTTTTGCTGACTTTAGCAAACCGGTTTTAAATTCCACTTTATAAAAAGTATACTAATTTACACTAATTTAGTAGCGATTACTAATTTTTCTACTATTTTCATTGTAAAAAATACCGTGGGCTCAAATTAGCAACATTTCATGTAATAACAGCAAACTTTTCAGTTGTCATTACAGACTTAATTTGGTGAGTGTAGGATTTTGACTATCTTCACAATGGTGTTTTAAAAAACTGTCTTAATGCCCATGAAAAATATGCCCATTTTTAACTTAGTATTTCTTTACTAACAATCCCCAAGTTTGAAATGACCCAAGAATACCTTGAAACAGGCTGAGAGCTTTCTATATTTTATATCAAAATCTTTCTTGTCATCAATAGCAATTTCAGTGCTTCGAAATTTATGAAGCAAAATGTAAAGAGAAATTTTTAAAAATAAATTTTTGCAAACAATAACTCAAGTATCGTTCAAACCCCACGCGACTAACGGAATGCCCTGTAGCTATTATCTTTACATAATTATGTCCTTAGTATGTGTTAAAGGAATTTAGTTTTTTTTTTTGTATTTCTCTAATACATCCGCAGAAGAAGCAATTAACAAAATATACATTAATAACATAAAGTCTTTTTGGACTACAGGTCCAAAATGAGTATTTATGCAAAATGTAGCTAAAGAATTAAATTTGTTTCCCATTAAAAATAAACATTTTATAAATGAAATGATAACAGTAGCTGTTTTGTTTAGACTTTATTCTAGGCCACAGGTAGTAAATAGTTTAAAAATAAGTATAAAATAAATAAATATTCCACGTTGTGGGCATTGCAGTGGTTGGTGGAGGTTTAAGTTAAACTATATAAAAAAATGCGTTGCGCATGCGTAATAAGCACCTCTCAAGATGGCATCACAATAAAATGTCATGATATGCCCCCTTGGGTGTAACATTTTATAAAACATGACTTTGCCACCACCAACAAACCATCCAAGCAACCACTAGACAAACACAACCATCACGGTAACAACATTTGTTTTCTTGAACATACTGCCAACAAAAAAAATTTATACATTCAAAAAAATTATACCGCCTTGTTTAGTCAATATTACACTCATGAAGCTTTAAATCAGATTTCTTGAACAGTTGTTGTACGTTGCTGTTGCTGTTGCTGCTGCTGCTGCAGCTGCTGCTTCTTGTTTGCTGTTGTTTGTTTTTAAGCAATTTTATAACTATAAAACAGCTCACATTACAATTAAAATCAATAAATCGACACTAATGCTAGCCCACAGTACTCATTCAAACTCTTCTTCGTTGTTTTTTTTTATGGAAGTCTTCCACGAACATATCAAATCAAAATCCCCCAAACTCGTAGACAATAAAAAGAAATAAGAGGAAATTTGTAATTGGTATAGGACGAATCATTAAATACCTTATTCTATAGGAAAGTTGATTAGTATCTATAAAATATTTACATTAAATTTTGACAGATAATTTTAAAAGTTTTATTATATTATTCTTTTAAATTGAGTCTAAGATCTTTTTACAAATATAATGATTATTTATTTTCTTCTTCCAATATTTCGTTTTCACATTGGGTAACTTCTTCAGGGAAATAATATAATTTTTTCAACAATTAAAACTTATATATATAAATATTTTTAAAAAAGGCGGGAAATCATAATCATAGTTTATTTCAATTTTTTTGAAGTTTACTTGGTTATTCAAATTAAATTTATTTTTAAAATATCATATTTTTTGGCCTTGTCTTTAACTAATCGATGGTAAATGGGTTACATCTCGAAAATAATAAAAGTTAGAACAATTTACCAGAACACCTTTTCGCGGAAGGCAAATCTTTTAGGTCTTAAATGTATATGAAAACAGATCCAACTTTACAAAAACTATAGTACTCTAGGTAACCAAATGTTTTTCTTGTACAACTCACCCTGTACTAAATAACCAAAAGTACAACTAGTTTAATTGTAAATTAGAGTTTTGCCCGTAGCATCTCGAAAGTTCTTGCCGGTATTGTTTTCATTAATATTAACACAATTAAGTACTATGCCGGATCAATAAGTACGTGACTTTTTGAATAAAACACAGTTTTATTTTGCAAAAAAAAGAAAATTATTTTTCATCATAATCTCCTTTTAGCTCAATACACTTAGTCCAACGTTTCTCCAATTTTTGTATCCCTTTCAAAAAATAGGATTTTTCGAGGTCCATAAAATAGACATTTGTTTTATCAATAATTTCATCGTTGGAGCTAAATCTCTTTCCAGCTAGCCATTTCTTTAGGTGGAAGTAGGAAATAGTCACTGGGGGCTAAATCCGGAGAATATGGCGGATGAGGTACCAATTCGTAGCCCAATTCATGGAATTTTGCCGTGCATTATCTTGATGAAAAATTTCTTTTTTCTTGGACAATCCTCTTTAAATCGGTCTAATAAGTTGGCATAATATTCGCCGTTTATTATTTTTCCCTTTTGAAGCTAACCGCGTGCATCCCAGAAAACTGTTGCCATCACCTTATTGGCAGGCAAACTTACCTTGGCCTTCCTCGGAGCCGGTTTACCCGGAAAAACCCATTGTTTAGACTGCTGCTTGGTGTCCGGAGTGTTGTAATGGATCCATTTTTAATCCACAGCTACAAACCGCCGCAAAAACTATACGAATTGCGGTTAAACAACTCCAAACAATCCTTTGAAGTTGTCACAAGATTACGTTTATGGTCAATTGAGAGCAAACGCGGCACCCATCTTGCAGACAACTTTCTTAAATCCAACTGATCATTTAAAATCGAAACCATACTGCCATATGAAATGAATATGGCATCAACAATCTCACGCACTTTTACACTTCGATCGGCCAACACCATATCGTGGAAAGTCAGTAAACCACTTTTTTACCGTTGAAATCGATGGCGCAGAGTCCCCATAGTATTCATGAAGCTTTTCCTTGGTTTGATGTTTAATGAGAACTCGAAATTCACTTTTTTCCATTATAAAATAATCCACGAGCTTGTATGTTATGAACAGCTGTTAAACGCAAAGTAATTGACAGAACTTGCTCAAATTTTGAAAAGATTCTCTGAGCATTAAATGGAAAACTTATATTCAGGGAAATAATTAAGAAGGTTAAGGACCCAACTACAATTGGCGTAAGTGACTTAAGCGAAATTTTAGAAATACAAAGTTTTAATACTTAAAAATTTTGAATTTTCTAGCTTAAGTCACCAATTATAGTTGATGCCTAATTCCTTTAGGGAAATAAGTCCACAATTAAATTTAAGGGAAATTTACTCAGTAGGGCACGAATTGGTTGAACACTGCTTTTTAACCGTACGTCAGAAGTTTGCACCCATGAGCAAATCTTCTATATATAGAAAGGAATAAGATTACTACTCATCATAACCTAGCATATACCGCAAGAACTGCTTTTGCGTAGACTTCCGCCAACACGAGACTTTTTTTAAATTCCTATAATTGGAAATCCCAGACGGCCCACCCAGACCTCTTTGAGCTAAAATTTAAAATAAGTATTCAAATGAGTATGGGCTAATTTTTTACAGGAACACGGTAAAATAGGAGTTCAGAGGGAACAAAGTTCGCCCCTTAACGACCTGCCCAAATCGCTTCGTCTAGAAACTGGAAATTAAAAATATTTAGAATCCCGAAAGTACGACAAGGTGTTGTTTAAAAATTTCGTCAGGAAATTGGTAAAGGTGGGAATTCGAAAAGGGAAAAGCACCCTAGTTAAAGGCCTGCCCAGACTACTTTGACTTTTTGAAAAATAGGTATTCAAAAGTGCAAAAGTGCCGCCCTTAATAGCCTGCTTTGGATAGAAATAATTCAGAAAGAGTGAAATTGAAACACTAAAACTAGGTAATACAAACGAGTGAAATTAAAACACTTGATCAGGGAAACAAGAGGAACAAAATGGAATGAAACAAAGTGAAATTGAGGAAATAGAAAGAGGAACGAAATTGGGGAACGAGTGAAATTGAAACACCATACAGGGGAAAGAAATGTAATGGATTATGGGAACGAGTGGAATTGAGACACTAGATAGTGGGAACGAATTGGAATGGAACGGCGAACGAGTGCAATTAAAACAGTTTACATGGGGAATGAAATCGATGGGAACGAGCCTGGATTTTTAGTGAAATTTATCGATTTAAACATAAATATTTTCATTTTGCAATTTTACTATATTTTAACTATTCAAAAATCTTATTTGTAAATGTTAATTATTAATTTTTAATTGGTGTATTATTAATGTTAATGACATTTGAAAACAATGGTTATTAATTATTGGAATTCCCACAAGAACGTGATAAAAATGGAGGTCAAAGGAAGAAAGTTACCAATTAGCACCCAGCCCAAACCGCATTACCTAGATACTTAAAATTTAGTATTTAGGCTTAGACATCAACCAGTACAAAACTCAAAAAAGTAAAAATATCCTTCGGCCACAAATAAAACATATAAAAGGTTGTTAAATTTTAAGGGCCGATGTTGAATGTGAACGTCAAGTTTTTTTCTGCATTTCATTTGACATTTCTCAATTTCAGACTAACTCAATTTGAACCATGGAAAGATACACAATCGTGCAACGCGTTAAAGTTATTCAGGCTTATTATGAAAATGCATATCGTCCACTTCGTGATTTTTTGGTCAATTTAAACGTCCAAACGGGCGTACAACGGGGAAAATCGTGCAAAAATTTGAGCAAACCGGGTCTGTAGGAGATGTGAAAACACCAGTGCATGCTCGTCCACCTCAACTCGTCGTCGTGCCCAACAATTGCACATCTAACGCTCGTCGTTGGTGAACATTATGCATAAAGACTTGCATTTACACGCTTATATGGTGCAATTGACTCCAGAACTAAAGCCTCTTAACCATTCCAAACGTTGTCAATGGTCAGAATGGTGGCAAGAAATGGCAACAGTGGATGATCAATTTTCGAAGAAAATCATCTTGAGTGATGAGGCACATTTTCACCTCAGTGGATTCGTCAATAAGCAAAATTGTCGCATTTGGGCGAATGATAATTCAAGGATGATTGTCGAAAAACCAATGCACCCACAAAGAGTGACTGTTTGGTGCCGGTCAGGCAGTTATTGTGAATGGTGTTCGCTATCGTGAGATGATAATGAACTTTTTATGGCCCGAATTTGAAGATATGGATGTGCACGATATGTGGTTTCAACAGGACGGTGCCAATTGCTACACAGCTAACGAAACAATGGCTCTTTTGCGCGACAAATTCAATGGCCGTGTTATCTCACTTGGTGGCGATGTCAATTGGCCGCCAAGATCATGTGATATGACACCGTTGGACTTCTTTCTTTGGGGTTATTTGAAAGAAAAGGTGTACGTCGATAAGCCAGCAACAATTCAAGAGCTAAAGGATCAGATAATTCGGCACATTAATGGCATAGAACCCCAACTATGCCTCAGCGTCATCGAAAATTTGGACCATCGGATGGAGGTGTGCCGCCGAGGTCGCGGCGGCCATTTGGCCGATATTTTAATTGAACCATACCATGTTATCATAATAAAAAGAAATGATAATAATTTCCTAAATAATTTGTGTTTTATTCAAAATCAACATCGGCCCTTAAAATTTAACCACCCTTTATATTTTCTGAAGTATGAGCTAAGTCACCAATTTTCAGAGGCAAAATTGGATTTTTATTATATTTTCTGGAAAATTTTCTGAATTATTGTCCTGCCCAGAAATATTTGTCTATAAATCTGAAGTTTATTTCGATTTTTTCGGGAAATTTTTAGTTCCGCCGCAGGCTATGAATATTCGGAACCGATTGTTGAAACATATTGTATAGAAAGGGCTTTAAAATATATAACTAATCTTCCCCCATTTCCTCCCTCTTATGTCCGTAATAGATACCTATAGGTTTTTCCCGGATTTGTAGGGACGCTTAAGAGCGACTGGTTGCAAGTAAATTATAGTTTTTAAAATTCTTAAAAAAAATAAATATTTCATACAAAAATATCCATATTCGTAATAATTTATAAACTAAATTGCCTATAAAACTGTAGGGTACCCCACCAATAAAAAATAAACTTTTAAAAGTAACAACTAGTACTTTTGGTTTTATTTAACTTCTCATGTTGCTTGCTCCTGGTGGCATGATTTCTTAACAATGACTCGATACACTGACTAGTGATAGTTATTCCAATATAGCTACTAGCACTGGTAGTAGTAGTATTGGTAGTGGTTCATCTTTTCTTCTTCTTTTTTTTTTGCACCCATTATACGTGCGTGCCGAGTATATCTCAAATAGTTTATATAAAATCCAAAAACCAATTCAATATTTATAGCTGTGTTTTCTTCCTCTTTCATTTATTCAATGATCTTTTAACATTCATAGAGCAGTATTGAGTTGATTTGGAATCGTGCTAGGATTGTAAATTTTTGTTGTTGTTGTTATTATTTTTGAAAATTGCATCTGTGTTTTGAACTTGTTTCACTGAATTCCCGGGCGGGGCGCCAATGTTGTTTCATCGGTGTTGTTGTTACATGCTGTTCTTCATTGGTTTGCGATAAATTTAAAAATTTTTATTACAATTTAATTCACAATAATTGTTGCCTGCCAATATGATATTGTTTACATTATTTTGTTTTTTTCTTGTGGAAACTCTTCTTCTAGTCATTTGAAGTTTTGGATGGCATCGTGTTGATGTTTGACTAGCCAATGGCTTTATAGTATTTAGTCTCTGTGTTGTTGCAATGTTGTTTGTTTGTTTGTTTGCAGGAAATTAAGAAATATTATAGCAATAGTAATAATTTTTTGAAACAGTCTCATATATTTATTAACTGATGTTGAATATTATACAGTAGGAGTTATTCCTTGTTCTTTGCTTGCTATTTTATTTTATGATAGTTCACTGTGGTGCACAGAAGTTTCATGTAACAGGTTGTTAAAGAAAAAATTGAAATCAAAACTATTTTTTAAGTAAATAGAATAACAATTCCGCATAGGGAGTCGTATGAAAAAGGAACCCCTTACCGTAATTGATAATCATCAATTCCCTTTTTCGCATGCGGTCCAAGATCCGCACAATAAAACATGAAGCTCCTACCCATATTTGATAGTTGTATTCCTTTTTTTGGTGGTTGTACGTTGTATATATAGTAGAAGGAGATAGGATGGAGTGAAGAATTTCTTGTACCTGGTAAGAAAATCAAGATACTTGAATGACTCTTTCGGTGACATGTCATAACACCCACCGATTTTATTTTCATTGATTTTGGTCATAATGCCAAGTTTAAATTGGTAATATTCCACATTGGCATTAAGACCGTTTTTTAAAATCACGTAATCCCCATTGTGGCTATAGTCATAATCCCAGAAAAGTCCATTTGCATACGCAGTTTGCCGGACGGACTTAGGGGTTTCTAATCTATGGCATATCCGATGCCGACTTAGCTGAGTAAAGCTTTGCTGCATAGACGGCCTACGGTGGGCATTTTATCTTCTCTTGAAAGGAAATGTTTTCCATTATCTGCCATTACCTCCTTGATATTTTCTGTGGGATTATGATCGAAATATGTTTTGTCATAATCCTCACAGCAAATCGATTTTATGCCCATACGGATAATGACCGCTTTGTAAATGGTCATATACCTCATTATCTGTTTGGGGATTATGTCTGAACACTTATGACCTTAATCCCCAAAGTAGAAAAATAATTTCTACTTTGGGGGTTGAGGCCTTTCAAAGCATCTTTCGACACTTAAATAATATAAAGAGTCTTCCAGAATACAAAGAGTATTCAACTCCTTAATCCTTATATCATCCATACTGAAATTGTTCCAGTTTTGGGATTATGTTTAATTATTGTAGTTGGGACTATGACCGAAATATTTTCGGTCTTAGTGCTTAGAAAAAAAAAATAGACATGAAGCCTAAAATTATGCTCATAAGTCCAATATTTTCTAATTCTCTATTACGTCCACCAACATCTTTGCTAAATAAAGGTTTGTAGGTATTCGGCCGGACTTAGGATTTTGGTCCTCCAGAAAATGTCCAACAACGTGCTTGCCTTTGTTCTGACTTGAGGCTTTTCTCCTTAGGAGTATGTCCAACTCCTACTTTTCTATAATAAATAATAAGGACGCCCCAACTCTCCCAAAGCTTCTGGTAAAATCTTTGCCAGACCGAAATAGAATGTCCGGGACATAGTTAACTTCAGGGCCTTATGACTCATCAAATTCGGACTTGCTATCGATGCTGTACACATCCAAGCATACTCGAATTATTTTATTCATAATGTGAATGATTGTGACAGCCTTTCACCTTCACAAGATTTGGCCAACTATTGAAGATAAATTAATGACAAATATGGCCCTTAACATCCACAAGACTTGGCTAACGATCGATGGTAAACTTAAGATAACAAAAACATCTGCAAAAAAAAATAGATAAATAGAGTTATTTAGAAAGACATAAAAAGAGATGGAGAACGAATAGATTGGAATTCACTGTTTCATCACCACTATTAGGGTCTGTTAACTTGTTTCCCTAAAGGTCAGCAAAATCCTTAACATGGGTTCGAGATTGGAAGAGGATTTTGGCTATAGTATAGGAAGCTCGATCATGTTCGGGCAGCATCGCTTTCCTGCAAAAATGGATTTTTTTGCAAACCATTAAAATTATTAACCGGATCAACGAGTGCACAAAGAATACGGATTCATTGTAACAAACGAATTTCTTACCAACCGAATGGTTTGGTTAAAGCCACCGATATATTTGTTTGTTGCAACCGAAATTCGGTTAAAGCAACAGAAACCAAATATTTCATTTGTATCAGCAAAACATTTGGTTGCGACAACTAAATAATTCGGTGGCTGCAACCAAAATATTCACTTGGAATGAAACCGAATTTGGTGCTAACCGAATCGTTTTGTTGAATACACAGAGAAAACAATTCATTGTGACAACTAAATTTTTTATATTTGATTACTACAACTAAATAATTCAGTTGCTGCAACCAAATCATTCAGTTGTCAACGAATGCGGTTGTCACAATGAACTTGTTTTCTCTGTGTAAGAACATTTTTTTTAATAAATTTTTTACGGTTCCCATCATTACTCCAACGCAATTTATTTTTCAATGACCTCACATATATTGACAATATTCAATCATATTAAATTATACAAGAAAATCCTGTTTAAGTATTTTTTCTTTCCCACTATATTGCATCCATTGCACTTTGAATGCTTGGGAACCTGCAATAATATTAAATAAAAATAATAAAAATAGTTATATTGATGAAAAATACATAAGTTAACAGAAGTGGAAAATTCGACAAGATGTAATATAATCTAAAATTGATTTTTAATACATACGACATTGATGTTGATGATTATTATCATCATCATCAGCAGCAGCAACAGCCGCCATATAGCTACAATCAACAGCATCAACAACAGCAATAACATCTTTAAATTACTTTCGATCTCGATAGTACTGAATATGATGAGGAGTCATGAAAGATGACTGTTGACGGTTAAGCGTGCCATGTCGCATCTTTTAAACAACGGTATCTACAGTAGAAAAATGAAATGCAACACTACTGCTAATAAAATAGTCATCATCATCATCATCTCCAGCATCACATACTGAAAAACTACTACTTTTAAAAAATAGGTTTTAAAAATAGTTTGCGATGCAACACTATGGGATGAGAATACACAAAGTTAGTTAAAAAACTTATTTCCAAAGATTTTGAATAGACAATCATCATTGAAAATATTTAATTGTTAACGTAGCATTTGGCTAAATATCAATCGATTGTACAATTTCAAGAGTTGTTAAAACTGAAGATGGGACTAACCTTACTTCTGTGATAAACATCTTGGCTAAATATCAATCGATTGTAACGTAGCATTTAAGATATAAATTTAGCATTTTAAAGCTTATCGACTCGATTCTTATATTTTTCAAAAATATATTTACAATTTCTTTTGAATGAAATCTATATTAAAAATTTTATAATCAAATCACTTGCGATTAAATAATTTTTTCAAATTTTCCCTTTCTTCCGAGTATTTGAATTCTTGTCCCTGAATGCAATTGGTTACTGAGAATTTCTGTTTTCAATTCTTGATGTGTTTATAAAAATTATCTTTTTATTAATATATATTTAAGATTGTGAGGGTATGCGGCATACCAATGGTGGTTGAGGTGTAGAATTTATATATTTTTTTCGCATTTTACTGTGTATTTTTTACAAATAGTTTATTGCTGACGGTACATACACTAGTCTACTATGACTAAAAAGCATTGAAAAAAAAGGAATATATTTTGCATGCCTTTTCGCTTGACTTTTAAGTAAATTGATGAAGCGTTTCGTTGATGCAAATTGATGTCTAAACAGGAATTTCATAGGACCCACAAAACAAACCAATAAATATCCACACATCACTTTTAAATACGTACGAGTATGTACATACATACCAGCCAATATACATATAAATTTACATATGAACAATTTGTGTGGATATATGGAGAACAGTTAGAACTCAGAAAAATGAATGAACGGGGAAAAAATGGAAATTAAATTTATACATTTTAGATATCCAATAAATAGTTTTTGAATTGTAATAAATTGAAAGACTTAAAGCCATTATTTCGTATCGTACATCCCTGTAAAATAATGTGGATTAGCCACTGATTTCGATTATAATACAATGATTAGGTTTTCTGATGCATGAGTGGAAAATGTTCATATACTTTGTAGTATTTAAGCTTTGATGAAAATTTAATTCATAAGAACGCAGAAAAAATAAGTTTAAAGAAGCGAAATTTATGCATTGATATACAAATTCTCTTTATTAAAACAAATCAATAATTCTGCATTAGTGTAAAAGCATTTTTGAAACATTTTTCAAAAATTTTAATGAATTTTTCGACAAATTTTAAAATATTTTTAGTTAATTTAAAAACTGGTTGTACAATTTGGAAACATTTTTAGACAATTTTTAAATATTTTTGAACAATTTTAAATAATTTATGCACAATTTTAAAGTTATTTTGATATATTCTGAATTAAAACTGGAAATGATGTAGTGTTAAATAATAAACATAATACAAAAATGCACAGATTGCGTCGTCATAAATATTTAAGGCTGAAAAAATGCAAACAACAGGCCAGCTAGTTTCAATTAAAGGTTAAAAAATTTTTCTTGATTTTTCAAAACTTTTATAAAAATTGCAAAACTGCATAAATTCTAACCCTCATGAAATTTTAAACTAAAATATAAAAAATGATTAAATAAAAAAATTTAAAAAGTTCATCCAAACTATTTTTTCAATTTGAATAAATGCTTTAGATTCAAAAAATATACATATACCTTCTATAACTTATGCTTTAGAGGTAATGAAGAGTGATTTTTTAAGATATGCATCGGGTTTATATCCAGATCACTGCATTTGAAATATGAACACATGAATTCTTTTGGAAGTGCCTTAGAATAACACCAAAAAATCATAAAAGAATGTCAATTGAAGTTTAGGAAGTAATGAAAGAAGTTATAGTCACAGAATGACTACCATTTTCTTTTTTCTGGGAAGGGTTCACAGTTTTGGTAGGAAGAGGTAGTTTTTATTAGTTTAGGGTTTTTTTTTTTTTTGTTAATTTTGTTATTTTTTCACTAATTTTGACCGTTGATGATGTATGGGATATATGTTACATGGATTTTTTTTATAAAAGGAATATAACGACAGTAGTCGCTCCATTCGTTTCTGTCTGGTTACCTTTACTATTAGTTACCATTACTACACTCAGCTGCTCGATATTGAATAAATCTGGATCAGTTGCCAGCAGCTCTGAACGTAACCACAAGGTAATCTTCCACTAGTAGTCTTCCTAGCTCTAACATGGACATGTGTCATACATAGGTCCCATCTTGTGAGGTTCTGTAAGTATCCTGTGAATATCTCTCAAGGTTTTGCTATGTCCTTTGATGTCTTCTATGTATCCTTCGAAATCTTGTGAATATTCTTCGAGGTCTTTCGCATATCTTTTATGGTCTTGTAAGTATCCTTGAAGGACTTGTGAATATCCTTCGAGGTCCTGCGAATCGTTTGAGGTCCTATAAATATACTTCAAGATCTTGCAAACATACCTTGAGGTTCTGTGGAAATCCCTAGAGGTATTTTGAATATCCTTTGAGGTTATGCGAACATCCCTAGAATACCCTTCGAGGGCCTGTGAATATTTTTTGAGATCCTGTAAATATCATTGGGGGCCTGTATTAATCCTTCGGTATCCTGCGAATATTCACTTTCCTAAATACATTTCAAGTATACTGAAATCTCTAATCTAGGAAGTGTGTCTCGTTCGTAAGCCGCCAAGTTAAGTATCTTAAGATAATCTCCTTGAATATACTTCGAGTATCCTGCCATATCCAGCTAAGGTTCTCTGCGTGTTTTTTCTAGGAAGTGAGTGCTTTTTGCTGGCCACCTTCTTTAATATTCTTCGACAATCCTACAATATCCATGAACGAATTTTTTATTTAGGTCGTCCTGTTAAATATTGTTCAAGTATCTTGCCTGTTAAGGTCCTTAAACTTGACTATCATCTAGGAAGTATGTGCCTAAGAAAATAACAGTGCACTCAGAAAATTATGTAGGTGGACTCAACTGCAAATTACGGTTAAAATAACTGCATTTGCAGTTTAAACTAAAAGTAATACGTTAAAAGTAACAACTGATACAATCTACTGATAAATGTAATAAAATTCTCAGTTAAAATCTGGTAAAGCTGTTTAAACAAATAACTACAAATGTAGTTGAAAACCACTACAAATGTAATTAAAAACAACCGCACATGCATTTTACTTTCGAATTTTTCACTTACTTTGAAAAGTTTTAATTCATATATTTTTTACATTCAAGAGAATCTCTTCTAAACACTACTAGTTAACAAAACAGGAAACGAGAATTGTTAAGCATTAAAAATGCAAAAAAAAAGTTTAAACAACTATATATTTAAAAAAAAAAAATAGAAAATATAGTAAAAATATAAAAAAATAGTAATATACAAAAAAAAAAACTGTAAAAATCATAAAATTTTTTTTTCTGATTTAAAAAGTTCAATGTCGGAAGTTGTTTTTTGAAAAAAAAAAAAAAAATTAAAAAAAGACTGAATAAAAATTATAAAAAAAATCTTTAACCCATTCCTGGCTAATAATGACATACGGGATTACGTTGATTCCGTGAAATTTTTAGTTCGACCGCTTAATATGAATACAGGGAACCTTTTGTACACTCAGAAAACAAGTTAGTAGAACAATTTGTTAACGGTTTTCAATGCCAATTTACTATTTTTATACTGATTTTATTTAGTAAACTTTTTTGCTATTTACATTTTATACCTTTCACCACAGGTGGAAGGGTATATATAAGTTTGTCATTCCGTTTGTAATTTCTACAATATTGATCTTAGACCCTATAAAGTATATATTCTGGGTCCTTATGAAGAGCGAAGTTGATTTAACGATGTCCGTCTGTCCGTCTGTGTGTTGAAATGGGGTTTCCGAACCCAGACATGATGAGGACTTGATTGTTTTTTATTTCTGTTACATGTGATCCATTTCTGTTTGCTATTAAAAATCAGACAGATCGGCTAATAAATAGCTGAGATATTAGCAAAAAACCAGGACTACCTCTAATTTTTTCGGTAAAATCCCTTTGTTTAATATGTATGTAGAATTTTACGCATAACAAATACAACCATGTGTTAAAATTCTTTTCTTTCATCTCCACCTTTTATACACAAACAACACACATACAAAGATTTGTCATTTAAATAAAAACTAAACAAATCTCTAATTAACGAAGACTTTTATATATGTAAATCTATTGACGATGATTTTGTGTGAGCTTTAATAGCTCAGTTGTCTAGACGCTATGTCACAAATACTTTTTTTCTCTAAGGCCGCGGGTTCGAGGTTCGAATCCCGGTCAATTCACTTTTTTTTGTACATTTTTTTTATTATTTTCTTAAGACTTTTTTTTTGTTTATTTTTGGTTTTTTTTAACATTTAATAATTAATTTAAATAAAATAGGCTAAAAATATCAACCTTTTTCTAAAAACCCTTTGATATAAACAAAATACAAACGTTTTTATACCCTTCACCACAGGTGGAAGGGTCGCGGGTTCGAATCCCGGTCAATTCACTTTTTTTGTACATTTTTTTTTTATTTTCTTAAGTTTTTTTTTTTTAGTTTATTTTTTGTTTTTTTTTTAACATTTAATAATTAATTTAAATAAAATTTTATATTAAACCCTCTGATACAAACAAAATACAAACGGTTTTATTTCTATTTTTTGTTCCGATTTAAAATAATTTATAAAAAGATTTTTAAACCATTTTATTTCTCACATATTAAGAAAATTTTATACATAATTTCCCTTTGAGTGCAACTATTTTAGGTCATTACTTATAATAATTTATAAAAAAAAATTATAAACTATTTTCCTTCAAATTTTTAAAATTAAGCTAAAGAAATTAAAAATATTTTTAATAAAAAAGCGAAATAAAATCCCAAATGCAAATTTGCCAGCTAAATCAAACGTTTTTGTAGAAATAAAACACATGCAGTTCTAGTGATTTCTTTTAACGATTTGTTGAAATTCTTTTCTTTCACCTCTTCACCTTTTATACACAAACAACAAACACTATTCTAGAGCTGTAATATGACCTATGGATACGTCTTATATAGCAAAATATCGAAAATCTTTAGTATAACATATTTGCTGAAAAACTCGGAAATATCGGTTCAGATACAAAAAAGTTATGCCCAAAACATAAATTTTTTTTAAATACCTATTTTCTGGAACCATAAATCTTCCCGAGTCCAAGTTTTATCACCAAACTAAATGGTTAATTTCCTCTTAAAGGCGTCCGTATATAAATCTGTCCATTCCATATATGTCCATATATGAACTTCAGTTTTTTCCCAACCATGGTGAAGGGTATATAAGATTCGGCATAGCCGAATTTATCCGCTCTTATTTGTTATAAATTACAGAATTTTTACAGAATACTTACAAATTTTTGTTGCTTACTTCAGAAATTTAAAATTACACCTACAAATTTAAATTGCCTTAAAATTTTACGTGGATTAAAAAAAGGATCGGAAGTGAATATACCGACATACATAGCACTAAAAAGTTTACTTTTGTTCTAAAAGTCAGCCCTAAAAAATCAAAATTGGATCTTAAAAGTAAAAAATTGACTTAAATATTTTGCAAAACAGAAATTAACAAATTAAGAAAAAATAATAAATTCCTTTATGTTTTAACAATTTTTAAGATTTTTAAGCCTTTGATTTTTTTTTTTAATTTTGTCTATAATGTTTTTTTTTTAATAAATAAAATAAAAAAATTTTGATGCTCGAAAAAAATATATTTAAAATTTTGTACTAATATCAAAAATATTTAGTAATTTTTTTTTGCTGATTTTAGCAAACAGATTTTAAATTCCACTTTGCAAAAATTTAGTAGCGGCTACTAATTTCATTGCACTGCAAATTAGAAACATTTCTCGTAATAACTGCAAAATTTTCAGTTGCCATTGTGGAGACAGAGCCCTTCCCCATTTTACTCCACTTAGGGCGGGCACAATTCCTGCCTTAACCAAAAAAAAAAACAAAAAATTTTATTTTTCAACTAGTTTGAATACGGGATTTTATATCAATCTCCTCCATTAAAATTTAGCATTAAAAAAAAAACTCTGGTGAAAATTTTGTTATACATGGGGATTAGAATTTAGACAACATATTCAAAAATTTACTTAGAAAAAATCTGGATCTATTGAAGAATTTTATCCAGTCAACGCTTCGTCTTTGCATACGTATTATAAGAAAAATCTACAAAGATTTTATTTGGGCACAATTCTTTATGCATACCAATTTTTCGTTAAACAAACAAATAACTCTCAAGTATTTGCGATCTGATTTCTGTAAAAGTCTTATTAAATTTGCCAAATAAACATTTTGCCACGAGTACAAGGGCGGATCAATAAGTCCGTGACTTTTTAAATGAAACACATTTTTTTTTTTTGCAAAAAAAAATTATTTTTCAACATTATCTCCTTTTAGATCAATACACTTAGTCCAACGTTTCTCCAATTTTTGTATCCCTTCCAAAAAATAGAATTTTTCGTGGTCCATAAAATAGGCATTTGTTTGATCAATAATTTCATCGTTAGAGCTAAATTTTTTTCCAGCGAGCCATTTTTTTAGGTTTGGAAATAGGAAATAGTCACTGGTTGCTAAATCCACAGAATATGGCGGATGAGGTACGAATTCGTAGCCCGATTCATGGAATTTTTCCATTGAGACTACGCACGTATGCAGCCGTGCATTATAGTAAATTGAGAGCAAACGCGGCACCAATCTTGCAGCCAGCTTTCATAAATCCAACTGATCATTAAAAATCGAATCCACACTGCTATATGAAATCCCTGTGGCATCAACAATCTAACGCACTGTTATTCTTCGATCGGCCAACACCATATGTGGATTTTTTCGACATTTTCGGGTGTCAATTGGCCGTCCAGAACGTCCAGCGTCATTTGTAATTGTGCGACCACAACGAAAGTCAGTAAACCACTTTTTTACCATTGAAATCGATATCGCAGAGTCCCAAAGTATTTATCAAGCTTTCCTTGGTTTGATTGACGTTTTTTTTTTCGCAAAAAATAATGTTTAATGAGCAATCGAAATTCACTTTTTTCCATTATTAAAAAAGTCACGAGGTTGCATGTCTTGAACAGCTGTTAAACGCAAAGTAAATAACGGAACTTGCTCAAAATTTGACAGTAGTCTATTAACTTGTGGTACTTGATGGGAGCCGTGTTGCATTCCATATAGCTACGAGGGAATTTCGAAAACTCACGGACTTATTGATCCGCCCTCGTATATTTTTTTAATAAGAAAAACTTCAGGTTTCATACATAGCCGTCTAAAAATTATTAAACATTAATCTTATCGACGTTCTACTGTAGTATCAACATTGTGTAATATTAGTAGTTTTGGTTGATTGGTTGGTTACTTGGTCAAATGTTACTGACTCTTAGTTGAGTTTTTTAGATTTGGGATTTTTTTCTGTTGTATGTTTGTTTGGCTTTTAAAACATTAGATGAAAAGTTTTTGTTTAATTTTGATGACTATGACTTTAAAGTCATTGGTAGATGCTACTGTGGCACGCAATAGTTTTGTAAAAAATAAAAGTCAGATATTCAGTGGTAAAAACGTTAAATGTTTGATTAGAAGAAAAACACCAAACGTCTTATAGTGTCCGTGCAATAGCTGTGTTAAAAAAAATATATGGTAGTACATATACCTAAAGTGCCATTGAACTGTTGTAGTAATTTGTCAGATAAATGTTATATGTAATATAAACATGATTGTAGTGTTGGTGTTGTTGTTGTTGTTTTTCCCCCTAAACAACTTGTTGTACATCGTTATAAAAAATAAAAGGTGTTTTTATAATAGTGTTTGTTTTTTCACCTTAACAAGAGCTGCCAAAAAAAAATCTGTTTTATTTTCGGCAGAAATCCTCAACTATTCTATTGAAATTCTTCAACTATTTTATATAGCAATTTTTGGCCAACAAGGCTTTACTATAGTTATTCCCTTTTAAGCATTTATATATTTTAAGTTAACCTAAAATTAACTCCACATCAAATTTAATCACTTTTGAAATGTGGTTTTGTATATTTTTGGTTTTTGGGATACTTTTTCGCTAAAAAAACAGTCAAAATGCATTTCTGTGATTCTTAACCAAATTGGTGTTTTCTTTTTAACAGAAATTTGCTGCAATAAAAAAAAAATAAAAAATTCCTTATACGTTCATCAAACAAAATTACTTAACTATATACTTTTGACTAATAATAAACTCACGCCTGCATTCTGACTGTCTGTCCATCCATCCATCCCCATGTCTGTCTGTCGTTCCCTATTATATTTTCACACTTTTAACCCTTGAATGCTAAATGCTTTTCTCATACTACGGTCACTGATAATTTTTTCAGAATTAAGTTTAATTTTGCTGATATTTTTTCTTTTAAAGTTAAACAGCTGTTTTACATAAATAAAAATGATTCTCAAAAACTCGGGAAACGAAAGACAGAACTTCTAATGAACTCAATCCTTCATTTGATTTTCAATTTTGATTGACTATGGAATGGTTGAATTCACAAACTACTCGTATAATTTTTGAATGGCAGTGAATTCTTAGTTGCCCATGTACAAGTCGAAATATATGTGAACATACATGATTATACATGGGCATACACGATCATATACGTCCATGTATGGTTTAATAAATAAACATATATGATATCATATATGACCATATATATATTATATATGATTATATATTATTCATATATACTCATATATGACCACATACTTCCATATGTAGATATGTGGTCATGTATATAGATATGTAGTCATATATGAGATCATTAATGGTCATATATTGAACCATACATGACGTATATAAACATGTAAACCATGCATGACCATGAATCTTCAAATATATTTCGATTTTAACATGGCTGGTCTCAACTAGTTTTTTTTTTAATCGTTGGGAATTCAATCATTGGAAATTTAATCGTTTTATTGCTCATTAGATTGAGTAATTTGAGAATGAAATTCGACTTTTTTCATTCAATTTTAAAGTTTAGAAAGAAAAATTGGGAAACATGTGCAAAAAATTGCTAAAATTAAAAAAAGAAATCTAAAAAAAGCTATCAAATTGTAAAACTCGCGAAATTACTAAAATTCGAAAAACAAAATTCGTAAAAACGCTCAAATTGAAAAAATCGCCAAAATTAACAATAATCGCTAAAATTAAAAAAAGTCTCCACTACCACAAAAAAAAAAATCTATTATTTATAAAATATTTCAATTTGTAGAAAAAGCACCTAAAAAAAAACGACAAAATCGACAAAATGTCAAAATTTAAAAAAAAACTCAAATTGAATCACTTATCTTAACATTTTATAATCTATATCTCAAAGACTAAAAGCGCTACAAGGAAACTTTTTGTACCAGAGGTCTCAACTTTCGAGTTACTTGCCTAGATTTTTAGTTCGCGTTTATTTCGAGAACTATTAATTGGCAATATTCAATTTTTTATATTTTTTATTTTACAAATTATTTATTTTTTTTATTTTTTGGCGTTTTTTAATTTGAGCGATTAATTTTCAATTTTGTCTATTTTTTTAATTTTTGTGATTTATTTTTAAATTCTGGCGAGTTGTCGATTTTGGCTTTTGTAGTTAAGATGTTTTTTCTTTAATTTGAAAGATTTTTTTCAAATTTTATCATTCTATAGATTTTGACGTATTTTCATAAATTTGTTTGGCGTTTTTCTTTAAATTTGAGCGGTTTTTTCAATTTTCTTAAATTTTGATATTTTTAAATTTTCGCGGTTTTTTCTAGTTTTGGTGATATTTTTATATTTGGCGAATAATTTTTACACATTAATGCTTTTTAACTGTGAATTCAATAATTGCTTGTAGTTTTTTTCTTGTACTTATTGTAATAACACAACATAATTGTTAATTTTCCAATATTTTTGAGATCGAATGTCATTCCAAAATTGCTCTATCACATGAAAAAACGAAATGAATGATTGATTGATTGATTGATTGATTGATTGATTGAATCCCCAAATTGTAAATCCAATGTGTTCCTAATCATTGAATTCAATGATTGTTTCCTTACAATTTCTTAGACGAGAATTCAATTGAATGAATTCTATGCGAATGTTTAAAAGAGAATCCATTCTTTGAAAAATAAATTGTTTTCGATTTTTAGGCAACTTATTTAAAACTTAGAATTCAATCTTCGGAGCCTAAAAAGTCTAAAGCATAGATGTTTAATTTACTAATTTTTTAGTTATTTCTCAATGGTATTCCAGTCTGATATGTCGTTGGAGCCCCTACCCCAAAACACGGTTAATTCTTGACTTGCCTGTATATATTGTGTCAAACACTATATATATATTATTTTTTTTGTTTACATGAAAATCACCGTGCCATTTAAAGTGAGTACGTACCGATTTTGTATGTTTAAAAGTAAACTGTATTCTATCCACTTCAAATATGTGTGTTTATATTTTTTTGTAGGCCAGTTAGGCGTTCTCCAGCACGTTGACAACAAAATTTACTTGGCCAAAAGCGATAATTCTTAAGATGCTGTGACAACTAAATTGCTAACTCCGCCATACATAATACGCGCTAAAGCAGCTATACACTACAATAAAAATCATCTCTGAAAAGTTTTAGTGTTTTTAGCTGTGGCACTGTATGCCACCATAACCTCCAACTTTAATTTTTAATGTTAGACTGCCAAAAAATTTTAAATTTTTATACTCTTATTTTTATTTTATAAAATCACCAAAACCAAAAGAAAATTAACAAATATACGAGGGTAGTTTAAGGAAATTTGTGTTTTATTAAACAACGGTCATAATAAAAAGTCAGTAAAAGAACAGGATTTAAACTGTTTAAATTTTATGTTAAATGTTTTTACATATGTTATAAAAGAATAACGTTACTCACTGACTTATTATTGCTCAGACTAAGCTGTTGTAGCTAGGAACTTAAAATTTAATATGTAGAGAAAAAGAGACACGTGTTTTTTTGTTGCGGTCCAATCTCACGATTTGGAGTTAAAAAGTGAGGTTAAAAATTGGTAAAATATCCGTATGGAAATTTATGAAATTTAGATTTTTTTTTCTGCCCGCCGCAATAGTACTCAATTCTTCCTAAATTTTTACCCCAGGCTTGCCACTTATTACAAAATTTTTAAATATAGGTTAAAAACGTCTTCAAGAAAAGTCGTCTTCCTAAAGCCTAAGGGTTAGGAACATCGAAAAAAAAGCATAAAAAGAACACTCCTTCGATTAAAAAAAAGGGTTATTAAATATAAATTTTTACTCAAAACCAACAACATTTTTTTTTAATAAAAAGGTGATGTCTAAAAATATAAATAGAAATATTTTTTGCATCTTAAAAAAATGTCTCATTTGTTTACAATTTTTTTAAAATAATAAGAAATGATAAAATGCACTTTTTTGGACCCTTAACGAGAGAATATTTCCCCTCTATTACATAACCAAATTTTATTAACATCGCAATGAACCCATTTAAATTTGAAATTCGCCCAAGAAAGAGCTAAAAGAGAAAAGTCTGAAATTTTATATATGTGTTCATTTGAGTATGGACTAACTGAAAAGGTGCTAATATAACATTTAAAATATCTTCTTGCGCTTAATCCTGATTTTTGCCAGGAACATGGTTAAAATGGCGCTTTAAAAGGGGAAAATTCTGCCTCTTAACAGTATGCTTCTTGGATTTTTTACCAGAATTAGGGTAAAATAGATTTTAATAGGGTGAACAGAGTAGATCGTATCACTTTACAGGCAAAACAAAAATGCAACGTTCACCTTTGGAATATAAAGTATTTTGGCAAGGTAATTAAAAAAAAATTTTTTTTGCTTAACGTAGGAGTTGTCTTTTTTAATTTTCTGGTATATCTTCGGCATTTACAGTCAGATCTTTAAGTATGATATATTGATGTTTTATATCTCGATGAGACCAATGTTTTGCTCCAAAGGCAATTTGCCTGAAGTACCTCCTATTTTCGGCAAAAAATTTAAAATTGTTCTGATGGAATTATAGAAATACTTCCTTAGCAAAAGTACTTTCTGACATAAGGGAGATACATTAGAGTTATATGAACTGAGATCTGGGCGGCAAATACAAGAACGGGATATTTGAAGTCAGTGGCCACTAGAGAAAAACATTGGTCCCTTCAAGACAAAATCATCGACTGTAAGTGCCGAAAATAAAACGAAAACTAATTTTGAAGGCGACCCCTAGATTCGGCAATAGAAAAATAAATAAATTTTTGAAACTGCCGTGCAAAAATAATTTTGATTCGAAGATGTACGTCGAACTTTTTTTCTTGTACGGTCTAGTGAATAGTTCCCCCTATATCTTAAGGTAAAATTTAAAGATTTAAATTATGAAACGAAATGGAATTTTAAACGAGTAAAATTGAAATACAAGGCTTAATGATGCATTAACCAGGAGAACGAAATTTGATGGAATGCAACGGAGAACGACTGGAATAGAAACACTAGACAAGAGGAATGAAATGGAATGGAACAGGGAACCAGTGAAATTCGGTTAGACATTTGAAATGTTAATTGTATGTTTCCTGGAGTATGCGCTTAGTCACTGTAGAGCAGTGGTCGGCAGAAAGAGAATATTAATGCATTGCTGTTTTACACCGTAAGAAACTATTTTATCTTTCTAGCTAAACGAATGAATGAAAAAATTAATAAATTAATTAATCGTTAAGAGAATATCCGTATTCATTGAACTAAAATTATTAAAATAGTTCATGTTTTTCTATTTCTATAATCCATAATAATAATAATTTTTTGATTGCACACAAGGCACTCTGCCTCATTAAATATATTTAAAGAACTCAACGTTCCACATTTTTAAAAACGAAAAACATAATAAATACCTCCAAAAAAAAAAAAAATAAAATAAATACCTATAATAAAAAAAAACAAACTTTTAGAGTGTACTTTATTTTTTCAGCAAAGCGGCATATACTTGCTCTGTTAAAAGTTATCATGCTACTGAATGAAATAATTGTAATTTTTGTGCTCTTAGCTGTGAGATTTGTTGACATTCGGGTTGTGTATGTGTAAATAGCCGATTGTGTTTGGCCTCTGTGTGCTATGAGTGCCGATCACTGCTGCAGAGATATTTTTTGGAAAGGTGATAATCTATCACCCACTCCAAACTACTGCAGTAGGATAGCTTATGTTAATAAGTAAACATATCTCTCACTCTTCAGTGAAGATACGCTTCATAACCTACTCATGTCCCAAAATAGGACCCAAAAGTCAGCTTGGTGTGCGCTCTTTTGTAGGTCCGAATTTTACTGAGGATTGGGTCAAACACCGACCGGCTGACTTCAGTCGAAACAAGATTTCTTAAGAAGACTTTTGGTTTAACCACCCGAGATTTCAGTTTTCAGATTATGTTAATGGGCAGGAGCAAATAGAGGAATAATCTCCTTCGTGACGTCCTGCTCATAACCTTTTTACTTGAAATCTGGAGCCGGAAGTTTAGAGAATTTTTCTGGGTAGGAGAAAACAGAGAAATAGTATCTCCCCTGACGTTCTACACATACTAGAAATCTAATAATATGTGTTTTTCCGGAGCTATGGACAAATTCACTGAAAAGGTACTTTTTTGAAAATCCAACAAGATCGTTGGTCCTTGGCGTATGGGCGTATACACTAAGGAGATACTCTTTGAAATATTCATTTAAAGCGTGGTGAAAATATAGTTAGAAAGGTGAAAATGCCCCCCTAATGTCCTCTACAAACCCATTATGTAAGAAATGCGAAACTCGATACTTGGCTAAACTTAATTCCTTTAAAATTGCGTTTATGTGCGGCATGCCTATCAACGTTGCAGGAGATAGCTGTCATACGTTGAAAAAAATTTTAAATCGCTCTAGCTAACACTGATATCCAGTAACCCAGCTAAAGAGGAAAGCCATAAGGAAAAATAATTCAATTTTCTTCTTAATATATTCCGATATTTAAAAGAAATATCGGGCTTTTAAGCCAGTCTCACATGTAATTTTTAATATTTGTGCTTTTACTAGTTTTTGAAAATATATTTTTAAGTTTTAACTAAATTCATTTGTAAAGTAATAGATGTATATATTTCAGCTTAGATAAAGTCACTTATTTGGCCGTACTTTGCATTTTTGCAGAGAAAAATTTTAAAAAAATAAGCCCGTACAGTTGAAAACTTTTCAACGTATTGATACAATTAATCGACAAATATAACTCACTTAAGTATTTTAAACTGAATTTTGTATTCCCAATTCCTAATCATCCTCGTATAATATTTTCGATTATATGGTTCTTTTTCACCTAAATCTTATTGCTTCTTATTTGCAAGGCGTAAACATGATGGATTCCAATGAATTGTAGCAGAAAGATTGCACAGTGCAACTTAAAAGAAAAAAAAAAACTTAAGTTAAACTCCTCATACCAATAAAGTATGTACGTATAGTATTTTTAATATTGCTTTATTTTTACAGAATTTTGTAATTGCTATATTATTTTGTATAACTTTGGCATTTCAAGCTGTTGTTTCAGGCAAACTGAGTCAAAACTCTTTGATATTTTTTGAGGTTATTAAGTGTTAGCTTATATTTTATTAAACAAAACTGTGTACAACAGCAAAAAAGGTGTAGTAAATCAACTTAACAAGTATGGGTGTGTATGTACGGCAGTATTTGTGTGCATTTTGTTGGCAACATAATCACATTTGTTGCAAGAAAGTATTTCTTGAATTCAGCAAGTTGTTAATTTAATTTAACACAACACAGATGGTTTGGTACTTTGTTGTTTCTTAAGAATCATTTTTGCTGTGATTCTTTTGAAAGCTCTTCATTCCATAGTGCAGAAGGAAATATATACGATAAGTTAACTGTTCATATGGATCATCCCGAAATATGAATCTGGCAGATTTTTAATATATTTTTAAATAATAACAAGCTTCTCTAGTTATGTTGATCTATTGAAATAATAATAATTACGCCAAAGCGTGAAGGGGATTTTTGATTTTCCTTTTCATCCGCATGGTAGTATGTTTTGCTTTAAATATTAATACAAATAAACTTATGTTTGCGATTTCATGTTTTTGTATGTTATGTTATAACTGGGGAAATTTTACCAAGTCTTTTCTAATTCCACCTAAAAACTTGGTAAATTTTCCTAAGGTCTAGCTAAAGTTATGTAAAAACTTGGGTATATTTTGTACTACCAGAATTGTTATAACTTTATTTTTTTATTGAACTTTAACAATAACTTTACACAGGGTATTTAAAAATTCAGCATTACCAAATAAAACACTTTTACTTGTTTTTGTTTCTAAAGTTATTAAAAGGAATGACTTTTAGCAAAAACAATAATTCTCACAAATTCTATTCATAAACATCTTTGCTTTTTATTTTCTCCAAAGATATTATGCCGCCATTAGATAAAATGTATGCCGGCATTAGATAAAAACTAAAGTACACTCAGAAAAAAAGTTTTTAGACAAATTTGTAAACGGTTTTCAATCCCACCTTACTATTTTTGTACTGAGTTTTAGTAAAAAAATATTATTTAACAAATCTTTTTGCTATTAACATTTTACAAATGACAGGATTTTTACAGAATAGTTACAATTTTTTGTTGCTAATTTCAGAAATCATTTTACAAATTTTTGAAAGCCGATTTGCTAAAATTAGCAAAAAAATTTACAAATTTTAAAAAAGTGGATGTTGAAGGAAATGTTACAATTAAAATTTGATATTAAAAGTAAAAAAAATTGACTAAAATATTTATCAAAACAGAAATTACTAAATTAAAACAAAATAATAAATTCTTTTATGTTTTTACAATTTATAAGCTTTTGTTTTTCTTTTAATTTTGTCTAAAATATTTTTTGAAAAAAATTAATAAAACAAAAAAATTTTGATGCTTGATAAATTTTTTTTTGCTGATTTTAGCAAATAGATTTTAAATTCCACTTTACAAAAAGTTGACTAAAATTTGGTAGCGGCAGCTAATTTTTTTTCTACTAATTTCATTATACTACACGTCAGCAGACATGTGCTGCTAAGATTAGCAAAAAAATACCGCTAGGCTCAAATTAGCAAAATTTCCTGTTATAACAGCAAAATTTTAAGTTGGCATTACATACTTTTTTTGGTGAGTGTATATATTTCAATATAAGAATCTATTGAATTTACTGTAAACAACCAACAATTTTAATCTTATTTAAAGTGGCGTTGTTAGTTGTACTATTAAAATTCAATAGTTTTTTTTACATAAATACTATTTTGTAAATCTAAGCCAAAATTTAGAAGTCATTTATGGCGCCCAAACATTAAATTTTTAAGAAACATTTCTTATTTTACACCATTTTGAGACAGTTTAAACGTGTTGTTACATATATTTATATGTAGAATATAATTAATTAAAAAAAAATACGAGGGAGGGTCAATAAGGCCGCGACTTTTTGAATGAAACACAGGTTCTTGATTAAAACATCTTTATATTTTTCCATTAAGCTCTATACACTTTTCCCAACGTTTCTCCAATTTTTTTTTATCAATCTAAAAAAATAAGATTTGTCGTGGTCATCAAAAAAGAGTTGTTTGTGAGATTACAGGTTGGTTGAAAAGTTCCTGCGCTCACCAAGAGATGGCACTGCTAGCTCCAAACTTTTTTTTTCTCAAGTTGGTATAACTATCCTGAGATCACATGCAAAGTTGCAAGTCATTCTGTCAATTCTTTATTTGTAAACAAGCCATTTTAAGTTGACGTGTCATTGATTTTTTTTAATATGGAAAAAATTGAATATCGTGCAGTCATTAGATTCTTTGTTTTGAAGGGTTTAAAAGCAAAGGAAATTTATGAACAATTGTTAGAAGTGTATAAGGAGTCCTCACCTTCAAAACGCACCGTTGAATTTTGGGCTGGTGAATTTAAAGACGATCCACGCGAAGGACGACCAAAAACTGCAACCACAGCAGAAATCATTGAGCAGGTACATAATATGGTTAGTGAAGATCCAGGTTTGACTAAGCGTGAAATTGCTAATGCCATAGGCATCTCAGACGAACGAGTACTCCATATTTTACATGAAGAATTACGTATGAAAAAACTGTTTGGAAAGTTAGTGCCGCACACATTAACAATTCAACAAAAACTGGATCGAAAACAAATTTCTAAGAAAAAACCGACTTCTAGCGTCGTTTTATAACTATGGATGAGACTTGGATCTACCATAATGATCCTAAATTGAAACAAGAACATTTACAGTGGACTGAAGCTGGTTGTTCAGCTCCAAAGCAGGTGAATCACAACGATCAGCAAAGAAGGTTATGGCATCAGTTTTTTGGGATGCAAAAGGAATTTTGTTGATTGATTATCTTCAGAAAGGTAAAACAATCAACTCTGAATATTATTGCAGCCTTTTGGATCAGCTGGATGAAAAAATTCGTGAGAAAAGACCTGGTTTAAAGAAGAAAAAAATCATTTTTTATCAAGACAATGCTCACAAAAGTGTTTTGACGATGGCTAAATTCAAAGAATTAAAGTACGAATTGCTTGAACATCCACCGTATTCAACAGATTTGACTCCCAGTGACTACTATCTCTTCAGAAATCTCAAACAATTCCTTCGTGGAAAGCATTTTTCGTCGAATGAAAAGGCCATAGCAGCCGTAGACGGTTATTTTGCAGAGCTTCCGGAAAACCATTATAAGGATGGGATAAAATTATTGGAAGATCATTGGAACAAGTATATTGAGCTTCTAGGAGATTATATTGAATAATAAAATATATTTCGTAACAAAAACAGTATTCTTTCATTTCGAGCGCAGGAACTTTCAACCAACCTGTATTTCATTGTTGAAGTCAAATCTCATTCCGACGAGTGATTTCTTTAGGCTCGGTAACAAGAATTAGTTACTCGGGGCTAATTATGGTGAATAGGGCGGATGAGGGAGCAATTCGCAGCCTAATTCATGGATTTTTGCCATCGAAACTGTATTTTTTCATTTTTTCATTTTATCTTCAATCCTCAAATCAAATCAATTGCTGTCAAACTCAAACTAAATGACGCAGCTTGTTCTAATTTAGGCAGATGCCTGTTGACAGGAGCAGTATTGCCCTTTCAGTTAAGAGGCGGAAAATTCAAAAAGTCACGGAATTATTGGCCCACCCTCTTATATATTAAAAAAAAATAAAAATAATAATTTCTAAATATTGGCAGCTTGTATTCAATAAAGCTTTGACGAAAAATACACAACTGTTCATATAATTCAATTCTTTCCTTTGTTTTTACTGGTAAAAAATCTAAAATATGGAAGGGACTTTTTTTTTTTAATTTTGTATCTTTATTTCATTTTCATTTTAACAAAAAATTATATTTTTGCCTCAGCGCCAAATAAGGCTTTATAGAGGCCAGTAGGCAACATAAATATTTACATTTAATCTACAAATGAAAAATTAACTTATTTTACTTTATACAATTTTCTATAAAAAATAAAAAGTTTTTAAGCTTTCAAGATGCAAGAAGTACTTCAACATTTTGCAATAAGAATTCTTTTAAACTACTTTTAAAAGTTGATAAAACTGAGATATCTTTTAAGCGGTTAGGTAAGCTGTTGTATTCATTAGGTCCAGCAAAAGAAATTCGCTGTTTAGTTAACTCAAGTCTACATCGTACTAAATTAAGGTCCATCGCCTGTATTGTGACTCTTTGTGTGTGTGATATATTACTACTGAATTGTATGGTGTGAGAGGCAATACCTCTAATACATTTATAAACATAAACTAATAGCTGTTGTTTATAAAGACCTTTCACCGGAAGTATCGTTTTTGCATAATTTTTAAACAATTCGGTTGTTCCAAATTGTAATGGAAGGTTAAACACAACTTTCAACGCCTTATTTTGTGCTGATTGCAGTGATCCCAGGACTGAGTTAGCTTTACTACCATAAATTACTGGAAGATAAGTCAAATGCGAGTGAATTAAGGATTGGTAAATCAACATTTTCGTATCAACATTGAGTTTATTTTTAAATTTATAAAGTATACCAATTCCAGATGATAATTTAGATTTGAGACGGCTAATGTGATTATCCCATAGAAGATTATGGTTTAAGTTTATGCCAAGGTATTTAACACTTTTGGATTCATTTATTAATTGACCATCAATATGGACACATGCAGGCTCTTCATTTTTTGAAACATATGGCTTAAATCTTATGAATTTTGTTTTGTTAGCATTCAAAATTAATTTGTTTATTCTCATAAATTCCGATAAAATTGCAGCATCATATTCTACTTGTGTTTGAAGAACTTTTTCGTATTTATAATTGTAAAACAGGCAAATATCGTCTGCAAACATAAAAAGTTTTCCATTAAACTGTATGTTTTTCAAATCATTAATAAAAATTTTAAATAACAAAGGACCAAGAACACTACCCTGCGGAACCCCACAAGTAACATCACGCTCACTACTTCTTGATTCTGCTATTTGAACAAATTGTTTCCTGTTACTTAAATAGTCTTTAAAAATCTTAAGAGATTTTTCATGGAAACCAATAAAACTCAGTTTTTCTATAAGTATGTTGTGATCTACCAAGTCAAATGCTTTTGATAAGTCAAAAAACACGCCAGCAACTTCTTTGTATCCTGCATCAAGGCCGCTACAAATATTTTCAATTATATTTATGACAGCTTCCTCAGCTCCACTACCTTTCCTGAAAACATATTGACGATCAAATAGAATTTGGTTAACCTCAAGATAATTTGTTAGTTGTTCAAACATAACTTTCTCAAAAATTTTATCAATAATGAGGAGAATGGAAATTGGACGAAAATTTTCAATTTTATTTGAACCCACAGATTTAGGTATAGGGATGATTTTGTGTGTTTTTAAAACGTTTGGATACCTGGCATCATCAATCATTTTATTAAATATTATTGCTATTATTTCTGCTACAGCTGATTTACGGACCAACAGCATCTTAGGTGTGATGTCATCATAAACAGAACTTTTATTAGTTTGCAAGTTGTCCAAAATAAACTCAACTTTTGTGTTATCAATAGTTTCCAATTTAAACCGGGTAGAAACGTGAACCAACGTACCAAACATATTAATATCATCATCAAAATCCTGCCGTATACTATCTCTCATATTTTGAACCGAACTGTAAAAAAAGTTATTGAACGCTAAAGCAGTTATAATATCCTTAATTGATTTTTCTTTTTTTCCAAGTGTTTTGTTTAAAAATTGCCATGTTTTCCTTGAATCCCCGTTACATTTATTTAAATTATGTATATAATAATCATTCATCAAGTTTTTGTTACAATTTTTTATAACTCGACTTATTCGTTTTAGACGCTCAGAAATATTTTTATCCCGTTTATTTTTTCTTCTTGCAGTTAACAATTTTTTTTCAAAGTTTATTAAAGAATCTAACTCCGTTGACATCCATGGACAAATTTCATGACGAATGTTTAAATCTTTTGTTGTTGATTTAGAGCTTTCTCTTGCTGCCAAAGTAAGAGTTGTAACCAGGTTGTCACATTGATCTGACACAAACAAGTTTTCGTCTAAATAAGATCCAAATTTTCTGTAGTCTATCCAATTTTTTCTTGTAGTAACAGTTTCTCGATGATTAAAATTAATATTAAAACCACAAAATATAATATTATGATCAGACAGTGTGTTTTGAATTGAGTTTACTGAGACAAGATTAGAAATATTGCTAAACACACAGTCAATACATGACTCACTTTTAGGTCTTGTTACAAGGTTGTGACAAGAAATAAAATTAAACTCAGAAAAAATGTCCTTGAGCGATTGGCTGGAGTTGCTCTCGTACATTAAATCAATATTGTAATCACCAATAAAAACACATGGGGAATTATGAACTTCCAATAGTACATTTTGTACCATATAAAAAAACAAATTTAAAGCACATTTTTGTGACCGATACAGCGACGTGATTATTACGGGTTTGTTATTAATTTTAACATCTGGCAACGATATACCAATTAATTCCAAAAAATCTTTACTTTTAGAAACAACTACTTTGTATCTTATTTGTTGGGCAATATAAACTGTTGTTCCACCATAATTATCTTTTCTGCAACAATGCTCCGCATTGTATCCATTAATCGTGTACAAACTAACATGCTTCCTATCAAACCACGTCTCCTGAACCGCAATAATCTCGGGCAATACAGACAGTTTAGCTATTGCTGATTTGAACTTATTAAATTTATCGATAGATGAAATACTTCTTGCATTTATTGATAAAACATTAAAAGAATTTGAATTATATTCATTTATGTATGTATTAAAAGAATTTAAATTATAAAAATACTTAGTATTCATATTGAGAAAAAAAGAAAAGTATATATATAAAAAAATTAAAACATTTGGTAATATACCTAAAATTTTATTTAATTTGGCGACTCAAATTGAGAATTATCATCATCTTCATCATCATCAGAACTATCAATATTGGCAGCATCCAAAATATTACGCTTAGCTCCACGGCCAACCGACTTGCACAGCAAAGCATCAACATCGTCCATCGTTTTTAGGGAAATTTGTCTTGATTTTTCATCTTTGCTTGGTTTTCTTGTTGATAAATTTCACAACAATAGATTTTTTTTTTCATTTTGTTTTTTATTGTTATTTTGTTTTTTTTCTGTTTAAAAAGTACGCTTCTTCCACTTCATCTTCACAAATATCGGCACCTATTTGTTTGGCTACATCCATCACAACATCCATAGCTTCCTTTTTTTCATCAGCTTTAATACCATTAATAATACAGTCTTTTTGAACTCGTACATTATTCAAAAAATTTACTGTTGATTTTAAACTCTTCACCTCTTCTCTCAGTGTAACATTTTGTTTTTTTAAAGCTTTTATTTGTTTGTCGTTCTTCTTCACACCCTTCAAAATAGAATCAAATTGTGATGACATAAAATGCATTGTTTCTTTAATGTCATCCAGCTGATTCAATTTTGTTTTGATTTCTGCTATGTCATTTGCACACACATTCTTACTTGGCGCACAAAACATACATTTATACTCGAGAGAGGGATTTTTGACAAGATTATCATATTGTTTTTTATCTATTTTGCTGCAAAGTGCGTGTAGAGTTTTCTCACAAACATCGCATTGTAAAGAATCGTCACTTTCCAACACTTGTGTTTTACATTGTTTGCATATTATTTTATTTTTGCTATTTAAACTTTTACGAGCTTTACTAGCCATTGTTTATAACTCACAAATAGAGCTTATTTTTATCTTCACGAAAATATTATTCTTTTAATTTAAAAAATGTTTTTATACGGAATATTTGTATTTTTTTGTAAGCTTTTGAACAGAGCTAAGATTTGACGTTTGATCACACGCGGTGTTGCCACACTTTAGATCACTTGATCTTAAAAAAGTTTTCGCGAAATATGTTTCGAGAATATAATGCTTAAAGATTTAAGACAGGCATATGGGAAACGGTGTAAAGAAATATAATTTTTAAGCTTCTCTGTTCACACTTGCAATATTAATTATGTTACAAAGTTTCATTCGTAAGGTCCACCGATTTGGAAGGAGTTTCGATATAAAAGGCAAAATAAGGAAAATGTGTAATTTTTCAGTTGGCTTGTCTTATATCTAGATGACAATAAGAGAGGTGGAAAATTATTTTTTTTTCTGTTTTTTGGGTGCATGTTTACTTATATTATACGACCTTAATAGCAACTAGTGGTTACCCAGCTAGCACAGCATCCTTGTACGTTTCTAACCAAATGTTATTATTTTTCATGTTTATGCATTTCTTCCGAAAGTGGTGAGCCAACGGCATTTTAAATGTTTCTTTTTATCTCTTCATATGAGCGGTGCAGCCAAAAATACCATAAAAAATTCACTTTGATAGATGACTGCTCTAAGACTGCAGGCTAAGAAATAATTTTCATTATGAATTATCGCTACACACTAGCTACGATGACAATTTTAATGGTTACCATATTTAATAAAAAAAAAATGCACAAACTAAAATAATAACCGCAAACTCGACCATAAAACTTTCATAAGTTCCATTCATAAATACAATATATTATTTTACTAATACCCCCTTACTACTAACAAGGAAGGTATACCAAGCTAAAAACGCCAATTTCGATGAAAGCTGAAAATGTAGAAAAGAAAAATCTAAAACAGATATAACTCGAATTTTGGTCCTGCTCAAGAACTTAAATTGTATTTTTTTTTTTAAATTCGTGCTGTTTTGAATTTTTTTCCTTATTTTCGCAATAATTTTTGACATGCTACCGAACAAAAAAATTGGCAACCGAAAATCTGAAAAAAATCACACAGGTTGTCGTTTCGATAATCTTTTTTAATCTTTTTCCTTCGATTTTCTCCCAAATCAAAGAGTTCAGTTCGGAATACTTTCCTTCTAAGTATTCTGATAGGCCAAATGACCGCTTCCCTGCTTCAATAATTGCTTTGTTGGTTTGGGCTATTTTAACGGCTACAAACGGGATGGCATGGTATTGTTGCATGTTCTGTTTATTTTTACTGCTTTTTGGAGAGATTATACAGTCACGCATGCATTAAAATTATTTTAATAAAACAACAAGAGTCATAAAAAATTCGAAATATTAAAAGAAAATAATAAATTCCTACACTCCTTAAGAGTATTTATCTTGTACATACTTGTAGAATTTTTGTTGGCTTCTTAAGGAAAACTGCTGATGGACATTATCGTAAATGTTTAACTTTTAACACTTGGCAATTTCACACTTAACTATAATAACTTGTAAGATTAGATGTCATAACATATGACAGGTTAGGGTAGACCCTTTAAGATGCCTTAACAACAATCGATGTAATTGATTGTCAAGCTCATCTGGTTCTATACAATAACATCTTTAAGTTAATTCTGGGCGTTGAATGTAAAATTAGAGACTGCATTTTTTGTTTAACAGTACATAGTTTAAGCCGTATTTTCTCACCGATTTTCAATGGATAAGCGATAGAGAAAGGTTTGGTTTTTAAAATATATTTATGTGTAGTAACCTGTAGGCTGGTAATAATTATAAATTGTGTCATTAACACAATGCCAAAAGTAGCGATTTTTTGATCTGAGTTTAATCTCTTATTGAATGTTGTTATATTCCCAGCAAAACTTTGGTAATGGGTGCGCTATTCTCATGCGTTACCTTGTAATGATAGCTCGTCACCTTTTTCATTATTTGCAAGCATAAAGTAATAAGTTACTTATTATTGATTACGTAATATATGATTTATATATGTAAAGTAATAATTGAAATATTTTTGAAAATCTATTTTTAGATACATTACATAATGTATGTTTGTTTTGATAACACTAGCGAAAAAACGAAGCGCAACAATTCATTTAAGTTTAAAGCAATCAAATACTATATGAGTCGATAGCTCAGTGGGTAGAGTTCTTGGCTGGCAACCAGAGTTCCCTGATTCGATTCCCATCTTGACCACATTGTTTTTAATTACAAATATTTTAAATAAAATATTTGTAATAATTTTTTTTAATAAAAATTGCTCTTTTTTAAAAATCTATTTTTAGGCACCTTACTTTTTCCATTCTCGTTACCATATAAGTAACCCCTTACATTATCACCTCTAAAGTAATGGGTATATACATTACTTTGAGGCTAATCGCCTGTAAAATTTATCAATGAAGTAAGGTGTAAAGTAATCCATCGGGCCCTATGGCTATACATTACTTTACCCATTATTTGGTAATGTGCAGTTTTGCTAGGTTTTTAAGATAGACTAACAGTCAGGGCCTCTACTAATGAGGAGCAATGTGATGGAATTAGTAAAATAAGTTTTGAGTAGTGTTTGTGGACGATTGATTTGAATTTCCTTTAATTATGTCAGGAAAGACATCTGCTTCGAGTTTATTCCAAATAAGGCTGGTTCGTCCAATGAACGAGTTTTCTCTGTAATATGTTTTGCTATTCACCGGACACAAAGGAAAGAGATCTACGGGACAAGCGTATGTTGCAAACAAAAACACTTGCCCTAGGGATAACTTCACTTATCTTAAGCAAAACACTTCCCGTGTAAGTATCAGTAGAACAGTCTTATACAATCCGCATTCCTACGATGCTTCATTGAATCAATGTAGTTGTATACCCTACTGTCACTGATGAGCGCCGAAGAACTCCTTTGCACACGGTCCATAAGCTTTAATTTATATTTTATTTCACATACGGCTTGCACTACTGCAATGCGTTATGCGGTCCAAAATACAATCGACTACAAAAAGATGTGCTCTGTTAAATAAGCAAGTATTTCTAACATAAACCCGGGGTGTAGTGAATCAATTCACTTATCTCGGCGAAACACTTCCCATAGTAATATCAATAGAACAGTAATGAAATGTCCACATTCAATGAGTCAATGGAGCTTGAGAGCCGACGCTTTCCTTTGTGTATGCTTTAAAAGTTCCAAAATAGAACTTGTGTTCCATCTTAAGTCGGACACAGGTGATATAAGTTATAAAAAAATTGGATGAAGTGAATCACTTCTTACAGAAAACCAAGATACTTTATTGCTTTTTTAGACACTTTAAATATGATGTTATTCCAGCGGATAGCACACTGGATACTCATGCCCAGAACAAAAAAGAATAAATGTAATTAGTAAGTAACTCACAAAATTTATCGGCCGGTGAGTCGAGATATATTAACTTCTTTTTAATACGCGTATGGATATTCTTCGGCTGCTAGACGGAATTTAGTTTAAACTTCAATTGAATTCTGGCACCACTTGGAATTCAAACTTCACGCTTCTATTTCATGTTTCCTCTATTTTATGTTTCTAGAGTTTTCCTATACAAAATGCGCAAAATTCCCTTGAAATAAATTCTTCAGTAAAATAGAATATTTTTTTTACTTAGTAAGGACGTAGAATATTTTTGACATCACCCGTATATAAAAGATCAGAAACAGATCTCATTAGATATAATTGTACCAGATCTAATCAGATCTCAAAGTGGAGGACAAATTTAAGATCTAATTATATCTGAATAAATCTAGACAGATCTGGGGCACCGTATATAATCAGATCCAATTTGCTCTGGACATTATGACATTCCTATCAGATTTAATAGGAAATAAGAAATTAAAAAAAAACACTGTCCTTTAAGTGTATTGCATAAGCCATATCAAATCATATATGGCCAGGTGTAGGAATCATATTTAATTATATTTTAAAAGATCTGATCAGTTAAAGAGAAATATTTGTGTATTTTGTTTTATTTCTTTATGATTCCAAAAATATTTTAACCGATTCTATATTTTTACTGCAAATTCATATGCATGTCGATTTTCCAGGTGTAAAATTTTATGTCCGACGTTAAATTCGCTTTGCGTTAAATTTATTTAAATATGTATTTTATATTTCTTTTGTTTTCCTTTGCATTTATTTTTAAAGCAAATATAAATAATTATGTACGTTTGCACATTTTCATACTTAAAATAACTCAAAATGATGTTTCCTTTTCATTTTAATGTGCTGCATTATTTCCAGAAGACTGTAGGTATTCTTTATAAGATGAAGTATGTAGATGGAATATTTATATATATATTCATTTAAAAGCCTCAAGCGCCACACGCGCTGTTTTTAATGACTTCATTAAATACTTTAACTCTTTTAAATAAAACGGCAAATATAAACGAAATAATAATAACAAACTGGTAACGAAGGGTGTTTTTAAAACTAGGCGCTGTTTCTGCTGTTGTGTCCCTACTATGTTATGTACCGCGAGTTAAAGAAGATCAATTGTTTCACAAACAAAAAAAAAAAAAACAACTTCACAACTGCTGCACAAAATATGGTGTTAAAACACAGAGTGAATATGATGCTATATAATTATCCACAGTCTATAAGGAAGAAGATAAAATTCATTTAAATGTTTAAACGAAAATGATGTATGAGAGAAAAAGGTCAAGGACTATGAATAATAAAAACATTTATTAAATTATGGTATCTACTTATTTTGTTTTATCCTTTTTTTTTATAATGCAATTTGTGCAAGTATTAAACAAAATATATCTTGAAAACTTTGCAATATGCAAATTAGTGTAAGCAGAGTAATATTCAAAATTTTAATTATTTTTTTTTAAGTTTGCCAATTTTATTACAACGTCCGACAAAATAATTCATTTGGTTGAACACATGAGAAAATTCTATAAGTTGTTAAAGAAGAGCTTAACATAAAACAAATGTGTCTTTCAGTTTTTCTAGATATATTCACTCCTTAATGCAATCCTTGATCCTACAAGTAAAGCACCCTAATCTTAATATTCCAATTTTGATGAAGTTTTCATATGTGATAGCAAAAAAAAGGAATATGACTCACCTTTTCGGCCATTTTGGCGATCTAGGCGATGAAATAGCAGGAAGAAATTCGGAAATTTTTTAGTACTTTTTTTGTTCCGAAGCATGTGAAATTCTATTAAAAAAATAACACTAAAATATTATATTCGTCAAATGAGGAAGTTTGATTAGGGAGTACCTCCCTCTCAGTTTTGATCAAACCTCTCTCTTTTCTTTGCTCGCGAACCGGGGAATAATTTTTGAAAATTAATACATGTGGCTAGGGAGCGAATTCTTTCACTAACAGCAAATTTAAAAAAAGCAAAAAAGTACCAAAAAAATGTCTCAGTTAAAATAGTTTGTAAGTTAAAATAAGAGAAAATACCATTCAAAGGAAATGATATTTCATTTAAAAATCGGTCTACTTACTTTTCATTTAAACCAAATGGTTTTTGTTATTTATTTTTAACTGTTATTTAAACAACTAACACATCAGTAAAAACAAATGATTAATCAGTTAAAAATAAATGTTAAAATATTACTTACCAATTCCGCAAAAAAATAGCTGATTCTTCATTTATTAGTAATTCTTTCGGTTTTTTTGTATTTTTGTTTGTTTTTAATCCACAAACTGTATACTCACACAGTCTACAGACACATTTTGTGGGAAATTCCATATGTATGTATATGTGCTTGTGCAGTTCTGGTAATTTGAATTCTAATAATTTTGTTTATTAACAATTTAAATAATAAGCAAATTGAAATTTTTTGAATTGAATTTTTTTCAAAACAGACAGCAAACAAAATTTAAATGTCTGTGTTGTGGCTAAGTTTTTGTTAAATTTTAAACAAATTAAAATAACACTAAGTAAAATTTCAACTTTTGACAAACGAAAACCCTGGGATACGTTAACTTAATTTTGGGTCGTAGAATAAATAAGTGAAAAAACAATAAATTTATTAACAATAAATTAAGTCATTGGAAAACAATTTTCAAAAACTTTTCATTAAAATATAATCAAAAATTTGAGTCAATACAAACTGAAAAATCTCTTGATTTTGACCACTATTTTCTACGTCCCAAAATTAAGTTGGGGTGTCTTGGCGTTCTCCTGTGTCATTCTGACGTACGTAAAGTGTAATAAATGAAACTGAAGAAAATCAGTAAATGGCAGAAAATCATTTCGAACAAATGTAAAAAAAAGTTAAAATAATTATTTCTTTGGAAAATAAATGTATGTTCCCTTATTTTTAACCCTCAAAAATGCCTTTCCAACGATACCACACTTGCATAAGGTTTCTTTAGTTTAAATACCTTAAAAATCTAAAAACAATAAGAACTCCATTTTTGTACCCGTCTTTCCCACCTAGATATTCCGAGGTAGCCCGAAAGTCGACACAGTTTTTTTTTGCAAAACAAAAAAAAATATTTTTTTAACATAATCTCCTTTTAGCTCAATACACTTAGTCCAACGTTTCTCCAATTTTTGTATCTCTTCCAAAAAATAGGCTTTTTTGAGAT
Source organism: Eustalomyia histrio (assembly GCA_949748255.1). NCBI lineage: Eukaryota > Metazoa > Arthropoda > Insecta > Diptera > Anthomyiidae > Eustalomyia > Eustalomyia histrio. The sequence goes on from OX456524.1 coordinate 23,356,346, forward strand.
CCATAAAATAAGCATCTGTTTGATCAATAATTTCATCGTTGGAGCTTAATCTCCTTCCACCGAGCCATTTCTTTAGGTTTGGAAATAGGAAATAGTCACTGGGGGCTAAATCCGGAGAATATGGCGGATGAGGTACCAATTCGTAGCCCAATTTATGAAATTTTGACATTGAGACTACACACGTATGCAGCCGTGCATTATCTTGTTGAAAAAGAACTTTTTTCTTTCGTTTTTTTTAATGCTCCTTAAATCGGTCTAATAAGTTGGCATAATTTTCGCCGTTTATTATTTTTCCCATTTAAAGGTAATCGATGTGGATTATCCCGCGTGCATCCCAAAAAACTGTTGCCATCACCTTATTGGCCAACAAACTTTCCTTGGTCTTCTTCGGAGCTTGTTCACCCATTGTTTAGACTTTTGCTTGGTCTCCGGAGCTTTGTAATGGATCCATGTTTCATCTACAGACACAAAACGCCGCAAAAACTCATTCGAATTGCGGTTAAACAACTCCAAATAATCCTTTAAAGTTGTCACACGATTACGTTTATGGTCAATTGAGAGCAAACGAGGCACCCATCTTGCAGACAGCTTTCTTATATCCAACTGATCATTTAAAATCGAAACCACACTGCCATATGAAATGCCTACGGTATCAATAATCTCACGCACTTTTACTTTTTGATCGGCCAACACCATATCGTGGATTTTTCGGCATTTTCGGGTGTATTTACCTCAATTGGCCTTCCAGAACGTTCAGCGTCATTTGTACTTGTGCGACCACAACGAAAGTCAGTAAACCACTTTTTTACCATTGAAATCGATGGTGCAGAGTCCCCATAATATTTATCAAGCTATGCCTTGGTTTGATTGACGGTTTTTTTTCGCAAAAAATAATGTTTAATGAACACACGAAATTCACTTTTTTCCATTTTTAAAAAAATCCACGAGGTTGTATGTTTTGAACAGCTGTTAAACGCAAAGTAAATGACGGAACTTGCTCAAAATTTGACAATAGTCTATTAACAGGTGGTACTCGATGGGAGCAGTGTTGCATTTCATATAACTACGAGGGAAGTTCGAAAAGTTACGAACTTATTGATCAGCCCTCGTATTTCGAGCTACAAAAATTTTCAATTGCAAATATAAATGTTTTGTAATAAGTATTTAACAGATCTATCATGTGAAATCACCTGTAGACCATAAAAAATGAGTCCTTAATCATTTTTAATATTCTTTTTTTTTTCTTCTTCTTCTAAATTTAATTTTCAAATGCTTAACATCCTTGTTTTGATTTGATTGATTTTGTTATGAATTATTAATTATGATTAATGCACCTGATATACTCGTTGCACAAAGTTGTTTGTGGTTATGGCATTGCAACCTTTTGCCACATGATATTCACTTAGACGAACCAAAGATTCTTAGTCATAATAAATATTTATGGTATAATTTAAATTTCAAACATTGTTTTTTTTTTTGTGTTCCTACAAATAATTTTTATATTTTGTTGGATGACTGTTTTTCTTGTGTGTTTGTATATATATGCATTGCCCATACTTTGAAGACATCTGTATATACAGCCAAAAAAGTCCCTATAAAATGCGCTGTGTCCAGTAAAATGTCTTCAGAGTAAACGCTAGAATAATGAAAAGTTTAAGGACAGTCCCCAAAGTAACAAAATGTCTTCATAGTAACTTGTGGAACGAAAACCCGTCCCCGCAATATGTGCTGTGCACATATATATTTGTTTGTTTGTTTGTACAAATGGATGTTGTAGAATGAATAATCACTTTGTGGTAGTATTGCCAAGTCAGTTAAAGACAGGTGCTAACTGCGCCCAAATCGATCAAGTGAAAACAGATGAATACAATATTAACAGCAACAACAACAAAAATGCAACAACTTCCTAACCACAAAAATGATGATGATCATCATCATCATCACATCTTAACTTTTAAACTATACTTTCTGCATGACTATGGATTAGGGTGACCCTTAACATTTTCGATGTAAAAGTTGTATACAAGATTCGCGAAAGTTAGTTAAAATTAAGGTACACTCTAACCCATTTATTGTAAAATACATCTGTTGCAGAGTTTCAAAAGTATTGGTTAAATGGGTTTTAATTTGGGATGTCATGCGTTGTGTTTAAGATCATGCAAATTTTTCTAAATCAAAAATTATGTGTTTTGAAATCATGTAGAATCTAGAGACGATGGAATGCATTTTCTGGTCAGCTACGACCTTCATCAATTGTAAAAATTTGTTAATTAGCTTACGACTTAAAAGGAAAGAGCTGCATTAGAAATAATCCATGTTGATTTATTGAGTAGCGTTACTACACTCAGAAGTTAAAGTTAGTAGAAAAATGTGTAAACAGTTTTCAATCCCACTTTACTACTTGTACTGATTTTTAGTGAAAAAATAATTGTTTAGCAGATTTTTTTGTTATTTACATTTAACAAATTATAGAATTTTTACAGAATCTTTTAAAAATTTTTTGTTTGCTAATTTCAGAAATTATTTGACAAATTTTTAAAAACCGATTTACTAAAATTAGCAAACAAATATTTACTTATTTTAAAAAAGTGGATACTGAAGGAAATAATTAAAACTTAAATTGCCTTAAAATGTTAAAAACTTTTTTGGTGCTATAATCAGTCCTTAAAACTATTAAAATTTTACTTCTAAATTCACCTTAAAATTTACTAAAAATATTTTTCAAAACAAAAATTAATAAGTTCAAACAAAGCAATAAATTCGTTATGTTTTTTCTATGTTTTAAATTATAAATTTGTATATTCAACTTTGTAAGGCCATTTCAAAAATAATTGACTTAATTTGTGCATTTCAATTATTTTTTTTTTATAAATTAAAATTTTGCTATATATTACAATTCATTAAGTTTACTGCACTAATATTTATAAAAAAAACTTGTTAACTCGAGATAATTTATTTTCATAAAATTTTACATTTTAAGTAGCGGTTATTAACTTGCCTGCTATTTTCATTTTAGTTATGTTTAGGAAAATTTGTTGCTTATTTAAGCAGATCGATTTTAAATTGCAGTTTACAGCTATTTACTAAAATTTAGTAGTGCTTACTAATTTTTTATACTTATTTGATTGTACTAATATTAATAATATTTAGTAAATAATTTTGTTGATTTTAGCAAACTGATTTTTAATTCCACTTTACTAAAAGTTTACTAAAATTTTCTAGCGGCTACTAATTTTTTCTACTAATTTCATTGCTAAGATAAGCAAAATTTTCCGGAGTAAAAACAAAATTTTCAGTCGCCATTTTCAAAATTTTCAGTCGCCATTGCAGACTTTTTCTGGTGAGTGTAGGTGTGTGTAAAAATGATCTTTCAAAATGCCAACAGGCGTATAGTTTTTTTTGTCTCAATTGCCAGAATCGAATGTAATTAATCCCGTAATATTTTTCCGTGTTGTATTGCATCGGGTAAAAAATCCGTCGGATGACACATAGGTGGCGCCACTAATGAAAAATCCATATGATTTTTTTTGGAACTACCAACCTTCAGATGATACCTGTCAAAAATAAATGACAATTCGTTTATCATAAGTTACAATTGTTTTAGTGACGCTTCTTTTGCGATTTGGAAAACAATAGATTCAAAGCATGATTGGCAAGCAATACATTTTCATTATAACGGTAGTTGTCTATCACACACTGATTAATACCGATACGAAAATTTTAAAACTGCGATTCCAATAGTGACATGTGTCTTCTAATATCACGAGGTTTATTTCATAATATTACCTGTTAAATTGTTGCTATATCTGCAAAATACCGTTCCAAATCAGTGTTTCGGTAGTTTAGCGTTATTATAAGGGTAGTTTAAGATATTTCAAAATTGAACCCGTAAAACAGCGGGATAAACCCGGTTATACAAAAAGGCACTTACCTTTAAGGGAATCGCAATTTTTAAATTTTCATATCGGTCTTAAAGTAGGTGTCATAGCCAACTACTGTTTTTATGAAAAGGTATTGGATGCCAACCATGATTCAAAGTAATTCCGTGTGTTGGAAAAACACCGTTCAATCCAAAGCTTGGCTCGATAAGTGTTATTCGGACTCTGCTCCATCGAGACAGATGGTAGAAAAGTGGTTTGCTGCCTTTAAACGTGGAGGTACAAACATTAATGACGCCGAACGCTCTGGTCACCCAAAAAAGGTGGTGATACCGGAAAATAGCAAAAAAGTTTACAAAATCGTTTTTGTCAATCCGTAAATTGAAGTTGTAGGAGTTAGTTGCTACCTTAAAGATATCGGAGAAACGTGTCGGCTTTATTTTGCAAGAACATTTGTTTATGAGTAAGCTGCTTTTAAAATGGGTGCCGCGTTTGCTCACAGTGCATCAAAAACAACAACGTGTCGATGATTCTAAATGATGGCCAAATTGCAGAAATTACACTTTCAATTGCTTCCGCCCCCTAATTTCACCACATTTGGCTGCCAGCAATTTTTATCTGATTTCAGACCTCAAAAAAAAAATGCTCGCTGGAAAGAAATTTATTTATTTGGAATAAAGAGGTGATTGCCGAAACAGAGGCCAAACGTAAATCATTCTAAAGGCATTGGAGTGATTGTATCGCTCTTGAAGAAGACTATGTTGATAATTTAAGTCGAAGTTTACTAAAAAACTGTTGTTTTATTAGTTATGCTACGGATTTTTCACCCGATATGTTACTGCATTATTTGTAGATTTATTATTTTTTTTTTTTGCTTTTTAACTGCATTTTCAAAAACTTGGCATTTTAAAGCTTTTCCAGCATGCTTTTGTGCTATAAATTAAAAATATATTTTTGAAATATTTGTGTATTTTTTTTTATCAATTTTGGTTAACGGATTAATCGTATAAAATAATTCGAAATTTTGAGCATTTTTAGTTATTCTTATAAGTATTTGAAAAATTATTTGATTTTTCGAATAACGATTAACCGTTTGAATAACTCAATGTACATGTCAAATAAGCTGTCAGCTGACATGTGATTATTTTCTTGCTGCTTTTGTTTTAAATTAGAATTAATTTTTTAATATAAATTTTAATACTAATTTAACCAATAATAAAATATATTTTATTAAATAATTTTTGCCAATGAATTTGTTCTTTGTAGCCATGCCCTGCATATAATATAAAGTCGTCATCATCGTGAATCATATTATGATTATTGGATCTGTTTATATTTGTGGTTGGTGGTGTTTTTGCGTATTCAAGATCATATTTATTTCTTTTATTCCTGACTCTTTATAAAGTTGCTGCTGCGAGCAACAATAATCATTTAACTTAAAATATGATTTTAGTTTGCTGTTACTGCATTTGTGCTTACGCAAATTCTATTTAATGATGTTTGCCACAAGTTGTTACCACATCGCTGATGCATTGCAGAAATTGTTCATGTGCTTTTGGTTTGCATTTTGTAAGTGCTGTTAATAATCTGCATATAAATGTAATTCTGCAAAACTAAAATTGGCTTCCTCTTTTTTTTTTTTTGTTTTTTATTTTCAGCTGTTTCAGGGTAATACATCTTAATGCAACCATCAGACAAGTGAGTGTTTTATAATCATTAAATTGTATGCAATCGTTTTTGGTTGTTATTATTAATTTGTGAGACACCCTGTTCTTTATAAATATGGGGTAAAACATAACAATTGAAAATTATAAATGTATTAGCGACAGTTTTTTTTAAGATTTAAATCAGGTATAAAATTTGTGGATTTGTAAGACATTGGGACATATTTCTTTATAAAAAGTACCAAAAAGGCTCACATATTTTTTACAAAAACCTAAAAAGTACAAAAGGCTTACAAGGGTATAGCATTGAAAGATGCCTTTCTAACGATATCAACTGGGCATATGGATCCTTTGGATTAAATAACATTAAAAGCAAATATTCAAATCAAGGGCCTATTTTTGAATTCCATTTTGTGATCAATGAAAATCAGTGTAATTCTTGTCACTAGCTAGTTACACTATATATGGTCACCTCTTTTTGTCTTGTTTATCAATTTTTCCATGTGCGAAAAATCCTGTTGCATGGTGTACTGTATTTTACAGTTTTTAAAATGTTTGTGTATTATTTATAATAAAAATCAAACAAATTTGAGAATTATTTAAATTTTTTAAAATTACACTCTGCAACACATTTTGACTCATCACCGTCTGCCATAATGGTTCTAACGCGAAATGCAAATTCAGTATAGAGCAATTCCATACATACACATATTTTTTTTTTTTTTATAGTGACTGGTTTAGTGGTGGTGTACACCACTGTCATGTGACAAAATTGAAGAATTCTTCATAAGGGACCTCATTGAAAGTTGTTTTAAAAGCGATCGCAACGAGTGATAGCTCGTTGGAAAGGTATTGAATCAGGCTTTAATTGAAAAATAAAATTTTCCTAATTTTTCTCAGAAATTTACCTTTTTTCCCATAAAAATTAAATTTTCCCATGAAAATTAAATTTTCCGATTTTCCACAGAAGCTCCTAAATTTTCCGGCTAATTTTATTTTTTTTGTATTCCTCACAATTTTTGCTTTAAGAATCAGCAATAAAAAAATGGGCCCCGACTCCTTGTTTGGACAGGAGAAGAGCATTTAAGAGACCACCTTGTTCTCATTGTTTTTATATTTTTTATAATTGAATTATTTTTAATTATTTAACATTATTTTATTTTATTATTAAAAATACATTTTAAAAATTATTTTACAGTTAAAAATACATTTATGAAGAAAAAATCAATTTTTATTTAAGAGCCCCAAGTTGAGTGTGTAGTGAATATGGTCTGCCTGCCTTCACAAGATCGGCCATAAATCCATGGATAATAGCAGCAGTGGCATGTAATGGCACACCAAACCCGACTGAGGCTACAGGTCATAAAATGTTTTGTAAATTTTTTAAATTACCAGGTAATAAATATTTCGCCTAAAATGACACGTGCAGAAACAAGTCATAAAACACGGATTTTCCATAAATATGGCGAAATATTTATTACCTGGTAATTTAAAAAATTTACAAAACATTTTATGACCTGTGGTCGGCTTATTGGCAGTAAGCAATTAAGTCCCTCTTTAAAAAACATTTTATGATTAGTAGTTCACGCAAATTTTCCTATTAAAGAAAAGCAAATATTGCTTATTTTTTTTTACCTATTTTTTACCAAAAAATAAATATAAATACTTCACACACTCTGAGTCAAATTTCAGTTGAATACTAAACGTGAAAGTGTTAAAGTGTTTTTTTTTGTAAAGTAAAGAGTGAACCTGTAAAGACAATTTAAAGTAAAATGAATAAATTTTGCTGCAATCCGTTTAACAAGAGTGGACATCGTTCGAAAAAGATAAAAGTATTAAAATTAACTGGTGTTTCGAAGCGATACATGAATGAATTAAATATACAATACGGTGAAGAAGCACAATTCATTTGCCCCAAGTGTAAAATCGATTTGTCTCAATAAGCAAATGCATTGAAACAAATGCAACCACAATCCGAGAGTGAAATGACAATTGAACAAAATGTTTCATCTGATAGTGAGGCAGACATTCCGATGGTCAATATGTCTTTGAGTCCTTTGAATGAGGCTATTACCACTTTAGGTGAAACGCCTATTAGAAAAAGAAAGTTGCGAAGTGAAAAATACACGAAAGATAAAAAAGGCAAGGTTATGAGTGCAATCGCGACAATATTTGATGAAGGCTCTGATAACGAATGCAGTCAAGCAGATGACGTTGATGACGGCAAACAAATGATTGAGCAGTTGAAAAGAAAATTCAATTTAGCGACCACTTTTCCGGAGAAATATATCATTTTATCTGTGCTGCCTCAATCATCGTCTATACGCAAGATTTCTGAACAGTTTCAAACATCTTTTACATCGCGAGAAGAAGCAAAGAATTAGTTCGACAGAAGGGCATATTGGCGACTCCCACCAAGAAATTTGGCTCAAGGACCCTCAGCGAAGCAACGGTGAAATTGATTCAAGATTTTTACTGCAATGATGACAACAGCCGCGCCTGCCCAGGTACACGTGACTATGTTATCACACGTGAAGATGAAGAAAAAGTACACAAGCAGCGCAGATTATTATGTAATCTATACGAAGCATACCATCAGTTCAAAGAGAAATACCCAGCAGAAAAAGTGGGATTTTCTAAGTTTCAACCAATAGAATGCATGCTGGCATTAGACAGGCACGGAACGCATTCAGTCTGCGTTTGCATGTTTCATCAAAACATCAAATTAATGTTCTTTCCATGCAAGAAATTGAAAGTATTTCACGGTGAAATTGAAACATATAGGGACCTCCTGTCGAAGTCGTTGTGCGCATACCCCACGGAAAATTGTCATCTGTCCAAATGCGACAATTGTCCGAAGATTGACGAGCTAGAGCAATATTTGGCGGAAAAGTTTGAACAGCTGTTAATTCAGGAGGTGCATTTCAAACAGTGGATAATTAGCAGCGGCAGACGTTTCCTTGAGACCGTGGTAAAGCAGATTCCGAAATTCATCGAGGAATTCGGATTCAAGTTGAATGAACTGAAGGCGCACCATTTCATATCCGAGATGCAATCGAAATTTCTAAAGGAAAGTAAGGAGAAATTAGCCCAAAATGAATTCATTGTGATAAGCGACTTTGCCGAGAATTACACTTTTCTCGTTCAGGATGAAATTCAGGCTTATCACTGGGCAAACGACCAGTGCACGGTGCATCCTTTTTGCATTTATTTCAAAAACGAAGATAACGAACTACAGACCGTAAGCCTTGTTGTTGTCGCGGAGAGTTTAGCTCATAATTATGTGTCCGTTTATTTATTTCAAATGAAACTGTTTGAATTCTAAAGATCAAAATTCGATGCAATCGACAAAGTAACGTTTTTCTCAGAGTGCGCGGCTTCTCAGTACAAAAATAAAAAAAATTTTTACAATCTTTGCATAATTGAAGAAGAACAAAACTGCAAGGTCGAGTGGCACTTTTTTGCGACGTCCCACGGTAAGGGTCCATGCGATGCGTTAGGGGGAACCCTAAAACGCATGGCGACTAAGGCAAGTTTGCAAAGGCCATATACTGACCAGATCTTAAATGTACAACATTTGTTTTCGTGGATTCAAAGCAAGGAAATTGCCATTAACACAATTTTATGCACTCAAAAAGAACACGATGCCATGGAGCGACGACTTCAAAACAGATATAATAATGTCAAAACTATAACTGGAACGCAAAAGTTTCATTGCTTCATACCAAATATTTCTGATATGTCAATTAATGTAAAGCGGTACTCTTCGTCTGCCGACGTGCTAAATTTAAAGTTACTTTAATTTTATAATGATGCCAAGACAATTGAAATTTTTAATAAATATTGTAATTAAGTATAAGCAGCAAAATAAGAAAGATTTTTTCTTCATAAATTTATTTTTAACTGTAAAATAATTTTTAAAATGTATTTTTAATAATAAAATAAAATAATGTTAAATAATTAAAAATAATTCAATTATAAAAAATATAAAAACAATGAGAACAAGGTGGTCTCTTAAATGCTCTTCTCCTGTCCAAACAAGGAGTCGGGGCCCATTTTTTATTGCTGATTCTTAAAGCAAAAGTTATGAGGAATCCAAAAAAAATAAAATTAGCCGGAAAATTTAGGAGCTTCTGTGGAAAATCGGAAAATTTAATTTTCATGGGAAAATTTAATTTTCATGGGAAAAAAGGTTAATTTCTGAGAAAAATTAGGAAAATTTGATTTTTCAATTAAAGCCTGATTCAATACCTTTCCAACGAGCTATCACTCGTTGCGATCGCTTTAGTAGTTTTTTTTTAAACAACTTTCAATGAGGTCCCTTATGAAGAATTCTTCAATTTTGTCACATGACAGTGGTGTACACCACCACTAAACCAGTCACTATAAAAAAAAAAAAAAATATGTAGGTACATTATTTTTTGCTGGGCAATCGATTGAGACTATTTATTTTAAAATCGGAGAGGGGTCGTCCAAAAATTTGCCAATTTTGATCGTTTTCATATGGAATTGCTCTATAACTAACATAAAACACCCCAAATGTTTTGCCAAAGAATTTCGGATTTTTATTTCAAGATCTTTTGAAATATTTGACAAAAGTAATAAAGGGTGTCTTTTTACAGGTTGATATTTTTTATTAAAAATAATACACATAAAGACTTACGAAATGATTAATTTTATATTCTTATTTGAAAGCTTGTTATTTGGTATTTTCAACACATGTAAATCGAAACTACCGTTTTTTTAAGCGCATTCGGAAGGACGAATTTTCAATTTTATATTCGGCTAAAAGTGATAGCCAAAAATTTGTTTTTTTCATCACGATAAAATAATCGTTTGTTAATGATTTTTTAGATATTCTTGAAGAAGAAAAAATTACCTTCATTAAAAATAACTTTTATTTGACAATATTTATTCGTATTGGAAATGTAGGGCAGTAGAAAAAAAATACACAGTCTAAAAAACATAAAAATTTTCACCACTTTTGCTCATAAATTGGTACATACAAGACAATGAATTTTAAAGATGAGACAAGTATTTGAATAATTAATTCAAAAAGTTTTGTTTTTCTTTTTTTAATTTCGTAAGTTCATGTTTTATTTTAAATAAAAGTTCTCAATTCCTGAAAACACATCTTACAAAATTGTACATTTTAGTATTTAGCTACAATGTACTATTTTCCACAAATGATTTTAGAGGTGTCATCATATTTTTACTCACAACTTTTGAAAACTTTTGATAATTAACTGCTTGAGATTCCGCGGTGTGTTCGCCATTGAAAAATACAGATAGCTCAAGAGGCCATAACATAAAAATCCAGCTTACTTTGCAAAACCCTACACTCAGAAAAATAAAGTTAGTAGAAAAATTTGTAAACGGGTTTCAATCCCACTTTATTATTTTTGTACTGATTTTTAGTAAAAAAAAATATTATTTAGCAAATCTTTTTGCTATTCACATTTTACAAATTACAGAATTTTTGTACAATATTTACAAATTTTTGTTGCTAATTTCAGAAATCATTTTACAAATTTTTGAAAATCCAATTGCTAAGATTAGCAAAAAAAAAATACTAATTTTAAAAATATTATTTCTAATAATTAAAACTTATACATACAAACTTAAATTGCCCAAAAATGTTACAAAGGTTTAAAAAAGGGATCGGAAGTGAAGATACACCGACTCATGTCTAAAAAGAGGACATCGACTTAAAATAGCACTAAAAGGTTTTTTTAGTTCTAAAAATCAGCCTTAAAAACAATTAAAATTTAACCTTAAAATTAAAAAAAAATTACTAACATATTTATCAAAACAGAAACTACAAAACTAAAACAAAATGATAAATTCGTTCATGTTTGAACAATTTTTAAGACTTTTTTTCATTTTATATAAAATATTTTTTAAAAAATATAATCAAAATTTTTGATGCTCGACAAAATAAATTTAAACTTTGTACTAAATAATTAATTAATATAATTAATATTAATAATATTTAGTAACTTATTTTTTGCTGATTTTAGCAAACATATTTTAAATTCCAGTTTACAAAAAGTCTACTAAAATTTAGTAGCGGCTACAACTTTGTCTACTAATTTCATTGTACCACACGTCAGCAGACATGTGTTGCTAAGATCAGCAAAAAATACGGCTGGGCTCAAATTAGCGGAATTTCCCGTAATAACAGCAAAATTTTCAGTTCCCATTACAGACTTTTTTTTGGCGAGTGTATGGAGGTTTTGTATATTTGTTGGTGTACTTAAATTCTACATTTAAACCACTGAAAATCAAATTTCTTGTAGCACTGTGTTCTTGTGCTACCCGCTTAAAAAAGTTTATATATAATCATATGTGTTTTTATCTAATAATATATTATTATATATAAATACATATGACGGTATGCATTACCATGTGGTATTATGAGCATACGTATGTACATCATATACGTCCATACTTGGTTAAATATATGACAATAAATGATCTTATATATTTCCATATATTTTCGGATCCAATATTTGAGGGTATACGGACGAGGGCATCGTCCCTAAAATTTTAATAAAGGGATTACAAGGGGAAAATATGACAATAAAAACCAAAATTGTTAAGTCATCAAAATATCCCCCGTGAATTAATGAGCATCAACAAATTCGATCATAAATTTTAAAATTTATTGAATTTCCAATGTATTTAGGTGAGAAGTATTTAAATTAATTCCATATAGATCAGAATTTTTAAGCACTGGTTTCAAATGTCCAATTTTAAGTTTTAAAAAAATATTTTAAAGAAATTTCAAAAAATGTACTTTTGGACTTTAAGGTTTTATTAAGCATATATAAGAAGAGATTAAAAGTGCCAAAAAATTATGGGTTTTTTTTACTTTTTTAGTTTGACGAGGGCAGCGTTTTTATTTTGGCGGATTTCGAGAAAATAACGATTTTGTCATTTATTTGACTTTTAGGCAAGTTTTCCATTTGTTTTCAAAACAATATACAATACATCAATCCTTTAAATTATGGCGAAAAAGAGACACATTCATTTTCCACTGTTTAAGGTTAGAAGTCAAATTTTAGGGCTTTTTATAAACATATTAATACGAGAGCGGTTCAATAAGTCCGTGACTGTCCGAACTTCCCTCGTAGTTATATGAAATGCAACACTGTACTACCAATATATAATTTAATTATAATTAATATATTGTCAATGTTGTATAAGATTCCTTCATATTTGTGCTGAATGCAAATAGTCGCCAGCGTTATATTACATTCCCAATTTAATCACCTAACCTTTGATGTTATTGCAGTAAGTGAACATACTTTTATCGTCAACGGCATATAAATGATGAAATTCGGCTGGCGTTTCCTGTATGCCGTGGCGCTAACGTTCTGCTGTGTGAGTTTTCTGCGCTTCAAAAATCTTTATTCCGTTGGTTAATCCCAACATAGCCATAATGTAATCCATTTCGTTTTGTATTCATCATCATCGAAATTGGGCGTATAATCGGGATCTTGCACATTGGATGACAAAGAGAAAATACTTTATAGTGCCCATGCGGACATAGTCTCAGGACTCTGAGTTCTAGGTGATTCGACACCAGCAGCGCGTGGCACTGTACCACTTGTTGATAGACTACTGTCAAATTTTGAGCAAGTTCCGTCATTTACTTTTCGTTTAACAGCTGTTCAAAACATACAACCTCGTGGATTTTTTTAAAAATGGAAAAAAGTGAACTTCGAGTGCTCATCAAACTTTTTTTTGCGAAAAAAAGCAGTAAATCAAACCAAGGAAAAGCTTGATAAATATTATGGGGATTCTGCACCATCGATTTCAATGGTAATAAAGTGGTTTACTGACTTTCGTTGTGGTCGCACAAGTACAAATGACGCTGAACGTTCTGGACAGCCAATTGAGGTCAATACACCCGAAAATGTCGAAAAAATCCACGATATGGTGTTGGCCGTTAGATGAATAAAACTGCGTGGGATTGGTGATGCCGTAGGCATTTCATATGGCAGAATGGTTTCGATTTTAAATGATCAATTGGATTTAAGAAAACTGTCTGCAAAATGGGTGCCGCGTTTGCTCTCAATTGACCATAATGCCCGGGTGTACACGTGTGTAGTGTCAATGGCAAAATTCCGTGAATTGGGCTACGAATTGGTACCTCATCCGCCATATTTTCCGGACTTAGCCCATAGAGGTTATTTCCAAACCTAAAGAAATGGCTTGGTGGAAAGAGATTTAGCTCCAACGATGAAATTAGTGATCAAACAAATACCTATTTTATGGACCTCGAAAAATCCTATTTTTTTTGGAAGGGATACAAAAATTGGAGAAACCTTGGACTAATTGTATTGAGCTAAAAAAATACTGTGTTTCATTGAAAAAGTCAAGGACTTATTGATCCACCCTCGTAGAACAGATATTTCTAAAAGGATATTGATGAAACTGCTTGATATTATTTTCCTAGGTCTTAAAATAATGTTCTTATTTTATTTCAGAAAACTAACCCTTAAGTGCTGTTAGGGCCTTTATGACCCTATGATGAAAATTTACTAATAATAATCCCAACAACTGTAAAGCCATTTTATATAGCAATGATTGAGTGAGTTAAGCGGTCGACTACCACTCTGGCAGACCGAGTTCATATCCTGGCTAAGGCATTGCTTTGTTTTAGAACTTGAATTTTTATCTAATATTGTAAAACCAAATTTTGTATACATTTTTTAATAAACTATATAAAATTATATCTGTTAGAATTCGATTTGCCATTTTTTGGATCAATTTAGATTTAAATAAATCCCCAAATATATTGATTGATCTAAATTGATGTGTCATTTTTCGGATAAATTTAGATCCATTTAAATTCCCAAATATATTTTGCTAAATTTAATTTGATCTGCCGATCAAATAAGACCAGCTAGATGTTACAGCAGATATCAAATTGGAAAATGAAGAAATATTGCGCCAGAATAATTTTTTTTTTACTCGGGCATAGAAGTATAACAATTATCTAACTATTATGGAAATTCCTATATAAGATACATACATTAGACCAATTCTCTTGTATAACCACTCAAACTCAATCAAGAATGAAGAATTATCACAATTTTTGTACGAACGTATACGAATGTCTATGATTATAAAAATTGCTTCTGGGCTTAAGTTGAACTGCAAAAAAAAAAAAAAAATATAAAAATATACCTAAAAAAATTATACTGACTTAAAGAACTAGAAGCTAAAGAACTGGATCAAGAAACCACTACAAAAACAACAACGACGATGACTAGGATGACGACAACAACAACTACATACATACAAATAATAACTTTTGATGATGTAAATTCTTTAACGCGATTTATCTACAAAATGCAACAAAAACGAATTGCTAACTTAAATTTCAAATTTTTTAACAGACAAAGAGAAGCACGAATTATTACCCAGGTACAAATTGGTGATGGTGCAAAAAAACGAAGCACTGTCTAAGCGTTGGTTAAAAATGATAGCAAAAATACATTATTGAAACAGCAGTTGTTTTGAATCGAACTAATGAGACCCTCCGTCTGTCTGTCCGTGTGTCCATGTAAACCTTGCAATCAAACTACAGGTGGTAAATATGAAGATATTTGTATGCAACTTGATACATAAGTTTATATCGGCCCAGAATCCCTATTTGAGTGGTATTTAGACACTCAAAGCCCTAGAATGTTATATCGGGTTTTCCAATAAGGACTTGACAACTTTTTTTAAAATAAAACGCAAACCAAAACTTTATGATCGACTTGAAATACAATCAAAAAATTTATGAATAGAACTCGAATTCGATCATATGGCGAGCGCGGTCACGTCGGTAGCGGTCGATTCGTTGAACCCAATTTTCGATGACTCTGTCACACATTTCGGCCAAAACGGCCGCTATTTCACGTTCAATGGTGGCTCTGAGTTCTTCCAACGTCGTTGGATTGTTGACATAGACCAATTGACGGCCAATTGACTGGTCCATTTCTTGAGATAACACGCTCACCAAACTTACTCTTCAATAAATGGATTGTAACGCGTGCTGTATGGTTTGTTGCACTTTCCTATTAAAGCAACATGTCGTCCAAGTACATGTTTTTCAATTTGGGCTAAAAATAATCGGTAATCATGGCGCGATCACGATCGTTATTGTTGACGAAAAAATATGGCCAAATGACGCCGCCGGCATGCAAACCGCACCAAACAGTTATTTTTTGTGGATGAAGTGGTGATTCATGAATCACATGTGGATCTTCACCAAACCAATTGCGCATATTTTGCTTATTGACAAACCCATTGAGCCAAAAATGAGCTTCGTCACTGAAGATGATTTTGCTCTTAAAGTTGCGGTCACCGACTCAGAATTCCGGTAGCACATTTTTATAATTTGCATACGTTGTTCGTTCGTGTACTTTACCATGATGAAAATGTTGAGTTTATTAAAAAAAAGGAATGTAACAGTTAGATGATCAGTTAAAAAGTGCGTTCACAAATTACATTTAAAGTTGTCAAGTACCTATTGGAAAACCCTTTATATAAATGTTGTGGATGTGAAATTTAAAGAAAATATTACCATATTTTGTCCTAGTCCCAAAACCAATGTGGGGGTATGTGGGGGCTAGGTCCTAGTATTTGTTTTAATAAACTTCTATTTAAAATTATACGAATTCCATGCAATTAATATATTGGCAAAAGCCTTATTTTACCATTGTTACCAATGCTCCAAAATATAAACGTCCCACCAAAGAATGATGTTATCTTTCAAAAGCCACGCTTGTATTGCCGTCTCTTGTGCTTTGCCAACACTTTGCCATATGAATTTTTATAACTGGGACGCCGAGAGAGAAAATATGTAACTATAGTAGTTTTCAATAGAAGAACAAGCGCGTAGTCACCAATTGCACTATATACCAACAACTACAAATATATGTTTGAAGCTAATTTTTTTTTAACCATGTTTTACTAGTACTCATATACCACTGTCCACGTCCACCTCGTCAAGTTTCTACATCTAAAGCGAATTATAAAATAATAAATCATCGTTGTTTGCTTTGGCCTGAGGAAAGTCCTCAGTTCTCATTTACAATGTAGTACGTGAAACATTCATCTAAAAGACATTGGATACTCTGGATGTAAGTTTGACTTTCGAATTAAAAAAAAAAACTTAGAATTTATACTGGACTTAAAACATTTACCAGCTGGGAGAATGGATTTGGTGAATGTCTTTTATTTAGTTACCACAATTATTATTATTTTTTGGTGGCCATACAGTGTCTACAAAGTCACATACACAAATTGTTATGTTTGAAGTAGCAAAATGTAATAAAAATTATCACAAGAAATTAAAAAATAAAAAAATCAATGTGAGAGTAAGTGTTGGCTAAAACGAATTATTAGGCACCCTTAATACGTACTTAAAGGTTCTTTAATTGACTGCGGTACTTTAATAAAAAATGTAGGAAGAGTAAACCGTGTTGATGAAGGCTGTGCATTTACTGACAAAGTAGGGCTGTGTTGGGGTTTACTACGTCGAGTATTTTTTGGTGGCTGAATCTCATGTAAAAAGCGGTGCAGAAAGAGAGGATATATACAAAATAAAAATGGAAAGAATTAAATGGAGTTCAAAATTTTGTATAACAGAAATTATGCTTACTGATAAATTGTTTAACGATGTCAATTAAAACCTGAATTTATAATATCCACTGCAACAAGAATGACAATTAATCTAGAGGTTGGAGTCCCTCGTACTGTAATAGTTTAATGGTGCTTATAAAGATTGGATGTCGTTTGTTAGGCTAAAAGAATTTAAATATACACATCGGTTTGGCCATTCACTAAATAAATAATGGTATTCAAAATGGTACTGATGATCGTTCAGTTGAATGTGAAATATGGAAATCCGGAAATAAGTTTAATTATATTTACTGCTTCAAAAACCTGGTAACAAAACTATAGAATTAAAAATAAAAAAATGTAATTCTGCCACATTATCATATGATTTGTTTTATTTCTTCTAAAACAGCTACATGTGGCTATGTAGGGTATCAAATAAAATATACTTTAAGAAGTTCGCTTCAAACATCATTAGCGTTTCCCAGCAAAACTTTGGTAATGGGTGCGATATTCTCATGCGTTACCTTGTAATGATAGCTCGTTACATTTTTCATTATTTGCAAACATAAAGTAATAAGTTACTCGTTATTGATTACGTTATATATGATTTATAAATGTAAAGTAATAATTGAAATATTTTTTAAAATCTATTTTTAGATACATTACTTTGTGTTTTTTTGTAAGCAAAAGGGTAATGTACGTTTGTTTTGATAACACTAGCGAAAAAACGAATCGTAACAATTCATTTAAGTTCAAAGCAATCAAATATTATATGCGTCGATAGCTCAGTGGGTAGAGTTCTTGGCTGGCAACCAGATTTCCCTGGTTCGATTCCCATCTTGACCACATTATTTTTAATTACAAATATTTTTAAAAAAATATTTTTAAAAAAAGATTTGTAATAATTTTTTTTTATTAAAAATTCCTCTTTTTTTTTAAATCTATTTTTAGACACATTACTTTTTCCATTCTCGTAACCTTATAAGTAACCTCTTACATTATCACCTCTAAATTAATGGTTTTATACATTACTTTGAGGTTCATCGCCTGTAAAATTCATCAATGAAGTAAGGTGTAAAGTAATCCATCGGTCCCTATGGCTATACATTATTTTACCCATTATTTGGAAATGTGTCGTTTTGCTGGGTTGTTTAAAATATCGAAATATATTTAGAATCAATTTTAATTCTTTTTTTTTTTAAGGATTTTCTACTTAAAATAAATTTTTTCCCCATTTTGTATTGGATGTTTTAGATTTCCAACTTAAAGTGATTGCATTTGTCATTGAAGGCGCAGTATTTCCAAATTTTTACGTTCTTATTCCCGCAAACCATATTTTATTTTTAAAATTTTTAGCACATAATTTAAAATCGAAACCACACTGCCATATGAAATGCCTATGACATCAACAATCTCACGCACTTTTACTCTTCGATCGGTCAACATCATATCGGTCAACGTTCAGCGTCATTTGTACTTGTGCGACCACAACGAAAGTCAGTAAACCACTTTTTTACCATTGAAATCGATGATGCAGAGTCCCCGTTGTATTTATTAAGCTTTTCCTTGGTTTTATTGTCGGTTTTTTTCGCAAAAAATAATGTTTAATGAGCCCTCGAAATTCACTTTTTTCTATTTTTGAAAAAGTCCACGAGGTTGTATGTTTTGAACAGCTGTTGAACGCAAAGTAAACGACGGAACTTGCTCGAATTTTGACATTAGTCAAAATGTTAATGTTGCATTTCATATAACTACGAGGGAAGTTCGAAAAGTCATGGACTTTTTGATCCGTCCTCGTACTTTGAATATATTTGTAACAATTTTAGATCCATAAGTCTGTAAATTTCCATAAAGAACTCTCATTATTTATTCAACGTGCAATAGAAAAAATTCTCAATTCGGTTAACCATAAAATGCAAGTTCGCTTCATTTCATTTGGTTTCCTGTTTTTAGTGTTTTAATTCCACTTGTTCTCCTTGTTCAATGTTTTAATTTCAATTGTAGCCTGCTCCGTTCTATTTAGTTCCCTCAATGCCAATTCCTTTTCGTTTCCCAATCTTAGTGTTTCAATATAACTCGTTCTTCAGATTTCTATCCCAATGGGTTAAAGCAGGCCTTTAACGACGGAACTTGTTCCCATTTAGAGAAAATTCAAAAAATTATCTTATCAGGTAAAGTTCGTTAATGGGAAGACTTTTACATTTATTTATAACGTTTTTAAATGTGAAACATTTTTGATCATTTTTTTCTTCATACCGCAGTCATTTTAACTGCGGATTCCTTGAAATTTTTAGATCCGCAGTGTTGTATAAACAAATGTGATCAAGTGCGGAGTCCGTTGTAAGTTCGTATTTTGGAAACAGGTCTTGAAAAATGTTAAACTAACATCCCACCCCAACCAAAAAAATCAAAAAAAAAAAAAAACAAGTAAAAAAGGGCTAAATTCGGCTGTGACGAATCTTTGAATACCCTCCACCAATATCCTAAAAAGACGTTCTCTTCTGTTTTTGATACAAATAATATGAAAAAACTTTTGAAGTAAAATTATGTAGGTGAACAAATTTTTTGAGGTGAAAAACTTTTTTAGATGTGAAAAGATCTTTCTTGGAGGAAAAAAAATTTTGAGGTGAAAAAAAATTTTTGAGGTGAAAAAATTTTTCGTGGTGAAAAAAAATTTTAGTAGTGAAAAAATGTTTGAAGTGAATACAAAATATTTACTGCTAAGCGACTGGTGAAAAAATATGAGAAAATATTTTATGTACCAGTCGCTACTATGAAGTCGTACTAAATTTGTTTGGCCAATTTAGAGGCACCATTACATTTTCACTAGTTTTTTTAACCATGGACTGCACAACAAACACATTTTAAAGCATAGTTTTTGGCAAATACTCAATTTTGTTCCGGCTAATGGGGACTAGCTCTGCAGCTGAATATGCCTAATGGAGAGAATGCACTTTCTGATGCGCCACGTATTGATAAATAGTTGCAACGAATGTTCTTTATTTAAAAAAATTAAGTGTGTTTATCTAATGGAGAGAATACAGAAAAGAAATTAATTTGTTAAAGAAAGAACATGAGTTGTAACTATTTGTCAATAGATGGCCCATCAGAAGGTGCATTCTCTCCATTAGGCATATTTTGCTGCAGAGCTAGTCTCTATTAGCCATATTTTGCTACAATATGCAGTAGAGTATTATTGATTTTCTATTTTCTTCGTAACATAAATGAATATTTGCCAAAAACTATGTAAAATATATGTTTTATGTGCATAATATACCCTAATTTTTTAAATCAATATTCATTTAGATGTTTAAGAGCACAATATTGCACTTTATTTATGTGTATTTTTATGAAAGATAAAATTAACATAAATACACACTTGCCAATCACTCAAATGGAATAAAAAAAATACTAGTCTCCTCTTTTTTGACATAAAAATGTGAAACAAATGCTTTTATTACGTCAAACATTTGAAAAATTGACTTTAAAATTATATAATAAGCCTACTTGTAACATCTGAATGCATTATAATTTAAAGAATGTAGTTAATTTAATATTTTTGGTAAATATATTAATTGAAAGCCTAATCCAAGGCAATATCGACCTAGCCATGGGGCAGGGTATTGTTTCTCTGCGCCACCTATTCAAAAGTAGCGTCACTAAAGAAATTATGTATTTTGCTTTTTCTTTATATATAAATGTCTTTGGTTACAAAAACAAAAAATACATTTTATGGAATGAAACGAAAAACCAACAAAGCTTAACAGAAAAAATACATACAGATAAATTGTACCAATTTGAATGGAAAATTTAGAGGTACGTTATCATTTTCACTCATAACTTTTGAACCGCTGGACCGATTTAGCTCATTTTCAATACCAAACTGCTCGGGAGGATGTTTAATACATAATCTGGGTAAAAACATGCACCCCCGCTTGCGTCTTCGCGTCGTGATCGCCATTTCCCCAGACAGATAGACAGACAGACGGACATCGCTAAATCGACTAAGAATTGCATAAGGATCACGAATATATATACTTTATGTGGTCTTAAACCAATATTTCGACATGTTACAAACGGAATAACAAACTGATATATACCCTCACCATATATGGTGGAGAGTATAAAAATTGTTTTTCGCCGCATTTGCATTCAGGACTTCCCATCAAGCTCCTTCACTAAAATTTAGCATCAAATTTAAAAAAAAACTGTCGAGGTCAGTATTGGATTAAGATTTTGCGAAAATGTCTACTGCGCCATTTACCCCTTAAGAAAGTGAAAATCGCATCTTATTTTGAAAGCTGACCAATTAATGTATTTTCATCATAATTTTTTTGTTGGGTTAGAACCAGTTGTTTTGATAGCTTGGATTTTTTTTCTGTGTATTTTCTTGCAATTTTTCTTTCATTTTTTTTTTTTTTTTGTAATATTTTTGTTTTAAATTTATACACATATGGATAAAAAGATAAATGATGAACATTTTCATAAATTAGCATAAATATTTGTTAGTTAATGCTTTTTTTTTTGTTAATTTCTTTAACATATTGCTGTTGTTGTTGTGATGCACCAGAGGATGGATATTTATATATTCATACTATAAGCGGTGCAGTTAAACGCAGGTTGTCAATCATCTTCGGGAAAAAAAGAAACAACTAGCAAAATTGACTGTTGCATACAAACATGAACAAAATTCTGTTTTCATATTTATTTTTTCTTTTAAGTTTTGTTTTCCTTTTCTTATTTTGTGAAATATATTTTGCGTTTAGCTTAGGAGTAAGTAAGTGAATGTCTTTTGCAATTTTTATGAGTCGCAAAAAGATCAGCCATCGAACCAACCAACCAACCAACCAGCAGTCATCCTACCTAGCAACCATCCATCCATTTTATAAATAATAATGACAACAACACAAACAGAAAAGGGAGAGCTCATAGTGCAATGCATAAATATTCCTTGTTTATACTTTAGGACTGAAATACTCGTGGTATACTCATTTCTATAGAGGAGTCTTTCTAATGTATCTTTGTTGGCTAAAGTTATTGGTAATCTGTTTTTTTTTGTGCTTTAGTAGCTGCTTAAAGGGTTAACTACTTTGTTTGGTTACACAAATTTGTATGCATACTTTTTGTTCAATACGAATAATTTTTCATATTTTAAAATCAGTAAATCCCATTTTCATCAGCACATCATTTCATCATCTGGTTTTGACAACAATAAATATGTTGTATAAAATGTATTCATTTTTTTTTTATTTATAAATATTTAGAAAAAATTTGTATAAAAATATAAGCTACTGGTGTATGAAATCATAAAAAATCCTTGTGGAAAAAAATAATTTTTAATAAAAATTTAAACTATTTATATATAATATTTTTAAAATTAGCAGGTTTTTTCACAAAATTATTTTATTGCCTATAATTTTAAAAATGCTTTACTTTTTCTAAAAATTAAAAAAAAAAACATATTATTTTCGAGATTTGTTGAAATTGACGTTAGATACCTTTTATTTCTCAAGTGTTTTGAATTCAGAGAAATGGGTACCACACTTAGGTACACCATACTAAAAATCTAGAAAACGTTAAGCTTGAAGTCATTAATCCATCATTTCTAGAATCGATGGACACACGGAGAAAACAGATTCGTGCTGACAATCGTATGGTTCGGATGTGGTAACCAAGTATTTTGGTTGTGACAACAGAAAACCAATTGAAACATGAGTAATTTGACTGCGACAACAGAATTTCGTTTGCCTTAATAACAATTCGGTAGTCACAAACGAAATATTTGGTCGCTGCAACTGAACTTTTCGATTGGCAACAAATTCGGTTGCAAGCACCAATCTGTTGTAGCTGTGCATTTGAAAGGCGAAAAACGAAAAAAAAAACAAAATACTTGAAATGTACACCCAGAAAAAATATTGGTTCCAATTCGATCAAAACCATTCAAATTTATTTGTGAGGATAGCAAACATATGACATTTGGAATTAAAAAGAGGAAAAATGAACCAAAAAAGAATACAATTATCCAATTATTGGTATTTCCAAACAACTTTACGAATAAAATTTGTTTAGAAATTGCGTACAGTAGAAGCAACCATTTATTTAGTACAACCCATCAAATTTATTAAATAATTGTAGATATTCGAAAGTGTTAACTACAAATACGGTTATTCTGATCGAATACATTATTAAATTAGGGTATCAGTTGAACCAACCGAATTGTGGATTGTATTGATTATAGAAGCCACTAACGATTGGTAATTGTAAACGAATTTCGTGCTATAATTATTTTCCTAACAAATTATTTAAATTCAAAATTAGTCATTAAAATTTATAATTGTTTGTAGGCTAGTGGGTAGACAGCTAGCCTAGTACTCCTAATTTCCCAGTTCAAATCCCAGTAAAGGCAAACATTAAAAATAAATAATATTTTTTTAATTAAAATAAAATATTCAATTGTTTTAATAACAAATATACCAAAGAAAACTTAAATTGAATTGTGGTGCAGTAAGTAAGAGGGCGAATTATGCTTCTGAATGTCTAAATTCGATACCGGAAAAATTTAAAAATAAAATTTTTTATAATATGAAATTTTCGTGGAACGTAATAATATTTATGTGGAATATAATAATTAAATAAGACAACTAAATATAACTAGGCTTTTACAACTAAAAATATAATTTAATATAAAGATAGTTGTCGTAACCGCCAGAATTCGATTGACAACAAATTCGGTGGCCAAAACTGTTGTACAACTGGGTGTACAAGAGTTTCTTCACTAATTATTTATTTATTATTTTATTTTTCGTACACTGAAAAAATCGATGCGACATATTTAATATAAATCTTTTGCCCTGCGGCAAAGGAAAAAAATTACCTGTTCCGCGATAGGTGAAAACTGAATCGGTTACGAGAATACATATCACGAGATAGGTGAAAAGAGTACCTTCTGTTCAATTAGCTGCCACGTGATCGCTTTAAAGTCATGACATGTTCTTTTAGACCAGTCCTGTGACATGTCACAAAGGGCAATTTACCACCTCCCAGGCCAAGCCCATGTTAAAGTGACCGGTCCCGTTACCGGTCCCTAGTACAATGAACCGGTCACGTGATATGTCCTGGCATAGGTCCTTTTCCCGCAGGGTTATATATAAAATAATTTCTGAAGTTGTGCATCAAAACTTTTTATTCAATTAACTTTGTAAAAAATTAGCTTTATGTATTACTTTTGTAAAGTAATTTTTCATAAAAATTATTTTTATTAAAAAGTACCGTCATAATAGAATTTAAAACAGTAAACTAAAAATTAAAAAAAATTCCTATACTTAACTCGCAAATTCAAATCAAATGATATACTACCTTCAGCTTCGAGTTGGTAAAAAAAAATTAAAAATCGCCACAAATTTGGTTTCCGCTTAAAACTGAAATCAATATTACGAAATATTTGCTAAGTTGCGAAATCTTTGAATATATTTACAAAAATACTGAAGAAAAGTAAAATTTTTTCCCAAAATGTTTGTGAGTAATTCCATAAAATTATTTTGGCATTAATTTTGAATTAAGAAAATAAAGTACTTCTACCAATTGCAGTCTTCCGATCTGCAGTCTTCCGAGCAGACTTGCAGATCGGATATGTGCCATCTCCGATGTACTAGCTAAAAGGGAAAGAAAAAGCTTGCATATATTTTTGCAAAAATTTTCCAAAATTTAATACTACCAATATGAATGGAGATTATTTGGGTGTTTATAAAAAACATTTGGAATCTCGCCAATAAAGACATACGAAAAAAGTATACTTCCCCACAAATTGTACTGGCTGAGGGTGCAATAAATTATGTCAATTCATTTGAGGAAGCACCTTCCTGGGTATCACCCATTCTACACCTCATGACGATGAAACATTCAGCGACAGTGATTTTGATTGGATACTGTAATGTTGCAAAAATAAATATGTATATTAGCTTGGGTCGATTTAGCAATCAATTTTTCGATAGCTTTTGGCATGAGAAACCAAATTCCATTACGACATCAAAAAAAATCATTTTCGAGGCAACCAAATTTAATTTTTGTTGACTTTTTCTCAATTTTTATTTTTAAGGTTTTTTTTAGTAGGTAATAAAAAATCGCCTGATTAAATTTTTTTTAAATATAAGCTATCCAAGGTGAAATTGTACGCTCAAAAAGATGGCGATAGCAGTTTTTCCCAAAATATTTTTCTTGAGGCTTTGGACGAGCTTTTGTCGAAAAGTCGATTTTTTTTACGCGTTAATTTTTATGTAAAGTTACGAGTATGTTAAAAAAAATCGCTGATTTAAAATTTTTAAATATATCACTTAATAATTTTTTCGAAAAAACAATTTTTTTAGGTTTTTTAAACGAGTTTTTTAGGTTTTGTTTTGTTATTTTTAAGGCTCCAAACCAATTTTCATTTCTACAGAAATTCACACGCTAAAGGCGTTTGTGATGTCAGTTTTTCGAAAACTACGAATGAGACTACTCTTTTCTTGATGCGGTCCTATACGTACGATTCTCGTATTTATATTATTTTGTATGTGGCAATGTATATTTGTATGTATTGTATGTCACCTTGGAAAAGTAATATTTAAAAAAACAAATTAAATCAGCAAATTTTTTTTATTACCTACTAAAAAAAACCTTAAAAGAAAAAGTTGAGAAAAAGTAAAAAAATTGAAATTTGTGAGCCTCGAAAATGATTTTTTTGATATGTCGTAGTGGAACTTTTTTTCCTATTGAAAAATCGATGGCACAATATCGACAAATTTTAGTACTTACAAATCGGTCCACCCTAATGTATATATAATACAGTTATTGCCTTAAGTTCTTATTTTCCAACTGCTCTGTAAGCATTTTTTTTAACAAATTTTAAAATAAAATTTATAAAATTTTGCTGCAAAATGTTTTTGTTCACCAAATTTTCTGCAACATTGTTTATACCCACCTTTTTGGTAAATACACGGGTATTTACCCATTTTTACCAAACTTACCTATTTTACCGCACTCACAATATATTTTCCGTTACCGACTGTAGTTTATTTAAGAAGTAATACGTAAAGTTTGTTTTTAAATGAAGAATCAATTGAAATTCATAGAAATATATTTTTTAACTTTTTGAATCAGTCATTCAAAAAACAAACTATAAAAATTTACAGACATTCAGTAGGAGTTGATATTTTCAGTTAAATGTAAAATTTTATGTTTTCTGTTTCAAAAATAAAAATGCATATAATTCCTTTTTGTTTTTATATATACAAAATTATTCCAATAAAAATTACACGAAATTATTCAAATATACATGCATGTGTTGTGTTCGGTTTTGTAATTACACACAAATAAAAAAACTTTCAATTTGAAACTTTTTGTTAGTAAAAATTTGATGGTTATTTTAAACGACTTTCTATTGTTTTTACTTTTGTCGATTATTAAACAATGATTGAAAATAAACAACAAAATGGGTTGAATATAATGAAAAATCAGTAGTCCTCTTTTTGATTGTATTTTCGATTAATTTAATATGTATTTTAAGTTATTTTTAACGAAATTATATTGTGAGTGCGGGTATTTACCATTTGTGTATTTACCCTTTGCCCATCTCTAAATATGAATTTCTTTTTTTTTAATTTTGGTATATTTTTTAATTTTTGGCAATTTTAAATATTTTTTTATGTTTTGCGACTTTTTTAAAATCAGCGATTTTTTTTAAATCTTAGCGGTTTTTTAAATCTTAGCGATTTTTTTAATTTAGCGATTTCTTTTTATTTTGGCCATTTTTTTCATTTTCTCGATTTTTTTTTCTTAACTAACGATTTTATTTCAATATCAACAATTTTTAAATTTTACATATTTTTTCATTTCAGTAAGTTTTTAATTTTTATATTATTTCATTATGCTGTTTTTTTTTTTTTTTTTTAATTCTAGCCTGTTGAAAAAATCGCTGAATTTAAAAATCAATTAGCAGACTTAAAAAAAAGGAGCTAAAATTTATAAAATCTTTAAAATTGGAAAATCGCTAAAGTTTAAAAAAATTATCAAAATTAAGCAGCAGATGGATGTTTTTCAATTTGATGATTTTTTTTTTTTAATTTTAGCAATTATTCAATTTTAATTATTTTTAATGTTTAGGGGCTTTTTTAAAATCCACACGCAGAGAAATAACATGGTTGCAATATGATCACTGCAACTATATTGTGCTTGCTGCAATCGGGTATGGTTGTCACAACCAAGTTATTGGTTATAAACATGATCGCTACCATCATTATTTAGTAAATATTTTACTATTTTATGATTGGCACCTTTTATATTATATCATGATTGGCTGTAACCATACTGTGGTAACAAAAATTCTGACTATGAAAAAAATATGATAATGATGCAACGATAAAATGCTGGCAACAACCAATAAATAATTATACAATAAAAAAAAAAAAAGAAAATTTCTTAAAGTCTATGATTTTTCCTTAACAATTTTTCTTCAAAAAGTCCTTAATATTAATTTTTTTAGAAAAAACATTTCTAAAGGAAATATTCTTAAATTTAAAGAGTTTTTTCATAGTTTCTAAGAACTTTACCTTTAAGAAATTTTCTTAGATTATGGATCATATAATGATAATCCCGGAATCATAATATAGTTATGAGGGAGAATTATATGATAACATTTTGAGTATACTATGATTACGTACGATCATATAATGATAAATTAATTATAAAATGTTTATTTAGGACCATAATATGGTAATTTTTGAATTATAATACAACCATATTATGGTAAAAATATGTTTATTTTATTATAATAATATAGTACGAATATGGTTGGCACAACCATAAACCCAAAAATATATGATGCTCTTCGAATATGATTGAGCCAACCATGTTGCAGTAATGGTAAGTAATTTTTTATGTTGTCCGTAAACTCACGTAATGTCAGTCAATTTTGGTATTTATTAGGTTAGGTTGAAAAAAGGGAATCAAAAGTGAAGATACTGTTTACAATCGACTCATGTCCAAAAATAGCACATTGTGCCCTCTCATGTAGGTTAGGATTTTATTAAGCATCAGATCACTCCTTTACCTTTCGCTACTGCATATGATTAACGATTTTATGTAATAATTATTTATCAATTATACGTAAATTAAAAATAAAATGCTTGTTTTGTAAAATTAACAAGTTTTTAGTTGATAATAAGTAAATACATATTTAAAAAATATAGCAGAATTTGATGTATTTCAACGAAAAATTGTAGCTGAGAACTTGTTAAATTGCAAACATTTTGCCTGTTACTCCATAAAATCATCTAATTTTTTCCTAAAAATAGTGACAGATATGTTATTGTATCCGAAATTTTCGAAACTTGTGCTTGTCATGCATATAAAATCACTGGTCGAGATTGTTTGACCATATGAGTCATATATGTTTTTATACATATATAATTTTATTTATTCTATCTTCCTTCCAAAAGTAACAAGATCCTGTAGAATTATCTTTTTTTTACTAAAAGTTGTGTTGCGTTTGCGCGTTTATTGTTGTCTCATTGTTATAAGAATTTTGGTTTTTTTAAAGGTTGTAACTTGTATTTTTTTTTCTGGTTGGTTGGCATAAAATGTTAAAAACTTGCAATAAGGTTTTTTTTTGTTCTTAAATTGGGAGAAAAAATATGCGTGCACCCGGTCAAATCATATGTTAGTCATATATGCTTATGGGAAGTAGTTATGTATAAAGTAATATTGCAGCTTTCAAGACCCTTTTTCGTAAATTGGGAAGGATAACGAAGAGCAGCCATAGGTTTTTACAATGCAAAAATTATACACTCAATTGAGTGGTTAAGTTTAAAAAATGTTCCTTAAGTTATTGCTTCCAAATCAAAAATTATATGTACAGGGGACGTCTTTAGCAACAGGATAAAGCTTTCTTAAAACATATATATACGTCTTACGCAGCTTACAGGTAAAACACATTTGCATACATTTTCGTACACAGAAAAAATTATTGCCAAAAAAATTTCAATTACATTTTTTTTATGTTTTGTTCATTTTCATATCAATTAAATTTTTAATTGATAAACAATAAACACTATTGAAAACATATAAAAGTCATATTATTTTGATTTATTTATAGCTTAACTTTTATTACAGTTATTTAAACTTCATCTAAAATCCCTAAACAAGAAAAAAATGGTTATTAAAAATATTTTTAATATTACACGTAAAGGGTGTTCCAAGAAGAACGCAATTTTTAAATTTTAAATAAAACACAGATATTAAAAAAAAAATCGTGAAACTTTATTATATTGTAAAGTAGACAGAATGAGGTTATGTATGGAACAATATATCGTGCAGATGGCCGCCGCGGCTTTGCTGGCATGCACGCGATCTTTTAATGAAATTTTCAATGACCGTTTTGCATGAATGCTGCGGTATTTCATTAATGCAGCGTCCAATTTCCTCTTTTAAGGCTTGAGTCGTCGTCGGCTTATTCGCGTAAACCATCGACTTCAAAAAACCCCAAAGAAAAAAATCTAATGGTGTTAAATCGCACGATCTGATCTCCAAAACGCGAAATAACACGACCGGGAAATGACTGATGCAGCAATTGAATTGTTTCTCTGGCTGTATGACATGTGGCGCCGTCTTGTTGGAACCACATGCCCTCCACATTCATTTCTTCAATTCTAGGCAAGAAAAAACTGGTTATCATTTCACGATACCGAACACCATTGACTGTTTGCGCTTGACCTGCCTCATTTTCATAAAAAAAAGGTCCAATGATTCCTCCAGCCCAAAAACCACACCACACAGTGACACGTTGAGGATGCATTTGCTTCTCGTGAATCACTCGAGGATTTTCCTCACCCCAAATGCGACAATTCTGCCCATTGACGAAGCGATCAAGATGAAAATGGGCCTCGTCACTGAAGATGATTTTATCGGCAAAATCGGCATTTTCATGTTGTCTCTCCAATACCCAATTAACGAACTCCCTTCGCTGTCCATGGTCAGCTGGCTTCAGTTCCTGAGTCAATTGAACCTTGTATGCATGAAGATGCAAATCTTTCGTCAAAATTCGCTGCAAAGTGGATTTTGAGACACCAATTTGCTGAGCTCGGTGTCGAATTGAGGTGGATGGAGTTTGAGCGACATCATCACGTACAGCTGCGACATTTTCGGTCGATCGACCTGGTCGATGGCGCGTTGTTGTCTTTACATCACTAACAGACCCAGTTTCGGCAAATTTATCCATTAATCTCTTTACACTTGACTCTTTTGGAGCATTATTGTGACCCCAAATTGATCGCAATTTGCGAACTGTAGCCGCAAAACTTTCACCATTTTGGTAAAACAATTTCACAATGAGAATGCGTTGTTCATTCGTGTAGCGCTCCATTTTTACTAACCTCGTACCTTCTAGTAGCAAACAATAACAATTGTTCAAATGTCAAACAATGACACTTCGAATGTTGCCAGATTTAAAAATTGCGTTCTTCTTGGGACACCCTTTATTAA
The DNA here is from genome assembly GCA_949748255.1 of Eustalomyia histrio. Taxonomy (NCBI): domain Eukaryota; kingdom Metazoa; phylum Arthropoda; class Insecta; order Diptera; family Anthomyiidae; genus Eustalomyia; species Eustalomyia histrio. The sequence continues at coordinate 23,387,025 of OX456524.1, forward strand.
TAACAGCGTCATAACTTATTTTTTTTTAAATAGAACACCACTCATTGTTTAAATATACAAAACCAACCTAGTCTATGTGGTGTTTGTATACATCAGAGTGTATACATATCAGAGCACTGCAACTGCTGATCGCAAAACGTTCATACGCAATCAACACAAGAATAAATATGTGTTTGCGTTCAAAAACTGAATATACTCCAACACATATATTTTTTGATGATTTTAAATCAATCAAACAACGTGCAAATTGTTGTGTCACTGATTTATAATCATCGGTCGTTGTTATACCATTGATTTTATTCTGTTCATTCGAGCCAACAATAATTATTTTGATGTAGAATAAATCACAAAAACAACAAACAACGTGTATGAGTGTAATCATAATTAAAACAAAATAGTTTCTTAACTATAAAAAAGTGGTGGTTTTGTAGAAACACATTTCATAAATGGTATATGTACATTAGGGTGGGTCTAAAATACGTTTTTTTAGAATTTTTATTAGTAATACTAAAAATATTATGCTTTGTGAAAATTTTTGTTTTTTAAATTTAGGTCGATATCTGAGGCTCGCTCAATCCGGTTAAAGTTAAATATTGCCTAATTTTCCCATCAAAATAGATGAAAAAAAATTTAGACAATATTTAAATTTTTCCGTATTAGGCAAGCCTGAGATATCGACCTAATTTTTTTTTTCCAAAAAAATATTTTTATTTTACAAAAAAGAATATTTTTAGTATTGTATTACTAATAAAATTTCGAAAAAGACGGATTTAAGTCCCACCCTAATGTACACAATATCATTTATGAAATGTGTTTATATTTTGTTTTTATTATGAATACACTCATACGCGTTGTTTCATGTTTTTTCTGATTTATTCAACGCCGACTTTTTGTTGAGTGATTACATATGCATAAAAAATAATTGACAGATGATCCCAATTACGCGTTCGGTAACATGATGCTGATTTTATTCTACAGTGAATTTTGTTGAATTATTAAATGTGATCAAGAATTTTTGTGTATGATTAAATCAAGAAAAAGTTGATTTTGCAGTTCTCTGATACACATCAGTGTTGCCAGATAAGGCGATTTGCCTACAGATTTGAAAATTTATTGATAAAAAAAATTAAATTTGCATAGATTTTTCAGATCGATAATCGAAAGCTATTTCTGCTAAATTAATGACGTTTTGGTATTAATGGAGAACTTGATTATTCATTTTATTTCATATTATTAATTTTATGAACATATAAATAAATTATAATCACTTCATATCAATGATTCAATTTTGACTCGATTAAATAATTTGTTTTGTGATTTTGTTCGGGAACGATTTTTGTTTATTTGATTTGTTAAAATTTTATCAATTTAATTGATTCTATGAAAAGAATCAACAAAAATTAAATTGATTCTTTGAATTGGATATAATTTTATTTGCCAATTGTGATTCTATTAGCAAACGTAGACTGAATGTCTTGTACAACAATATTATCCGTTATGTATATGGAATAAGAAAGTATGACGAAATTTATATAAAATATTATAGCGATTTTAATAAAAAAAAAAAATAAAAGACAAACTTAATATTCAAAATAAATATATGTTTTGTTTTAACATTTTTTACCCAAACAAATATAAATTAGTAAAACCTTAAAAAAAAATTGCTGTGCCCTTAGTTTTTCCAGCCACTGAATTTTTTTTTATCAAAAACAATGTATAAACAATTTTGTCTGATCAAATATGTTTGTTAATTTTTCAAATCCTTACAACTTTTTTAGTCAATTAAGATTCCATACTTAAATACCCAGCAAAACTTTGGTAATGGGTGCGATATTCTCATGCATTACCTTGTAATGATAGCTCGTTACCTTTTTCATTATTTGCAAGCATAAAGTAATAAGTTACTCATAATTGATTACTTAATATATGATTTATAAATGCAAAGTAATAATTGAAATATTTTTGAAAATCTATTTTTAGATACATTACTTTGTGTTTTTTTGTAAGCAAAAGGGTAATGTATGTTTGTTTTGAAAACACTAGCGAAAAAACGAAGCGCAACAATTCATTTAAGTTTAAAGCAATCAAATATAATAAAGGGTGTCCCAAGACGAACGCAATTTTTAAATCTGGCAACATTCGAAGTGTCTTTGTTTGACATTTGAACAATTGTTATTGTTTGCTAGTAGAAGGTACGAGGTTAGTAAAAATGGAGCGCTACACGAATGAACAACGCATTCTCAAGGTGGAATTGTTTTACCAAAATGGTGAAAGTTTTGCGGCTACAGTTCGCAAATTGCGATCAATTTGGGGTCACAATAATGCTCCAAAAGAGTCAACTGTAAAGAGATTAATGGATAAATTTGCCGAAACTGGGTCTGTTAGTGATGTAAAGACAACAACGCGCCATCGACCAGGTCGATCGACCGAAAATGTCGCAGCTGTACGTGATGATGTCGCTCAAACTCCATCCACCTCAATTCGACACCGAGCTCAGAAAATTGGTGTCTCCAAATCCACTTTGCAGCGAATTTTGACGAAAGATTTGCATCTTCATGCATACAAAGTTCAATTGACTCAGGAACTGAAGCCAGCTGACCATGGACAGCGAAGGGAGTTCGTTAATTGGGTATTGGAGAGACAACATGAAAATGCTGATTTTGCCGATAAAATCATCTTCAGTGACGAGGCCCATTTTCATCTTGATGGCTTCGTCAATAGGCAGAATTGTTGCATTTGGGGTCAGGAAAATCCTCGAGTGATTCACGAGAAGCAAATGCATCCTCAACGTGTCACTGTGTGGTGTGGTTTTTGGGCTGGAGGAATCATTGGACCTTTTTTTTATGAAAATGAGGCAGGTCAAGCGCAAACAGTCAATGGTGTTCGGTATCGTGAAATGATAACCAGTTTTTTCTTGCCTAGAATTGAAGAAATGAATGTGAAGGGCATGTGGTTCCAACAAGACGGCGCCACATGTCATACAGCCAGAGAAACAATTCAATTGCTGCATCAGTCATTTAAAAATTGCGTTCTTCTTGGGACACCCTTTATAAACGTCGATAGCTCAGTGGGTAGAGTTCTTGGCTGGCAACCAGATTTCCCCGGTTCGATTCCCATCATGACCACATTATTTTTAATAACGTTTGAAATATTTGTAATATTTTTTTTTTAAATCTATTTTTAGACACATTACTTTTTCCATATACTTTTTCCATGAGGCTCATCGCCTATAAAATTCATCAATGAAGTAAGGTGTAAAGTAATTCATCGGCCCTATGGCTATACATTACTTTACCCATTATTTGATAATATGTGGTTTTGCTGGGTATTTAGGTGGTGACTTTAAAAAATTATCGCTTTTATGGGAATCTTTAATGTAAATATTCTGATTATATGTTTGTGGGAAGACCTTCCCCTGTGTAATTTTTTCATGTTAGACCATTACAAGGTACCAAAACAGCAACAACAATATTTCGCATATTTCTAGTGAATTGTTCTGCATACACCTCATTAATTCTAGTTTTTTGTTATTGTTGTTGTTATTTTGTTCTATAGTTACTGTTCGCCAGTATTGTTATTGTTTTTATATAATATTTTTTATTTTTTTGCTTTGTTTTTCATATGCCGTTGTTGTTGTATGTTGCACTTACAATATTCTTTTGCAAACGCACTGCATAAATGTGGAAATGATGCTGCTGTTGCAACGAAACGAAAAAAAAAATGGTTATAATAAAACTTTGTTGTTCCCTTCCAGGTTTGAGATTTATTTCTTTATTTTATTTTACTCGCATAAAGAGTATGTTGTTGTAGTAACTAAATGTAAGCAGATACAAACCAACGAAAAAAATTATATTACCTTTTTGAAGATGCTTAACAAGATTTCGATGTCGTATATTTAATATAAAAAAGAAATAAAATATTATTCATAAAATATATTTTTTTTTTGTGTGTGTTTTGTTATCACATGTATGCACATTCATGTATGCACATGCATAATTTATATTATAACTGCTAATAATAAACAGACCAAACTAAATAATAATAATAATATGTACGGGCTTAAGTACTGTGGTACAGAAATATTCATAGTTAAATTATGATTTCTGCCAAGATATGAAATTAGACAGCAAATATGTTGCACTCAAAATAATAGGATTCTCAATTAAGGTACGCTGATAACAAACACATAATATTTTCGAGTTGTTGCTGCTTGATTTTTCACTAAAAATCTAATTTTTTCCACATTCAAAAATCTTAAAAATTTTTTAATATTTTTTAAAATTTGTCGTCATTGTCTTTGAAATACATCCAAATTTATATCTAAAACATTATTAAGCTTATATATATTCATAATCCTTATGTTATTCTAAGCCGATCTCGCCATGTCCGTCTGAAATGGCAACCAAGGCACGAAACGAAAACGGGGTTGCTCGTTTTTACTCAGATTGTTTGTTATCCCCCCAAGGAATTTGATATTTTAAATGAGCAAAAATTTATGAATGAATATAGGAAGATACCTCGGAATTTTCTAAACTAATTTGTATTTTTTTAATACAATTTCATATGAGTGACTAGTGTACCAGTCACAATATTATTTCTATAAAAACAATCTAAAAGAGGACTACTGATATTTTTATGTTTTTTTTTTTTAATCATTGTTTAATGATTGACAAAAGTAGTAAAAACAATCGAAAGCCGTTTAAAATGACCATCAATTTATAACCGACAAAACGTTGGAAAAAAACGATTTTTGTTTGTAGATTGTTCTTCAAATTGAAAGGTTTTTTTATTTGTATTAATTACAAAATACACAACACACACAGAGGCATATATTTTTGATTTCTATGTCTGTATGCATATTTGAAAAATTTCTTGTAATTTTGGTTGAAATCATTTTTTATTTAAACAAACTATTTTTATAAAAAACAAAAAGGAATTATTTGATTTGAATTATTTTTAGAAACAGAAAATATAAAATTTTACATTTAACAGAAAATATCAACTTCCACTGAAGGTCTGTATTTTTGTATAGTTTGTTTTTTGAATGACTGATTCAAATAATCAAAAAATATATTTCTATGAATTTCAATTGATCCTTCATTTAAAAACAAATTCTACGTATTACTTTTTTATATAAACTACAGTCGGTAACGAAAAATATATTTTGAGTGTAAATAAAATAGTTTGCTATACTCTTCCTCAGACGCCAAGAGAGATAAATAATATTTTGTGCTCAACTCAAAAATTGTTAACCGCCTCCAAAAAATTTTTTGAGCTCCAAAAAATTTGTTTTCACCTCCAAAAATTTTTTTCAACTCAATTTTTTTCTACCACAAAAAATTTTTAAATGCAATCACGTGTTTTAACACAAATATTTTTTTTTCACCTCGACAAAGGTTTCTCAATTGCAATTTGTTTTTTTGTTTTATCTGTAACGAAAATACAGTGGTGGGTGTAAAACTAATTCGGTAAAGTCGAATTTATGGCTTGTACATGATTTTTATTTTTTGTATTTTTTTGTAGTCGGTGCAAATCAAGCTTTCATTATACCCAACACCACAACGTGTTAAGCGTAATAAACACGAGTTTGTGCTGATGTTTGTAACTATCAAAAATATCAGGCTAAGACCCAACGTATTGTATCGACTACAAATCACTTTCTGAGTCGATTTAAAAATGATCGGAAAAATGGATTAAAATTTCATATTTTTTTTTTGTTTAACAAATTTGAGTATGTCCAGCAAAAAATAGACACGACTTTAGAAGCAATTCTTCAAAAATAAAAAAATGCAATAAAATAAGGCCGAGTTTTTGATGTTGAAATAAAGGGTGGTTAAATTTTAAGGACCGATGTTGAATGAGAACCACACCTAAACGTCAAGTTTTTTTCTGCATTTCATTTGACATTTCTCAATTTCAGACTAAATCAATTTGAACCATGGAAAGATACACAATCGAACAACGCGTTAAAGTTATTCAGGTTTATTATGAAAATGGGCGTTCAAATCAAAATGCATATCGTGCACTTCGTGATTTTTTTTTGGTCAGCATACTCGACCAAATGTGTTCACAATCGGGAGAATTGTGGGCAAATTTCAGCAAACCGGGTCTGTGAAGACACCTGTGCATGCTCGCCCAGTTCATTCTGTGGAAAACATTGCTGTTTTTCGCGATAGTGTGTCATGAGGTCGGTCAAGCATTTACCGTGAATGGCCAGGAATTGAAAGGCCAGGAATTGAGGTTATGACTCTGGACTATATGTGGTTTCAACAGGACGGTGGCACTTGCCACACAGCTAACGAAACAATGGCTCTTTCGAGCGACAAATTCAATGGCCGTGTTTTCTCACATTGTGGTGATGTCAATTGGCCGCCAAGATCATGTGATTTGACACAGTTGGACTTCTTTCTTTGGGGTTATTTGAAAGAAAAGGTGTACGTCGATAAGCCAGCAACAATTCAAGAGCTAAAGGATGAGATGATTCGGCACATTAACGGCATTGAACCTCAATTATGCCTCAGCGTCATCGAAAATTTTGACCATCGGTGGAGGTGTGCCGCCGAGGTCGCGGCGTCCGTTTGGACGATATTTTGTTCCATACAAAATTAAACCATACCATATTATCATAATAAAAAGAAATGAAAATAATTTCCTAAATAATTTGTGTTTTATTCAAAATCAACATCGGCCCTTAAAATTTAACCATCATTTATGTTTGTTTTCATTTATTGCTTCTAATTGGAATTTCTCTTATACAGGGCACCTTTTATTGCGGATACATGACATGATTTTTGTTCACAATGTCCCATGTAAAAGCAATAAGTTACAACAAATATATAACACCACACACTCTACCTTCTTTTATTGCATTTTTAGAGGGAAAGAAATAAAAATTGCACCAAAAATGTGCTTTGCCTCTAAAACCATGTCGGGACCCTGGATAGATATCGATAATTATATTTATTAATAATTAAAGTTTATCATAGAAATATATTTTCCAAATTTAAATCAAAGTACCCTTAAATACATCCCAACATGACTATATTCAAATTAACTAACTACAAGCAGAGAAAAAACATGGTTGCGGCAATCATATTTAAAGAGCATGTATTTTTGGGCTTATGATTGTGCCAACGATGTTCGTACTATAATATAGCTATCACATTATGATAATAAAATAACCTTAATTTTATTCTAATATGTTTCCTACAGTTATATTATGATTCACAACTATTAAAAAGTTCTTTAAAATTAAGAAGATTTCTTTAAGAAATGTTTTTCCTATAAAATAAAATTTCATATTAAGGATTTTTCAAGAAAACTTTCTTGATGGACTTTTTTTTAGAGAAAAATACTTCTAAAAAGTTTTTAAGGCTAAGGACTTTTTTAATACAAAAGTATAGATTCTTTGGGCTTCTTTTGAGTCTCTGAATTTTTGATTTAGAAAAATTCTTTGGAATTTAAGAATATTTCTACTAGAAAAAGTTCTTAGAATCGAAGTATTTTGCATGATGAAAAGTGCTCAGAATCTAAGAATTTTCTAGAATCTAGGTTTTTTTTTGTATAAAGCATTTTCGAAATTAAAACCCCCTAGGTGAAAATGATCATAATATTGTTTGCTAGTAGAAGGTACGAGGTTAGTAAAAATGGAGCGCTACACGAATGAACAACGCATTCTCATTGTGAAATTGTTTTACCAAAATGGTGAAAGTTATGCGGCTACAGTTTGCAAATTGCGATCAATTTAGGGTCACAATAATGCTCCAAAAGAGTCAACTGTAAAGAGATTAATGGATAAATTTGCCGAAACTGGGTCTGTTAGTGATGTAAAGACAACAACGCGCCATCGACCAGGTCGATCGACCGAAAATGTCGCAGCTGTACGTGATGTTGTCGCTCAGACTCCATCCACCTCAATTCGACACCGAGCTCAGCAAATTGGTGTCTCCAAATCCACTTTGCAGCGAATTTTGACGAAAGATTTGCATCTTCATGCATACAAAGTTCAATTGACTCAGGAACTGAAGCCAGCTGACCATCGACAGCGAAGGGAGTTCGTTAATTGGGTATTGGAGAGACAACATGAAAATGCTGATTTTGCCGATAAAATCATCTTCAGTGACGAGGCCCATTTTCATCTTGATGGCTTCGTCAATAGGCAGAATTGTCGTATTTGGGGTGAGGAAAATCCTCGAGTGATTCACGAGAAGCAAATGCATCCTCAACGTGTCACTGTGTGGTGTGGTTTTTGGGAGGGAGGAATCATTGGACCTTTTTTTTATGAAAATGAGGCAGGTCAAGCGCAAACAGCCAATGGTGTTCGGTATCGTGAAATGATAACCAGTTTTTTCTTGCCTAGAATTGAAGAAATGAATGTGGAGGGCATGTGGTTCCAACAAGACGGCGCCACATGTCATACAGCCAGAGAAACAATTCAATTGCTACATCAGTCATTTCCCGGTCGTGTTATTTCGCGTTTTGGAGATCAGAATTGGCCGCCTAGATCGTGCGATTTAACACCATTAGATTTTTTTCTTTGGGGTTTTTTGAAGTCGATGGTTTACGCGAATAAGCCGACGACGACTCAAGCCTTAAAAGAGGAAATTGGACGCTGCATTAATGAAATACCGCAGCATTCATGCAAAACGGTCATTGAAAATTTCATTAAAAGATCGCGTGCATGTCAGCAAAGCTGCGGCGGCCATCTGCACGATATATTGTTCCATACATAACCTCATTCTGTCTACTTTACGATATAATAAAGTTTCACGATTTTTTTTTAAATATCTGTGTTTTATTTAAAATTTAAAAATTGCGTTCTTCTTGGGACACCCTTTATATATTCATTTTTACATGGGTGACTGAACTAATACAATTTTTTTATGAAAACAAGACAGTACGAGTGCGGATCAATAAGTCCGTGACATTTTGAATGAAACACAGTTTTTTTTGCAAAAAAAAAATTCCTTTTCAATATAATCTCCTTTTAGCTCAGCACACCAACGTTGTTACAATTTTTGTATCCCTTCAAAAAAATAGGATTTTTCGAGGTCCATAAAATAGGCATTTGTTTAATCAATAATTTCATCTAGGAGTTAAATCTCTTTCCACCAAGCCCATTCTTTAGGAATTCGGAATTCGGCCTGAGAAAACTAGATTTTCACTGTTTGCGAGAGGCAGATATGGATTTATATCCATTTGAGATGTATCTTTTAGCGTGGATTTTGGGGATTTATCAGTATCCTAACAGGGAAAACCGAATATCTCGATGATCCGAATTTATTTATATATATACAGGGTGACCCAAATACAGGTATCTTTTTAATTCATATTTGATTTTGGCACTGATAGATTTTTTCTGTTCAAAATATCATCATACCTCCGTGGACCAAAATGAGTCTGTGTACGCTTGAAAAACATTGAGAAATATTGCAAACTTATTTCCAAAGTGAGTGCTCTGTTACCCAAACTGTGCGTTCTTTGAAATGAGCCTTTGGGTGAAATAAAACCCCAACCACGCGTGCTGTATGCAAGTAGACTCAGAAATTGAAGGCAAACCACCATCTACTTCGTTACGGCTTCGCAGTTTGGGCCCTACAGAAGCTTCGATCGGTCATCGAATTTGGACGAAAAATTATCTTTTTTGACGAAGGCCTTTTTATCTTGGCGGCTATGTCAACCAACAAAATTGCCGCAATGTCGAGAAGTCAATTCATGCACAGAGTGAGAGTTTGGTGTTTGGATTTTGAGGTGGTGGCATCATTGGTCCATTTTGATTCGAAAATTCTGCCATTTCGATCAAGAACAAGCGATACAGCACTATAGTTACGGACTTTATGCTTTTTCTTGTGGAATGCCTTTGCTAAGCGAATAATACAGAAACAATCTACACTCTTAAAGCTAATAACGTCCGAGCCTTTCATGAGATAGAAGCAGAAATCCTGAAAATAGTCTTGGAAAATTGACTCAGTAGCCAGCCGCTGTAGTCACATCAATGATATTGTATTCCATAAATTTAGTTAACATTATTTTATTTAAGTTTCAAAAAATACTTGTATTTGGACTAATCTTCATTAGATTCCATTAGGCCAGAGATGAACCCTATCGAATTCTGTAAGAATCGGTAGATATTTTATATTTATTGATAAATGGTCGAAAACATTTTTTTTTGGTACTTTTCAATCTTAAATATTTCAAAAACAAGAGCTTACCTAGAAAAACAATCAGCACCACTGGATTCAGTAATTAGGTTTATCCGCCAGGTGTAGAGTATTCAAAAAACCGGCCTTTTGAAAAAACCGGTTTCGGTTTTCTTCGAAATTTAGAATTTTAAAAAAACCGGTTTCGGTTTCGGTTTTTGCAGAAAAAACCGATCAACCGGTTTTTTCGGTTTTTTTTAATTTGAATAAAAAGCTTATATAATTTGTTAATTGTTTTTATTACAAAAAAAAAACAAATTTAAAATATAAAGTTATAAAAATAAAAAAATACATTCTTTGAAAAAAAAAAAATATATATACCCAACAAACAATACGTACAGTTTACGTATCGGTTTCGGTCCGTCATAAACGGAATCCAACTCCGTTTACGTACCGTTTTCTTTATCCGTAAACGGACCAGAAAACGGATTATAAGGAACATTGAAACTGATTCGAATCCGTTTAAAAACCGTCAATGACGGACCGGATATATCGGATGAAAAATGGAGTTGTCCGTTAATAGTCCGTCAATATTATAAAACTATATTCATATCAAATGAATAGAGATCATTAAGTTTGTAAATTGGTAAAATTAGGAACGTTAGTAATTTGAACGTTTATAACGTTTGGCATTAAATAAGTTTTTTTAATATTACATTTTAAATATGTAAAAAGAATATCTATTTTTCAGTTCTAAAATAATATTTTAGAAATAATATGCCATTTAAATGTTTCGTTTTAAGATGATTTTTTTGTTTGCTTTTGATAAAGCTAGAAGTGGAAAATATTCTTTCACTAATAGTAGATGTTGTACAAATAGTCAAAAGACAATTATATTAATTTTCCAACTTTTCAATTCTTTTGTCGCATATATATAAATCATCATATAATGATGAATTATTTTGTACAGTCTCTTTTTTAGGATTTTGAATACTGTTTATTGTGTTATTTAGATCAGAAATTAAACTATTTGAATTTGGAATATCCAAAGTCTTCATCGGAATCTATCAGACTTACATCTAAATCTTCATAACCAAACAAACGATTATAAAAGTAATCCAGTTGGTGATGTAATTAAAAAAACCGGTTAACCGAACAAAAAAGACCGGTTTTCGGTTTTCTTCGAATTTACAAAATATTCGAAACCGATCGGTTTTTTAAAATAAAGAAACCGGTTGACCGGTTTTCGGTTTCGGTTTTTGAATTCTCTAGCCAGGTGCCCCCCCTTGTTATGTTTTAGAAATAATTCAACAGAGGAATGCACGGAGCGTATGAGTTATATTAATTAATATTAAGTATACGCCACTTGAAAGAAAATAAGTATTAAATTTGTCTAAATTTATGCATAAAATTGTGTTAAATGAATTTCTTTGAGATAAAAATAAAAACACATATATAAAACACGTTTAATTTGTATTAAAATAATTGGTATACTAATATTATTTTCATTAAAATTCACTTAAATTAAATTCCAAATATTAGACCTATGTAATCGGTGATAAGCTATTGAAAATTAGAAAAAAATTATTTATTATTCTAAAATCCTGGCCTATATTATTTTAAATATTTTCTAGATACAAACAAAAATATCTTTTAAATTCTTACATTTAAAAATTATAATGAATGACAATGTTGTAGTCAATTAATTTTGTAACATATTCAATAAAGAAAGTGGTCAATGATGAAAAGGCTTAAACAATATTAGATTATGTGCTTTAATCTTTGGTGTGGTATACAATTAAATTTTAAATTTTTGTTTCATACCGATACCTAGTTTAAGTTACTTGAGCTGCCTTTAATATTGATAAATTTATTATTATTAAATTGAATTATTTAGAAAATTAATAAAATATTTTATTAAATATTTTTTCACTGTTACAAGAGTCTTTTAAGAGCTATTAAATTATACAACAGAACTTGGCATTGGCTTTAATTTCACATTTATCGTACAATTAAAATAGTTTGTAAGTTAAAATAACAGAAAGTGCCATTTACAAGAAATGGCATTTCATTGTAAAACCGGTCTACTTACTTTTCATTTAAAACAAACGGTTTTTTTTATTATTTATTTTTCATTATTGCTTAAACAAATGACACATCAGTAAAAAACAAATGATTAATCAGTTAAAAATAAATGTTAAAATTTTACCTAGCAATTCCGTAAAAAATAATGAACAATCTGTTTTATTTGAAATTGTTTCCGTTTTGTTAAATTTTAATTGTTTTTTAATCTACAAAATGTATATTCACACAGTCTATGGACACATTTTGTGGGACTGACCATATGTGTGTTTATAAAAATGTTTTAATTAGAATGTAAACACGAGAGCGGATCAATAAGTCCGTGACTTTTTGAATGAAACACAGTTTTTTTGCAAAGAATAGAATAGAATTTTTCGGGGTCCATAAGCATTTGTTTGATCAATAATTTCATCGTTGAAGCTAAATATCTTTCCACCCAACCATTTCTTTAGGTTTGGCAATAGGAAATAGTCACTGGGGGCTAAATCCGGAGACTATGGCATCAACAATCTCACGCACTTTAACTCTTCGATCGGCCAACAACATATCGTGGATTTTTTAGACATTTTCGGGTGTATTTACCTAAATTGGCCGTCCAAAATGTTCGTCATCTTCCGTGCTTGTAAGGCCACAACGGAAGCCAGTAAACCACTTTTTTACTATTGAAATCGATGCTGCAGAGTCCCCATAGTATATATCAGGCTTTTCTTGGTTTGATTGACGGTTTTTTTTCGCAAAAAATAATGTCTAATGAGCTCTCGAAAGTCACTTTTTCCATTTTTAAAAAAATCCACGAGGTTGTACATATGTTTTGAACAGCTGTTAAACGCAAAGTAAATGACGGAACTTGCTCAAAATTTAACACTAGTCTATCAACAGGTGGTACTTAATGAGAGCAGTGTTGCAATTCATATAACTACAAGGGAAGTTCGAAAAGTCACGCACTTATTGATCCGCCCTCGTAATTTTTTATAATTTTTTTTTGAAACAGAAAACAAAATTTAATTTTGTATAACATTTTCGGAAACAAATCAAACAAAAATTTCCGTTTTGTGGGTTGATTTTTGTTGAATTTCAAACAAATGCAAACAAATTATGAAACTGAAAAAATCAGTAAATCACAGTAAATTATTTTGAACAAATGTATAAAAAAGTTAAAATAAATATTTCTTTGAAAAATAAATGCATCTCTCTTTATTTTTAACTGAACTTAAATTTTTTTTATTAAACTACAACCAGTAAACTACATGATATAATGTGTGTATGTATAGACCTTTTTTTGCATACTTCTAATGCAATAAGTTAATGTTTAATACATACTTATTGTGCACATATCTATAGTATATGGTGTTTATACTTAATAAAAAAAATTATATTTATTTATTTTTTTATTAAACATATATTATATCTGATATTATTATCATATAAATACATTTATGTCAATTGTTGTTAAGATCATAACCAAGAGAGACCGTTAAAAAATATTACTTCTTGTTGACTTTTAAAAATTTTTGCAAAATAAAAAAAAATATATAAAAAATCTTGGGTAAGGGAAAAAATATTTTACCAAATGTAAGTAAATTTGAAAAAAAAATTTTCAAATTTTATTCGGATTGATTTAAAATCAAATTTTCATGAGAGACCCTTAGCGACCCCTTAAAGTGAGGACAAATTTGCTCGTTTTGTTTTTTTTTTTACTTGTTTATATACACCCAGAAAAAAAGTTACTCTAATAATTTGTAAACGGTTTTCAATCCCACTTAACTATTTTTGTACTGATTTTTAGTAAAAAAAATTATTATTTACCAAATCTTTTTGCTATTAACATTTTACAAATTACAAAATTTTTACAGAATATTTATAAATTTTTGGTTTTCAACAATTAGCTTAAATTAGCAAAAAAAAATTTACTAATTTAAAAAAACAGATATTAAAGGAAATGGTATTTCTAATTAAAACTTGCAGCTACAAACTTAAATTGGCTTAAAATTTTACATAGTTTAACAAAAGAGGTCGGAAGTCAATATACCGACTCATCTCTAATAGGACATCAACTTAAAATAAATAGTTTTTTTCAGTTCTAAAAATCAGCCCTAAAAACAATTAAAATTTGAACTCACATGTAAAAAAAAGTTACTAAAACATTTTTCAAAACAGAAATTAGTAAATTAAAACAAAATGATAAATTCGCTTATGTTTTTACAATTTTTAAACCTCTGATTTTTTTTTTTTTAATTTTTTCTAAAATATTTTTTGAAAAAAAAAAAATAAATAAATAAAATTTTTGATGCTCGATAAAATAATAATAATATTTAGAAATTTTTTTTTGCTGATTTTAGCAATCAGGTCTTAAATTCCACTTCACAAAAATTTTACTAAAATTTATTAGTGGCAGCTAATTGTTTCTACAAATTTCTTAGCAGCCATGTGTTGCTAAGATTAGGAAAAAATACCGCTCGGCTCAAATTAGCAAAATTTTCCGTAATAAAAGCAAAATTTTCAGTTGCCATTACAGACTTTTTTTTTTGGTGAGTGTACATTTGCTTTGTTTTTTTTTGGAAATTCAAGGTTTCAGATTTAGAATAGCTTGTTTTTAAGATTTTTAAGCTTTAAATTGCTTTTTCCACTTTCTTTTTTGGCTTAAAATGCTTTCTAAGAAAAACAAAATATTTTTTCTGATAGTTTTATTAATTAAAAATAAAAAGTGTTTTTTCCCAACTTTTCACTTTTGCTTTTTTTTCCATTATTTTTTTAACACATTTAATTTGTCTCCTCTGGTGATTTTTATTAATATTTTCTTAACCCTTAAATGCACAGGGCCACCGATTTTGACCGAAAAAATATATTTTATGTAAATTTTAGTAAAAAATAAAAAATGCGTTTTTATTATTTTTTTTTTTTAAGTTATTTTAAAAAAAGTGGTTGTATCTTTAAAGACACACTGTGCATTCACCCACATCTAAAATTCCTATGAAAATATATCAAAATAAAATAAATGTGTTATAAAATTTTAATTAATTCATTTATTTTAAAAAGTTAAAATTATTTTTTAACATTTTTATTAAAAACACACTGAAAACTAAAATAATAAGCAGAAACATAAATAAAATAAAAATAGTACATATACATTTTGTAAATTCATTTATGTACATATATAATAGCAAATAATTCAATAAATTACACTTTTTACGAACTGTGATAAATAAAAAAACAATTTTTTTTCTGCAGTTAAACATAAATTTACTTTACATTTGGTACAATACATTCGTGTTTGTCCTGAGCTGTTTGGAAACTTGCACCTACCCTTCTTATCAATCGTTGCCCAATGATCAATCCTGTCCAATCTGGCATCCTTCGGAGGCGGCATATGGTCATTAGGTTTGAGGCGTTTTTCTTGAATTTGTGCTTCTATACGAGAGCGTCCACGAGCTGGCGGCTGTACCGATTTAAAGGAGAATAAGGTATCAGCTATCTCAATCAATGTCATAGCCTTAAATCCTTGACGATTTTTATTTATTCGTTTTTATACAGGAATTTACAACTGTCATGTCCAAAAGGTGATAGAACACTCTATTTGTCCATTTACGGCTTTTCATAGCTATCATATGCCAGCCCATGGAGCTCTCCATTAAATCGATACCACCCATGTGCCGATTATATTCTTTATAATTTGAGGACATGGAATCGTTTTGACGGTTTTGCCCTTTTTGTCAAATCTCTTAATGGTTAATGGCTCTTTCGTTTCATTTCCTATGCAGGCTGATATCGGTTTTACTCCAACATAGGTAGATAGTAAGTTGACAATTCTGTTGTCTTTCCAAGACAGAGGAGATACATCAATTCCATGAATATTACATATAAACTCATGACTGGCACCACGCTTGAATTTTTGCATTACTTTTTCGTCGGAAGCTTACAATTTTTTATTCTGTTACGTCGAATGGAACCAACTGAAAGTATCTACCATCACGGGATGGCTGATTTCTTTTTCATTGAAGTGAAGAAATTTCCGAATTTTTTCAAAACGACCAACTCTCATTTGATTTTTTACAATATTTACGGAATGGTCGATTTTTTCAGACCAATAATCTCTTACATTTGGAAGGTTATGATATGTCATGTAAAAGAGTATTCCAATGTATTTCCGTAATTCGAATATATCGAAATGAAATGTCTTCTCAAGTCCAGCATATCTTATTGTTTCGTCAACTATATGTTGTTCCAAAGTCTGAGGAAACAAAAAGTTCCAAACTTGATATGGTGTTTCCAAATCCATTATGTTTTGTGGTAAACTACTGTCACCTCTAAATCTTACTTGCTGGTCATTAAACTGCAAGTTACCTTTCTTCCATATAACTTTCTCAAATTCAGAAGACTTACAATTTATTTCTACACTTCGAAATTCTGAGGAAAATTCGTTCCAAGTATTTGTAAGTCTGGTAGATGGAATATTACCAGATGAAGTAGATGGCTCAGAATCAACCTGTTCGATTTCACGTCAATTAAATCTCACTGATCAGTATCATCATTGATCATGTTAAAAAAGAAATCCTGAACGGATGTGTTGAGGTGAATTTTATTCTGATTCATATCATCTTCATCAGTAATCACATCTAACAGTCCTACCGTTTGAGAATTATCCCCCATCCCTATCCGCTACTCCCCATTTAAATCGTCGCTTTCGTTATCAATGTCATCGACGCTGTCGTCACCTACATCTTCGCTATTACAAAGTAATGCACAGACGTCATCATCAGTCATCATAACTCTTCCAACTCGAATGAATGACGCCATGGCTAATTATTCATTAAATGGTCGTTGGCTTATAATGGATTTTATTTAAAAATTATAATTTAAACAATAGACATTCATGTAAATTTATTCCTAAGCTCAAAACAAGTGAACTTGCTCATGTACAAAAAGTTATGTTTAACGTGCAGAGAGTGCACACTGTATCTTTAAAGATACAACCAATTAAAGTGATCCAGTGTGGTTCCAAATGATCGAAATTTCTTCTAACAACTTAAAATCACTAAAGGACATGTTTTGAAACTAGTTAGTATTTTTTCCTTATCAAAATTATTTACCTGTTCCTAGAAGTTACTCAGTAAAAAATCGTGTTTATTTAATTTTTCCAAAAAAATTTTTTTTGACTTTGTATGTAATTTTTTTTTAAAAGTATGACAAATAGAAGTGCAAAATATATTTTTTTTGTAGTCCTATGATATTCTAAATAATATAGAACCGATTTGAAAAAAATTAAACCAAAACTATAGCCGTAGGAATTTTTTGAATGGTTGTATCTTTAAAGATACACGGTGCATTTAAGGGTTAAAGTAGCTCCAAAATAAAAAAAAAAAAAAAATTTTCTTACAAATATTACTCTTATCCAATATTTATACACATCCAAACCTTTTCTTAAACTGCAAAAAAAAAAAAAAAACTAAAAGAAATTGGTAAATTTATATCAACTAACTGACCCTCGGCCCCCTTGTTTTTGCTGTTAAGAAACAATATTGGGGATAAAAGTAAGAGAAGTATATCAACAGCTTAAATAAACTTAAACACAAACATTTTTATTTGCTTCACTTACAGTTTGTCGTTGTCATTGCTCTCATTGATTGCAGTTGTAAGATAGTAGCTTCTGGTATTCTATGGATATATTTATAGTTTTTTTTTTTGTTGGTGTTATCCAGCTTTTATGTATAATGTGGCTCAATAAATTTTTACGCAGAGAGTTATTCATATATAGTGTTCCTACATACCAAATAACCAAACAACCAACATCTACTGTTAATATGAGTAGTGTTTTTTTTTTTTTTGAAGTACTTATGTGTAAGTTTGCCATAAATATTTGTTGCTATTGTCTGAATTTTAAAGTGATATTTTTTATTACGGCATATCTTATGCAGTAGTTTCGTAGTTTTAAGGATATAACCGTATATTATGTTTTTGACACCAGCATAATAGGTGGCAATGTACCAACAAACAGAAATTCAATGCAATGTTTTCCAAGAACATACCAACAACAAAAAAATAAATAAATGGTTTGAGATGTCATCTTTTTTGTGTGTATGTGTGTTAAGAAATGAATAAAATTTAAGTTGATTAATAAAGATAATAACAATAATAATAATATAAACACATTAAAACTGTATTCTATAATAATTTTTAGAAATGCAGTTCAAATGTTAATACGTATCATACAAATATGAATATTATACATAGACAACAATAATTACTTTGATAACTCTGAACATTTTATTAGCATATTTTAGTGCTACTGCTTTTGCAATAGAGCAATGAAAGCGATCACCTTTTGGACGACCCCATCTCCGATTTTAAAATAAATAGTCTCAATCGATTGCCCAGCAAAAAATAATGTACCTACATTTTTTTTTTTTATAGTGACTGGTTTAGTGGTGGTGTACACCACTGTCATGTGACAAAATTGAAGAATTCTTCATAAGGGACCTCATTGAAAGTTGTTTTAAAAAAAACTACTAAAGCGATCGCAATTTTACTTTAAATTGTCTTTACAGCTTTAAATTGTCTTTTCGCCATATTTATGGAAAATCCGTGTTTTATGACTTGTTTCTGCACGTGTCATTTTAGGCGAAATATTTATTACCTGGTAATTTAAAAAATTTACAAAACATTTTATGACCTGTAGCCTCAGTCGGGTTTGGTGTGCCATTACATGCCACTGCTGCTATTATCCATGGATTTATGGCCGATCTTGTGAAGGCAGGCAGACCATATTCACTACACACTCAACTTGGGGCTCTTAAAAAAAAATTGATTTTTTCTTCATAAATGTATTTTTAACTGTAAAATAATTTTTAAAATGTATTTTTAATAATAAAATAAAATAATGTTAAATAATTAAAAATAATTCAATTATAAAAAATATAAAAACAATGAGAACAAGGTGGTCTCTTAAATGCTCTTCTCCTGTCCAAACAAGGAGTCGGGGCCCATTTTTTTATTGCTGATTCTTAAAGCAAAAATTATGAGGAATCCAAAAAAAAATAAAATTAGCCGGAAAATTTAGGAGCTTCTGTGGAAAATCGGAAAATTTAATTTTCATGGGAAAATTTAATTTTCATGGGAAAAAAGGTAAATTTCTGAGAAAAATTAGGAAAATTTTATTTTTCAATTAAAGCCTGATTCAATACCTTTCCAACGAGCTATCACTCGTTGCGATCGCTTTAGTAGTTTTTTTTTTTTTAAACAACTTTCAATGAGGTCCCTTATGAAGAATTCTTCAATTTTGTCACATGACAGTGGTGTACACCACCACTAAACCAGTCACTATAAAAAAAAAAAATATGTAGGTACATTATTTTTTGCTGTGCAATCGATTGAGACTATTTATTTTAAAATCGGAGAGGGGTCGTCCAAAAATTTGCCAATTTTGATCGTTTTCATATGGAATTGCTCAATATGTGTATTAGATTTTGCTAAAGAAGAAAGTGACCAAAAAAAATGTTCTTAATTAAGGGTAAAGATTTTTTCTCTCTCTCTCTCTCTCTCTCTCTCTCTTGTTGAAATTCTTCATATAAACATTATACCTTGTGGTAAAATTTAAGCAATTGCTGCCTGCTATATTTTCAATCATATAACTATCGTCTAATGGAACATTAAAATGTTTGTGTTGAGAATTTACTATGTTTTGTTTAAAACAATTTTTGGTTCAATCTTTTTTGGGTTTTGTTTTCTCTGGCTTTCTAAAAATCAAAAACAAAAATTATAATTTGGCTGCACCAAAGTCCTCTTTGAGAATTTCTGAAACATAAAATAATTATAAAACGTACATACTAGTGTTTCAAATTCGGTTAATCTATTAACCGATTCCTTGATTAATCGCCTCTATTTAATGTCGAAACAAATAATTTAAAACTCAAATAATTATTCGACCCGAATAATCGATTAACCGGTTAAATTTTTATTTTTCTTAAAACTTCCTAATTTTCTTAAATCTGGCAAGAAAATCGTAGAAAAAAACCTGAACTAAAATACAATCAAATTCTTTTCAAATTGACTGAATCAAAGCAAATGGCTTTTGGAAATATGTTAGACAATGTTATTTTTTGTTTCAATTCTTTTAAAAAACAAATTTGAAATAATATAAAATTATATTTTCATGTCCAAAAATTGAAGTAGGGCTTTCAGCCTCCATATACATGCATTTTGTGCTGACAAAAAATCTCATCAGAACGCGAAGTTTTAGAACAGCTAGAGCCTCTAAGCAGAGCTTTAACAAAAAACCTATCACTATAATATAATAATATAAAATTACTTTAAATTTAAAAACTCTTATTTTCAACACAGTTTCATTTACAATTCTATGATAAAATTTATAAAAACTAAAAAATATCATGGAATTTTGTTTCTTATTTGGTTTATCAACAAATTTTGATAAAGTAGGAACTTCAGTATAATTAAGTTGTTTAGTCAAAAATCTTTAAGGATTCACTTTTTCATATCGATGAGGACTTGTCAGGAATATGAGTGATTTTTATATCTTTTCTAATATATAACCTCATTAACTCTAAAGCTTAAACCAGGTAATTAATGAGTCAGGGCACAGTGGCAGTTCTATCAAACTTTATTTGTATATTTCGCAAAAATTATTCATACCATATTTTTAAGAATTTGTTACTGAATTTTTTTTTTTTTTTTGAAGGCAGCTCTTGTTTATTTTGGCATTTTTATTTTCTTATTCTGGACAGTGTCTTATAAAGAAAATAAAAACTATTTTTTTGACAAAATGTCCTAATTCAATAAAACACTATTTACACTGCGTTTTTAAGGTTTACTAAAACTAAAGATTATAAGGCTTAATTCTTTAAAAAATTGCAAGATGCTTTGAATTGTCCTAAACTAGCACTTAAGAAACCAATGCAATAGACTTAACTTGATATTTCAGCAAAAAGCAGCTCTTTCTTATTGATTTCAGCAAGAAACAGCTCTTTCTTATTGATGAAAGAAATACATTTATTTTGCATTAAACGATTAACCGATAAATCGCCAATTTTTCCGATTAATCGACCCGAATAACCGATTAATCAATTTTCTTCATTTTTCAAATGATGACCTAACCGTTTAATAATTGGAAACACTAGTACAAACCGAAAACTGCTGAAAGAAAATCTATAATTGAATACCGAAATTTTGACTAAAATGCACGATTGGCAGGCAATACCGCTAAAATACCGTTATCGATTCAATACATTTTGAAATGACTGTTTTTACCCTTAAAATACCGTTACCGAAATAATTAAAATACCATTATCGCTTAAATACCGTTATCGCTAAAATACCGTTACCGAAATAACAAAAATACCGTTATCGCTAAAATACCATTACCCAAATAATTAAAAAATTGTTACCCGTAAGATAGCATTATCGGAATAACTGAAATATCGTTACCCTAAAAATACCGTTACCGAAATAACTAAAATACCGTTATCGCTAAAATACCGTTATCCAAATAATTAAAAAATTGTTACCCGTAAGATAGCATTATCGAAATAACCCTTAAAATACCGTTACCGAAATAACTAAAATTCCGTTATCGCTAAAATATCGGTACCGAAATTCGGTCAGATGACTCAAAATTAAACCTACGGGAATCAGATGGAATAGCTAATGTTCGACGACGTCAATGCGAAATTTTTAATCCCAGTTAAACTATCACCACAGTAAAGGATACCCTGCTTAAGTTACTTAAGTCAATTGTAGTTGAGCCTTAAGAGACACACTGAAGTTATTAAATGGGTATGCCATAAAATATTTCACTTAAAGTTTTTCGTCCTTTTTTGTTTTAATTTCTTTGAGAGATGCAAATGTTTTGAAGACTTAAATTTCGAAAAATTTTGTTAATATACATTTTTTTATTATTTAACTTTAATATTTAATATTAATATTATTATTTGTTTTTATATGATAATATTAATAAATTTATTAAAAAACAATAAAAACTTATGCTGAAAGGCTTTTGATAACAAATATTAATATTTAATTAATATCAGGTTTCAGTTGCAAATGTTTTGACCACCACTTTATCTATCTACCCAAAGCCTGATGATCGGTGTGCATTGACTCTACAGTTATCCTTAAAATACCGATACCCAAATAACTAAAATATCGTTACCCTTAAAATATCGTTACCGAAATAACAGAAAACCCGTTACCCTTGAAATACCGTTATCGCTAAAATACCGTTACCGAAAAAATTAAAAAACTGTTAAATGAAAAATACCGAAATAACTAAAATATTATCGTTACCCTTACCGATAACCACATTCGTTTCGGTTACCATCCATGCTAATACGTTTAATAAATTATATTTAAATGTTTTAAATGATCTCGGTGTCGTATAAGCAAATTTAAAATTATTATTGCTTATACGTACTTATGTTTAATTGTTCGCAAGGGAGTTCTTGGACGGCCTACCTTGCGAGGCCAAAAAGTATCATCCTATTGAAAAGTGCTGCCATTTTTGCAAATGGCTTTGTATGTCAGTTTGGATTTGAAAATGTTCCCATACAAAATTTAGGTACACTCACAATATTATTTCGTTAAAAATAATCTAAAATACATATTAAATTAATCGAAAATACAATCAAAAACAGGACTACTGGTTTTTCACTATATTCAGCCCATTTTGTTTTTTATTTTCAATCATTATTTAATAATCGACATAAGTAGTAAAAGCAATCGAAAGTAGTTTAAAATAACCATCAATTTTTTACTAACAAAAAGTATAAAAAAAACGATTTTTGTGGTTTGTTTTTCAAATTGAAAATTTTTTTATTTGTATGTAATTTTACAAAACAACACACACAGATGTAACATATATATTTTTATTTTCTGTGTGTATCTATACTTGAATAAATTTTTGTAATTTTTTTGAAATAATTTTGTATATAAACAATCGATTTTGGTAAAAAAAAAAACAATAAGGAATTATAAGAATTTATATTTTAAAAACAGGAAACATAAAATTTTACATATAACAGAAAATATCAACTCCTACTGAATGTCTGTAAATTTTTATAGTTTGTTTTTTGAATGACTGATTCAAATAGTTAAAAAATATATTTCTATGAAATTAAATTGATTCTTCGTTTAAAAACAAACTTTATGTATTACTTTTTAAATGAGTGTTGTCCGTTTCGAATACAGCCGTAAGAATTTAGAATTCAGCGACAAAGTGCATAATTGTTGAAGCACCATTCCTCTCAAAGTCACCATGTGATGCAAAGTTACGTCGAAAAGGTGATTATACACTTATTTTTTAGAAGGTGCCGAAGCACAGTGGCACATTTTCAGAGAAGGCCGTCAAAGTTCTATAATTTTTGAAGGAGTTGATTGGCTGACTATGAAAAAAATATGACAATTATGGAACTATAAAATGCTGACAACAACTAATGAATAATAAGACCTTTCGACCTTTACAGTCATAATAATGTCTTGTTTTCATAAAAAAAAAAATTGTATTAGTTCAGTCACACATGTAAAAATTATAATATATGATCATTTTCATCCGGGGGGTTTTATTTTAGAAAATTCCTTAAAATTATGTTTTATAGTAATCAATTCATTGTCGAACATATTAATTTTTTTATTTTTTAATATTTTTCTACGAAAACAATAATCAATTAAAAAAAAAACAAGTAAAAAAGGGCTAAATTCGGCTGTGCCAAATCTTTGAATACCCTACACCAAAGGGGATGAAGATGATATACGTATATACTAAATTTTGCATGAACTTTAATATGAATATGTTTTGTCAATTTATGTAACGAACTTTTGTTATTTAGTTTTAGCAATGTTATTTACAGAGGTCTGCTCTGTTAGCGACTTTAACATTGTTCATTTTTACGTTAACTTAGTTATCATAGTATGTAAGACAATAAATGTAATCGAACAATAAGAAGGATTAATAACATTTTTACTTACTTAACAGAAAAAAAATAGATACAGAAAAATTGTACAAATTTGTATGGAAAATTTAGAGCTACCTTCACATTTTCACTCATAACTTTTGAACCGCTTGACCGATTTTGCTCATTTTAAATACCAAACTGTTCGGGAGGATTTTCAATAATCTGGGTAAAAATAGGCACCCCCGCTTGCGTCTTCGCGTCGTGATCGTGATTTCAACAGACAGACAGACAGACAGACGGACATCGCTAAATCGACTTAAAATTGCATAAGGATCACGAATATATATACTTTATGGGGTCTTAAACCTATATTTCGACATATTACAAACGGAATGACAAACTGATATATACCCTCACCATATATGGTGGAGGGTATAAAAAAATATATGATAATAAATTAACTTCTTGTAAAATAAGAACTTTCTTGTCGAAAAAGTTCTCATAATGTTAATAAAATATTTTTTTATAAGAAAAAGTATGTGGAATTCAAGAGTTTATTTGTACAAAAGGTTTCTTATAATTAATACTAGATTTTTAGAATTTTTCCTGATTGTTCTTTTCTTTAAAGTAAAATTCTCAGATTCTGCAAAAAAAAAACTTAAAAAATGTCCTTAGAATATAGAAAATTTTCTATTAGTCCATAAAATCAATGTTTTTCTATTAAAAAGTTTGTCGGAATTTAAAAAGTTTTTGCAATTAGAAAAACTCCATAGAATCTATGTTTTTTTTTATTAAAAAGTCCTTAGAATTTAAAATTTTTTTTTGAAATATTTTCGTTAAAAAAGACCAAAGCATCAAATAACTTTTCTTGAAAAGTCCTTAATATCCAATTTTTTTCATTATGAAAAAACCTTTCTTAAGAAAATATTCTTAAATTTAAAGAACTTTTTCATAGTTTCGAATCATAATATAATTGAAATTATTGTAACTAATATGGAAAAATTATGACAAATATATTATGGTATAATAATGGTTGGCACAATTATAATCCCAAAAATATTTATATCTCTCATTTACTTCAAGACTGTCATAAGTAAAAAAACATGATTTTTGAGTTAATGTTGTAGAAATATGGGTCACACCACAAGCTACAGCATATCAAAAAATGGTATTGATATGTATTTTCCTCATAAGCGACCAAAAGCGTTTTGTACTTGTCTGAGTAGGCTAATTTGAAAACTTCAAACGCGTTTTCTGAAAAAAAAAAAATTTAAAAAAAAAAAAAAAATCGAAAAATAAAAAAAAACGAATAAAAGGAATAATCACCAAAAATTCACTACAAAAAAGGCTCACGCACAAAATTTTTTTATCTCACGCGTGATTCACGTGAATCACGAAATTTCATGTCACGTGCGCACCTCTAGTAACAGCCAATCATGCTATAAAATAGAAAGTGGCATCATTAAATCATAAAATACGAGGGCGAATTTTTTTTTTTTGCAAAAAAAAAAAATTATTTTTCAACATAATCTCCTTAGTCCAACGTTTTTCCAATTTTTGTATCCCTTCCAAAAAATAGGATTTTTCGAGGTCCATAAATACGGCATTTGTTTGATTAATAATTTCATCGTTAGAGCTAAATTTCTTTCCACCGAGCCATTTCTTTAGTTTTGGAAATAGAAAATAGTCACTGGGGGCTTAATCCGGAGAATATGGCGGAATTTTGCCATTGAGACCACACACATCACACGATTACGTTTATGGTCAATTGAGAGCAAACGCGGAAGACAGTTTTTTAAATCTAACTGATCATTTAAAATCGATACTACACTGCCATATGAAATGCCCATAGCATCAACAATCTCAGGCACTTTTACTCTTTGATCGACCAACACCATATCGTGGATTTTTTCGGCATTTTCGAGTGTTTTGACCTCAATTGGCCGTCCAGAACGTTCAGCATCATTTGTACTTTTGCGACCACAACGAAAGTCACAAAACCACTTTTTTACCATTAAAATCGATGGTGCAGAGTCTCCATGGTATTTAACAAGCTTTTCCTTGGTTTGATTAAAGGTTTTTTTTCGCAAAAAATAATGTTTCATGAGAACTCGAAATTCACTTTTTTCCATTTTAAAAAAATCCACGACGTTGTATGTTTTGAACAGCTGCTAAACGCAAAGTACATGACAGAACTTGCTCAAAATTTGACAGTAGTCTATTAACTGTTGTACTTGCTGGGAGCAGTGTTACATTTCATATAACTACGAGGAAAGTTTGAAAAGTCACGGACTTATTGTTGGTTAGAACCTATTTATAAATCAATAACTTGATTGTGACGACTATATCCGAATGCAGCAAGCATAATATAGTAGCAGTGATCATGTTGCAACCATGTTTTTTCCCTGTGTATTGTTAATAATCTTTAAAAACTTTTTTATACGTTTTTAGCCTTTTAATTTTTAAGTATTTAAATTTCAAGTGATATAAATTATTACTTGTGTTACTTCCCTTGTAAATAATAATATAAAACTATTTAAAATAAATTTACCGTAATATGTATAAATATTTCTAAAATAACTGTATTATTTATACTATGTATAATTTATATTAAAATACCTCAACAAATTGAATATTAAAAGTTTAAAGCTCTTTTAAAACCATCTGTGGTAAAATGTTTATCATGATAATTTGTCATTTATCATAAACATAGTTTTGAAGTTAGCATTAATTTTATTTTGGTTTTTCTTATATTAACATTTTGAATGACATTTGTTACGATATGAAACAAATATTTTTTTTTTTGTTTTGCTCATGCAAATTGAAATTTAATTCGATTTTAATTAAATGCAGTGTTTTTATTTTTGTTTTGTAATTTAACATATAATAAAATATAAGAATGAACATACTACATTCAGGTTGCACACAATTTAAACGAATGACTGGACTATATGGACAATATGAATGAAGAAAATGTAAACATGTATGTATATGAAACATGACATAAACTTGACATCAAATTGTCATGACATGTTAATGTCATTTATATAAATAATAAATAGCATATTTAAAAAGAATAATCATGTGGTTTTCTACAGAAATTGAAATGAAAACCTAATTGATTTTAAATAAAGATGGTTGGTTAAATGACAAAGAAAATATATTTAATACAGAGTTATAGGGTTTTATTTAATTCAATTATATGTGTAGTTAACTTAACTACAAACCATGTCATTTTATACATATAATTGTGGTCTTTCTAAAAATTTAAAGGGTTACAAAAAATTGCATTCCTAATATGGTTAACTTTAAATTCATTGCTGACTTGAGCACAATTATTTTTGTTTTATATTTTTTTAACCAATTTGTTGATACACAAAAAAAAAAAAAAAAGAATCTGCATAATAATATTTTCCTCATTCTGTTATTTTTTTTTAAACAGGAAGCTTTTTTCTGTTTTTGTTTTATTATGAAATTGCATTTTACAACTGTCATTTTTCGTTTACTGCAGTTCTTTTCCATTTCAATTTTTGCTTAACAAATTAGCATAAACTATTATTATGATGACTTCTGTCAGCATTTACAACATTATGCAGTAGAAGTAGACGTAAGTAGAACAGTTGTTACTTACGTAACGCTAACCTGTAACAGTTTTTATGCAACTTATTTCCATTTAATTTGTTAAATTTGTTGGAATACATTAAGCTGGTGACTAAACTGATTGACTTAACTGGCAACTAAAAAAACAAAAAAACAAAAAAAAAAAAATATTAAATGAAATGCATAATTTTAATGTGATATATAAATTGCTAAATTATCATATTTTATAATTTGATATTGCTAAATTAAGGTAAAATATATTTGAAAATTAAATGTATAATTTAACTAAAGGCAAATATGGTTAGCAAACCGGATAAAATTTATCCTTCAAATGATTAATATTAGAGTCTTTCATTGTGTTTTCATAAGACGTTCGTCGCTAGACGAATGAGTATTTTGCTTTTGTGTTGCAAGTATTTTGTTATTGAATTTTCGTTCATTTGTTATTGAAATTTCGTTCGCTAGACGAATTAGTGACTGCTAACATTGAAAAATCGCTATTATAAAAAAATTTGCCAAAATTGAAAGAACCTTTAAAATTTAAAAAATTGTTTAATTTAGAAAAATACGAAAATTAAAAGAAACCCTTAAATAAAAAAAATTATCAAAGTTAAAAAATCGCTAACATTGAAAATGTCGCTAAAATTAAAAAAAAAAAAAATTGGCAATAATTTCAAAAAACTTAATATACACTGTAAAACAATTTCAATTTTTTTTCCAAAATTACGGTGTTCCGACAATTGATTTTTGTTTAGGAGACCAAAAAAAAAAAAATATACGTGTTTCGGCATTTTGATAGTTTACATCGGAATTGATCAAAGTTTCCCATCTCTGGCCTGTTCTTGCAGCAAATCGGTATATAAAACTATGTTTTCTTTACATCTGAGGTGTAGGATATGTTCAGCAACTTTGTACATAATGGCATAGCAAATGTTTTGGTAGAACATATTAACCCTCTAACTCCCCCTCATAACGGCATTTTTTGGCTTTATTCTAACAAATTGTAAAAAACACCCCGAAAAAGGAAAGGGCGGTGATGAAATTTTCTACAAAAATGTTGACCATAAAATTATACCAGACAAATTCAATATTGCCCATCAAATTTCTAGTCACATTTTGGGTGTTTTTTACAAAACTGAAATTTTGAAAATATCTCTAGAATATGAGAAAATCGACAACATTTAAAAGCTCCAAATGTTGACAAAATCGCTTGAAAGATAAAACTTAAAGGAATGCCAAAATTTAAATTACAACCAAAATCGTAAGTTAAAAAAAAAACGCTAAAATTAGAAACAAAAAACTCGACAAAATTAAAAAAAAAAATTTGCTTTAATTAAAACCAAATCGCAGACAAAAATCTCTTGAATTTAAAAAATAAACGACAAAAATTAAAAATCCCCTAATGTTAAAAAAAACGTTAGAAAGGGACACAGAAATATCCATGAAATTGAAAAATT
Organism: Eustalomyia histrio; assembly: GCA_949748255.1. NCBI lineage: Eukaryota > Metazoa > Arthropoda > Insecta > Diptera > Anthomyiidae > Eustalomyia > Eustalomyia histrio. Next base: position 23,416,200 of record OX456524.1, read on the forward strand.
GCTAAAATTAAAAAATAACCAAAATAGAAAATATTACCAAAATGGCAATAATTACTAAATTGAAAATAGCATATGTTAAAAAAATCTGAAAAATTAGAAAGGTAGCCAGAGAATGATAACAATAATAATTAAAAATCCCTTAAATAAAACAAAAATCTCTAGTATGTAAACAAAGCGGAAAAATTTAAAAAAAAAACGCCTAAAATTTTAATTTTTTCTAAGCGATTTTTTTAAGTCGGTAAAATTTAAAAAAATAGAATTGAAAAAATAGCTTGATTAAAAAAAAAAATAACAGAAAATATCTTTAAAATGAAAGAAAACTTTAAATTTTAAAAAATTCGCTAAATTTTAAGAAATTGAAAAAGTTAAAAAATATCGCCAGAAAATATCGCTTATATTTAAAAGATCGCTAAAATAAAGAACAAATAAAACAATCTTGAACATTAAAAATAAGGAATTGTTATTACCAGATTTACAATGAAATCACCTAAAAAAAATTCTAAAGTAAAATATCAAAAAAAAATTAAAAAATCGCCAAAATTAAAAAATAGTCAGTGAAAACAAAATATCGCTAAAATTGAGATAAAATCCCTAAAATCTAGAAAAATCTACAAAAATTCCTAATGTTCTAGCTACTATAATTCTAAGGTAGAGATGGGAAAAAATAAAAAGTTCTTAAGTCTGAAAATATCACTAGAATGTGTAAAAAAGAGGCAAAATGTAAAAAAATGCTCATAAAGGGTGTCCCAAGAAGAACGCAATTTTTAAATCTGGCAACATTCGAAGTGTCATTGTTTGACATTTGAACAATTGTTATTGTTTGCTAGTAGAAGGTACGAGGTTAGTAAAAATGAAGCGCTACACGAATGAACAACGCATTCTCATTGTGAAATTGTTTTACCAAAATGGTGAAAGTTTTGCGGCTACAGTTCGCAAATTGCGATCAATTTGGGGTCACAATAATGCTCCAAAAGAGTCAACTGTAAAGAGATTAATGGATAAATTTGCCGAAACTGGGTCTGTTAGTGATGTAAAGACAACAACGCGCCATCGACCAGGTCGATCGACCGAAAATGTCGCAGCTGTACGTAATGATGTCGCTCAAACTCCATCCACCTCAATTCGACACCGAGCTCAGCAAATTGGTGTCTCCAAATCCACTTTGCAGCGAATTTTGACGAAAGATTTGCATCTTCATGCATACAAAGTTCAATTGACTCAGGAACTGAAGCCAGCTGACCATGGACAGCGAAGGGAGTTCGTCAATTGGGTATTGGAGAGACAACATGAAAATGCTGATTTTGCCGATAAAATCATCTTCAGTGACGAGGCCCATTTTCATCTTGAGGAAATCCTCGAGTGATTCACGAGAAGCAAATGCATCCTCAACGTGTCACTGTGTGGTGTGGTTTTTGGGCTGGAGGAATCATTGGACCTTTTTTTTATGAAAATGAGGCAGGTCAAGCGCAAACAGTCAATGGTGTTCGGTATCGTGAAATGATAACCAGTTTTTTCTTGCCTAGAATTGAAGAAATGAATGTGGAGGGCATGTGGTTCCAACAAGACGGCGCCACATGTCATACAGCCAGAGAAACAATTCAATTGCTGCATCAGTCATTTCCCGGTCGTGTTATTTCGCGTTTTGGAGATCAGAATTGGCCGCCTAGATCGTGCGATTTAACACCATTAGATTTTTTCTTTGGGGTTTTTTGAAGTCGATGGTTTACGCGAATAAGCCGACAAAGACTCAAGCCTTAAAAGAGGAAATTGGACGCCGCATTAATGAAATACCGCAGCATTCATGCAAAACGGTCATTGAAAATTTCATTAAAAGATCGCGTGCATGCCAGCAAAGCCGCGGCTGCCATCTGCACAATATATTGTTCCATACATAACCTTATTCTGTCTACTTTACGATATAATAAAGTTTCACGATTTTTTTTTAAATATCTGTGTTTTATTTAAAATTTAAAAATTGCGTTCTTCTTGGGACACCCTTTATTAACTCTTTATTTAGAAACTCATTTTGGCAGTTAAAATAAAATCTAAAATTAAAAAAAAAAATCATGTTAAAAAAATCTAAAAGTTAAAAAAAATAACAAGTAAAAGTCTCCAAAAAGTTAAAAAAAAAAAACTTTAAAATGAAAAAGATCAGTAATATCACTAGGCAACAGCCATTTTGTTATTTGGTTCTAGCATACTTTTTCTCATGGATTTGGACCTACTGAACACGAAAATGAATTTTAAAAATTTTTCTGTCGATTGGTTTGCGAGATACAAATTTTTTAATTTTTTTTTTTTTAATTTTTGGAGGTACACTTACTATTTTGAGCATATCTTTAGTCTTCTTTGACCTATTTTATCCAACTACTACTCAAATTAAAGACAATTGAGCCGTCTACAACTTATTCTCAGAAAATTTTCAAATCGGGTTAGTAGTTTTGATGTTGGCGGCTTAAAAAGGTTAAAAAACTGCGTTTTTTTAGTAAAAATGTGGCTGAAAAATTCATATAAAAATTCATATAAAATGTAAAACGCGATGTTAACAGCGATTTCAATTTTTTTACGTATAGCTGACACTTTTCCAAAGAAAATAAGCCCTTACTTAACAAAATCTGATGACAAATGGCCGACTTATTATTTTTTTGGTAAACGACCGAAATTCCGCTATTTCACGATTTTTTGATTTTCATTATTTGCACAGCTTACCTACCCAACGCAAACGAATAAATACATTTGAACTTAATTTAAAATAAACAAATTAGTCTTCGTATATTATTTTTTAATTTATTTACAGCACTACATGCTCAATGTATCGCACAATTAGCTAAACTAACGAAATTAAACTAACTAATTAAATTAAGCAAATCAACGCACAAAAAAATGAGTAAAAACAAAGATATAAGTGTACATTTTATGCCATGTGGAAAAACTGCTGACTTCTTCTTTGTTTTTTGTATTCGCTGCAATCGGTCTCACGTATTAGGGTCCAAATATAGTCACCCATCATAGCCGTGTCATAGTTGCCCTGATAGCGTCGTTCCATAGCCTTCGCTCACGTCTCCTAAATTCTCAGGGAAAAAATCCAAATGAGAATCCAGAAAGTGTATTTTAAGTGACATGTGCACTCCCATGGCTTCATAGTTCTTTACCAGATCCTCAACTATGTCCTTATAATTCGGGCTTTTGTTGTTTCCTAAAAAGTTTTCCACAACAAGCCTGAAGGAATTCCATGCTGCGGCTTCGATGGGTGATAACAGCTTTGGGAATTTTTCATCTTTCAACATTTTTTTTATCTCGGGTCCTGCGAAGACTCCTTCTTTAATTTTTGCCAGCGAAAGGTAAGGGAAAATTGACCGTAAATAGGCAAAAGCTTCACCTTCTTTGTCTAATTTTTTGGCAAAATTTTTAATCAAACCCAATTTTATGTGCAGCGGCGGAAGTATTATATTTTCACGGTTCTCTATTAGTGGTTTGCGCTGAACATTCGCTTCTCCAACTACAGGTTTCGTTCGTACCGGCCATTTTTTTTTTATATAATGCTGATCATCAGCGCGGCTATTCCAAAGGCACAGAAAACAGCAATGTCGCGTATAGCCTCCTTGGAGTCCACACAGAATGGCCACAACTTTAAGGTCGGCGCATATTTTCCAATTGTATTTCCTATACTCTATGCATTTCAGCAAAATGTCCATAGTTTCATAGTTCTCCTTTGAATGAACCGCATGAGCAATAGGAACAGATGGCTTTTCATTCCCATTATGTAAGAGAACTGCCTTCAAGCTCTCTTTGTTGCTGTCAATAAACAACCTCCATTCGTTGGGGTTGTGAATTTGGTGAAGCTCTTGGAACAAGCCTGAAATGTCGCTGCAAAAACATATTTGGTCTTTCTTTGTATAAAATTTTGCATACTCCTTGTGACGGTTTCTGTACGCTGATACTTTCACTTCTGAAGCCGCAAATCCACACTGTATCATCCGAGACGCAAAAAGTTCGGATTTCTCCTTAGTGAGACCAAAATCGCGCACCCAATCGTTTAGTTCGGCCTGTGACAGTAATTTTCGCTTTGCACCCGGCTCAAATTCGCTTGCATTTGACTCAGACTCTTCTTCTGACGATTCTGCTTTTTGAAGAGATGCACCAGGGCACACTGGATATGGCACATCATGCGAATGTGGTACTGGAAGCGCAAACGATCCCACTTGAGCGTAGTTCCATTTAAAAAATCTTCCTACCCCACTGTTTGTGGTGAGGCAAAAATAACAGTCTGTGGAATGGCATAGCGGCTTTTTCCACATCATTGGTGTATCGAATTTCATATGGCGGCTAAAATTAAAATAAATTACTATATTCGCTATGTATAATGTGTTTAAATAAAAATTCTTACCTTCCGCCAGCTGCCCAGTTGGTTAAGATTATATAGCAAAGATCACACAGCGACTTAGGTGTCCATGGTTCTGTGATATTTGGTGAAATACCAAAATAATTCAAATAGTGCAATTGTACTGCTGGAGTAAACTTGTGTGCGTGATTTTTTTTTATAAACTGGCCACAAACATTGCAGAAATTGTCTGGATCGTTCAAACACTCGAACACACGTAGTCTTTTACTCATTGTCTTCCTTGCGTTTTCTAAATATTAACTTCTTTACACTTTCACAGACAGTTTTGAAATGCAATTGATAACCGTGTCTCCTTATGTTTAAATATGTATGAGCATGTAGTGCTGTAAATAAATTAAAAAAAAATATACGAAGACTACTTTGTTTATTTTAAATTAAGTTCAAATGTATTTATTCGTTTGCGTTGGGTAGGTAAGCTGTGCAAATAATGAAAATCAAAAAATCGTGAAATAGCGGAATTTCGGTCGTTTACCAAAAAAATAATAAGTCGGCCATTTGTCATCAGATTTTGTTAAGTAAGGGCTTATTTTCTTTGGAAAAGTGTCAGCTATACGTAAAAAAATTAAAATCGCTGTTAACATCGCGTTTTACATTTTATATGAATTTTTATATGAATTTTTCAGCCACATTTTTACTAAAAAAACGCAGTTTTTTAACCTTTTTAAGCCGCCAACATCAAAACTACTAACCCGATTTGAAAATTTTCTGAGAATAAGTTGTAGACGGCTCAATTGTCTTTAATTTGAGTAGTAGTAGGATAAAATAGGTCAAAGAAGACTAAAGATATGCTCAAAATAGTAAGTGTACCTCCAAAAATTAAAAAAAAAAAATTAAAAAATTTGTATCTCGCAAACCAATCGACAGAAAAATTTTTAAAATTCATTTTCGTGTTCAGTAGGTCCAAATCCATGAGAAAAAGTATGCTAGAAACAAATAACAGACAAAAGTTTGTTATTTGTGACCTAGTGTATTTAAAAAAAAATTAAATGAATGATATTTATTAGGCCATCTCAGCATAATTTTATCCTTCTTTAATCCTAGACTAACAAAACTTTTAAAAAGCTTTTTTTTTTACTTTTTCCTCCCGTACTAACTATTATAAACTTTTGTTATCATATTAAAAATTATTTATATAACAAAGAAGAAAAGAAGTTGAACTCTTAAACTCTTGAGTAGTTTATACTAGATTTAATAGTGCCATGTAATGTTAAATTAAGAATTAAGATATTTAGTATGATTTGAAATCATATAGCAGGTTAATTGAGAAGTCCCCGGCCTGACACATAGATAGCGCTACTAAACTTAAATCGATATGATTTTTTGTTAGCCCTAAGCTTCAAAAGACACGTGTTTAAATTTGACAGCTGTCGGATCATTAGTTTGTGAATTATAGCATTTTGAGTAAAGCAACTTTTGTTATTGTGAAAAAAATGGATAAAAAGGAATTTTGCGTGTTAATAAAATATGGATTTTTGAAGGGAAAAAATACAGTTGAAGCAATAACGAGTTTCCGGATACTGCCCCAGGAAAATTTACCATCAAGGATTGGTATGCTAAGTTTAGACGTGGTGAAATGAGCACTGAAGACGGTAAACGCAGTGGACACCCAAAAGAGGTTGTTACGGACGAAAACATCAAAAAAATCCACAAAATGATTTCGAATGACCGTAAATTGAAATTAAATGAAATAGCACGTACTCTAAAGATATCAATTGAACGTGTGCATCATATCATTCACGAATGTTTGGGTAGGAGAAAGCTCTGTGCAAAGTGGGTACCGCGCGAGCTCACTTTTGACCAAAAACAAGCCAGTGAAAACGGAGTCGAAAATGCATGAATTGGGCTTCGAATTGCTTCCGCATGCACTGTTTTCTCCAGATCAGGCCCCCAGCGACTATTTCCTATTCTCAGATCTCAAAAGAATGCTTGCTGGGAAGAAATTTTCGTCGAATGAAGAAACTGAGGCCTATTTTGAAACAAAGGACAAATCGTACTACAAAAATGGTATCGAAAAGTTGGAGGGTCGCTATAATCAATATATCACCCTTGAAGGGAACTATGTTGAAGAAAAAAAAAACGAATTTTGCCAAAAAAATGTGTTTTAGTATGTAAGGCCGGGGACTTTGCAAATGACCTGTTAATCATATAATTTTTATAGACCTGAGTTAGTAAATTATAGAGAATAAAAATTAAAAAAAAAAATCTATCAGAGCCGGCAGCTCTGTTGTCGCTAAACAACTATTATTTAAATTTAAAAAACCCATATAAAAAAATTTTGAACGAACTCGCTAAAGCTAGTAAAAATCGTTAGCAATAGGCAGAGGTAAATAACATTTAAAAAAATCTAAAATTAAAACAAAAATAATTGTGAAAAAAAAAAAAATAAAATCGCCAAAGTAAAAGAATAACTAAAACTAAAAAATTGCCAGATATAAATACAAAAAATCGTTAAAACTAAAAAAATGCTAAAATTGCCAAAACTGAAAAAAGTGAAAAAATTTAAAAAATCGCCAGAGTTTGCAACGAAATCGCTTAAATAAAGAAAAAAATCTTCAGAATGAAAAAATACATATTAACGTTGAAAAAGCACTAAAAATTAAATTATTTACAAAATTTAAAAAATCCCAAAAGTGGGGAAAAAAATCACCGAATTAAAAAAATCACCGAAACAAAAATTTAAAGTTAAAAAAATCACTAAAATTAGAAATACAGCTAAGGATTGAAAAAAAAAATAACTCATTATGACTTTCTTGAACCAACGCCGTTTTCCTGTTTCATTTGTCTCTTTTAAATTTCAAGAAAACAAAGCGGCAAAATTTAAAAAAAAAAACCCTAAAATTTAAGTCCGAAAATCGCTAAAACTGAAAAAAATAGCTAAAATTAGAAAAAAAGAAATAAAGTGAAAGAAATTAAAAAAGTTTAAAAAATCGCCAAAGGTAAAAATCAAGAAAAATTCGATATTCCAAATAAAAGATTCTTTTCTGTCTTCAATGTTTAGTTTTCGAAATAAACGTGATCGTAATATCTAGCCTCACAAGAGCATCTTACCTGAACCGATTAATACAATAATAATCAATTTTTGCATAAGAATATAAATTCTTTTTTTAAAACATGCTGTTTATTTAATTTACATTATTATTTTTTTTTAAACTAAAATTATCTTAAATGTTAAAAATAAATAGAAGCTAATTTATAACTCGTTAACAGTTAAAATAATAAACAAAATGCACCTCTGCTTAGAGTTTTAGCGCATAACACAAAGCAGAAAGGAAATGTAAAAATACTGTTAAAAATTTGTTTAAAGAATAATAAAGATCTTTGAGATAAGTTTAAATAGTGTTGCCAGATGGTAAACAAAAATACACCAAACTTAGTTACAATTGTCAAAACATTTATACACTTAAAAAAGTTTGTAAGTTAAAATAACTGAAAATATCATTTAAAAGAAATGATATTTCATTTAAAAACCGGTCTACTTAATCTTCATTTAAATTAAATGCCATTTGTTATTTATTTTTGAATGTTGATTAATCAACTGACACATCCGTAAGAAACAACTGATATAATCAGTTAAAATAAATGTCAAAATTTTACCTACTAATCCTTAAAAAATAAATGTCTTTTTCATTTATTTGAAATTATTTCCGTTTTTGTATTTTTTGTTTTTTTTTAATATACTCGTACAATACAAAATGTATGTATGCATAGGAAGCTATAAACACTTTTTGTGTGAATGTATTTGTATATGTATGTGTGTTTATGAAGTTCTTGTAAATTGTATTGAAAAATTTTGTATATATACAACCAATTTAAATAAAAAAACAAATTGAAATTTTTTGAATATTTTTTTTTGAAACAGACAGCAAACAAAATTTAAATTTGTAATAACTGTTACGGACACAAATAAACCACAAGTTTCCGTTTTTTGGGTAAATTTTTATTAAATTTCAAACAAATGTAAAAAATAAATGAAACTGAAAAAAATCGGTAAATGATAGTAAATTATTTCGAATAAATGTATAAAAAAGTTAATATAGATGTTTCTTTGAAAAATAAATGTATCTTCCTTTATTTTTAAATGGAATGGAAAATTTTTTTATTAAACTACAAACAGTTAACTACATAATATTTTGAGTGTATAAAAAACATTATTTTTTTTTTTTTATTTATTAATCATATAATTACAAATAATATGTTAATACCCTAACCGAGCACTAGCAACAAAGGCCTTCGGCTCGTTGTAGCGAAAACAGACCAGAGCCTCTTGTGGGAATTGAACCCACGACCCCCCACTGATAAGCTAGCACGCTACCAACTAGCCTACCGGGGCTCGCAAAAAACATTACTTTTCAGTTTTCTTTAACAAAACAGTTCGTGATATACGTCTGGCAACACTGAGATTTGTATCTGTTAAGACAGAGGAAGATGAAACAAGTATGTCTATACTTGACAGCCTTGTAGACTTACTATATGCCCATTATAAGTGTAAAAGAAAATGATAAAAAAATATGAAATACTTAACTGACCCTAAAATCCATAAAGATTTTTAGGATAAGACTTTATATATGATTAAATTTGTTTGGGAATACTTAATTCAATGCATGCATTTAATAACTATAAATAAAATATTTTTACAAAAAAAAAAAAAATGAAATACAAATACAAATATTTACATTAATTTGTTTTTAAGTTAATTTTACAAATATGCAACCTGTAAACAAGTTTTTATATTTTTCTTTTACTTGTATCTTTTATTGAAATTCATTATCGTCATGCAAGACACATTTATAAACAGAGATGGATTTAAAGGTAATTGAGCCCTTGTGGGCTCAATAAACTGGGTAAACTTTAAAAGTGACCAAAGGAAAGAAGTTAGGATATATTTCTTATATTCTTTAAAAACTAGAATTGCTGATTAATTTATATGTATATTTACGAAATTTGTGAATTTATAAAAAAAAAAACTTTACCCATTCGTTCTATTTTCTGGCTTGGCGACTTTGATACCCTTTTTAGATTTTCATATAAAAATAAGTAAAAGTCAATTATTTAGTTATTTAAGAAAAACAAAACATTCCACATACAACTAGTTTTTTTTTTTTTGTAATTACAACTGCACTAATAGTCAATGGCCTTGAAATTGCACCTTCCTACGAACATGTCATAAAGACTTGGCACCTGTAGCAAATTCCACACGTTCAAAATGTTAATACATAATTATGTATGGATGTTTGACTAAATGTGTCCCGTCGTGAATAATCTTGTTCAATTGGTTAGGATTTTGTTAATACATTTTTTTTATTCTTCTTCTTATTTCTCTCGCTTATCTTAATATTTATCTCGGTGTCATCATATCTTTTACTATTTAAGCACATTTGCATAATGTAACGTAAAAGCTTTTTGCTATAACAATAAACTTTTTTCCTTAGATATTTACAATCTTATAAAATACAAACATACATATGAATAAAACATCAGAGTTTTGATTAAGGCATTCTTTAGTGTGTAACTTAAACTAGAATTGTTACAAATAATCTACGGAGCGTATGAGTTATATGATAAATTTAATGTAATTAATATTAAGTATACGCCTTTTAATTGGTAAACACACACAAAAAATTATTGCCAAAAAAATTTTTAATTAATTTTTTTTTTTTTTTTATTTTTTGTTCATTTTCAATAAAAAGTTTAATCATATCAATTAAATTTTTAATTGATAATGAAGTTGGTGTACAAATATTCAAATTTTAAATAAATACTATTGACAATATAAAAAACATACAGTTATTTAAATTTTAAAAATGCATATTAAATCCCTAAAAAAAACCAAAAATTTGTATTGATTTTTCAGATCGATTGTCTAAAGCAGTGGTCGGCAGAAAGTGAGAATATAAATGTATTGGTTATTTACACCGTAAGAAATTATGCCGTCTTTCTAGATAAATGAATGAATGAATAAATTAATAAATAAATTAATCGATAAGAGAAAATCCGTATGCATTGAATTAAAATAGTTCATGTTTTTGTTTTCTCTATATAAAAAATAAAAATTATTCATAATAATGATATAATAATTTTTTGATTGCATACATGGCACTCTGCCTCATTTAATATATTTAAAGAAAATAAAAAAAATTCTTCCCACTCAACCTATCACATTTTTAATTTAAAATGTAAACGAAAAACAAAATAAATACCTACAATAAAAAAAAAAGAAATAATAAAAAAAAAACAAATTTTTAGAGTGTACTTTATTTCTTCAACAAAGCGGCGTATACTTGCTCTGTTGAAAGTTAGCGTACTACTGAACAAAATAATTGTATTTTTCGTGCTTTTAGCTTTGATATTTGTTGACATTCGTGTGTACGTGTAAATTGCTGATTGTGTTCGGCCCCTGAGTGCTATGAGTGCCGATCACTGGTCTAAAGCTATTTCTGCTAAATTAATGACGTATTGGTTTTATTGGATAATTCATTTACTTTAATATTACTAATATTTTGAATCTATAAAAAAATTATAAACACTTCATATCAATGATTCAATTTTTAATCAATTGGATGATATGTTTTGTGAATCTGTTCCGGAATGAATTTTTATTTATTTGCTGTGTTAAAATTTAATCAATTTGATTGATTCTTTGAAATGAATCAACAAAAATCAAATTGATTCTCTGAATTGAGTAAAGTAGAAAATTATTCAAACAATTAACAGAATTTTGCAAACCGATTTATTAAAAATTGAATAAGATTTTAAAATTAAATCAAGAAAATCATATTTTTAAAGGTTTATTTTAAAATTTAAATAAAATTTTAAAAATTTAAAAATTTAAAATAAAAATTTTAGAGAAAATGATGGCAACATAAAAGAATTAAAATTTTTAGAATTTTTATTTTGAATTTTTAGCAAAAAAAAAAATCATTGAAAAATCTGTTTTAGAAAAAACGAAAATTTTATTATTTAACAATTTTTGGGTATCTCAACTTTGGAAATGGGAACTAAAGAACAAATTTTTTTGGCAACACTGCGAATGCGCATGTACAAGTTATGATACAGTTGGTGCTATTGGAACCTCAAAAGTACTCTGGTGCTCCTATGAATGAATGCGTTGATGAATTACCCACAAAAATATGTACATTTGATAAAGAAAAATTATTAAAATTTTAATTGATTTAAATCTGGAATTTCAATCAAAAATTTTATTAATTCAATTCAATTAATTTTTGGTTAAAACTCTAATTAAAGTTAAAATTTATAGAATTAAAATTTTAATTAAAATTATTCAAGATATTTGATTAAAAATTTAATTGATATGATTAAAAAAATAATTGAAAATTTCAATTAATTTTAACAAAAAAAAAAAAAAAAAATAATTATTATTAATATAACGAATTCTGTTGCTGGTCCAATTTCAATAAAATTTTTTATTGTATTTACAAATATTTTAATTGAAACTCGATTTTAGCTTTTTCTGTGCAATTTTTAATAAATTCATTCTAAATGGATTTTTAAAGCAAAAATTTTCTTTGTTTTTTTTCAAAACCCTAATTTTCTAATGGTTCTTAAGATCGATTCTGTACTTTTTTTTATATTTTTAATTTAAGCCATTTCAATTAATCTTCGAAATTTTATTAAAACACTCATTCAAATCTCTGTTTAACAACATCAAAATCATGACAGTATGTTGTTAAAAAAAAGTATTGCCATATTCAAAAGAGAAAAAAACTACAATTTATGAATTATATCCTTAAGGGTTTATGTGAAGTTTTAAAAATAAACTTTTTGCTAAAGCATGACTTAAAGGATTAAATTAACGTTTAGAAGAAATTCAATTGTATACAAGTCAAGTCACACACAGTCTAGATAAGACAATGTTCTTATTTTATCTTAACGTATATATCAAACTTAGCCTGTTTTTTCCGTTTTTTTTTTTGTGGTTGGTTTATCTTTTTAATCAATCATCAAATTTAAAAAATATATATAAAATATAAAACACATTAAAGTTTGATCTTTTTCTATATCTATCTAACGGTTAACTTTATATAACTCTTTATATAAAAAGTCCAAACAAAAGTTCATATTAAAAAAAAAACAAAGCATTTCCTCTTTTTATAGCTTTTTTTTGCTAAACAAATAACAAAAAAAAAAAAAAAAACTGAGAAAAGCAAAAACTTCATACATACAATATCGTATCTTTAAGATCGCCTTCGGTGTGGCATTGTTTAGGTTTTTTATTTCTTTATACGTACGTTATATAAAAGGAATTAAACTATAGTAAAGTTTGACAGTTATTTGCACTTTTATGATATCAAAGTCCTTACAAAGAACTGCACTTAACGTTAATTTTATTATAAAACTACAAATAATACTGGCTGTATATATATGATGCTGCTTCTAAGCAAAACTCTAGGCAAAAAAAAAAAAAACATTCATATCGAAAGGCAAACAAATATAAATGTATGAGAAAAATAAAGAAAAAAACTTTAACTACTCTTAAACCAGTTAAGAAACTCCGCTAAAAACAAATTATAAAATTATATGCGATCAAGACCAACTATGTGATACCATACATTAGTTAAAGGTTCAATAACGCAAATATGATCCATAAAGTGCGATACAAAAAGACAAAAGACAGAAACTCGATTAATGGCTCCTTTTAAAAAATTATTCATTAATAATGGATTTTTTAGCTCTCAAAGTGGATTATTTATTGGCGATTTATATATATTCAGCGAAAAAACTTTTTTTTGCGCAACAATTGAAAATTTCTATAAACAATATGTATATTTGTTTTTGCACAAAGGAACCTTTTCCAGAAAAAATTACATTATTTACCAAAATAAGTGTCCATTATAGAAAATCATTACCCATGTGTTAATATAACCACATATCTGTGCCCGATTTCTGTATTTAATGCGAGAAGTCATCGGATAGAAAAATGCAATGCTTTCTTGTTTAGAACAGGGTGAGTCACATAATGTCAAATTTATCTTTATATTAGAAAAAAATTGCCTATTACCTAAATTTAAAATTAACTTTTTTATTCTTTCTTTGATATGACAGACTTGCAGTTTTTTAATGTTAACTACCCAGGCAAAAAAAAAAAAGCTATCGGCGCAAAATAATGAGTTATGCTTACGCACTAGCATACGAAAAATTAAAAAAATATGTGGTTACTTATATGCTTACCAGTAACGACAAAACAAAAATAATCAAAGAGAAATTAAAAAAAAAAATATTTTATAAAAAAATATTTTTTTATTACTTTTTTTATACTAAAATATGCTTGTACCGGGAACCGAACCTTAGACTTCATATTTCCAATCGGCAGCTATATATATTTGATTAAAAAAAAAAACATAAATGACTTGCTGCACACAAGAATGTTTTCGCGTCTGCAAGCAAAATATCAAATTATGTGGTTATATCAAGGAGTATATACTTACTAGAGAAACTATACATCCCCTGATTCTCTTTGTTTTTCCATTAGAAATCTGAGGAATTTCTCTAAATTTTCCCTATAGACAAAAAGGCCGGCTGTTCAAAAAGCCTTGGAGAAGCACTGAAATAGTAAAATTACCGAAGTTGTGCAACTTCAGTACTTTTTTTGCCATACAAGGATTCGAACCCACACATAAAGCTAACAAGATATAAATTACTTGAACGGCAGGTTAAACGTCCCAAATAAGTGTTCAGTGGTTTTGCAGATTTTTATATTTGGGAAAATTATAAAAATAAGTCATTAGTTGTTGCTTTCAAATATTGAAAAAAAATAACTAGTTACACTCAGAAAAAAAAGTTAGTAGAAAAATTTGTAAACGATTTTCAATCCCACTCTACTATTTTTGTACAGATTTTTAGTAAAAAATTATTATTTAGCAAATCTTTTTGCTATTTACATTTTACAAATTACAGAATTTTTACAGAATATTTACAGAATATTTACAAATTTTTGTTACTAATTTCAGAAATCATTTTACACATTTTTGAAAACCGATTTGCTAAAATTAGCAAAAAATTTTACTAATTTTAAAAAAGTGGATATTGAAGGAAATGTTATTTATAATTAAAACTTAAACCTACAAACTTAAATTGCCTTAAAATATTACATAGATTAAAAAAAGGGAAAAAGATACCGACTCATGTCTAAAAACAGGACATCCACTTAAAATAGCACTAAAAAGGTTTTTTAGTTCTAAAAATCCGCCCTAAAAACAATTAAAATTTAACCTTAAAAGAAAAAAAAAAAAATTTACCAAAATATATTTCAAAACAGAAATTACCAAATTAAAACAAAATGATTTATTCGTTTTTTAAAAAATATAATCAAAATTTTTGATGCTCGATAAGAAAAATAAATTCAAAGCTTTTTACTTATATTAATAATATTTAGTAATTTTTTTTGCTGATTTTAGCAAACAGATTTTAAATTCCACTTTACAAAAAGTCTACTAAAATTTAGTAGCGGCTACTAATTTTTCTACTAATTTCATTGTACTACACGTCAGCAGACATGTGTTGCTAAGATTAGCAAAAAATACCGCTGGGCTCAAATTAGCAGAATTTCCCGTTATAACAGCAAAATTTTCAGTTGCCATTACAGACTTTTTTTGGTGAGTGTATTAGTAACTGAATATATTTATGTTTTGAAAGTAACATTTTTAATATGTATAATTGAGGGAGTAGAATTATCTACCGCCAAAGTTAAAGTATTGTTGAAATACATTAATGAATGCAAATTTTGTATATTAAGGGTGGTCCAACCATAATGCACGATGTTATTTGTGAGTCACACCTTAATGTCAAGTTTTTTGCTCAACTTAATTTGACATTTTTATGTTTTAGTGTTTGACAAATTCAACCATGGAGAGGTACACAATTGAACAGCGCGTTAAGGTTTTTGAAGCATTTTACGAAAACGGGCGTTCAAATCAAAATGTGCTTTGTGATTGTTTGGGCAGCATAATTGACCAAATGTGTCCACAATCGGCAGAATTATGCGCAAATTTCAGCAAACTGGGTCTGTAGGAAATGTGATAACACCTGTACATTCTCGCCCAGTTCGTTCTGCGGAAAACATTGCTGTTGTTCGCGATAGTGCAGCAGAAGAGCCGTCAACATTGACTCGTCGTCGGTCTTCGCCATCGCGAGATGATAACGAACTTCTTGTGGGCAGAAACTGAGGATATGGACCTGGACGATATGTGGTTCCAACAGGATGGTACCACATGCCACACAGCCAAGGAAACAATGGCTGTTTTGCTCGAGACATTCAATGGTTGCACTCCATTCTTTTGGGATATTTAAAGGAAAAAGTGTACGTCAATAAGCCAAGAACGATTCAAGAGTGAAAATATGAGATAATTCGGCATATTAACGACATTGAACCTCAATTATGTCTCAGAGTCATTGAAAATATGAACCATCGGATAGGGGTATGCAACCGAAGCCGTGGCGAACATTTGGTCAATATTTGGTTTCACACATTCGATTGGCAACAAATTAGGTTGTCAGCACGAATCTGTTTTCTGGGTATTCTGCAATACCATGCAAAGAACCTTGGGTATATTTTGGATAACAAGTTTTCATGGAATGTCAATATTGAGGATAATGTCAGGAAGACTACAAATGCGCTCTATGCATGTAGGAAAATGCAAGACAAAACTTAGAGCCTTTCGAGTTTATGCATTGGGTCTATACGGCAGTTGCTAGGCTAATTTTACTATATGGAGTATTTGTTTGGTGGACTACATTAAAGAGGAGAGTCTACTGCAGGTACCTGGAGAGTGCTCAGGTATTTGCAGAACTTAATCACCGGCGTGCTTCGTAGTACACCAACTGCGACCATCTGGATGCAATATTTTATCTACAACCGATTATGGCGGAAGTGGCAGCGCTTAAGTCTGCTATACGATTGGGAACTACGGGGCAGTTTGTGTATACGTGCAATGGTCACGAAATGGTCATTTAGAATGTAAACTGTAGCAGCGACTCCATTATTCCTAGGTTGGGCTTCAATGAGGGACTACACGGCACTATAGGTAAGTACGAACTACAGGTGGCAAGTCTTGGCCCTGACCATAAAACCTTTAATTTCTTCCCGGATGGTTCTAAGAAGAGCGAGAGAGTTTGTGCTGCAGTTTTCTGTCGAGATCTGGGTATTGAGGAATCGTTCACACTTCCTGATTATTGCAGCATTTTTAAGGCGGAAGTTCTGATGCCCTAAGTGGCTGCTGGCCTTGCTTTTGTCGCTGAGACAATTGATTTTTACACCCAGAGAAAAAATTGGTTGTAATTCGATCAAAACCATTAACATTTATTTGTGAGGATTTAATTTAATTTGAAATAACTTAAAATTAATTAATAAAGCAAAAATGTTGTATTGGGAATTACAAAAAAGGAAAAGAAACTAAAAATCAATCCTATCATTCAATTATTGGTATTTCCAATCATCTTTAAACATAAAACTCGTTTAGTATTTGTGTGCGGTGGAAGCAATCAGTGAAATTAGTGAAAATATTATAAATTTGGTACAATCTATCAAATTTATTAAAAAGTTGTCGATATTTAAAAGTGGTAACTATAAGTACGATTTTTCTGATTAAATATATCATTTAATTAGGGTTTCAGTAGAAGCAACCGAATTGTGGATTGTATTTATAATAGACGTCACTAATTTTTGGTACTGATAAACAAATTGTATACTAATATTTGTTTTTTTTTAGAAATTCTTTAAATTCAAAATAAGCCATCAAAATTTATAAGTGTTTGTGGTGTAGTAGGTAGAGAGAAAGCTCAGTACTCCGAATTTCCGAGTACAAAACCCGTAAAAGGCAAACATTTAATAAATTATTTTTTTAATTAAAATAAAACATTTAAAAGTTTAAATGGCAAATATATCAAAGAAAATTAAAATTAGTTGTGATTCAGTAAGCAAGAGTGTGAACTATGAATCTGGTTGCCCAGGTTCGATACCAGAAAAATCTAAAAATTCCATTTTTTTTTTAATAAAATTTTGTGAGACGTAATAATATTTCTGTGGAATATAAATATTTAATTGTACAACTGAATATTGGTTTTCACAACTAAAAATATAATTTAATATGAAAACAGAATTCGATTGGCAACAAATTTGGTGGCCACAACTGGTACTGTTTTCTGGGAGTAGGTTTTTTTCTTTATTGATAGCCAAGCGGCTATTAGGGCGGTATCCGCCCATTTGACATATTTGTCGATTGTCAAAGTCTTTAGGTAGACTTTGTACCGAGAGGAGACTACACATTTATTCGGTTCGTGGGCAACGGGGCATTGAAGGTAACGCGATTGAAGACAAGGAGTCCAGTTGCTTGGCGAAAGTGTAATTCGTAATCGTGTACCCTATAGCTTTTGAAACGGGATGAAGACTCCTCTGTAATGGGTTTATATAAAGCGGTTTGGTGGAATATCCAAACGTGCAGGGTGTCAAAGATCATGCAAAGGTATTATCCTTAACCAGAAGTGATTGTAGAATTCTGGTGGGCGGTACTGACGGGTCACTGCTTCCTGCGGTTCTTGCTAAGAGAGCGGAAAAGTTGACGAATGATATAATTGCTGGTTTTGTGGAGTACCGGGGCACAGATATACGGTGAAGCAAGTTGCTTCGGAGATTATCTACACCGCGATCTGGAGGTAATCCCCAGCTGAATTCTAAGAGTCCTGGTATTTTCTAGGAGTTTGTGGGCCACCCGGGGTGCCACAACATCTCAGTGATCTTTTATGCGGGTTATCGTTTCCTGGTCTATGCGAGATTTTTAAACAGGCAGCTGAATCTAACTTATCATAGATAAAAATTTTTGTTTTAAAAGGGATTTTCAAATAACTTTTGTCACAAACACCATCAGCAAACATATAATACTCATTTTCTATAATATCGAGAAAAATTATAGAAGAAAAAAACGAATAATTTTTAAAGTCAAGTTTACTAGCTCCGCTGCTTACTTTTAGCTAGCGATTTATAGCACTTTAGATCCCCATTCATGTTTTTTTTTTATTTTCTTACTAAGTTTGTGAAGGCATCATCTGTTTTTTTTTTTTTGTCTGTATGTCTGAACTACAAGTATTGCATTTAAGAATTTGCTCTCTACTCCATCAGTTTGTTATTTTTATGAGCAGTGATATAAACGATATTTTAATTAATATCACTTAAGATAAAGCACGAAAGGTTGTTAAAATAAAAACAATCAAGCGAACATACTCGTACACATACATGTATGAATATTTAGTAGATATTGGAAAGTGTGTATGTACTATTTACGAATATGTCGTTGCTGTCATACTATTTATTATTTGCCCGAGATGGATAGACACACACATACAAATACTCCTATTTTTTCCACCATATTGAACTCGCCTATTAGGGTGACATATATTTTTAACAAACTTATGATAAATCGTTTAAAATTAAGATGAAATTGTACACAATAGCGCATTTCTTTTTCAGCTAATGTAAAATTTTTAAAATATTTTTACTAAAGTAAATTTATGCCCATACAAGGTAAACTATTAGAATCCGTGTTGTACCTCTTTGAGTATTAAAAAAATATTAAGAAATTGTTAATCAGTATCTGATATAATTTTTTCAGATTTACTCCTAACATTAGAATATCTTTTTATTATCTTAAAATTATAAGCCACCCTTATTTCTCGCATAGATGAATTCTTTCATATTTATGAGCTGTTGTGCATTCAGCTGCAATCTTCTTCTATTAGGTCTGTTCTTGTTTCTTGTTGTAGTACTAACAACGAGTACTGTGATGGAACGTTTATTAAATTTAAAGTGATGTCTATACTATCATCATCATTACTATTATTATTATTATTAGTATGTACTGTAAACTAACTATTATTATTATTGTTACTATTATTTGTCACTGTTACTTATTAGTCAATTGTAGGTTCGACTACGTGTATGTTAATAAAAATAACTTATGAGGACACTGTTTTAAAATTCATTATGCGTTACTTGTTTGTTAATTATAATGACAATCTGGCTAGATTTTCTGTTTTTTTAACAGAGACAATAGTTTTTATAAATAAATAAGTTAGAATTTTTTGAAATAGTTATTAAAGTGTTACAGGTCTTTTAAATGTCTTAGCCCGGATTTGAAAGTTTAACAGAATATAATATTAAAAAAAAAAAAAAAGAGTCTTTTAATTCATTTTTCTTGCTCTATAAATTACTCCATAAGAGTTTTTTTAACTATCTACTCTTGTAATACATTTATTTAAATAATTTTGATAGGCAAAGAAATAAAAATTTTTAAAATTTGTGGATTAATTTTAAAATTTTTTTTGTTTCGTAATATTTACTAACAACGATTTTCTTTTGCAGTTTCGGCTCAATTTCGTTAAACTGAAATCTCCAAACCTCTTTAATTTTTTAAAAATTAATAAAACCAAGAAGAACGCAATTTTTAAATTTTAAATAAAACACAGATATTTAAAAAAAAATCGTAAAACTTTATTATATCGTAAAGTAGACAAAATGAGGTTATGTATGGAACAATATATCGTGCAGATGGCCGCCGCGACTTTGCTGGCATGCACGCGATCTTCTAATGAAATTTTCAATGACCGTTTTGCATGAATGCTGCGGTATTTCATTAATGCAGCGTCCAATTTCCTCTTTTAAGGCTTGAGTCGTCGTCGGCTTATTCGCGTAAACCATCGACTTCAAAAAACCCCAAAGAAAAAAATCTAATGGTGTTAAATCGCACGATCTAGGCGGCCAATTCTGATCTCCAAAACGCGAAATAACACGACCGGGAAATGACTGATGCAGAAATTGAATTGTTTCTCTGGCTGTATGACATGTGGCGCCGTCTTGTTGGAACCACATGCCCTCCACATTCATTTCTTCAATTCTAGGCAAGAAAAAACTGGTTATCATTTCACGATACCGAACACCATTGACTATTTGCGCTTGACCTGCCTCATTTTCATAAAAAAAGGTCCAATGATTCCTCCAGCCCAAAAACCACACCACACAGTGACACGTTGAGGATGCATTTGCTTCTCGTGAATCACTCGAGGATTTTTCTCACCCCAAATGCGACAATTCTGCCTATTGACGAAGCCATCAAGATGAAAATGGGTCTCGTCACTGAAGATGATTTTATCGGCAAAATCAGCATTTTCATGTTGTCTCTCCAATACCCAATTAACGAACTCCCTTCGCTGTCCATGGTCAGCTGGCTTCAGTTCCTGAGTCAATTGAACTTTGTATGCATGAAGATGCAAATCTTTCGTCAAAATTCGCTGCAAAGTGGATTTGGAGACACCAATTTTCTGAGCTCGGTGTCGAATTGAGGTGGATGGAGTTTGAGCGACATCATCACGTACAGCTGCGACATTTTCGGTCGATCGACCTGGTCGATGGCGCGTTGTTGTCTTTACATCACTAACAGACCCAGTTTCGGCAAATTTATCCATTAATCTCTTTACAGTTGACTCTTTTGGAGCATTATTGTGACCCCAAATTGATCGCAATTTGCGAACTGTAGCCGCAAAACTTTCACCATTTTGGTAAAACAATTTCACAATGAGAATGCGTTGTTCATTCGTGTAGCGCTCCATTTTTACTAACCTCGTAACTTCTACTAGCAAACAATAACAATTGTTCAAATGTCAAACAATGACACTTCGAATGTTGCCAGATTTAAAAATTGCGTTCTTCTTGGGACACCCTTTACCATTACATCTGTTTATTTTCAAGGATTTTGGAAAGGTGGTTTTATCAAGGACCGTATAAACAAGGATGTACATAATGCCAAAGTTTTAATTTCCAGTTAAGCCATGGTGCCAACACCTTTAAATTTTAATGGTGTTGGCATCATGTCAGCATGGCTTAACTGGAAGCTGGTTTTATAAAAATTAACTTTTTTTTATATTTTATTTCGATCCGGTATCCTTTCCTCTATGTAATCCAAAAATTAGAAGAAAAAATCGTACCATAAAAAAATCTGCATTATTTATTTTTTAATGCCTTTGAACCAGTGTACAAAATATTAACTAAAAACATCTTTTTCTTACAACCATGAGTTCAAAATTGGCTCCCAGGGATAACCAATTTTTCTCCTTTTTTTTTTTGTTATTTTGTAGGAGTGTTAGAAAATTTGGAGTAACGATATTTGGAGCCTTCATACAGAGAAGAAATATATTCCAAAAGCATCATATATTTTTGAGATTATGATTCTGCCAAACATGTACTCGTACTATAATATAGTTATCATATTATGATAATACAATAACCATAATATTACCATAATATAGTCCCTACAATTAAATTATGATTCGAAACTATGAACAAATTCTTTAAATTTAATAAATGGGTCATTCCATGTCAAACCGCACAGAAAACTGCCATTTTCGGATTTGTCATCTCCGATTTGAATGAAATTCGCCACAAATGTTGTAAATGGGTAGTGTTTATCAAATCATTAACCTTTCGGACCCATACCCTTTCGGTTTTCGAAATACGACGTCATGAAAATTGGCAAAAACGTCAAAATATCAAAAAAGTGTCCATGCAAAGTCGCCCATAACTTCTAAACCATACCACCTAAAATTTTTCTGTTGGTACCATTTTAAAGGTGAAAAACCATGCCTTCAAAATGGCGTACCAAAAGTTTTTTTGTATTAAAAGGTTAAATGTAATTTTTATAAGTTTAATCTTCAAAGACCCATATCTCAAAATCCAATTTTTTTAAAATTCTGAAAAAAATATATGTTAAAAACTAAGACCTCTCTACATTTGTGCCAATATTTCAAGGTGGAGACTCATTTGGTTCCCGACTTATGATGGAAAACGTTGTCGTAAGCAAATTTTCGTCGACGAGTTAATATGCAAAAGCTTACGCACAACAATAATATGCATACTAAACATTGTACACACATACACACTCATAGCATGAAAATGATTTTTCGTATGAAACCGTCAAGATAAATTTGCTTACGACCACGTTTTCCTTCATAACTCAGGAGCCAAATGAGTCTCCACCTTAAAATTTTGCCACAACTGTAGAGAGGCCTTAAATTTTAACATATATTTTTTTCAGAATTTAAAAAAAATTGGATTTTGAGATATGGATTTTTGAAGATTAAACTTAAAAAAATTACCTTTAACCTTTTAATACAAAAAAAAACTTTTGGGATGCCATTTTGAAGGTAATCTTTTCACCTTTAAAATGGTACCAATAGAAATTTTAGGTACCAATAGAAATTTGAGGTTATATAGGTTAGAAGTTATGGGCGACTTTGTATGGACACTTTTTCCATATTTTGATGTTTTTGCCAATTTTCATGACGTCATATTTCGAAAACCGAAAGGTTAATGATTTGATAAACACTACCCATTTACAACATTTGTGGCGAATTTCATGAAAATCGGAGATGACAAATCCGAATGCTTTGTGGTTTGACATGGAATGATCCAAATCCAAAAAATTTTATATTAACCCTCTAATACCCAAGGCCTCCCAGCCCAAAGCGGTGTTCGGATCTTAAGTTTTTTTTTTTTTTTTTTTGATTAAACAACAATATTTTATTAAAGAAATTGTATTATATCGATAGAAAGCATAATAAACTACTTTCTTCGCCTTCACACATTTTTTCTGCAATGAGCTACTTTAAAGCGAAAAGGATGTAAAGACAAATTTTCGTAAATAAGGAAAAAATTAACTTTTTAAAATAGAAAAAAATACTCAAAAATCGTCAAAAATATCTTACGCTTTGGTAAATAAAATTTATAATAGCAAAACCTAGTCTGGGGTCCCAACTTGTAGAAAGAGTTATTAATTTTGTTCCAGGACATACAAGCTACCGTCAGGATACGTTTAATAAATATCTCTCTAACTCGAAAACTAGCTAAAAGATTTTTTTTTTCAAATCAAGCACAACTGATATGCTCAGAGTAAGCAAATTTAATTTTGTCAAAATTAATTGATGTCTAGTGTGAATCTCGCTTAATTTTTCAACTTCCAAAAAGCGACAAAACAAGATCACCAATTTTTGGCATATAAGTTTATTTTAAAAATGTAATTTATAGCGAAAACTGATATTATTTGTTTATTGGTTTTCTCGATTCGTCTTCAACCTTTATTGTGCTATATCGCCTAAATAAAGCGATAAATCAAAAATTTATTATTTTTGCCATAGTTAGTGTTCAATTCTAAATGCAAAGTTTATAGATTATCGATACCAGGAGAAAGAGCATTAGAGGTTTAAGGACTTTTTTTCAAGACAACTTCTTTGATTCTATGGAATTTTTTTTAAGAAAAATACTTAAAAAAAAATTTAAATTCTCAGGATTTAAAGAAAAAACACATTTAATGGGCTTTTTCTAATAGAAAATTTCTTAGATTCTAAGAACATTTTTAAGATTTTTTTAGAAAGTTCTTTAGAGTCTCAATATTTTTCTTTTAGAAATAGTCCTTAGAATCTAAGAATATTTCTACTAGAAAAAGTCCTTAGAATGTAAGCATTTTCATAATGAAAAGCGCTCAGAATCTAAGATTTTCTAAGAAACTGATTTTTTTTATGTAAGAAACAGTTAACAGAATCTGAGAAATTTACTTTAAGGAAAAGTCCATAGAATCTAGAAATTTTTCTATCAGAAAATTTTTAAAAATGTAGTATTTTGTATAAGAAACCTTTTAGTACAAAACAACTCTTGGCTTCTACAGACTTTTTCTTATAAAAATAATTTGTATTAATACTCTGAGTACTTTTTCCACAAGAAAGTCTGTATTTGGGAAGAAATATACACCGAAAAAACTAAAGTATAGTTTCAATTAAAATATTTGTAAATACAATTAAAAATTTAATTGAATTTGGATCAGCAAAAGAATTTGTTTTATCAATTAACTTTTTTTTAAATTAATCAAAATTTTAATTTTTTTTATCATATCAATTAAATTTTTAATCAAAAATCTTCAACATTTTCAATTATAGTTTTAATTATATCAATTAATTAATAAAAGTTCTAACCAAAAATCAATTAAAATTTTAATCAAATTTTTAATTGAAATTTCAGCATTAAATCAATTAAAATTTTAATGAAATTTTTTATTTAAATTCCAGATTCAAATCAATTAAAATCGGATTTTTAATATTACGCTTTTATTAATATACGTAACGCTTTTATTAATATACGTAATATTAAAAATATATTTTTTTTTATTTAGGGATCTGAGATTCAATTTTGCAATTTAAATAACTGTAATAAAAGTCAGGATTTGAAATTATAATTTTTCCAAATGAAACATTTTTCTTATTTTTATTTAGTATGTAGTATGGAGGACACACAGAAAAAGTAATTAGACACAAGCTGAATGGAATGCATTTTTTGGTCCGTTACGACTTTCATCAACATTCTTCGTGTCCCTGAAAGTGCCAGTTATAAATATCTCTATTTAACTCACAAATCGACGAAAAAAGCTATTTATGCTTACATACAATTAATTTTTATTATTGAGTTTAGACTAAATTTAATCTCGAACCAGACTAAAAAATACAACTTCATTCATATAAATATTAATAAGATCAAGTATGGAAACAAGACAGTATTATGCCAGGAAATGTTAATGTCATGTTTTATTTAATTTATAATTAGTTATTGATTGTTGTCAGCCTTTTATAGTTTCAAAATGATCATATTTTTTTATAGTCAGAATTTTTGTTACTATAGTATGGTTACAGCCAACCATGTTATAAAACAGAAAGTGACAATCATGGAAAAATAAAATATTTACTATAATAATGATGGTATCGACTATAGTATAAACCAATAACTTGATTGTGACAACCATACTCGAATGCAGCAAGAATAATATAGTACCAGTGATCATGTTGCAACCATGTTTTTTCTCTGCATGAGAGATTTGTGTTGATATTTTCGAAAATGCTGCTGCAAACGTCACTTCAGTCAACAGTGAGCTCTATATGGCCATAAATAATATTAGACTTTTTATGGTGGTGGTAAACGAATTTTAATCTGATCTAATCCAATTTATATCTGGCATAATCAAAAGTCGACTTCCATAATACACATAATCCTTAGTTGTATTAAAACTTATTGCATTACTGAAATATTTTGAGTCACGGCTGGAAAAAAATACCCTTATCTTAATTTAACTTTTCCTCTTCCTCATTTCTTAAAAATAAAGAAACAAATTTTCTATGTTATTGATATCAAACTGCCAAATACTATCAGACGTTAAATTAAATGAAACCAATTTTGCAATTTTTTTTAGGTCAACCAAAAGGTCGTCTTAACACTCTAAGAAGAAGTTGAAAAATGCCAGTCAAACTGGGCTTAACTAAACAGCAGCAGTAACAGAATGAATAATGAAACTTTACCAAATACAGGCAGTAACCAGCAAGTAAGTTACAAGCGGTATATATTTGTAGGAACAAAAATTCTTTAAAAACTGGGGCTTTTTTTTATTTTAACTTAAACAATAACGCCAACCAAAAAAACTCTAAAAAAGAGATAATAATTCAACATAAAGTTAACAATATGTATAAAAGATCATATGAGTTTTTGTATATAAAAAGGGTAATCGAAATGCACACAAAATACTTGTATTTATGTATGAAGGTTTACAGTTTTTGCAAAAAAAAAAATCCGGAAAAAATACGTAGACTTACAAATTGAAAATTTGGTATACTTTTAAGTTTCTTCTGTGGCAAATGAAGAAAAGGTTTATTTTGGAATGTCTTGCATACATATCTACCGGCTTCATTTATTTTTCGTGAAGCCACTACTGATAGTGTTGCTATCAGTAACATAAGAACACTTTTAAAAAACGCCAAAATGGCATCAAACAACAACACCACAGGGAGACATACTTTACCACACATACAACACTTTTTTGTTGTTCGCTGTTGGTTGGTCAGCTTTGTAAAGCAGTAGTAGTAATGTGTAGCATTACACTGTTCCATATGTATGTTTTTTTAATTTTATAATTTACACTAAAGAAAAATTTATTTATTTAAAGAAAAACTTCAAACGCAGTTGTGTTGGGCGCCATTAAGTTATTGATAGATTGGATGATGGGTTATGACCTCTCACGGATATTATCTAGGTGTACATTTTTCAGTCATAGTTCTCAAACAGTAAGTGGGGTGTAAAGTCATTTACCAAATGGTCTTATTCCCCCCATAGAGGCTTTATAAACAAAAAAATTTCGGTTATAATCCCCAAATCAAAAAATTATGTGACACAACGGTACTAATTTCGGTTTTGGAATTATGTCCGAAAAACATTCCCTGATAATCCCAAAAGTGCAAATAGGGGTTATGATCGTTCGCAAAGCGGTCTTAATACAAATGTGTGGGATTATTTCCGAAATATAGGGTCCGCCAAATAACTTTTTTTTTTGAAAATGCTATAAAAAAAAAACTACTGAATATTTTCTCAAATTTCTTTTTTTATTTGAAAGTACAATCCTTTCGGTTAATAATGGAAAAATTTCATAAATGGTCATGCAGTAGCCTATACGATCGGTCCAATTTTTAAGCACATTATCGATTGTGTGCAGCTGTATTTCACCAATGGCTTCACGAATATTGTTCTTTAAAGCGTCAATTGTCTCTGGCTTGTCGGCGTAACACTTATCTTTGACGGCACCCCACAAATAATAGTCCAACGTGGTCAAATCGCAGCTCCGAGGTGGCCAAACGACATCAGCTCTGCGGATGATAATGCGATCTTTAAAATCAGGGCGCAAAACATCGAGTGTAGCTTCGGCTGTGTGGCACATAGCGCCGACCTGTTGAAACCAAATTGTTGCCAATATCCTCCTCTTCAATTTTTGTGAACAAAAATTCGTTCTACATGGCCCGGTAACGATCGCCATTGACTGTAACGGCCAGCCGAGGCAGCCCTTTGAATGAAATTATTTTCCATTATTAACCGGAAGTATTGTACTTTCAAATAAAAAAATAAAGTTGAAAAAATATTCAGTAGTTTTTTTTTATAGCATTTTCAAAAAAAAAAAGTTATTTGGCGGACCCTATATTATTAATCGTATTATATATAAATAATATATTTAGGTATAAAAAGCTCTAGTTAGTGGATGCTTAGCTGGAGACCTCCAGAGGTATAAAACTGTAAGTTAGCAAAGTTGTCGATGAAGATAATACAAGAAGTTTTCCTATTTATCTCCTGACCAACTCCTTCATAGAAAAGGCTGAAATATTATTTGCTAATTTACATGAAAACATCCTTTTAGGAATATCATTCAGCTGATGCCACTGGAGGTAGAAACTTGAAATTAGGCATGTAGATTCCTTCTCCTCTGTAGACATCCTTTAAAACAGAATTTTGGAAAATATTACGAGAAGGAAAAAATGTTCCTATTTGTGCCACTAATTCACTACAAAAGGTTTTTTTTTCATTGTCAACACTTACGGGTTGCGCCCTACAATGCAGTGCATTGTTTAGATGTCAGGAAAATTGGTTATGACAACGAGCAAAAAGAGGGAGTAGTGTTTATGGATATTGGACTTGAATTTCTCTATATTTTAATTGTCAGGGAAAACCTCTGCAGGGAGATTATTCTACATACGACTTGTCCGACATATGAACGAATTACAGGTTGGTTGAAAAGTTCCTGCGCTCGAAATGAAAGAATACTGTTTTTGTAACGAAATATATTTTTTTATTCAATATAATCTCCTAGAAGCTCAATACACTTGTTCCAGTGATCTTCCAATAATTTTATCCCATCCTTATAATGGTTTTCCGAAAGCTCTGAAAAATAACCGCCTACGGCTGCTATGGCCTCTTCATTCGACGAAAAATGCTTTCCACGAAGGAATTGTTTGAGATTTCTGAAGAGATAGTAGTCACTGGGAGCCAAATCTGGTGAATACGGTGGATGTTCAAGCAATTCGTACTTTAATTATTTGAATTTAGCCATCGTCAAAACACTTTTGTGAGCAGGTGCATTGTCTTGATGAAAAATGATTTTTTTCTTCTTTAAACCAGATCTTTTCTCACGAATTTTTTCATCCAGCTGATCTGCAATAATATTCAGAGTTGATTGTTTT
Organism: Eustalomyia histrio; assembly: GCA_949748255.1. Classification (NCBI taxonomy): domain Eukaryota; kingdom Metazoa; phylum Arthropoda; class Insecta; order Diptera; family Anthomyiidae; genus Eustalomyia; species Eustalomyia histrio. The sequence goes on from OX456524.1 coordinate 23,444,692, forward strand.
ACCTTTCTGAAGATAATCAATCAACAAAATTCTTTTCATCCCAAAAAACTGATGCCATAACCTTCTTTGCTGATCGTTGTGACTTCACCTGCTTTGGAGCTGAACAACCAGCTTCAGTCCACTGTAATGTTCTTGTTTCAGTTTAGGATCCTGGTGGTAGATCCAAGTCTCATCCATAGTTATAAAACGACGCAAGAAGTCGGTTTTATTCGGGTTAAAACGCTGAGAAATTTGTTTTCAATCCAGTTTTTGTTGAATTGTTAAAGTGTGCGGCACTAACTTTCCAAACAGTTTTTTAATACGTAATTCTTCATGTAAAATATGGAGTACTCGTTCGTCTGAGATGCCTATGGCATTAGCAATTTCACGCTTAGTCAAACTTGGATCTTCACTAACCATATTATGTACCTGCTCAATGATTTCTGCTGTGGTTGCAGTTTTTGGTCGTCCTTCACGTGAATCGTCTTCAAGGCTGGTACGACCACGTTTAAATTCACGAGCCCAAAATTCAACAGTGCGTTTTGAAGGTGAGGACTCCTTATACACTTCTAACAATTGTTCATAAATTTCCTTTGCTTTTAAACCCTTCAAAACAAAGAATCTAATGACTGCACGATATTCAATTTTTTCCATATTAAAAGAAATCAATGACACGTCAACTTCAAATGGCTTGTAAACAAAGAAAGAATTGACAGAATGACTTGCGACTTTGCATGTGTTCTCAGGACAGTTATACCAACTTGAGAAAAAAAATTTTGGAGCTAACAGTGCCATATCTTGGTGAGCGCAGGAACTTTTCAACCAACCTGTATGTCTGAAAAGTGTTGTGCGATTCACTGGAAAATTGACCACAAACGGATGGGCTCTACTGTAGAAACGAATATTATGGACAAAAAGCCGGGCCCGAGGGATAAGTTCACTTATTTAAGCAGAACACCTTCCATGGTAATATTGATAGAACAGTGTCACACAGGTCACATTCCAATGATGCTCCAATGCATTAATATAATTGGATAATCTACTGTCATTGGTAAGTTTCGACGCCCACCTATGTACACGGTCCAAAAGCTTCAAATAGATTTTGAAGCTCGTGCAACGTTTTAAAAAACCTAGACACTGGAATGCTTCATTCGACACTTTAAAAACCTGCTCGTTCCAATGACCTTCATACTGAATTCTCATACTCAAAACATCAAGAATTTCACATTCCTCAATATCGATACCATCCATTTGAACAGATGTCATTGGAGACTCCATAGCCCTATGAGTCATCATACAACTGAGGAGAAACCATTAAAAAAAGAACTAACTATTATTAAAATATATTCATATATGTAAAACTACCGGTAACGATGTGTTGGGTTTTTAACGTTTGGTTAGCTCAACATGGAAGGATTATACCATTCAACACTACGTGGAAAGGGTATACAATAAGTTTGTGTTAATTTTCACAAGCTCCCAAAAATATGGGACCTGAACCCGCCTTACGGTATACCATCAACTTGAAAGCATTATCAGAGGCGATTAAGCGATGAGCTTTTCTTGTTCCAGAATCGCTCCATAATCAAGTTTACATTCACAGAAAGGTTCTGAGTTGCATTAAAATGATATCTAGACATACAAAACAATAGATATCTGCTTTTTATTTCAATTCAAAAGGTTATTTAGAACCATAAATAAGACTTCTAAATTTAAAGGAAATTGGTCTCCATATAAATCCCAATATATTCTTAAATGATTTTTTTTTTCACGAACTCATGATATTAATTTCAATTCAGATTTTTCATGATATATCATGCATCGTTAATTTTTCTACCTTTATAATATGGATCCGGTCCTTCTCGGATCCTGTGGTAGGGTATCTTATTGTCTGGTTTGATAGACTATAAGTGCCAATTTATATGATGCAATTGATTCCATGCTTTTTTTCTCAATTCCCTTTTCAGAGTTGCTTCCAAAGTTATGTCTGTACGGTGACTTTTGTTGCACTAAAACCTAATGTGAATGAATCAACAAAAGAAGAATACATATGAGTGCAAAACATAAATAACAAAAACATGCACGAAAAACGAAAACCGTGCTATTTTGTTACCCCCCCAGCAAACCTTTGGTAATGGGTGCGATATTTTCATGCGTTACCTTGTAATGATAGCTCGTTACCTTTTTCATTATTTGCAAGCATGAAGTAATAAGTTACTCATTATTGATTACGTAATATATAATATATAAATGTAAAGTAATAATTGAAATATTTTTGAAAATCTATTTTTAGACATATTACTTTGTGTTTTTTTGTAAGCAAAAGGGTAATGTATGTTTGTTTTGATAACACTAGCGAAAAAACGAAGCGCATTAATTCATTTAAGTTTAAAGCAATCAAATATAATATATACGTCCTTAGTTCAGTGGGTAGAGTTCTTGGCTGGCAACCAGAGTCCCCTGGTTCGATTCCCATCATGACCACATTATTTTTAATTACAAAAATTTTAAATAAAATATTTGTAATAATTTTTTTTTTAATTCCTCTTTTTTAAAGATCTATTTTTAGACACATTACTTTTTCCATTCTCGTTACCATATAAGTAACCCCTTACATTATCACCTCTAAAGTAATGCGTATATACATTACTTTGAGGCTCATCGCCAGTAAAATTCATCAATGAAGTAAGGTGTAAAGTAATCCATCGGCCCCTATGGCTATACATTACTTTACCCATTATTTGGTAATGTGTGGTTTTGCTGGGATACATACCATACTATGATTTATTAAAAAACGAAATTATTTTGTGCTGACTAACTTTGTTGAGGTGGTTTATTTGTGCCTTTTCTTTTAACCTCTTCAACAAGAGAATACCTATCTTGCATATCTAAATTATTCTCCTCAGCCCACTGAATGCGAACTGCAAATTATTTCTTTGCATCTGCATTAAAGATTCTTGTTTTTAAATTCGTTACTAAAAAGTCGGCTTCAGAGTCCGCCAGCTGCACTGACGATTTATTTCGTTTAGCGTGTTGTATTATTTCTTCATCGGAAAAATCCAATGAACGAGTTGCCCAATCATTGATATCTTTATCAGTGATGTGATTACTGAAATTCATAACTCCAATCATATTTTGGATTGATTTTATGTGAGCTATATGCTACCAGACTGCAGTTCATGGCACAAACCCTGAAGCGGTTTCATATCTTCATCATCCCAAAACGAGGCAGCTTTTCTGAATATTTTAATATTTTTTTCACTAATGCTATGCCATGCTAAGTCCAAGAAGGAAACAGCAATTTTAAAATTAAAAATTTTTAAAACTATAACCACGTCGACATCATCATTTCCTGATAAAATACGTTGCAGTAATTTTTTCTGTAAGCAAACTTTACATTTTGTATTAAGTTTTGATACATAGGCTGTAATATTGCCATACAAATATATAACTCTAAAATTTCATCCTTTTACTTCTGGAATAAAATGGTTTTTGGACCAGCCGAAGAAAAGTGACGTTGACATCCATCCTTTATTAGTTGCTTTATATACCACTGGAATCTTGCAACCTTTAAAGGCTCTTGGATTAGCAGATTTTTCAATAACCAAAAGTGGCAGTTTGTCTTCCTGCAACATTTGAGCATGTCATAAATGTCATAAGAACTTTTAGAAATTTTTCTTTCTGTGGCTGATTTTTGCTTTGCATGCATCCATGTGTTACCAGGCAACACTTTACAGAGAGCAGCATATTCGTCTGCATGCAACAAAGCTTTTTCTAAAAGGTTCTACCGTGCCTTCGCCGCTGGAAACTTTTTCACAGCCTGAGCTCGCTGAAAAATCGTCCTTCCCCGTCATCTTAATATAAAAGAACTTGGCCTTTGCTTTTAAAATTTCTAATGAAATCGGAATATGATTGTTTCTTTGTTGCAAAAACCATTTATTAAGTGCCTCTTCAAATTCTGGATTTTCTGCTTTTTGACATTATTAATACATTATTTTGGTTCAAAAGTTATCGGGTCCATTACAGGTATTCGAAATAAATTGTTTTATCTATTCGTTATTTTTTTAATGTCATAAATCGTTGATTTGGGAACATAAAATTTTTCGGCAACCTGCCAAATAGTTTTTCCCTCATCAAGACTTTATAAAATATTACATTTTTCCTTTAAAGTTAGTGTTTTGTCTTTGCGTTTATTATTTAAAAATATGGCACTTGATACGAAATTGGACAAACACGCCGACGAGGGAAAGACCGAAACTGAGTTAATGACAGCACAAAATGTGAATGTAAAACCGGTAAAACAAGGGTTTTTAATGTTTGTTGTTGCATAGAAAACTTTGTCCGTATTGTAAAGGTAAAATTTGTCCGAAATGTTAAACCGTCTGAATTATTAGAGTGACCGGACTGGCGCATGTCCGGACTATCGAAGTCGCACTGTATTTACAAATTGAGTTATCGAAAAAAAAATCCAATTAATTTGTTTGTTAATAGTATTACAAAATTTTAATTTAAATGACACCAACAATTATAATATATATTTTCTGTATTACTCAGAAAAAAAGTTAGTAGAAAAATTTGTAAACGGTTTTCAATCCCACTTTACTATTTTTGTACTGATTTTTACAATTTACAAATTATAGAATTTTTACAGAATATTTACAAATTTTTGTTGTTAATTTCAGAAATCATTTTACTTACACCTTCAAATTTAAATTGCCTTAAACTGTTACATATATTAAAAAAGGGATCGGAAGGGACCGAATCATGTCTAAAAATAGGACATCCACTTAAAATAGCAGCACAAAGTTTTTTGGTTCTAAAAATCAGCCCTTAAAACAATTAAAATTTCACCTTAAAAGTAATTTTGTCTAAAATAATTTTTGAAATAAAATTAAAATAAAAAAATTTTAATGCTCAATAAAAAAAACATAAATTTGAAATTTTGTACTAATTTATTTTGCTAATTTTAGCAAACAGATTTTTAATTCCACTTTACAAAAAGTTTACTCAAATTTAGTAGCGGCAGCTAATTTTTCTACAAATTTAGCGCTTTATTTACAACATTGGTGTCTTTGGTGACCCCCACTGAAATTTTCCGGCAAACATTTTCGTAGAATATTTTAATCCTTAAATGTTCTTTTTTAAAGGATATTTTTTGATTTTCTCGAAAAAAGGGTCAAATTGACCCATAAAGAGACCAGTTAGAGGGTTAAGATCTTCCACAAAAATAATCCTCATACAATTCCACAATACAACTCTGACCATAAGAATTCTCTCAGACATTAACTTACAGCATTTTTTTCATATAGTATAATGCTCCCTTCGGCCAAAAAATGAAAACTTTGACCCACTGTAAAAAAAAACTCAGACGTGCTGGACCATAAGTTTGTTCTACAAAAATGATCTACTCAACATACCCTTTCAGAATTATGGGGTCGCTATTCTGTTCCATTCAAAAAGTCTTAATTTGTTGGACAGTGTAATTAAACTGATGCAATGCATTATTGTAATAAGAATTTCATATTGAAAAAATATTTTTTTCTGTGTACTTATTTTATGCGAAAAATTTACCAGATATGCCACAAAAAAAAACCTAAGTAAAGATGCTCTTAAAGGTATTTTTCAAAGCTTACAAACCAATTTAAGCATTTGCTAAACAAATAGTTTTCGCAGTAAACAATACAGACAGAATATAAATATATTGGGGGTTTTTTGTTTTATTTCTTGCAACACCCACTAACATTATCTCCATATTTTTTTGTTTCCTACTTGGTCATATATGGCAGTTCTTCTTAATCCAAAGCATTTTATTTAAGCTTAAAAGCCAGCTAGTGCATATTTCTTTTATTTATTTTAAATTTTTTGATTCCTCTGGCCAACCTTTTAGTCATTGCAAGGAGACTAAGAATGCACACACTTTATAATGACCATAGGCAACTTTGTCCAATGTTATTTAGTGTCTAGTTTTCCTCTTCTTATTCGAGGAGGGAGACAACGAAAAACGAAGTTTTTATATCTAGAACACATGTCACTTTTTCTTACGAGGATTAAAACTTAAAATGACGCCAATAATGTTGTGTAAGCCTGACTTCCATCTGTATGATTGTTTTTGTTGTTGTTGCTGCATGTGTTTAAAATATTGTACTTGTATTTGTTGTACCAACTCCCTGACCAAAGGTAGTGAACAAGTCGGCACTTGGTAGTGACAACGACGCTACGCTGATGATGAGGACGATGATGATGATGTTGCTGCTTCTGATGATGATGATAATGATGATGATGATGATGAGGTTTTAAAGAGGATATATGACACTTTTAGTAGAAAAAATCTATACTATAGATAATTCCTATAACTTGTTTGTTAAACTAATCAATGTTGATGGTTATTTATTTTAAAAGCTTGAATTTAACTATAAATAATGATGACTTTTTGTGATATACTCTCATATGCATTTACTACTTACCTACAACAATTCTGTGGGAGTTTTCCAAATAAAGTGTTTTTTTTTATATTAAATTGAAAATAATTTAGTCTTTGTCTAAAGCTTATGGTATTCTTAGAAGATTTATATATATGAATATTTAAAACCAATCTAAAACATTTAAATAACTACAACAAGGTATTTAAAAATTCTTACGGAATAAAATGCTTGTTTACGTATGTCACAGGATAACTAACAAGGTTGGATGACTTTTAAATAAGAATGAATTTTAGTAGGAAAATTTTGATTTGTCATTATTAATGTGTCATTTTATTGGTACGTAGACAAATATACTGTACACAAATTAAATCGAATTAGAAAATGATTCTAAGTTGATTCCCTGTGCGAAATGGACCTGACATAGGACACGACTGGTCGATTGGCACAGGAACCTGTTCTTTTATATAAAAGGGATCGGTCACTTAAATAAAGGCTTGACATAGGTGAGAGTGAATTGCGCTTTGTGTGATGTTAAATTAGACTAACGCAAAAAAATCAGTCACAAATGGCACACCTGGGGATGTGTCTAAAAAATAGATTTTCACTCAATAAAAAATCTAAGAATTTGCAAGAATCGATTGTGCATCGATCACACAATTTTTGGCTTACAAAAATCTCTAATGTCTAAGCAATAATTGTTCGTGTATATTGACAAAATTGTATTATTTTTACGTTCTGTTCAAAACAGAAAAACCATAACGAAGCCTACAAGAAAATTAAAAAAATGGAAAACCCTAATACAAAGGACATTATTAAACTGTAGGATGTACGGAATGCAAACTCAAAAGCCTCACAAAAAGAAAACTTTCATAAATACCAGTTTCAGCATTTGAGGCTTAAGTTTAAAAATACGTCGATTTTGGCAAGAACTATGAAATTTAAGATGTACAGAGCTAGCCGAGGTCCTTGGCTAATGATACTTTTAATAATAACACTGTAAACACAAAAAAAAAGAAAAAAACAAGGTAGAGGGAACAAAAAAAATTTACGTGTATCGGCTTTTTGAAAGTTAACGTTTGAACTTTATTTTAGGAGGGCTAAAGTTTCCCCCCCTTTTGCACATTCTTTTGGTTAATCGGCATAAGAAACCATGTGACCCTTACATTTCTGTGGAACATTTGAACACCCTAACTCCTCAAAGTATGGGTCTTTTCTGTTTCTTTCGTGAAAAAGGGGGAAAATATCTCTTAAATAGGGTTATAACGGGTTAAAAAGTTCCACAAATATATTTTTCATAAGATTTTACTATCAGTCTGTGAATACACCAAAGCTGAAAATTCAACTTCAGCGCGAGAAATAAGTCAAAACTGAAATTGCGTTTAAGGGTTTATTTCCTACTTCTTCAGAGTTGGTGCTAAAAATGTTTGAAATGCATTGGAGCGGAAGCTGAGTCTGTACAAAAATAAAGCAGATATATTACAACATAGCTGACTTATTTAAAAAGTGAGCCCAAATTGTGCATATGTTATAAAGAAGTTTTGTTCGAAATGAAGCACTCACCGCGCGTTGCGTACACAAGTTGTGCAAAAAGTACATGAGACCGGCTTGTTAGTGGACAACACTCATGGTTGTCGTACAGCGCGTACCGATGAGAATATGGCTATTATGGCCGAAAGTTTACAACTCAATCCAAGAACATCGACTGGCCATCGAAAAGCATGAAGAGAATTTTGCACACAGATTTCGGATTACTCTTTTAAAAAATTCAATTGAATTAGCAATTGAAGGCAAGCGACTATTCACTGCGTTACGGCTCCTCAGTTGGATCGAATTTGGCCGAAAAATCATATTTTAAGGAGGGATATTTTCATCTTGGCGGCTGTGCTAACAAACAAAATTGCCTGAGCTGGGGATTGGAATTTTCCGCGCGTCAATTTCGAGAAGCCAAGGCATCCACAGAGAGTGACAGTTTGGTGGATTCTGGAGTGGTGGCATTATTGGACCACTTTTTCGAAACGCCATTTCAGTCAATGGCGAGCGCTCTGGAGCCATGATGGTGGACTTTATTTTTTATTTTTTTTTTTGGCTGAAATGGGAGATATGAACTTGAATAATCTTTGGTTTCAGAAGAATAGCGCACCATGTCACACAGCTCATCAAACAATCGATCTTTTGTACACTAAGTTCGGTAATCGCTATCTTGGCGATGTTAATTGGCCCCCTCGAAGCTGCGATTTTACCTCTTTAGACTTTTTTTTATGGGCTGTCGAATAATTCTAAAACGATCAACACCCTAAAGACTAATATCGTTTGAGTGCTACTCGTGAGGTAGAACCAGAAACCGTCAACAAAGTCTTGCAAAATTGGACTGACAGGAAGTGCTACTGCAAAGCCAGCCGCGGCAGTCACATGAATGAAATTGTGTTCCATAAATAATGGGAGTATTTGTTATTTCCAATAAAGCCATAATATAAAAAAAAAATAAGTTTCGTTAATTTTATTTAATTTTTAAAAATATAATTTTAGTTGTACCAACCTTTATGTAAATGCTGTCCCCTGCCAAGGTCATACCTTTGGAATTTATCATAGAGTCTTCTCAAAATATATCTTATTTTCTCTGAAATTTTGTAAACTAGTGTCATCGGCCTCACTTATATACATTTTTGAAATGAAATTAGAAAAAGAAATAATCAGTCTACTGATTACATAATACCAAAGTATATTTGAGTCAATCTCTTGCATTTTTCTGACTTAATGAATCATAATAGAAAATTTAATGTCAAGCTTACTTAGCAATTATCCTGCATTCACTACATGATTCGTTAAAATATTCACATACACACACAGTATGTAATTTAATACAGGGTGTCCGCCGGGAAGGTATACTACTTTTTTATTTATAATTTTTGATTAAATGAAAGAGAATGGATCTTAGATTGATAAATGTTTTATTTAATGTCGGCTATTATGTATTCAATACAATATCAAATAAATGTCCGCCTCTGTTAGCCTCACAAATTACATTCTCACACATTTCATGCGGTATTTCATGAATTTCATCAGGAATATTTTGTTTGAGTTGCTCAAGCGTTTCTCGTTTGTTTGCATAAACCTTGCTGTTTAGATATCCCCACAAAAAGAAGTCCGGAGCAGTCAAATCAGGCGACTGTGGAGGCCAATCAACATCATCATTTCTTGAAATAACTTGTTGTGGAAAGAGGTCTCGCTGTTATTCCATTGTAATCCTGGCTGTATGCGATGTGGCACCGTCTTGTTGATACCACATGTTAATCAAGCCCAAAGCATGCAGTTGTGGCGTTAAAAAGTTTTTAATCATATCTCGATATCGCTCCCCATTCACAGTTACCGTTGCGCCGTTTTCATTTTCAAAGAAGTAAGGTCCAATGATTCCTCCTGACCAAATTACACACCAGACTGTCACTTTTCATGGATGCAAAGGTGCCTGATGAATAATTTGACTGTTTTCCATTACCCAGAACCTACTGTTCTGTTTATTCACATATACATTCATGAAAATCGAGGCTGTGATGGGCGAGCTGTAACATCCTATTATCGTATGTACGGCGGCGTAAATGTTCTTTTGGAAGAAGCACTTGTGTCAACTGAATCTAAAATTGAAACAAATGCAAATCCTTGTGCAAAATTGTGGCCAAAGTTGTTCTTTGAAGACCAAGCTTCTGAGCACGGCGTCGAATTGAGGTTAATGGTTTGTTTTGAATACTTTCTTAAGCAGCAGTAATGTTTTCAGCCGATCTCCCAGTACGTTGTGGTCCATGCTTGGGCCTATCACCTACAGACCCTCTTTCTTCGAAATCATTCACTACACGATAAATAGTGCGTTTTGTTGGCACGTTGTTTCTCCCAAAAATTTCAACTTTCTCATCGTCACAGTAATCGATTATTGATCTTGATAAAATGTTTAAGCGATCAAAAAACGTTGGTTTATTGAATATTTTTCCATAATAAATTTGCCACGTGTCTACATCACGACTGCCAAAATGGCGGCAAAACAAAGTAGTATACCTTTCCGGCGGACACACTCAAATTCTGAAATCTGAAAATTATAAAGAGTTATTAAAAACTCATAAAAAAAATCCAGTAGAAATATTAGGTAAAAATTCATATTATCAAACTACAATCAAAGAAAAATTTAAACAATTTTTATTCTTATGAAAAAATTTCATAAATATTTTTAAATGTTTTATAATTACGATGAATACTTTATAAATATTCTTTAAGTTTTTAAGACATTATAAGAAAAAAAAAGAGTTCAAAATTAGGTCAAGATAAATTAGTTTGTCATATTAAAAAAACCCAGTTAATGGGAGAAAAACAGTTTGACTGATTTTTATTTGATTAATTTATATATTTGTGTGTACATACGAGTAATTAGCTGTAACTTTAAAATTTATCCATGGATTTTCTTGTAATATAAATTATTTTCTTTGTAAGGATGCTGTCTTTGTTCAATTAAATTTTTGTTGAATTTCTTTCAAATTTTAAATAATCTATCTTTTGGTTAACGAATTGTTTAAATATTTTTTTTTAATTGTCTTTATATTGTAAGTATTTATGGGCAGATTAGCATTGAGAGCATTACATATTCTGACATGTCAGTGCTATACATAATTGTACAAATATAGTATTTATGTAAGTTTCCTGCTCTCTTCAAAAGATTCTAGTCACATTATGTGTCATTATAAATTCAAAAGAATTATTAAAATTTATAGATATTACAAGGATGAAAGGAAAGCATTATGAAAAAGTAGTTAATACTATAAGTAATATATTTAAGCGGTGTATCTATCTGGTGCATTTTAACAAATATGTAGATACACGGATGCACGCCAACTATCTGTCAATGATAATATTGTTGACTTTTTATTACTTTTATTAATGGTTTGATTGCTTAGTTAAAGGTTTGAAAGCAAAATCTTGTACAACATTTTGATTTGTGTCAAATTGTTCTGTCGTTATTGTTGAGTTTATACGATATTTATTTTTTATTTTTGCTATTTTAAAATTGGCATTTGAAGCCAGTCAAAACTACTTAAGGTCATCTCTCACTCACACTCTTTGTGGAGGATAAAAATAAAATTTATATAAAAAAGAAAAACTAGCTGTCATTTTAAAACTATTTTGCCATTTATTGGCACAATAAATGCTAGTAATAATAAAAAATAAATAAATGTTGACAAAGTCAACAATGAATTTACACTTGCCACTGCTATGATATAAAACAGAAATGAAAATTAAAGTTTTATTAGTTTTTTTTTATTAAAGGGCGTAGTTAAATTAAAAAAACAAGTAAAAATGGCATAAATTTGGCTACACCAAATCTTTGAATACCCTCCACCAATGTCCTTAAATAACAATGCTTTGCCCTGTTCTCCAGAGTGTTTTTGTTACAAATAATGAAAAAAAAAAATTAAAAGTGATATTATGGAATTGAAAAAAATTTGCTTGAGGTGAACAAAAATGTTGGTGATGGGGAAAAAATTTTAAGTGGTGAAAAAAGTGTTTGAGGTGAATATTAAATATCATTACTTTCCAAGCGACTGGTGAAAAAATAAGAGAAAATATTTTATTTGCTAATCGCTACTACACTCAGAAAAAAAAGTTAGTAGAAAAATGTGTAAACGGTTTTCAATCCCACTTTACTATTCTTGTACTGATTTTAGTAAAGAAATTATTATTTAGTAAATTTTTTTGCTATTTACATTTTAAAAATTACAAAACTTTTACAGAATATTTACTTTTTTTTTTTTTTTTGCTAACTTCAGAAATGGTTTTACAAATTTTTAAAAACCGTTCTGCTAAAATTAGCAAAAAAAATAATGATTTTAAAAAAAAATTAATATTGAAGGAAAGGAATATTGAATATTGAAGGAAAAATTAATATGTTATTTCTTATAATTGGAACTTATACATAGGGTAAAATGGAATCGGAAGTTAAGATACTTTTCACAACCGACTCATGTTCAAAAATAGAACATCCACTTAAAATAGCACTAAAAACTTTTTTAGTTATAAAAATCAGCCCTTAATTAAAATTTGACCTATAAATCAAAAAAATTTACTAAAAATATTTTTTTTAAAACAAAATTTCCATTTAATAAAAAAATTAGTGTTTACTATTCATTAGTAATATTAAATTATGATCTCGAGCCTGATATGATTAAAAATATATAATCAAAATTTAGCAAATTAAAACAAAATAATAAATTCGTTTATGTTTTAACTATTTTTAAGTCTTTCATTTTTTTTTTTTTTTTTAATTTTGTCTAAAATATTTTTGAAAAAAAAAAATATAAATAAATAAAAAAAATGTTCGATAAAAAGAATAAAATTCGTAGGGATATTTCAAAAGAAATTAACAGCTTTAAAGTGTACAAAAATTATTGAGTTAATTTGTGCATTTTAATAATTTTCTTTTATAAATTAAAAATTTGCTATATTTTACAATTTATTAACTTTACAGCCATTTACTAAAATTTAGCAGCGCTTTCTAATTTTTTATACCAATTTAATTGTACTAATATTAATAATATTTAGTAAATTTTTTTTCTGATTTTAGCTAGCCAATTTTAAATTCCACTTTACAAATGTTTACTAAAATTTAGTAGCGGCTACCAATTTTTTCTACTACTTTCATTGTACTACATGTCAGCAGACTTGTGTTGCAATGAATTAACAAAAAATACTGCTGAGCTCAAATTAGCAAAATTTTCAATAACAGCAAGATTTTTAGTTGTCATTACAGACTATTTTTAGTGAGTGTATAAAATTGTAACGGGTTATCCATTTAGCGGTTTTAAAACCGCTAAATGGCAAGGCTGCCCTTTATTTATCGAAGTGTCAGTTATTTAGTGAAATGTTTGCTATTTACGAATATGGATAATTTAACAACCCAAGAACGCGTTAAAATAGTTAAAACTTGCTACAAAAGGGGTGGTTTAAACGTGGGCACTTTTCCATAATTACGGAGTGATGATGGTCGTCATAATCGGCCTACTGTGCTAAGAATTGGCAAAATTATAAAGAAATTTGAAGAGACTAGAAGCGTTATAGATGTGGTTAGGCCTGTGCATCATCGCAATTTGCGCACCGATAGTATCGTTTCTGTTAGTAAAAGTGTAGCGGATAATAAAGGGTGGTTAAATTTTAAGGGCCGATGTTAATTTTGAATAAAACACAAATTATTTAGGAAATTATTGTCATTTATTTTTATTATGATAATATGGTATGGTTCAATTATGTATGGAATAAAATATCGGCCAAATGGCCGCCGCGACTTTGGCGGCACACCTTTATCCGATAGTCCAAATTTTCGATGACGCTGAGACATAATGCCGTTATTGTGCCGAATTATCTCATCCTCTAGCTCTTGAATTGTTGCTGGCTTATCGACGTACACCTTTTCTTTCAAATAACCCCAAAGAAAGAAGTCCAACGGTGTCAAATCACATAATCTTGGCGGCCAATTGACATCGCCACCACGTGAGATAACACGGCCATTAAATTTGTCGCTCAAAAGAGCCATTGTTTCGTTAGCTGTGTGGCAAGTGGCACTGTTCTGTTGAAACCACATATCGTCCAGGGTCATATCCTCAATCCCTGGCCACAATAAGTTCGTTATCATCTCGCGATAGCGAACACCATTCACGGTAAATGATTGGCCGACCTCATGAAACACTATCGCGAACAACAGCACTGTTTTCCGCAGAACGAACTGGGCGAGCATGCACAGTTGTTTTCACAGACCCGTTTTGCTGAAATTTGCCCACAATTCTTCCGATTGTGAACAGATTTGGTCGATTATGGTGACCAAAGAAAATCACGAAGATCACGAAATGGATTTTGATTTGAACGCCCATTTTCATAATAAGCCTGAATAACTTCCATGGTTTAAATTGAGTTACTCTGAAATTGAGAAATGTCAAATGAAATACAGAAAAAACTTGACGTTTAGGTGTGGTTCACATTCAACATCGGCCCTTAAAATTTAACCATACTTTACGAATTTGTCGATTTCACAGCCATTGGGCTTATCAATTTGGCCTGCAATTGAATATTACGAACTGTTCGATATGTGGTTTTAACAAGATGGTGACACGAGCCACACAACAGGACTGATTTTGTCTCTATTTCATGGGAAATTTCCAGGACGCGTAATGCCACGTTTTGGCGAAGTTAATTTGACACCAAAATCAATCGATTTGACGCCGTTAGATTTTTTTTTGTGTGGCTACTCGACTGCTGCAACCAACCTAGAGGCTTTCATTTAAATGACATTGTATTTCGTACGTAATGATAAGGTCCAAGTATTATATTGTAATAAAATAAAAGTTTCATCGAAATCATAGCTTTAGGTGTGTTTTATTTAACCTTACTTTTGAAACCGAAAAATGGATACCCCAGTATTAAAATACTCTATCTTGTATGGAAAATTTAGAGGTACCTTCATATTTTCACTTGAGAAATTAAATGAATTCCTTTTTTTCCATTATATTTATCTTAAAGGAATTTATTCATTATTTTCCAATTCCTGCATAAAATTGAAGCATTAATTCGAAAAGGAATTCATTCAAATCTAGTTAATTAATTTTTGTATTAAAATCCATTTATTATAAAGTTTCCAAGTGATTACAAATTTTGTTTAATTTTCCCTAAAAGATATATTAACCGAGTTAGGTGGGTAAAAAGCTTTTCCTTATTCCTTGATTAACTCTTTATCTCTCCTAAATATGAGGCATGAGGACTTATTACTACAAAATTTAATTTAGTTGTATCCCATAATATCATAAAATATCCTACGCCATTCCTTTTATCATGGCAACAAGTATAAACTATATGTGATTATAGTCTTAATACCATCTATCATTGACCCATTCAAACATTGGATGACGACGAAGGCAAAGAGCAAGAGAAGCCAAAGATGGTGTTATGTTTTGACAACTTTTGTATGAAACAAACAATAATAAACAATTGGGGATGAGTCAAAGAGGAGTTGCCAATGAAAAGTTAGTGTTTTGTGTTGTTATTTCGTGCAAAGAAAAAGTGATGACAGCTATTTTTTTTTTGCTGCTTTTGCTTTTGTGTATATAGAAGAAGAGCATGCAATGAATTTCCGTTGAAACTAAAAAAAAAATACTGAACAATAATAAATGAATACTTTGTGTTTTGCTCGCAGGAGAGAGAGAGAGAGAGGCAGGGAGGGCGAAAACAAAAGGAAGAAGTGTTTAAAATACAACGCAAAAAAATATTTATAGTCTATCAATATTGTATATTGGCAATTGTTGTTATTACTTTTGAAGCAATCGGGTAATGTCAATACAAATGACAGTTGTTGTAATTAATACTGACAAGCATTTAATTTATGGGCAACTAAGAGTGACACTTTAACATATACACTCACACACACACACATACACATGCATACAAATATCTTTTTCTGCATACCATCAATTTTTAAGTGATGACAGGAAAAAAAAAACACAACTCAAAAAGAGGGCGGACATATTTTAGTTTTTTTATGTTTTATTGTTGTAGCTGGTCCAATTTAAAAAACAAAAAAACTTTAGTAAAAGTGTGTAAATTGCATAAAAAGAACATGATGCAGAAGAAGAGTTTATACAATTAGTGTGCCAACACTTGTTAACAAGCTGTTTTTATAACAATCACGCCTAAAGCATGTTAGCATAATAAACGATTTTCAATCTCGTTTTTTTTTGAGCATCAGAAAAGATAAAAATAAACCTAAGATTATCACAGACCCCCTTTTTGCAATTGTTATGATAATGTTGGTTGGTTTTATGTTTGTTTGTTGCTTTCCTTTGTATTCATATGAGTTACGAATTAATTTTGTGTTTCTGTTTTATATTTTGTATATTTTATTGGCGCAATAATGAACCTAGTATTGCTAATTTAGTAGTTTTTTTTTGCAATATTAGTGTTTTTGAAGGTGGGTATTATACAATTCACTGTTGACTAAACAGACACATTAAAAGTGACAGATGACAAAAATGTTTTAAAAGTCCATTTTCTTTTATTTCCGTAAAGTGAGAGAGCGCGCAAGAATGTTGGATTACTCATTAGATTTGATATAAACTGTATGGTGAATATATTTGTTTCATTCTTAAAATCAAGTAAGAAGGTGTTAATGATAATAGTACTCATATAAAGGGTGTCCCAAGAAGAACGCAATTTTTAAATTTTAAATAAAACAAAGATATTTAAAAAAAAATCGTGAAACTTTATTATATCGTAAAGTAGACAGAATGAGGTTATGTATGGAACAATATATCGTGCAGATGGCCGCCGCGGCTTTGCTGGCATGCACGCGATCTTTTAATTAAATTTTCAATGACCGTTTTGCATGAATGCTGCGGTATTTCATTAATGCAGCGTCCAATTTCCTCTTTTAAGGCTTGAGTCGTCGTCGGCTTATTCGCATAAACCATCGACTTCAAAAAACCCCAAAGAAAAAAATCTAATGGTGTTAAATCGCACGATCTAGGCGGCCAATTCTGATCTCCAAAACGCGAAATAACACGACCGGGAAATGACTGATGCAGCAATTGAATTGTTTCTCTGACTGTATGACATGTGGCGCCGTCTTGTTGGAACCACATGCCCTCCACATTCATTTCTTCAATTCTAGGCAAGAAAAAACTGGTTATCATTTCACGATACCGAACACCATTGACTGTTTGCGCTTGACCTGCCTCATTTTCATAAAAAAAAGGTCCAATGATTCCTCCAGCCCAAAAACTACACCACACAGTGACACGTTGAGGATGCATTTGCTTCTCGTGAATCACTCGAGGATTTTCCTCACCCCAAATGCGACAATCCTGCCTATTGACGAAGCCATCAAGATGAAAATGAGCCTCGTCACTGAAGATGATTTTATCGGCAAAATCAGCATTTTCATGTTGTCTCTCCAATACCCAATTAACGAACTCCCTTCGCTGTCCATGGTCAGCTGGCTTCAGTTCCTGAGTCAATTGAACTTTGTATGCATGAAAATGCAAATCTTTCGTTAAAATTCGCTGCAAAGTGGATTTGGAGACACCAATTTGCTGAGGTCAGTGTCGAATTGAGGTGGATGGAGTTTGAGCGACATCATCACGTACAGCTGCGACATTTTCGGTCGATCGACCTGGTCGATGGCGCGTTGTTATCTTTACATCACTAACAGACCCAGTTTCGGCAAATTTATCCATTAATCTCTTTACAGTTGACTCTTTTGGAGCATTATTGTGACCCCAAATTGATCGCAATTTGCGAACTGTAGCCGCAAAACTTTCACCATTTTGGTAAAACAATTTCACAATGAGAATGCGTTGTTCATTCGTGTAGCGCTCCATTTTTACTAACCTCGTACCTTCTACTATCAAACAATAACAATTGTTCAAATGTCAAACAATGACACTTCGAATGTTGCCAGATTTAAAAATTGCGTTCTTCTTGGGACACCCTTTATTTGGGAAAAAATTTTAGAAGTTGTTAGTGTTAAAAATCCCGAATAAAGTCTGATTGGCCTGTGTTATCACCTTGGAGAGCACACAGTTCTGTATTCCGTAGGGAAAAACTGTTATAAATAAATATCTTCTAAATTACTAATCTGATCGGTTAACAATGCATTTAACTTTAGAAGAGGAGGATTGGAGTATTCAGAATATTGTGTAATGGAAAATGCTATTTCAATACAGAGTGTTTGATATTGCTTCAAAATCGACAATCTCACGTACAGTCAGGGACAAAAGATTAAATACAATCTTTAAAATTGGATTTTCATGGAAAATAAACATTTTACCAAAATTGTTAGTATGCAGTTTTATTTTATTTCATAAATGTATAGAAACAAAAAATATTTGCTTCATCTCAAATATAACGCTTAATCTAACAAAAACAAAAAACTCATAGGACAAAAGTTAAAATACAGCTCAAATTATTGTTAATAATTCTAATGTTTTTTTTTTTGTTTCTCTGAATCTTAGTCCCATTATATTTGTTTATTAGTTCAAATTACTCATTTTAATTAGTTTGTGCTGTGATTTCATCCAGTTAAAAACCAAACTATAGGCAAGGGCAAAAAATTGCAGCTTCCGTAAAAATATTAATAATTATTCACTATAAAAAAGGCAAATCATATCGAGATATGGGCAAATTGTTAAAATTGCCATTTACAAGTGTTCAAAATATTGTAAGAAAATACAAAAACGACTATACAATTAAAAATAAGCCTAGGACCGGACGACCGAAAAAGAGATGCCAGCCATATCATGAAGGAAGTTGTTAGAATGCCAAATATCTTGTAAACGCATTCACCCAAAACAGTACAAATTGCCAAAGGATGTGGAAGCAGAGTTATGCGTAAGAAACCACTTATTTCGGGAAAGAATAGACAGATCTGTTTAGATTTTACTAAGAAATATATAGACAAAGAAGAGGACTTTTGGGGAACGGTCCTGTTCACTGATGAGTCTAAATTTAACTTATTTGGATGCGATGGTCGAACAAGAGTTTGACGTAAGCCGGGCTCAGCACTTCAAACTAATGCCAACAGTAAAACATGGTGGTGACAGTGTGATGGTTTGGGGTGCGGTAGGAGCTGCAGGTGTGGGGCACTTGGTGTTTATTGATGGCATAATGGACCGATATCTCTATAAAAGTATCTTAGAAAAACATTTAAAGCCCTCTGTGGACAGCTTGGGACTTGGACCGCATTGGATCTTCCAACAGGACAATGATCCCAAGCATACTGCTCAGTTAGTAAAGCTCAATAGCCTATTGAGCATGTTTGGGAGTTATTGAAGCGTAAAATCGATCATACTAGACCAAAAAGTAGAAATGTTTTCAAGGATACTCTGCAAAAGGCCTGGTCCGAAATAACGACATCTAAAACAGAAAATTTGGTGTCATCGATGCCTCGTCGTTTGCAGGAAGTCATCGACTTTTAAGGCGGTCCTTCTTAGTATATTATTTTGATTAATTGTGATAAATAAATAATAATTATTTGCGTTGTATTTTAACTTTTGTCCTACGACTTTTTTTGTTTTTGATAGATTTACCGTTATATGAGATAAAGTAAATATTTATTATTTTAGTTTTCTTCAATCTTCTCTATTCATTCAATATTCCTTATCGAGCTAAAGATCCTTTATTTATAAAAATTTAATTATAAATATTTTTTTATCCCAATATTTCGTCACCACATTGGGTGACTTCTTCAGGGGAAATTGTCTTTTTCTTTATAATTAATAATAAAAATAATATTTTTTTAATTAATGCTTCTAACTTATACAAATACCCATGTCACATGAGACAGATTTTTTCTTTGTGATAATGGCAAGTGTTTGAGGTAGAGGAGTAGTCTGATTCTCAGTAAAATTCGAACGGACGTGAGAGTGCATGGCGAGCTGAATTTCGAGCGTATTTGTATGTCCTATTTTTGAACATGAGTCAGAAGTAAAGGTATCTTCACTTTCGATTTCTGTTTTTCAAACTTACCTAAGGATATTTTAACCTTTAACTGTGGTGGTAAATTTATTAAATAAATGCCTGTTGTGTTGATATGAACAAAAAAACTATTCAATTTTTTAATTAAAAATGAAGATATAATTGTTATTAAAATCAACCACCATGTATCTGATTATGTCCAAAAATTTCCCCTCCATAGTTGAAGGTTGAGACATTTTAGTGGAATTGCCCTTCAAAATAGCTTTGAATTCAAACTACCTTTGGTTTATTTTCTTTATTCATGTATATTTCTTAGACCGCACCTGAAAAAAAAGTTTGTCGTACACCTTCGAATCTAAATTATATTTGCAAGACTGTTTCGATAAAAGTATTTTTTGTCGAACGTATTGGTCGCTTTTTTACTTTTTTCGTCATATCTTCGGTCGGATCTTAAAGTGTGATATATCGATGTTTTTGTCTTGAGGGGGCCAATGTTTTTCCCTAAGGACCTCAAGTCTCCCGTTCTAGTATTTATCCACCAGATCTTAGTTTCCGCCACCCTAATGTCAGAAAGTAAACTTTTGCCAAGGCAGTATTTCGATAATTGAAGCGGAGCTGCGAATAACGTTTTACAAAACCTGTTTTTTTCTAGATTACAGTTAGAATAACTCTCTTTTATGACTTGAAAATTAAATTACGCAAAATTATGCAGGATTTCGTTATCAAAATGCAATCTTAAGAAGTCTTTCAGTGGGATACACTACAAGTTCTCAAACTTTTTTCGATTTCTCAACAATTTCAATTTTGTCGCTTACAACGTTATTCGCGGCTCTGCTTCAATTACAGCAAAACAATTTTAATTTTTGTTGCCGAATGTAGCGGTCGCCTTTTAAAATTTTTCGTCGGGGTAATAGAGGCCAATGGCCTTTGGAGTAAAACATTGGTCTCCTCGCGAAAAAAACATCGATATATGAGGGCGGATCAATAAGTCCGTGAACTTCCCTCGTAGTTAGATGAAATTCAACACTGCTCCCATCAAGTATCACCTGTTAATAGATCACTGTCAAATTGTGAGCAAGTTCCGTCATTTACTTTGCGTTTAACAGCTGTTCAAAACATACAACCTCGTGGATTTTTTTAAAAATGGAAAAAAGCGAATTTCGATTGCTCATTAAACATTATTTTTTGTGAAAAAAACCGTCAATCAAACCAAGAAAAAGCTCGATAAATACTATGGAGACTCTGCACCATCGATTTCAATGGTAAAAAAGTGGTTTACTGAGTTTCGTTGTGGTCGCACAAGTACAAATGACGCTGAACGTTCTGGACGGCCAAATGTCGAAAAAATCCACGATATGGTGTTGGCCGATCGAAGATTAAAGTGCGTGAGATTATTGATTCTATAGGTGTTTTATATGTATGGCAGTGTGGTTACGATTTTAAATGATCAGTTTGATTTAAGAAAGCTGTCTGCAAGATGGATGTCGCGTTTGCTTTCAATTGTCCATAATGCACGAGTGCATACATACGTTTGTAGTCTCAATGGCAAAATTCCATGAATTGGGCTACGAATTGGTACCTCATCCGCCATATTCTTAGCTCCCAGTGACTATTTCCTATTTCCAAACCTAAAGAAATGGCTCGGTGGAAAGAGATTAAGCTTCAACGATGAAATTATTGATCAAACAAATGCCTATTTTATGGACCTCTAAAAATCCTATTTTTTGGAAGGGATACAAAAATTGAAGAAACGTTGGACTTAGTGTATTGAACTAAAAGGAGATTATGTTGAAAAATAATTTTTTTTTTTGCAAAAAGTCACGGACTTATTGATCAGCCATCGTATCATTTACTTTAATATCCGATTGTAACGTACGGCCTAATGTGTCTACTTATTTTTAAAATAGGAAAACAAAATCCAAAATGTTGACAGATCAATTTAAATACCAAAAATTTTATTTTAATGGAAATCTTATTTAAATTTTTTAATAAAATTTATACCCGTGTAAATTAGATTTAATTTTATATGATTAAACCTAATTAGATCTGGCATCATATATTATAAGATATGGCACTTTGAGGCCAGATGTGATAAGATCTAGAGCAGAGATCCCCACCGCACATGTGCGAATGCTCTTACCCGAATGAAGAGAGCATGAGAAGATAATTTGTGTTTTTATTAAATAAAAACATTTAGTCTCATTTGAGCTTTCATGTGCGCAGGTTGTATAGTCGCTTGCTGCTTTTATTCAGGGTTGCCATTTTTATCTTATATTATTTTTATGACCAGGTTGTGTAGTCGCTTGTACTAGACAACACTGAAAATGTAGAATGGGAGAATGCCTTTTTATTTGCCGAAAATTACTTCAGTAAAGCTGAGTGCTTATTATGCCAACGCATTTATTTATTTTTTTTTTGTTTTAAAACTTGTCCTTTTTATAATTATAAATTATATATACTCATATATTAAAAGCTTCTGTTTGAATTCTTTTGAAAAATAGTTTAGTTTCAGCGTTTTCTATTTTTTTAAAACTAAAATATCATATCTGAAATTAATTTATTATATACGATTTGAAATACATCAATACATCGAAGAAATTTACTCTGATTTGGTTTACAGAACACTTTTTTTGTTTATTTTTGTATTAATAAAATTTTATAGAGAACTTTCCAAGCTTTCATTAAATGTTTATTTTACATTTACTGTTTGTTTGAGTACAAAATAAAATGGGGATTTGTGTAGATTTTTTCGAATTTGTTCGGGGACAGCGACAAATATGTCTTGGCAGCCCTGGTAAAGTGAGAAAAAAATAAATTACGCTCAAAAACAAACAACCAACACAAACATAAATGTGAATGTGTGTGTGTGGGGATCACTGATCTAGAGTCAGATCTATAGGAATCTGGAAAATTTGATCATTTTTGTGGCCACATATGGTCAAATCTGACCATATAGCATCATATGTGGTATCACATATGTATGAAAATGATACCAGGGTCGAATTAAGGTATTCGTAATGGTAATTTTTCGATCGAAATGAGTTTTTTATTTTTTAAAATAAAATATTTAGACGGAATTTTCCATGACGGATGTTGTAGTTCGGAATTAGATTGGAAATCAAAGTTAAAGTTGGGGTTTTCATTATTAATATTATTGCAGTTACTTATTGAAAAGTATTTTTCGAACGATTTCATTCGATCACCTACACTCACAATATATTTTCCGTTTTCGAATGTAGTTTATTTGAAAAGTAATACGTAAAGTTTGTTTTTAAATGAAGATCAATTGAATTTTATAGAAATACATTATTTAACTATTTGAGTCAGTGTATCCCACTGACTGACTTATTAAGATTGCATTTTGATAACGAAATCCTGCATAATTTTGATTAATTTAATTTTTAAGTCATAAAAGAGAGTTATTCCAACGGAAATCTGGAAAAATTTGGTTTTGTAAAAATTGTCGCTTAAAACGTTATTCGCGGCTCCGCTTCAATTGCATTTTTCCCAATTTTGATTAAATAGCATATGGGCAATTTTAAAATCGTCCGATTAAGTTAAAGTTTCTTCGAAATATTTTATTACACTCTTCCCTCAAAATAAAGTTATCAACACTTTTTCATGCTTCCTTTGTATTATTTATTATTCATTTGGTTTTGTTGAAGATTAACAAAGATTTTTATTTGTTGATAAACATCTTCAACACGCAGAAATAAACAATTGACCGCCAAACCCACCATATAATATTCTTACACTTTTTTTATTTGTATTGTTTTTTTTTGTTCACCCTTTACCTTTACCTCGTCACCACTAACAACATCACCACCCCACTTCGATATCTTTGTCCAACAGTTAGTTTATTCTTTGGTTCGTTCACTCGTTTGTTTGTTTGTTTGTCCTCTATGGACATGATGTTTTACAATCGTTTTGTTGTTTTTATTTCTTTCTTTTTTTTTTCTTTTGATGTTGTATGGCATGACATCCTTCTTCCTGTATTGGTTTATTTCTGTCCGTTTTATTCAATAGTGTAGTGTATAGTGGTCAGTTGGCTTGTCAGTGGGAACAATTGCTTGTTTGGATGTTTGTAAAACACCTTCTATATGTTAAGTTATGTCGGAGTCTAAGTATGTATATACAGTCAGTCGTATATAAACGTTTTCAAATATAGTGAGAAGTAGTATTGAATGGTTTATAGCGGGCAATGTAGGACCTTCTTTTGTACCCGAATATTTCTTACAAAAACAAATCTGTAAATAAACACCTTTTTCAAGAATGAAAATTAAAACAGTGGGTTTTCAGAGAGAATAATACAGAGGAATTCATTTTCATCCAGATAGTAGTGTTAAACTTGCTGTGTTTATTTGGATCAATAGTAAAATCAAAATTGAATTTAATATTTTTCCTAAGTACGACCATTTTAAAAATCTTACTGTTTAGAAACTTAAGATTAACTTTTGTAAATCTCATTTATTTTAACTTGTCATATCCTTAGTATTATCCTTCGATTTTAAATCGTTCAATCCACTGTGCTTTTTATGCAAGTATTTACTTATTCCACTCTGCATTATTATTCGACTATCAAAAAGTGTTTGTTCGAGTATTACATGCTGTCAACAGTACTATCCATATCAATAACAGATTTTTTTTATACAGAATACTGATGCTGAAGCTTAATTTAGTTAACCTTTCATGGCCTAAAATCTACATACATATGATTTTGTACGTGTATAACATTCAATATAACCCTTTTGAAATAAAAAGTGAGTGTTGCCAAAGGGTCCCTATCCTTCTCTATCTCACTCAAACCTCTTTGCGAACTCCAGAATTTTTTTTATTTTTTTGAAACCCAAATGAAAATATGTTACTAGAGAGGGGATTTTGAAAATAAGCAGGAATTAAAAGTAAATATATAAAGGGTGTCCCAAGAAGAACGCAATTTTTAAATCTGGCAACATTCGAAGTGTCATTGTTTGACATTTGAACAATTGTTATTGTTTGCTAGTAGAAGGTACGAGGTTAGTAAAAATGAAGCGCTACACGAATGAACAACGCATTCTCATTGTGAAATTGTTTTACCAAAATGGTGAAAGTTTTGCGGCTACAGTTCGCAAATTGCGATCAATTTGGGGTCACAATAATGCTCCAAAAGAGTCAACTGTAAAGAGATTAATGGATAAATTTGCCGAAACTGGGTCTGTTAGTGATGTAAAGACAACAACGCGCCATCGACCAAGTCGATCGACCGAAAATGTCGCAGCTGTACGTGATGATGTCGCTCAAACTCCATCCACCTCAATTCGACACCGAGCTCAGCAAATTGGTGTCTCCAAATCCACTTTGCAGCGAATTTTGACGAAAGATTTGCATCTTCATGCATACAAAGTTAAATTGACTCAGGAACTGAAGCCAGCTGACCATGGACAGCGAAGGGAGTTCGTTAATTGGGTGTTGGAGAGACAACATGAAAATGCTGAGGCCCATTTTCATCTTGATGGCTTCGTCAATAGGCAGAATTGTCGCATTTGGGGTGAGGAAAATCCTCGAGTGATTCACGAGAAGCAAATGCATCCTCAACGTGTCACTGTGTGGTGTGGTTTTTGGGCTGGAGGAATCATTGGACCTTTTTTTTATGAAAATGAGGCAGGTCAAGCGCAAACAGTCAATGGTGTTCGGTATCGTGAAATGATAACCAGTTTTTTCTTGCCTAGAATTGAAGAAATGAATGTGGAGGGCATGTGGTTCCAACAAGACGGCGCCACATGTCATACAGTCAGAGAAACAATTCAATTGCTGCATCAGTCATTTCCCGGTCGTGTTATTTCGCGTTTTGGAGATCAGAATTGGCCGCCTAGATCGTGCGATTTAACACCATTAGATTTTTTTCTTTGGGGTTTTTTGAAGTCGATGGCTTACGCGAATAAGCCGACGACGACTCAAGCCTTAAAAGAGGAAATTGGACGCTGCATTAATGAAATACCGCAGCATTTATGCAAAACGGTCATTGAAAATTTCATTAAAAGATCGCGTGCATGCCAGCAAAGCCGCGGAGGCCATCTGCACGATATATTGTTCCATACATAACCTCATTCTGTCTACTTTACGATATAATAAAGTTTCACGATTTTTTTTTTAAATATCTGTGTTTTATTTAAAATTTAAAAATTGCGTTCTTCTTGGGACACCTTTTATAAGGGATAAAAAGGATAAACTGACAAAAATTTCCCAGATTTCTCGTGTTGCCGAGAAAGTTTGTCTCACTTTAACCTTCGCAACATGTTTTTATATAATCGACCTGAATGATGCAAAAATAACGGGAATTATGGGATCATTGGTGTCTTTCTAGTTTGTAAACACTCTTTGGCGTTGCTTTATACACATAAATATGTGTGCCCAGATAACAATAAAATCCTTTATTTCAAAGATTTTTTTTGTGTGCAAAATCTAAACCAAAATCAAATATATACTCTACACTTGGTGTTTGAAAATGTTATAAAAGAACAAAAAGTTTCCTTTTTACGATTTTTTTTTGGGCACCTATTAATATTTATATACGTACATAAGGCCATTGTTAACACAATGAAGAAAAATGTATGGCAGCGAAAACATGATCATGATGTAGAAAGGAAAAAAAATATATAAAACAAAAATACCGAAACGCGCCATAGGCTACTAGAATTTACAATACATGAGTAAATTTTTGGAATGGTACACTTAAAAAATGAGAAATTGGAAAATTTGTCTCAAAACAAGAAATATGTATTGTTTCAGGTAATATCACTTACAAGAATTTATAAAATTATTCTTTTGGAGACTGGAAAATAATTCTTGTGAAGTTCTGTAGGAACCACAAGTTCTCCAGTCCCAATAATTCAAATTGCCGCAATAAAAACTCGTTGGTCATGGGTTTGTTGTATCGCTTAACCAATCAAAAATAATCGTGTTACCCAATGCCCGGTGACTACAGTCCTCGCCACATGAATAGGACCCCCCTACAGTGTTTTTCGAAAACTCAATATCTTAAATTTCAAAAACATTATAAAGTTGATTCCGGTGTGTTTTGCAAAGAAAATTTTGTTCTGAATAAAATGCAAAATAAACGACGTTATTATGTACACTGGTTTATTTTATGTAATATTTTTAGTAAAACAGTATAAAAATGTGGCTACTGAATTTGCGCCACATGAATAGGACAACCCCATTAAAAAAGCATTTGATGTACACTTTGTAATTAAATTCTAAATTTTATTTACATTAAATGAAATTTTAGTCATTTTAAAGCATTTTTAATAATATGTAGATCCTCCTTTGTTAACAATGGCTTCGTATATTCTGCTGGGTATCGAATCATACAATGATTTAATGTAATCAAGTGAAACTAAAGACAAAGCTTCTTTGATTGCTTCAATAAGTTCCTCTTTGTTGCTGAACTGTTTGCCAGAAGCGTAAACTTTACGAGATAGCCATCCCCAAGCATTTTCAATTATGTTAAGGTCCGGCGAATAGGGAGGCCAATCAAGCACATTAACATTATGATCCCGAAACTATTACTTTACTGACCCGGCAGTGTGTATTGGTGCATTTTCATGCTGAAAAGTCCACTGCAAGTCTCCGAAAAGGTTGCTAAAGTGAGGAAAAACTTGTTCCAGTACTCCAATATAGCAATTTGCGTTCATGGTGGTGGATAAAAATTGCAGTTCGCATATGCCATAATAAGTGACTGCGCTCCACACCATTACACCTCCCACTCGGCTATGAAAACGGTCCAATTGATGCTCCTCTTTGCGGAGATCATGGAAATAGTAATTAAAACCATCGGGGCCCTCTAAATTAAATTTGTTTTCATCGGAGAAAACGACGCGATGCCACTCATTACTCCAAGTCATATGGGACCGGCAAAACTCCAATCGCATCTTCTTACGGGCGTCGTTGAGGGGTGGTTTCTTTTTTAATTTTAACCGCTTCAAATGTTCTGCTTTTAAAATTACACGTTGCACTGTTCTAACGCTTGCTGCAACATAAGTTTTTGCTTTGATTTGTGCTGATGAGTCGTGAGAATTTGATGCTGATCTAAGTATAGCACGTTTATCAGCAGCCGAAAGAACACTTTTGGTGCGTCCTTTCATATTTTTTCCATAAGTTAACTCATTACGTAAAAAAGTAGACACCACATTACGACTTCCTCCGATTTTAGTAGCGATTTTATGGATAGATTGACCTGCTTCCTTATAAGTTTTAATTTTTAGTTTTTCTGCTTCAGTTAGTGCTTTTCCTCGGCCCATTTTAGCAAATTTCAATTACCACTAAATAAATGGTATTTTTCTGCTATTTATTTTGACCACTTTCAGAAGAAAACTAAACTTTTTGTAGGGGGTCCTATTTAAGTGACGCAAAAAATGTACACTAATTTTTGTCAATCATAAAACAAAATAAAAAAAAACTATAACGGTATATTTCCAGCACACATTTTTATTCTCAGAGCGATAACTGTCTACAAGCATTTCAGAAACTTAAAGTTAAATGAAAAGTAAAGGGGGTCCTATTCATGTGGCAAGGAGTGTACTACAGCGTAAATAGCGCACCATGCAGTGATTTTGAATGCATGGAATGGTTCTACATGCAGAGAAAACTGATGGATGCGGCAATCATATTCGTAGAGCATCATGTATTTTTAGGATTATTATTGTGCTAACTATAGTCGTACTATAACATAGTTATCATATTAAGATAATAAAATAACAATAATTTTACCATAATATATTTATATTATGATTCGAATCTGTGAAAAAGTTCTTTAAATTTAAGAATATTTCTGTAGGAAATATTTTTTTTTCCTAAATAAAAAGGTAATATTAAGGACTTTGTCATAAAAACTTCTTTGATTCTATGGACATATTTAAAGAAGAATGCCTTAAAAAAAATATTTTAAATTCAAAGGACATTTTTAAGATTTTTTCAGATAGTCTTTAGAGTCTTAGAAATTTTCGTTTAGAAAAAGTCATTAGAATCTAAGAATATTTCTACTAGAAAAATTTCTTAAAATCTAAGTATTTGTCAGAATCTTAAGATTATATGAATTTTTTTTTTTCTAAGAAACAGTTTGCAGAATCTGAGCACTTTGAAAAAATCTATAGAATCTAAAAATGTTTCTATCAGAAAAATTTCTAAAAATCTAATGCTTTTTATAAGAAACCTTTTTGTACAAAACAACTCTTATAAAAAAATTATTTTATTAATATTCTAAGTACTTTTTGCACAAGAAAGCCGTTATTTTTTTAGAAATAAATTAATAAACATATTTTTTTTAAATAAATTTTTTATAGTTTATATTGAATAGAAAATTAAAAATATAAAATCTTTTTATATAATATTTTTAACAATGAATTTGATAAGTGTAAGTTATAATGCTATAAGGCATTTTCAAAATAAAACCCCCCAGGTGAAAATGATCATATATTATCATTTTCACATGGGTGGCTCCATTGATATAATTTTTTTATGAAAACAACACAGTAATATGACTGTAAATTTCAAGGTCGTAATTTATTTGATTTATAATTAATTATTCATTGATTGTAGTCAGCATTTTATAGTTCCATAATTATCATATTTTGTTCATAGTCAGAATTTTTGTTACCACAGTGACTCAAAAAAAAATGAACTAGAATTTAGAAAAATTAACTTATTTAGAGGAAAAATAGAAATGAAAACGGCGCCAAAGATACTTTTTCCCTATATTTAATAAAATTTTACTTAAAATTTGGTCCAAATTTTAAAATTATTGAAAAATTTTACTACTGGGAAGTATGTTTTTATTAGAAAACGGTAAAATTTCCTCCAAATTAGTTCATATATCATCTAAAATTTTACTGTTAGTTAGGAAGTGTTTCCTTGGTTTTAAAAAAAATTTACTTAATTGAATTTCATTAGATAATTTTTTTTTTACTAAAAATTAGGATTTTACTCCCTAAAAATGAGAAAATATAAGATAAAATTATCCTTATCCTGCTTCTATTGTAAAGGTACTTTACACTAATTGAGTAAGTATTTTTCCACTTTTGGAGGACTTCCGCTCTGGGAGGACACTGCTCTTAACAAGCTTTTACATTTTTGTCTTAAAATTAAATTGAATTATACAAAATTCATGTATTTCAAAAATATAAATTAAATTTCATTAGCAAAAAGGTAAACAAATTAAAAAAATGTACTGCAGGATATCCTGAAACGTAATAAATTGTGACAAAGTCAGATACTTTTCGTAGTTAATTAACGGTTCTGCTTGAGAGAACTACAAAAAGGGACAACTTTAGTGACATGCGGCATCTGTGGCTAGGGCATACTGGGGGTCCTTTGTCTTCTTAAATTAACTAATTTGTAATGTATAAAATGTGCCTGCGATATTTTGAATTGTATTCAGCAAACGAAATTATTACATACAAGCGCAAATTCGAAATTTTTAACCTTTTGCTAACACAATTTAAAAAAAAAATATTTTAAGCTACTTTAAGTTCAATGTTAAAGACTGTTACGATTAGAAATGGGCATGTGAGCCATTTTTAAATCACTCACCAAAAATTACAATCATGCACGATAATTTTTTAAATGGTTACTTTAATTTCTTTCCTTTAATAATATTTTTTCTTGGAAATTAGGAAAACTAACTAGTTTGTTTTTAATTTATTGTTTTTTTTTTTTGGAATAGAATATTGAAAATAATTTAAACGTTTTCCAACAAAAAAAATCCTACACCAAGTTTTATTATTTTTTCAAAAACTCGAAAATTTTTACTCGAAAAAAAGAATAGTACTTTATTCAAATTTATCTGAACTAAGTTGCATGAAAATGTTCCTTAGAAATAGTTTATCAGTTTCTAAAATCAAGTAAATTTTTATTATTACATAGGCAAAAATTTATTACTGTTTATTTTTAATTCTCTGAACTAATTTTTAGAAAACAATTCTTCAAAATTAGAGAGTGGTATACTTAAAAACTGAATTTGGAAATGGCTTTCTAAAATTTAGTTAATTTTTTACTACTCGCGAACAAAAAATGAACACACATTAAATTCAAGTACTTTCAAATTTTTTTAACTAAATGGGAGTAAATTATGTCCTATTTTTTTTAACTAAACTGAATTTTATTAAATTTGAGTATGCAATTTTCTTAAAACTAAGATGTTATTTTTTAAAATTAATAAATTTTTATTTGATTGACTTGTTTTTTTTTTCAAAAATCAAGAAATATTACTTAGAAAAAATATGCACTATTTCTGAGTATAAAAACTATTTCGTTTTTCCTCAAACTTAGGAATTTTTATTCTTTTTTAGAAAATTTTTCCAAGTTTTAATACAATTTTACTTAAATTGAGGACAATTTATAAATTATTTTGAAGAAAATTATTGATTACATTTTAGTTCATGTCTTTTTTTTTTTTGAGTGTATGGTTACAAACAATTATGTTAGAAAACTGAAGGTGGCAATCATGAAATTATAATAATAAAGTGGTTGCTACCATCATTGATGGATAGATCCTATTTATATACCAATAACTTGATTGTGACAACCATACCTGTATGCAGCAATTATAACATAGTTGCAGTGATCATGTTTCAACCATGTTTTTTCTCTGCGTGTACGTGAATGATAAGTGGATTCTCATTATCCCAAAAGCGTCGGTCATGATACATTTAGACAGAAAATCTTCCATTGCAAATTGATGAGGAGTTTTTCATATTCTTGAAAAATATAACGTTCCATCGCTGGTCGCCATGTATTCTGTATCTGTTTACTTCACAAATATTAAAATAAAAATGGCAGCTGCTGTCATTTACAAAAGTTAAAACATTCTTCGATTGGGTGATACATTTTGGGCCAGCTTGCTAAATCTTCTACAGTGGTGATCACATTTGGTAGAGATGGAATACAAAGTACTAGGGCTGGTAGGTAGTACTGCTGAAATACCTTTAGGGAAATAACCTAAATACCGTTACCGAAATAACAAAAATATTCTGTTATACTTAAAATATTGATACCGAAATAAATGAAATATCCATACCCTTAAAATACCGTTACCGAAATAACCCAAAAATCCGTTATTCTTAAAATCCCGTTACCGAAATAACTGAAACCCCGTTACAATTAAAATAACCATACCGAAATAATTGAAATAACAATACCCTTAAAACACCTTAACCGTTTTTGCTAAACTTGATTTAAGTTTAAGTTAAAATTTAGCTAAAATCAGCAAAAAAAAAATTAAATTTGCTAAATATTGGTAAAATCAAAAAAAAAAATCACAAAAAGTTATACAGCTTCAAAGTTTTTTTTAGGTTTTTTAATGTGAATAATAATGCTAATCGACATTGTTTTTACACTGACCCAATAATGAATCCGAATCTAAAATCAACAAATTTCTATCAAATCGCCTTTTCCAAATTGTGGTCCTACTTTTTGTTAACCCCTTACCCAGGGAAAATATATCATGGGCCAGTGTAACAGAGAAGTACTTTAAAATATTTTATATATTTTGTATGGATTTGAATTGCAAATTAAATTACCTTTGGGTTTTTAGGACCACCTTAGGAACTCGAAAGTTGCCTTCTTTATTTTCTAAAATTTACTCACTTAGTAATAATCGAGAATATGTCTTATCACACGTGGCCAGGACGATAATGTTGGTCTTACGCAGTTGAATTAATGAATCAAATTTTGTTAAGTGTATGTAAGAATATCTGTCTAAGTGTAAGTTCGGTTTCGTTTTTTTTTTTTTTCTTTTTTAGGTAAACAAAAAGGTGATGTGATTTATTTGTCTGCCCTTTGTATTTAACAATTTTCATATAATGTTAGTTGAATGTTATTCTGGGAAATATTTTCAACACATAGACGATGCTGATGATGAAGAGTGAATTTTTATAAAGAATTTGGGTTAACCAAAATATACCCCCAAATATTGTGTATTTATTATAAACTAAAATGCTCTTATTATTGTACAAACAAATGTGAGGGTTTCTATATCATCTGAAGCCCCGTGTTGTGTTATCCTTTCCTTTTTTTTATATTTAATCTGGTATTTTGTCTGTGTTCTGTTGTCACTCAACACTTGTGGAGAGACCTTGAAAAGAAGACAAAGCAAAAAAAATATAAAACTGTCATGTAGAGTAGAATTTTTTACATGTTTTGGGTGTAAAATTCACATTAAAAAAATGTCTCCTACTGCTTCCTGAATGCTTCATGCTTTGAAATACAGGTGATAAATAATCTTTTTTATAAGCCATCATTTTATGCATTTTTACAACAATCACCTCGAGACTTGGACATATTTGTGTAAATGCAAAAGACAAAAAAAAAAAAAATCTAAAAATTATATGTATCATGCTAAACGCGTAGCAATTTTTATAGAATACTTAAGTAACTCAGCGCCCAGCACAGCTTGACTTGACGTTTCAACAATCCCACGTATAAGGTACACCTAGTGAGAGAGAGAGAGAGAGAGAAAGAGCTAAAGATATACCTCAGTAACTTCCTTAAAATGGTGGCTAGACCGACTGCATTAAATATTTAATACAAAACGTATGACAAACAAAACAGTTCAATTGCAAATTGAATGGTTTAAATGATATGGTGGAACAATAACAACAGCCACAACAACATGAAGATGAACTAACTCCTTAACAGAACTACAACCACAACAACAGCAACAACAACATGAACATCAACTCTGTGTCTGTTAAGTTGTTTGATACATGTACAAATGATCACACAATATCACTGCTTAAACTTGCTAAACTATTTTTTTAAACTTTCAAAGTTTTTAACTTTGTTGTTTTTTATTATTTTCTTTTTCTATACACCACAGGGAACTTTAGCTTCAAGAAACTAAAAACTTTTTAGCATTTAGATTCTTCTTCATTTTCTTTTTCTATTATAATCATCATAGTTAAGTTTGATGCTACCTTTAACTATTAACAAGCAGTTACAAACAACTGCAACAACAATAGCAGAAAAAAAGGATGAAGTTGAGCCTTCCTTAACTTGGCACCCTTCAATGCTGAGTTTTGCTGTAAAGTGACCAGCAAAAATTTTATTTAAGCGGAGAGGATTTTAAGGAATATTGTATTTCATATAAGAGAGGACTTTTTCATATCCTTACCGCTAAACTAATAGCCTTGGAATTTGTTACTGTTTTAAATTATTTCCCAAATTTTTTTTTTATAAAAATAGTTTAAAATAGATAGTAAGAAAATCATTAAAATTTAAAATGTTTTATACGA
This sequence comes from Eustalomyia histrio, assembly GCA_949748255.1. Classification (NCBI taxonomy): domain Eukaryota; kingdom Metazoa; phylum Arthropoda; class Insecta; order Diptera; family Anthomyiidae; genus Eustalomyia; species Eustalomyia histrio. The sequence goes on from OX456524.1 coordinate 23,478,848, forward strand.
GGGCGAATCAATAAGTCTGTGACTTTTCGAACTTCCCTCGTAGTTATATGAAATGCAACACTACACCCATCAAGTACCACCTGTTTATAGACTACTGTCATTTACTTTGCGTTTTACAGTTGTTCAAAACATACAACCTCGTGGATTTTTTTAAAAATGGAAAAACAAAAATTTCGAGTGCACCATATATTTCAATAGTAAACAAGTGGTTTACTGAGTTTCGTTGTGGTCGCACAAGTACAAATGTCGAATAAATCCACGATATGGTGTTGGCCAATCGAAGAGTAAAAGTGCGTGAGATTGTTGATGCCATAGGCATTTCATATTGCAGTGTGGTTTCGATTTTAAATGATTAGTTGGATTTAAGAAAGCTGTCTGCAAGATGGGTGCCGCGTTTGCTCTCAATTGACCATAATGCAAGAGTGCATACGTCATCCGCCATATACTCCGAAATGGCTCGGTGGAAAGAGATGAAACGATGAAATTATTGATGAAACAAATGCCATGAACTCGAAAAATCCTAGTTTTTTTTTTTTTTGAAAGGGTACAAAAATTGGAAAAACGTTGGACTAAAAGGAAATTATGTTGAAAAATATATATATTTTTTTTGCAAAAAAAACTGTGTTTCATTCAAAAAGTCACTGACATATTGATCGGCCCTCGTACAAAGATGAGTCTGATAATTTAGAAAAACAAACTTGAATTTTAAACTTTTCAATAGAATAAGGATATCAGCACAGATTACAGTGTGACACAAATTTAAGGTTATCAGGAGTAAAAAAATTCATATATAATCATATGTGGCTTTATACATTACCATATATACACTCTAAATAATTTCTGTGGAAATTTACTCAACTTATAGTAGGAAACTATACTCCTACTATAACACAAACATGGTAAACACAAAATGGGTAAAATTACATTAAAAGTGGGTAAAAATTAAATGTAATTTTGAAATTAACGAGTAAATTTACCAAATGTGTGCATAAAGAAACACGATTTTCCTGCAAATGTACACATAAAATGCGGAAAAATCCTGCTAAAATGCGTACACCACAATGTTGGAAATTAAACATACCAAAATTTGACAGTAAAAATAAAAACAATAAATTAATTGTTTAGTAATTCACAATAATTGATAAATTTAAAAAACTAATAAAAATTTTTAAATAAATATTCAGCGAAATATCGAAAATTATTTATAATAAAAAGTAAAAACATTTTATAAAACTGACTTCAAGCTGGAATATTTATTGTAATATATGTTACAACAAACAGGTCGATCAAAAACAAACTCATTACTGTTTTTAAAATTTTTTCGATTGTTTTTTTTTTTTTCAATTTAAAAATGTCATAGAATTTTTACCATTATAATTTGTATATTTACAAACTCTGTGCGTACAATTTTTATTCAACAAAATAACACCAATTTTAGGCATAATGCGTTTAATTGTAATCACATAGTGTCTAAAAAATACTAAGCGTGTGTATTACGCATTTGGTGTTTATATTTACCGAATTTTAAAACCTTACCCATTTTATAGTAGTAAATTTACAAGCATTTTTTACAATGTTATTAAATATTACATTATTTTTAATTTTCATATATTATGCCATTTATAACCACATCTAGTTTAATATATATTGATTTTCATAAAATTAAATATGCTTTATATATTAACCCTTTGACTGTCCCCAAACAAAAAATTTTTTTATAGCGAATGTCCACGTACATAATCTAGTTAAAGGAAATAAGACTAATTGTGTATCACATATGATGCGCAAGCGTATCAATCATGACGTCTGTGCATCATATGTGATACATTGGACAGTTAAAGGGTTAAGATATGTTATATAGTATATCATATAAAATTATATATCACACATTATAATTTTATATGATTTATACAGGATCAAATATACTTATATATGATCTATCGATAACCATATGTAATTATATATGGTCTATACAGAGCCATATACATATATAGATATAATAATATATGGTGCCTTATTCAAAATTTTTTTTAATATGTTATGAGATATAATTAAACATGATTCAATATATTGTCCACTGTAAGAAATATTTGTTGATATGGTACAATATTTGCAAGCAAATGGAAGGTATTGTTATATATGGTTCCATATCAGAGAACTGCAAAATCAACTTTTTTCTTGATTTAATCATACACGAAAATTCTTGTTCACATTTAATAATTCAACAAAATTCACTGTAGAATAAAATCAGCATCATGTTACTGAACGCGTAATTCGGATCAGTTTGAATCATATGTCGATTATGTTTACTGCAAATTTAATCACTCAACAAAAAGTCAGCGTTGAATAAATCAGAAAAAACAACAAACAACGCGTATGAGTTTATATAATTAAAACAAAATAGAAACACATTTCATAAGGGGGTGGTTTTGTAGAAACACATTTCATAAATGTTATATGTATATTAGGATGGGTCTAAAATCCGCTTTTTTAGAATTTTGTTGATATAAGAAAGAATTAGGTATAATTATATGAGGTTGCATTCAATGGTTTCGAATCCCATACAGGGAGTTGAAAAAAATATTTTTTTTTATAGTTTTTCTTAATTTAAGTTTATTTTATTAATAATATTAATATATGGTAAAATTAATAATAATAATAATAATAATGTATGGTAAAAAATTACTTATAAATGATTTATGAAACAGTTTCATCGATATGATCAAAGTTACGCCGCATGGAATATTGTATTTTTAAATCAAAATTCTGCGAGCCATCTTTATTTAAAAAAAAAAGATTTTTTGCCTGCCCCGCAACTATCTCAGCAGTGGTCCACATTTTTCAAATAAATTAGGTGGTTCCCTTAACTGTACTTATTTATTCAAATCGATTAATAAATCTTAGACATTTTAGATATATTTTCTAGAAAAATCTGTCATGTTATGCTAAGCAATCCCGCCCCATATAATTACAGTTGGTCTCATCACTAACACTTGTGTATGAGTTTCAAACATAGTTCATCCTGTTTCTTGAGTAAGTTTAACATTTTGCTTAGCCCAAAAAAAAAAATACCAAAGCTTTAAAAAAATCTGTATGCCTGCTGAGCAGCAAATGACAAATGCATTCTTTTGCCTAGACAAATGAAGTGTACTGTTGAAAGCAAAAATATCTTGGTTGCTGAGTGTTTTTTTTTTTTTTGTATTCTTCCTTCTTGCAACTCCACATACTAAAAGGAATTTATACAATTGCCATTCATATATTGGCGTTACAAAAAATCGTTGATCATTAAGCATAGTAAAGCATTTTTATAAAAGTTAATTATCTTTTGAAATCCTTTTATTCTTCTTCTTCTTCTTCAATTCAGCTAGTATGCGGTTGTGTTGTTAACTGCGGTTAGAACGTCATCCCACTGAGCGGGAAAGTGCATTGACTACCTTAAGTCACAGTCAGGTGCCTGCTTTATTATATACGATTAGTTATCCTGTTTGTCAATTCCTACACTTGTACAATAAATTATTAATTGTAGTGATGATGATCATTGATTTCAATGAATAATTGTTGTGATTTAAATTAAATGAAGTTAAAGTAAAAATTTATCGAAGGTGATAAAGTGCCATCAATTCAATGCGAATCCGAAACTTGTTCGTAAACTGTGAAACATTTATATTGAAATTTTCCAAATAGAGTTGCCAGAAGGAGAACAAGAAATCAACGATTGTAATTGACTTAAATTGTGTTATTAATAATGGAGTAATTTTTAATTGAAAAATAAAGCACATTTTAACGCACTAAAGTAGATTTTTGTATTCTTCTAAAGATACAATGTATTGAAAATTGTGTTGATTTATTGAGTTGGCAAAAGGGGAAATATTTACAAGTAAAAAAGGAGACAATTTTAAAGGAAATCATAAACAAGTTGGAAATTATTTAATTATAAACTGAAGGGACTCTGTGTTTTATGGAGCATACTTGGGAATTTGTCATTACCATTTGAATTTTATCACCAATAATTGGAAATAATTTAGATGAAAAAAATTATTTTTTTTTTTAATAAAAGCAACACTCGGGAAATTCTTCTTACTAATTAATGTGTTGTTTTCTTTGGAAAGGGCATAGAGGAGATATGAAAGGTGGTAAAAGATGAAGGGCTTCAAATATGGCAACACTGCAATTGCCTAAGATGATAAATCTTAGAACCGTTGTTGCCCATTATCTGATGGAAGGGTGGCGAAATTAAAGCAGAGCCGCGAATAACGTTGTAAGCGACAAAATTGAAATTATTGAGAATTCGAAAAAAACGTTTTAGAACTTGTAGGTGTATCCCAATGACTGACTTTTTAATATTGCATTTTGATAATGAAATCCTGCATAATTTTGCCTAATTTCATTTTTAAGTCATAAAAGAGAGTTATTCTATCGGTAATCTGGAAAAAACAGGTTTTGTAAAAATTGTTGCTTAAAACGTTATTCGCTGCTCCGCTCCAACTGTTGAAGCTTTTTAGTCCATAGCTCTCTAATTGTTTTTACATCCGTGGTGTTAAGTGCTATGGGAACACCGAAGGAGGATGTTGCGATATGTATGAGATATAGAAAACTCTTATTGATGTTGCCATCGCTGTGGATGCAGGTTGGCATCATTCTGTATAACAGTCCAATGCGCTGTTATACCACCATGTCCACTATGAAGTTATAATACATAACTGTATTGGAAGTATATCATGGAATGCATGGAATAGAACATTGCAATATAAAATATAACGAGGCACGATTGGAATTGCAACAATAAAATTAGAAAGCGAACTGTAATGAAACGTAAAAAAAGTGAAATTGATAGACTAGATAGGGGAAACGTAATGAAATGGCACAGGGGACGTAATGTAATGGAAGAGTGAACGCGTGGAATTGAAACACTTAATACAGGGAACGCAATAGAATGGAGCTAGTTTTAATGTTAATAATATTTATGTATATATTTGAACATATGTTTCCCATTTTTTTTTTATTTCAGCGATTTTTGTTATTTGTTATTTTTTGAAAATTCTGCATCATATTTAAGAAGGGTTTAATATTTCTGGAGAAACATCTTAGGCAGAAAAATACGATACGTGGTGCCAGCGATGGAGAAAGATTTTCTATATTATATTGCTTATTATATGCCAACCCGAAAATGTTTACATCGGGCTGGGCTTGGATCAAGTATTTATTACAAACAAGTTGCTGGAATTTACAAATTCCATTGTTGATATAAAGGGTGGTTAAATTTTAAGGGCCGGTGTTGATTTTGAATAAAACACAAATTATTTAGGAAATTATTGTCATTTCTTTTTATTATGATAATATGGTATGGTTCAATTATGTATTGAACAAAATATCGGCCAAATGGCCGCCGCGGCCTCGACGGCACACCTCCATCCGATGGTCCAAATTTTCGATGATGCTGAGGCATAATTGAGGTTCTATGCCGTTAATCTGCCGAATTATCTCATCCCTTAGCTCTTTTCTTTCACCTTTTATTTCAAATAACCCCAACGAAAGAAGTCCGACGGTGTCAACTCACATGATCTTGGCGGCCAATTGACATCGCCACCACGTGAGATAACACGGCCATTGAATTTGTCGCGCAAAAGAGCCATTGTTTCGTTAGCTGTGTGGCAAGTGGCACCGTCCTGTTGAAACCACATATTGTCCAAGGTCATATCCTCAATTCCTGGCCACAATAAGTTCCTAATAATCTCGCGATAGCGAACATCATTCACGGCAAATGCTTGGCCGACCTCATGATACACTATCGCGAACAACAGCAGTGTTTTCCGCAGAACGAAGTGGGCGAGCATGCACAGGTGTTTTCACAGACCCGGTTTGCTGAATTTTGCCCACAATTCTCCCGATCGTGGACACATTTGGCGAATATGCGGACCAAAAAAAATCACGAAGTGCACGAAATGCATTTTGATTTGAACGCCCATTTTGATAATAAGCCTGAATAACTTTAACGCGTTGCTCGATTGTGTATCTTTCCATGGTTCAAATTGAGTTAGTCTGAAATTGAGAAATGTCAAATGAAATGCAGAAAAAAACTTGACGTTTATATAAAAAATAAGTAATAAGTATTTTTTTTCAGTATTGCTCGGTACATAATGGAAAAATATATGAACATACATAGGTATACATGATCATACGTCCATTCATACGTGATTATTATATGAGCATATATGATTATATGAAAATATACTGTCATATATGTAACTTCAAATCTTGAATCCGAAGATATATGTATGATCATGTATGAGGGCGTATCAATAAGTCCATGACTTTTCGTACTTCCCTCGTAGTTATATAAAATGCAACACTGTTCCTATCAAGTACTGCCTGCGTTTAACAGCTGATCAAAACATATAACCTCGTGGATTTTTTTAATAATAGAAAAAAAGAGAATTTCGAGTGCTCATTAAACATTATTTTTTACGAAAAAACCGCCAATCAAACCAAGGAAAAGCTTGATGAATACTATGGGGACTCTAAACCATTGATTTTAATGGTAAAAAAGTGGTTTACTGACTTTCGTTGTGGTCGCACAAGTATAAATGACGCTGAACGTTCTGGATGGCCAATTGAGCTCAATACACCCGAAAATGTCGAAAAAATCCACGATATGGTGTTGGCCGATCGAAGAGTAAAAGTGCTTGAGATTGTTGATGTCATAGGCATTTCATATGGCAGTGTGGTTTCGATTTTTAAATGATCAGTTGGATTTAAGAAAGCTGTCTGCAAGATGGGTGCCGCGTTTGCTCTCAATTGACCATAAACGTAATAGTGTGACAACTTCGGTTCCATGCCAAAAATCTATGAATTAGGCTACGAAATGTTCCCTCATCCGCCCTATTCTCCGGATTTAGCAAAAAAAAAAAAACTGTGTTGCATTCAAAAAGGTCACGGACTTATTGATCCGCCCTCGAATGTTCATTTACATTTTGATTTTCACATGGCTGGGCGATTATTTTTTTTTTTTTATATTTAGAGTATCAGGAACTTACTTTTTTCCTTTTAAAATTCTCGGAAGGCACTAAATTTCTGTATAAAATGCAATTTATTTTTAAAATGTTATGAAATCATTCATCTTTTTATACATTTAATTTCATAAATGGTTGTAAACTCTGTAAATAAGGTACTGGAAACGCACGTTTTGCTTGCATTGGTTAAGTGTTTTAAACAAGTGTTTTGGCACTTCTTTATATATATTTTTATTTCATAAACGTTTGTACATTTTGTTAAGCAAAGCAAAGCATTATTTTCGCAACGTTTGAAAAGCGTTTTAAACCAGGCCTTTGTCAGTGCTTTTATTCTGACAAGGCAGACAAGGCACTTTTTGCCAACAATGGGAAAGCGATTATAATTTTTTTTTAAATCAAGTACTGACTTTCTAACGTTTGTTTTTTTTATCTGGTATGCTATCAATTTGCATTTTTTTAAAACAACAAAAACTATGAAGTTTGTCATAACTATGTGAAATTGTTTTACCAAAATGGTGAAAGTTTTGCGGCCACAGTTCGCAAATTGCGATCAATTTGGGGTCACAATAATGCTCCAAAAGAGTCAACTGTAAAGAGATTAATGGATAAATTTGCCGAAACTGGGTCTGTTAGTGATGTAAAAACAACAACGCGCCATCGACCAGGTCGATCGACCGAAAATGTCGCAGCTGTCGCTCAAACTCCATCCACCTCAATTCGACACCGAGCTCAGCAAATTGGTGTCTCCAAATCCACTTTGCAGCGAATTTTGACGAAAGATTTGCATCTTCATGCATACAAAGTTCAATTGACTCAGGAACTGAAGCCAGCTGACCATGGACAGCGAAGGGAGTTCGTTAATTGGGTATTGGAGAGACAACATGAAAATGCTAATTTTGCCGATAAAATCATCTTCAGTGACGAGGCCCATTTTCATCTTGATGGCTTTGTCAATAGGCAGAATTGTCGCATTTGGGGTGAGGAAAATCCTCGAGTGATTCACGAGAAGCAAATGCATCCTCAACGTGTGACTGTGTTGTGTGGTTTTTGGGCTGGAGGAATCATTGGACCTTTTTTTTATGAAAATGAGGCAGGTCAAGCGCAAACAGTCAATGGTGTTCGGTATCGTGAAGTGATAACCAGTTTTTTCTTGCCTAGAATTGAAGAAATTAATGTGGAAGGCATGTGGTTCCAACAAGACGGCGCCACATGTCATACAGCCAGAGAAACAATTCAATTGCTGCATCAGTCATTTTCCGGTCGTGTTATTTCGCGTTTTGGAGATCAGAATTGGCCGCCTAGATCGTGCGATTTAATACCATTAGATTTTTTTCTTTGGGGTTTTTTGAAGTCGATGGTTTACGCGAATAAGCCTTAAAAGAGAAAATTGGACGCTGCATCAATGAAATACCGCAGCATTCATGCAAAACGGTCATTGAAAATTTCATTAAAAGATCGCGTGCATGCCAGCAAAGCCGCACGATATATTGTTCCATACATAACCTCATTCTGTCTACTTTACGATATAATAAAGTTTCACGATTTTTTTTTAAATATCTGTGTTTTATTTAAAATTTAAAAATTGCGTTCTTCTTGGGACACCCTTTATAAAACCATCGAAGATTATTGTCCATCTTTAAAGTTAAATTTTAATTAATTTAAAGATTTTACTTATTAAAATATTGAACTAAGCAAAGCGAAATTTCTGTCTGTTTACCAATGTTGTTACATTAGTTCAAAAATTTGTATGTTATATATTTAACTGGGAAAGCAGACGACAAACGATAATCGTCTGATAGAATCTTGGCACTAGTTTACAGATAACTCAAACCTCCGCATAATAATCACAATGTAAACAAGATTATTTAACACAATACCTGGATATTTTTTTTCATATTTTTTCTAGACACCAAATTAAATTTGTGATAATTCTTTCATATTTGAACAAAAAAAAAATAAAAAATATGCATAACCACTTAATAAATAACAACAACAAAAACCAACAAATCAAATAAACCCTCACATATGCCATCCATAAAATTAAATAATATTTATACTCGCATATAAGAAACCAAACTGTCACAGTAATTTCACAAGTAATTTAGAGCAGTCGACCAAAAAGTTGTTAAATAACATGGTCCACACAACCGCATTCTCCTCACACACAAATACACTAGCACACATACATTCACATTGCTGTGGTAGAATAAGAAAATGGTATTTAAATTGTGTATAAAAAAACTCCATATTTAAATGAAATGAAGCAATAGTCCAGAGACATATGTAGAGTAGAAATGAATATTTTATTCATATGTCCCCCTGTGGTGACCCTGTGTAGTAAATTATAAATATGACACCTTCGTGGTGCAGACAAACACACAATTAAATTGGACACTAGGAATGAAAAATTAAAAAAATATATATAAAAATATTAAATACAAAAATTGTATTATTTACAGGAAGAACCTATTTAATAGGAAAGTCTTATTGGCCTAAATTATTGCCCAAATTTTGTAAATCCCCTGTGTTCAACGCCTCACCTACACTTCAATTTCTAACGCCAACGCGAGTGTAAAAAAATCGAATTTTATAAATCCCTACGTTATTGCGTTGGAATTTTACGTTATCACTTTAATTGTCGAATTAAAATAATTTCAGTGTTGCCAGTATTTATGTAAATATTTAGGCCGACTGAAATTTTGCTGTTATTACGGGAAATTTCGCTAATTTGAGCCCAGCATGTCTGCTGACGTGTAGTACATGGTATTAAAAATTAGTAGCCGCTACTAAATCTTAGTAAAATTTTGTAAAATAGAATTTAAAATCGGTTTGCTAAAATCAGCAAAAAATTTTACTAAATATTGTGACTATTAGTACAATCAAAATAATATAAAAAATTAGTAAGTACTACTAAATTTTAGTAAATTTCTGTAAACTCAATGAATTAAAAACATTAAAATGCACAAATTAATTCAATTATTTTTAGATACACTTGTTACACCTTAAAGCTGTTAATTTCTTTTGAAATTGCCTTAAAATTTCGAATATACAAATTTTTATTTTTTTTCTGTTTTTTGTTGAGCAACATTTTTGTATTTATTTTTTCAAAAAATATTTGAGATAAAATTAAAAAAATTGAAGGCTTAAAAAATAGAAAAAACAAACGAATTTATCGTTTTAATTTGCTAATTTTTGGTTTGAAAAATAATTTTATTAAATTTTTTGGATTTTAAGGTCAAATGTTAATTATTTTAAGCGCTGATTTTTAGAACTAAAAAAGTTTTTAGTTCTATTTTAAGTGGTTGTCCTATTTATGGACATGAGTCTGCTGTGAAAAGTATCTTCACTTCCGATCCCGTTTTTCAACCTATGTAACATTTTAAGGCAATTTAAGTCTGTGTGTATAAGTTTTAATTATTAAAAATAACATTTCCTTCAGAATCTACTATTGGTTTTCAAAAATTTGTAAAATCATTTCTGAAGTTAGCAACAAAAATTTGTAAATATTCTTTAAAAATTCTATAATTTGTAAGATGTTAATAGCAAAAAAATTTGCTAAATAATAATTTTGTTCACTAAAAATCAGTTCAAATATAGTAAAGTGGGATTGAAAACTGTTTACAAAATGTTCTACTCACTTTTTTTCTGAGTTTAAACAGGCAAAAAAATTTATGGAGCAATTTTTTTAATGTTTTAAATTTTTAAGGTTTTTCCAAAAGGATATTAACTATTTCCACGAACAAAAAAAAAACTCACAAACTGCTTATTAAAAATAAAATTTGTTTTTATTACAAATTGTTTGTTTTTCTGAAAAAAAAAAAAATCCAACCAACGCTCAAATAATCCAAGTCATGATTTTGACATCTCAAGTGATTAATTTTTCAACGCAGTGATTTATGAAATTCTAATTTGTGTGTATAAAATTTCAAATAACGTAACGAACAGCTGTTTCAAAGCGAGCAATCACCCGCTTCATTCAAGTGCCCAGCAGAAAAATGGCATCAAATACTTACCAGGCTACTTACTCGCTTAATAACTTTTGTTCGCTATGTCCCGAAAGTAATGAGAGGTCATTACCTTCTCGCTTACAAAAAACACAAAGTAATGGGTGGTAATTACCCTCTCGCTTACGAACAGCTAAAAATTAATGAGTACCCATTACTTTTTGGACATCGCGAACAAAAGTAATTAAGCGAGTAAATAACCTGGTAAGTAAATGATACCATGTTTTCGCTTTATTTACTCCATAGCTAAACTTGTATCTTCAAGAATCCTGTATGGAACTAGTTCGGTGTCAATTATTCTTTAAAGATAAGGTCAGTGCAATAGGTAACGTGACTACTTTCATGTATTCGGTTCTGCTGCAACCAGTTCTAGAATAGATAATGCTGTCAGCTGATCTAAAAAATTAAAAAATCCTGTAGTCAATGATTTAGGAATGTTGTTTTTTTATATTACGCATGCAGAAAAAACATGGTTGCAATATGATCACTGCTACTATATTGTGCTTGCTGCAATCGGGTATGGTTGTCACAACCAAGTTATTGGTTTTCTAACCATCAACATGGTAACTTCTATCATTATTTAGTAAATATTTTACTATTTTATGATTAGAATCTTCTATTTTATATCATGATTGGCTGTAACCATACTGTGCCAACAATCAATAAATAAATATACATACATCAAATAAAACATGACTTTAACATTTACAGTAATAATATTGTCTTGTTTTTATAAAAACTAAAATTTTATCAGTTCAGTCAGTTTGTTTTGTAGTAAAAATGTGTTAAAAAAACTATCATATATTGTTTACTAAAACTGGACAAATATCAGATGGGTAGAAAATACCTTTCACATGTCATTAAAACATTTCATCAATTGACCCATTAAGATCCAGTTAATTTTTTTTAGCTTTAGAAGATTTTTTTTAAAGGGGTTTTTCGAAAATTCCTTATACATATAATATCATTTACATTAATCTATTTCTATTGAAAGATTTTATATTTAGATTTTAGATTTTTTATTTATTAATTCATTTCTTGTAAAAAGTCCTCGAAATTTTAAGAAAATATTTAAAAAAAAAAAGTCTGTAGAACCCATGATTTTTTTTTTTTGTACGAAAAAGTTTCTTACACAAAATAATAGATATTTATAAATTTATGTGATATAAACATTTTTAGATTCTTTGGAGATTTTCTTAAACTAAAATTCTCAGATTCTCCAAACTGTTTCTTAGATAAAAGTTCATATATTCTAAACAAACTTAGATATTAATGACTTTCTTTGAAGACAAAATTCACAGATTCTGAAGAAAATACTTAGATTCTAAGAACTTTTTCTAGTAGAAATATTCTTTGATTCTAAAGAGTTTTTCTAAAAGAAAAATTTCTAAAAACTTTCTAAGAAAATCCTAAAAATATCTAAAGATTCTTTTTATTAAAAAAGTCATTAAAATTAAAAAACAAAAAAGTTTTAAGTATTTTTCTTAAAAAAAAGTCCACACAATCAAAGTTTTCTTGAAAGAAAAGTTCTTAAAGTCTATGATTTTTTCCTTCACAAATTTTCTTAAGAAAGTCCTTAATATTAATTTTTTTTTTGAAAAAAACATTTCTAAATGAAATATTCTTAAATTTAAAGAGCTTTTCAAAGTTTCTAAGAACTTTTTTTTAGATTATGGATCATATAATGATAATTCAGGAATCATTATATAGTTATGAGGGACCATAATATGATAACATTTTTAGTATAATATGATTACATGCATGTTTCTGTAGAACCATAATATGGTAATTTTTGAATCATAATATAACTGTAGGGATCATATTATGGTAAAAATATGGTTATTTAATTTTAATAATATGATAACTATAATATAGTACGAATATGGTTAGCACAACCATAAACCCAAATATATATGATGCTCTTCGAATATGATTGACAAAACCATGTTTTTTCTTTGCGTGGCGGTACATTAGTGATAGTTTTCACTGTTAAGGTATTTAGTAAAATATTACAAATAACTAGACGTATGACATGAACTGAGCAAAAATGTTAGCATCATATATCCAGCATTTACTTATTCACACTTCAAACTAACACTCAAAACTATAATTAAACGCACAAGTAAAAAAGCTAAACGGTATAACGGTTAAAATATGATTTTTATGGAGAAAAAATGAAACACAAGGAAACTATTCCAATTAAAAAATAATGCTTATTCTGGAATTCTATTTATTTCTAGCATTAGAATATAATTATAAATTACAGACTAACGTTTATAAAGGGTGGTTAAATTTTGAAGGGCCGATGTTGAATGTGAACCACACCTAAACGTCAAGTTTTTTCTGCATTTCATTTGACATTTCTCAATTTCAGACTAACTCAATTTGAACCATGGAAAGATACATAATCAAGCAACGCGTTTACGTTATTCAGGCTTATTATGAAAATGGGCGTTCAAATCAAAATGCATTTCGTGCACTTCGTGATTTTTTTTGGTCCGCATAATCGACCAAATGTGTCCACAATCGTGAGAATTGTGGGCAAATTTCAGCAAACCGGGTCTGTGAAAACACCTGTGTATGCGCGCCCAGTTCGTTCTGCGGAAAACATTGCTGTTGTTCGCAATAGTGTGTCATGAGGTCGGCCAAGCATTTACCGTGAATTATGTTCGCTATCGCGAGATGATAACGAACTTATTGTGGCCAGGAATTGAGGACGATATGTGGTTTCAACAGGACAGTGCCACTTGCCACACAGCTAACGAAACAAATTCAATGGCCGTGTTATCTCACGTGGTGGCGATGTCAATTGGCCGCCAAAATCATTTGATTTTACACCGTTGGACTTCTTTCTTTGGGGTTATTTGAAAGAAAATGTGTTCGTCGATAAGCCAGCTACAATTCAAGAGCTAAAGGTTGAGATAATTAGGCACATTAACTGCATAGAACCTCAATTTGGACCATCGGATGGAGGTGTGCCGCCGAGGTCGCGGCGGCCATTTTGCCGATATTTTGTTCCATACATAATTGAACCATACCATATTATCACAATAAAAAGAAATGACAAGAATTTCCTAAATAATTTGTGTTTTATTCAAAATCAACATCGGCCCTTAAAATTTAAGCACTCTTTACATGGCCATGGCTTCAAAGGCTTTAAGCTCAATAAGAGACAAAGTTATTTTACAATTATAAGTATTTCATTTTCTTGAACAAGTTCTTATTTTTAGTATTAATCTAGTTATATAAGATTGTATAATTTTGTCTCTTTCAGGATTTCGATAATTTGGATTATATTATTTTTATTTGGATATGATAATAAGGAGATAGGATTAGTGGTGTTTTTTAAAATTTGTTGTCGTTGAATATTTAATTTTGGACATGAGGAAAGTATACGTTTTAAAATGTATGGATTAGGGATGTAATTATATGAAGTACTTACCCAGCTACAATTAAGCTGCCAAAGAAGCAATAAAAGCATCATTACTATGGCAAAGGCATTACACTCACCAAAAAAAGTCTGTAATGGCAACTGAAAATTTTGCGGTTATTATGGGAAATTCTGCTAATTTGAGCCCAGCGATATTTTTTGCTAATCTTAGCAACACATGTCTGCTGACGTGTAGTACAATGAAATTAGTAGAAAAATTAGAAGCCGCTACTAAATTTTAGTAGACTTTTTGTAAAGTGGAATTTAAAATCTGTTTGCTAAAATCAGCAAAAAAAAATTACTAAATATTATTAGTATTTGAATATAGTTTTCTTATCGAGCATCAAAAATTTTTATTATATTTTTTAAAAAACGAATTAATAATTTTGTTTTAATTTGGTAATTTCTGTTTTGAAAAATATTTTGGTCAATTTTTTTTTTACTTTTAATGTTTAATTTTAATTGTTTTTAGGGCGGATTTTTAGAACTAAAAAACCTTTTTAGTGCTATTTTAAGTGGATGTCCTCTTCTTAGACATGAGTCGGTATCTTCACTTCCGATACCTTTTTAAATATATGTAACATTTTAAGGAAATTTAAGTTTGTAGGTGTAAATTTTTTATTAGAAATAACATTTCCTTCAATATCCACTTTTTTAAAATTAGTAAAATTTTTTGCTAATTTTAGCAAATCGGTTTTCAATAATTTGTAAAATGATTTCTGAAATTAGCAACAAAAATTTGTAAATATTCTGTAAAAATTCTGTAATTTGTAAAATGTAAATAGCAAAAAGATTTGCTAAATAAAAAAATCAGTACAAAAATAGTAAAGTGGGATTGAAAACCGTTTACAAATTTTCCTACTAACTTTTTTTTCTTAGTGTACTTCTTTTCTGATGGTTTATTCATCAATTTAACATTGGCATGTCATAGGATGGAAGTACTACCATTACTGATATTTTACTCTATGGAAGCAATGAAAATGCAATTGATTTAATATTTTGATGCATGAGTGGAAAATGTTCCTTATATTTTGTAGTAATTAAGCTTTGATGAAAATTTAATTCATAAGAATGCAGAAAAAAAATTAATGGAACCAACTTTAAGCAATTATATAGAAATATTCTTTATTAGAACAAATAAATAATTGTGCAACTTTGAGACATTTTTCAAAAATTTTAATGAATTTTTGGACAAATTTAAAATATTTTTACATATTTTTTGTACAATTTTGAAACATTTTTTGTACAATTTTAAAATATTTTTCAACAATTTAAAATAATTTTTAAACAATTTTGAATAATTTTACACAATTTTTAAATATTTTAGATAATTTTAAAATATTTTTACACCATTTTAAAATTATTTTGGAAAAGTCTGAATTAAAACTGGAAATGGTGTAGTGTTTAATAAAATACATATTGCAAAAATGCCCAGATTGCGTCATCATAACTAAGCTAGATTCAATTAAAGAAATTTGTTTTACTTGATTTTTAAAAACTTTTGTTAAAATTGCAAAACTGCAAAAATTCTCACCTGCATTAAATTTAATGATTAAAAAAAGGATTGCAAAAGTTTATCAGAAATATTTTCTCATTGAAATTTTTGATTTTGACTGAGTAGAAAACAATATTTTGAATAAATGCTTAAGATATAGAAAATATACGATATACTTTAAATTGTGCTTTGGAAGCAATGAAGAGTTATTTTTTTAAGATCTACATTGGGATTATATCCAAATCACGACACTTGAAATATGAATTCTTTTGGGATTTCTTCAGAATAGCACCAAAAAATCATAAAACAATATTAACTAAAACTAAGGAAGCAATGAAGGAAGTTATATTCACAGAATGACTACCATTTTATTTTTGCTGGGTAATTAGTTGTCTTTTAAAATATTTTTTATTTCTGAAATTAGTACAAAATTTAAAATAATTTTATTAAAAATTTAATGAAAACATTTTAAAAAATTCAAAATTGTTTATTTAAAGCAATTCTAAAAAGTCAACTTTGCAATTACTTGTACTATGGCGTATGATTGATATTTGATTACAAGTGAGCTGAATATAAATCATACGCTTCGTATATGGACTCATAAGTAGTGCAAGGAATTCCATGTAAGTGCATGGTTGTTATTTCGCAGGATTTTCACGATAAATCACAACATCAATAACATAAATTTGCCGTATCAGCATCTTTTAAACCTTGGGAATAAATTAAAATACAATTTTCCTTAACTCATAATTTATATAACACTATAATGTTTAAGTTTGTTTAACCATCTTATTACCTAGGAGGTGATTACGAAAATGTAAAAAGTTTTTTAAAATAGATTTTTAAAAAAATTTAATACAAATACTCATATTTTAAACATTTTTAAATAAAACCTGGTCACGATGGGAAGTGAACCTTGGAAACTCTGATTGTCAACCGAGAACTTCTCACTGAGCTATCTTCTTTATATGTAAGGAAGAATATTACTGACTGAATGACTGACTCACTCATTCAAAATTGCCCATCCTAAAACGCTTGAGCTAGGAAGCACGTACGTTCCTTCTTCGTCACTAAAATGGAATTTTTGGAAATTTCTACTGGAAGCGGCCAAAAGGGGAAAAGCACCCTTTAAAATTTAAAATACGCGTTTCATAGTGTATGGGTTAAATCACTTATAAGGTATATTTTGAATTTTTTTCCCCGGGACGTGGTAAAAATAAGGGTTCAATGGTGGAAAGGTCTCCCTCTTAATGGCCTGCCCACACCGCTGGAGCTAGAAAGTTGAAATTTGGTATGAAGGTTTCTTTTTCGAATTTTTGGCAAAGCATACAGGGACGGGCTAAATAGGATAAAATTCTTCCCCCTTATCGCCCTGTTAAAATCGCTGGAACTTGGAAGTTAAGATTTGGTGCATATGTTTCTCCCCCGGCGAAGACATCCGCTCAGATGGTATTTTTAGAAATTACTACTGGTAAAGTACAAAGGGGAAAAGTCTTTGCCTTAACGGCCTGCCCAAACCCCCTTGGCTATATACCTGAAATGTTTGCCAGGGACGTTTTGAAAATGGGCCTCAAAGTCTTTACTTTAACGGCCTGCCCACACCGCTGGAACTAAGAATTTGAAATTCGGTATGAAGACAGAATTGGTACTAAGACAGAATTTTTGAAATATCCTACGGTGAGGGACAAAAGAGTGGTTGTTCTCCCCCTTAACGGTCTGGCAAAACCGGTGGAATTTGGAAGTTAAAATTTTGCATGTAGGTTCCTCTTCATGCGTAGAAAACTGCTCAGACAAGATTTTTGAAAATTCCTATATAGAGGGACAAAAGGGAGAAAAGTCTCCTGATGTCCTGCCCAAACCCTTTTTGTTAGAAACCTATAATCGCTAGATTTTGCCCCATACTCTAACTGGTAAGACAGAATTTTTGGTGGGGAAAGTGAAAGTCTCCCTCAGCACAAACCCACTTGGCTAGAAGCCTCAAGCATACCTGTTTCTTCTGTTGTTACTGAATTTTTTAAAGCTTTTTATGTTTGTTACTGTAAATTCCCTATATGCGCCCGCCTTTTTAAGCAGCGCAAATTGGGTTTGGGGCGTGAAACCACTTTAGAGGTCATGATAAAATTTAAATCATAATTATGCGGTATTGAAATGTTTACTTTTGCATAAATTGAAACAATTTTAATGAACTCTTATGTAGAATTTCATTAAATTAATTTCATGGTCTTAATTAAGCTCATTTTATAAGTAATTTAAATATTGTTCGTGCCAACATCAAACACACTGGAGGAGATTTAAATAATGCCAATTAAGAATTATATTTAAAATTTTAAATCAACAGTTATACAAAAAAAAAGAACAAAACTAAAACCATGAAGAATTCCTAAGAAGTAATAGCGCGCTTAGACTGGAAAGTTAATCTAGTAAAAAGATGAGATATGATCAGATGGTATATGATAAGTTATGACCTTTGTGGTACACTTTATAGACGATCTGATCGGATCTGGTGCCAGATATATTTATATCTAAAAACAGATATAGCAACAGATCGTAGTGCTGCCCAAACCATTGAACTTAAAAAGTGGAAATTTGTTATGAAGGTTCCTTTTCCGGCATAGACATCAGCTAAGACGGAATTTTGGAAAACCCCTTCGAGGAGCGGCAAAAATGGGGAAAAAATTCTCCCCCTTGAAGGCCTGCCAAAACCGCTGCAAATTTGGTATAAAGGTTCCTCTGCCTGCGTAGACATATGCTTTGATGGCATTTGTGAAAAATCCTACAGAGAGTGGCAAAAAGGGTAAGTTTCCCCCTTGACGGCTTGCCCAAAGCCCTTTAAATATATGGTTGCTTGAGTTAGACCATACTCTAGCTGGACAAAAGAAACTTTTGGTTGTCCCTACGGGGAGGAACTACAAGGGGAATTTCCCACTTGACAGTCTGCATAACCCTCTTTTCCTAGAAGTGTGAAATTTGATATACCTGGTTCTACGGGCTAACTACTGATTTTTAGAAATTTCTACGAGAAAGGAAAAACTTCCTCTTGACGTCCTGCTTAAACCCCTTTTGGCTAGAAACCTGAAATATAAATTATATGTTTTTTGTGTATGTAGTAATTGTTTAATAAGGTACTTTTTGAACAACTTTCATCTGGGTACTACGTCAATCCTACGCTTTAACCCGGGCAACATTGTTTCTAGGCTAACAGCATAGCGGGCTTTTCCCGCTAATTTCAATGCAAGAGTAAAATCGAATTATTCGTGGTGTTTTAAATAATTTTCACATTTGTCTGCACATGTTTTTAAAACATCGCTTTTGTTTTTGTTCCTGGTTCACCCCATTAAAATCAGTCCTTACTTAGTACATACCTAAAACCATATAAAATCATTTATTAAAAACATTGTTTTTTTCTCATTACATTCCTTTTTACTGTTTTTTTTTTAATACTAATGATTGTTAAACAACCTTAAAAGACCAACTTTTAACAATATTTAAAAAGTAAAAAGAAAAAAAATTATTAAAAATCAAGTGGAACTAAATTTTTTAAATAATAAACTTTACCTTGCAGGCCAAAAACTCAAACCAAGTCAAGTAAACAAAAGATCGATTGATCATATTTTTTTTTTTTAATTTTTTTTTCTACTGACCATCAAATAAAATAGTTGACGAATGTTTTTGTAATTTTCAATCAAAAATTTAACACACTTCACATGGTTTCTATAACTCACAGAAAAAATAACTTCTCATAGCTGATAAACAGCGGTGAAGTAGTCTATCAAAAATCTTTAAAAACAAAAAAAAAAAAAATACAATTATATTATTTTTTAGCCATGTTAATGATGTTAAGATCTCTCACTTAAGTTAAATCAGTTATTAGCCACCTAAAAAGCCTTTTTGTTGTTGTTTTTCTTATTATTTCATTTGACTGGTCTAAACTCTTGCTTATTACTGGCGAGAACAAGTAATTTTTGATTATTATGGAATTTACACAGCGGGTGGTGCGATTAATCACTCGGTTTTTTTTTTGTGTGTGGTTTGTTATTCTATGATTTTTTGTTAAGTTTGATTTCTATTCATTTCTGTTTTTGTGATTTTTTTTTTCTTATTGGTATTTGTTAGTTTAGTTGGTTGGTTGGTTGGTTGGTAAATAAAAGTACCGAAATAAAATAAATATCTTTAACATAAAGTTTGAGCAAGATAAATGAGCGAACAAGATCTCATGTCGTGACAATAAAGTTTTTACGGTAGTTTAATCAACATTTCATTTTGTCCGTCCAACCGTCCGTCTCTCCATTCATCCATCTGTCTGTTAGTATTTGTAAAATTGTTTTCCTAATTCACTGTTTAATTTGTGTTTTTTTTTTATCTCCACATCCCGAAAATGTGTGGTGGTGGTAAGTTAACATTAGTTTATTTTTTATGCAACTTCATATTGAAAAATCATTTATTAATTGGGAAATATGATCTTAACCTACAAAATAATAAAAAGAAGTGTTTACAGATTTGTGGGCTTTTAAAATTTTCATCATAAATCAGTTAAGATTTATGAGCCTCTATTAAAAAAAAAAAAGAAAAAATTTTGAAAAATTAGATATTTTATGATTTTATTATTATGTGTCCTACTAAAATCATAAATGACATGCCCTGGATATATCACTAAACTAACGTAGGACATATCACCGAACTTACCTAAAAGAAAGTGTTGGATGACTTGACTTGGGTTTGGGTCAATTTATTCCTTCTATGACATCGCCATGTAACCGATCTATTTCATAGTGTTAGAAATTACAAGGTGTGATTAAAGATAGAAATGATCCATATTTTTGACTTTCCGCATCAATTTCATGTCTAAAGGTTAAAAAGTTTGGTACAAAATCGTTCAAATCCCAGCAAAACCACACATTACCAAATAATGGGTAAAGTACACACAGAATATTATGTAGTTAACTGTTTGTAGTTTAATAAAAAAGTTTTCCGTTCCATTTAAAAATAAAGGAAGATACATTTATTTTTCAAACAAATATCTATATTAACTTTTTTATACATTTATTCGAAATAATTTACTATCATTTATCGATTTTTTTCAGTTTCATTTATTTTTTTCATTTGTTTGAAATTTAATAAATATTTACCCACAAAACGGAAACTTGTGGTTTATTTGTGTCCGTAACAGTTATTACAAATTAAAATTTTGTTTGCTGTCTGTTTCAAAAAAAAATATTCAAAAAATTTCAATTTATTTTTTTATTTAAATTGGTTGTATATATACAAAATTTTTCAATACAAATTACAACAACTTCATAAAAACACATACATACACAAATACATTCACACAAAAAGTGTTTATAGCTTCATGTGCATACATACATTTTGTATTGTACGAGTATATTAAAAAAAAAAAAAAAAAAAAAATACAAAAACGGAAACGGAAATAATTTCAAATAAATGAAAAACATTTATTTTTCAAGGATTGGTAGGTAAAATTTTGACATTTATTTTAACTGATTATATCATTTGTTTCTTACGGATATGTCAGCTGATTAATCAACATTTAAAAATAAATAACAAGTGGCATTTAATTTAAATGAAAATTAAGTAGACCGGTTTTTAAATGAAATATCATTTCTTTTAAATGATATTTTCAGTTATTTTAACTTACAAACTTTTTTAAGTGTATAGTAGCCATAGGGGACGATGGATTACTTTACACCTTACTTCATTGATAAATGTTAAGGCGATGAGTCTCAAAGTAATGTATATACCCATTACTTTAGAGGTGATAATGTAAGGGGTTTCTTATATGGTTACGAGAATGGAAAAAGTAATGTGTCTAACAATTTTTATTAAAAAAATTATTACAAATATTTTATTTAAAATTTTTGTAATTAAAAACAAGTAAAAAAGGGCTAAATTCGGCTGTGCCGAATCTTTGAATACCCTCCACCAATATCCTAAAAATATGTTCTCTACTGTTTTTGATACAAATAATATAAAAAGAACTTTTGAAGTAAAATTATATAGATGAAAAAATTTTTTGAGGAATTTTTTGAAGAACTTTTTTGGTGGAAAAAAATTAGAGGTGAAAAAAAATTTTTGAGGTGAATACAAAATATTTACCGCTAAGCGACTGGTGAAAAAAGTATGAAAAAATATGTATGTTATGTACCAGTCGCTACTATGAAATTGTACTAAATTTGTATAGGCAATTTAGGGGCACCTTTACATTTTCACTAGTTTTTAAGACATGGACTGTACAAAAAACACATTTTAAAGCATAGTTTTTGTCAAATACTCAATTTTGTTCCGACTAATGGGAACTAGCTCTGCAGCTGGATATGCCTAATGGAGAGAATGCACTTTCTGATGCGCCACGTGTTGATAAATAGTTGTAACGAATGTTCTTTTTTTAAAAAATTGAAGTGTGTTTGTAGGACAATATGCCTAATCGAGAGAATACAGAAAAGAAATTAATTTGTTAAAGAAAGAACATGAGTTGTAACTATTTGTCAATAGATGGCCCATCAGAAGGTGAATTCTCTCCAATAGTCATATTTTGCTGCAGAGCCAGTCTCCATTAGCCATATTGTGCTACAATATGCAGTAGAGTATTATTGATTTTATATTTTCTTCGTAACATAAATGAATATTTGCCAAAAACTATAAAAAATATATGTTTTATGTGCATATTATACCTTAATTTTTTAAATCAATACTCTTTTAGATGTTTAAGAGCACAATATTGAATTTTATTCATGTGTATTTTTTTTATAAAAGAAAAAATTAACATAAATATACATTTGCCAATCCCTCAATTCTCAAAAATACAAATGGAATAAAAAAAATACTATTTTCTTCTATGAAAATTCCTTTTTTGACATAAAAATGTGAAACAAATGCTTTTATTACGTCAAACATTTGAAAAGTTGACTTTAAAATTATGTAATAAGTCTACTAGCAACATCTGAATGCATTATAATTTAAAGTATGTAGTTAATCTAATATTTTTGGTAAATAAATTAATTGAAAGCCTAATCCAAGGCTATATCGCCATGGTCAGGACATAGTTTTAATGTGATTCTGACCCACCTATTCAAAAATAGAGGCATCAAAGCAATTATGCATTATGCTCTTTCTTTATATTTAAATTTCTTTGGACCTAGCCATGGGGCAGGGTATTGTTTTAGTTAATTCAGCGCCACCTATTAAAAAGTAGCGGCACTAAAGCAATTATGTATTTTGCTCATTCTTTAGATAAAAATGGCTTTGGTTACAAAAACAAAAAATACATTTTATTGAATGAAACGAAAAACCAACAAAGCTTAACATTGGAATTGGAGATATTTGAACGGAAAATCCCAAGAAAATGCATCGGAAAAAATTATGAAAATTTTATAAAACGATTTTCAAATAGTTACGTCTATGAAAATGCCGATGTTCTACCCTTCTTAGGTACTCCATGTCGTTGCAAGCCAGATTTGGCTGACAAGCCAAATATACGAAAGCGAGAAAAACACCATCTGGGCTGGATCTACATATCTTTCTCCTGTCGGTATAATTAATGGACGTATTAACAACGATCCAGCTCCTCTGGACCTTACCTCATTCTATATGAGCCCAGCCTCCGGCAATCATAGGGGCTGAAGATGATATACGTATATACTAAATTTTGAATGAACTGTAATATGAATATGTTTTGTCAATTTATGTAACAAACTTTTGTTATTTAGTTTAAGTAATGTTATTTACAGAGGTCTGCTCTCTTAGCGACTTTAATATTGTTGCTTTTTACGTTAACATAGTTATAAGAGTAACACACATATAGCTTTAAGAATGTTATTGTTCTGTAAGACAATAAATGTAATCGAACAAGAAGAAGACTTAATAACATTTGTACTTATTTAACAGAAAAAAAAATAGATACAGAAAAATTGTACAAATTTGTATGGAAAATTTAGACGTAGCTTCACATTTTCACTCATAACTTTTGAACCGCTAAACCGATTTTGCTCATTTTAAATACCAAACTGCTCGGGAGGATGTTCAATAATCTGGGTAAAAATAGGCACCCCCGCTTGCGTCTTCGCGTCGTGATCTCCATTTCAACAGACAGACAGACAAACGGACATCGCTATATCGACTTAAAATTGCATAAGGATCACGAATATATATATATACTTTATTGGGTCTTAAACGTATATTTCGACATATGACAAACTGATATATACCGTCACCATATATGGTGGAGGGTATAATAATGTGGTCAAGATAGATATCGAACCAGGGAAATCTGGTTGCCAGCCAAGAACTCTACCCACTGAACTATCGACGTATATATTATATTTGATTGCTTTAAACTTAAATGAATTGTTGCGCTTCGTTTTTTCGCTAGTGTTATGTAAACCAACATACATTAACCTTTTGCTTACAAAAAATCACAAAGTAATGTATCTAAAAATAGATTTTCAAAAATATTTCTATTATTACTTAACATTTATAAATCATATATTACGTAATCAATAATGAGTAACTTATTACTTTATGCTTGCAAATAATGAAAAAGGTAACGAGCTATCATTACAAGATAACGCATGAGAATATCGCACCCATTACCAAAGTTTGGCTGGGATGGTTGTTTTTAGATTTTTTTATTTTAATTTGCAATACACTCATACAACTTTTGCATTCAATATATGTTGGTTCTTTGAGTTATTACTATAGACAAAAGAAAAAATTACGAAAAAAACGGGAAAATTGATTGCAACTACACTTGTTTTTACTAGAAACATGATATTAAATGACCCACAAAAACAGTAAAATTTTTATTTTTTCAGTTGCTTTAATAAAAAAAATTAAATAATAAAAAATATAAAAAAAAAAACTGCAAGAAAACCCGTTTAGATTCTAATGTGCTCATTCAATTTATTGCCCCATCCTTAAATGTCGAAAAAATTGTTAGATATATCGGATCGGATCGAAATCGGATAATCGAATATCGAAATTTATTGTTTTCTACAAATCCCCTGAAATAAAATCCCTTTGCCCGCCAATTGAAAATAGGTATTGCTACAATTTTTACAGATTTAATACCTAGTATGTGCTTAACAACACCTTGAAGTCCAATCGTTGATTATTTAAATAACCTCTTAAAAAATTTTTTGAAACTTTAAATTGGAGTTTTGAAAACCTTGTTTAAATGTTCTAAACTTTTTGGTAAAACACTAGATGAAAAATACTTCTGCAAACTAATAGAATACAAAAATATTTTTGCAGTAGCCCTGCAAAAAAAAAGGGGTCAGTTGAAAATTGGGACCTGTTCCGTGACAGATGAAAACAGGACCAGTTTATAAAATAACTATCACGTGATACGTGAATAGAACTACCCTGCGGGAAAAAAACCAACCGCAGGACACGTCACGTGACCGGTTCATTGTGATAGGGACCGGTCACGGGACATGTCACTGGACTGGTCTAAAAGAACATGTCATGACTTTTAAACCGGTCACGTGGTAGGTACTTTAGGATCCGATCCTCTTTTCACCTATCTCGTGGTATGTATTTTCAGAGCCAGTCCAGTTTTCACTTATCACGGGACAGGTCCCAATTTCGAATTGACCCCTTTTTTCCCGCAGGGTACCTAAAGTAGCTAACCTCGTGGTTTACAAGTCCTGTGGTAAGTGAAAACAGAACAGGTTACGAACAGGTGAATGGTTTCATTATCCATGATATTTTTAAAATATAGTATCTTCAAAATTATTTTTGAGGATACCGAGAAAACACCATTTTTGACTTTGTAAAGTATCCTTTTTACAAATTTTTATACAATTTTAGAGTCCCAAAATTAGCCGACCTGACATATAGATAGCGCCAGTTGTTTGAAAAAATTACTTTGGTGAAAAGTTGCAACTTTATAAAACATATGTTTTAAGTTTCAAGGCATCGAGGTAACAGAGATAAAGTAAAAATTTTTCACAAATTTGTTTTGTTTTCTTTGTAAGGTCGGCTCATTTGCCCTCTTACAAATTTTCGATTCATTAACAAAACAAGTAAAAAAGGGCTAAATTCGGCTGTGCCGAATCTTTGAATACGTGGAGGGTATTCAAAGATGATGAAGATGATTGATATACGTATATACTAAATTTTGCATGAACTGTAATATGAATATGTTTTGTCAATTTATGTAACGAACTTTTGTTATTTAGTTTTAGCAATGTTATTTACAGAGGTCTGCTCTGTTAGCGACTTTAACATTGTTCATTTTTACGTTAACTTAGTTATCATAGTATGTGAGACAATAAATGTAATCGAACAATAAGAAGACTTAATAACATTTTTACTTACTTAACAGAAAAAAAAAATAGATACAGAAAAATTGTACAAATTTGTATGGAAAACATAGAGGTACCTACACATTTTCACTCATAACTTTTGAACAGCTTGACCGATTTTGCTCATTTTAAATACCAAACTGCTCGGGAGGATGTTCAATAATCTGGGTAAAAATAGGCACCCCCGCTTGCGTCTTCGCGTCGTGATCGTGATTTCAACAGACAGACGGACATCGCTAAATCGACTTAAAATTGCATAAGGATCACGAATATATATACTTTATGGGGTCTTAAACCTATATTTCGACATATTACAAACGGAATGACAAACTGATATATACCCTCACCATATATGGTGGAGGGTATAAAAATTATCGTGCATGATTGTAATTTTTGGTGAGTGATTTAAAAATGGCTCACATGCCCATCTCTAATCGTAACAGTCTTTAACATTGAACTTAAAGTAGTTTAAAATATTTTTTTTTTAATTTTGTTAGCAAAAGGTTAAAATTTCGAATTTGCGCTTGTATGTAATAATTTTGTTTGCTGACTTCAATACAAAATATCGCAGGCAAATTTTATACATTACGGCATAATGGCTTTCCTATAATTGACGTAGCGCTTATTAAACTTTATATTTATCGAACTATTTTTTTCACTTAATAATAAAAAACTTTAAATTTGTATATGTCAAATAAAGTTTAAGCTAAAAATCCTATAAAAAACAACTTGAAAATTTTTCTATTTTCCAATAATAACAAGAAATGTAACTGTGCTATTTTGTATTTTTGCAACAATTGCCTTAAATTAGTTAATTTAAGAAGACAAAGGACCCCCAGTGTTCCTTAGCCATAGATGCCGTGGGTCACTTAGGGCGTCCCTTTTTGTAGTTCTCTCAAGCAGAACCGTTAATTAACTTCGAAGAGTATCTGACTTTGTCACAATTTATTACGTTTCATAATATCCTGCAGTACATTTTTTTAATTTGTTTACCTTTTTTTATTTTATGAAATTTAATTTATATTTTAAATGCATTAGTTTTATTTTTTAGTTTAATTTGTTTAGCTTTTTGCTAATGAAATTTAATTTATATTTTAAATACATGAATTAAGTATAATTCAATTTAGTTTTAAGACAAAATTGTATAACAAAAAGTTTGTTAAGAGCAGTCTCCTCACAAAGCGGAAGTCCTCCGAAAGTGGGAAAATACCTACTCACTGAGTGTAAAGAGTCTTTACCATAGAAGCAAGATAAGGATAATTTTCAATAAAAATAGGTGCTATTTAAGTTGATGTTAGAAAATATTTTCTTATTTTTAGGGAGTTAAGTCCTAGTTTTTAGTAAAAAAAAATATTTAATGAACTTAAATAAAATAAAATTTTTCTTAAAACCAAGGAAACGTTTCCTAAGTAACAGTACAATTTTAGATGATGTATGAACTAATTAGGAGGAAATTTTACTGTTTTCTAAAAAAAATTTACTTCTCAGTAGTAAAATTTTTCTATAATTTAGAAATTTTGACCAAATTTTAAGTAAAATTTTTTTCTTAATTTCAAGGAAAATTTTATTAAATATTGGTAAAAAGTGTCTTTGGCGCCGTTTTCATTGCAATTTTTCCTCTAAGTAAGTTAATTTTTCTAAATGCTAGTTCATTTTTTTTTTGAGTGTTGTGACTACACTGAAAAAAAAAATCGGTTGCTGCAACTGAAATATTCGATTGTCAACAAATGCGGTTGTCAGTACGAAACTGTTTTCAGTGTGTATTATTTAAAATCCATGTGTTTATATATTTTTACCTCCAGTGCATATTTTGGTTTCATACCCTACGCCACTATATGGTCACGGTATTGGGAGTCCCAATCTACTTAGAATCATTTTCTGAGTCGATTTAACCATGTTCGTCTATCGGTGTGTCCATATAAACCTTGTTATCGAACTACAAATCTGAAATATAAAAAATTTTGATGGAATTCAATACATATATTTTCAATATATAAATTAAATGTATTAAGAGAAATCGTGATTTCACACTCACCCAAGTGATCTTCAGTAGAATTTCAATATTTTTATTTGTTAAGTTTATAGTCAAACTGAGTTATATATGTAAACTTCTTAGCATTTCATATTTGCAATTCATAAAGTTTTGTATTTAAAACACCTAAAAAATCCTCAAAAAAAAAAAAATAAACAGTTGTTTATCGTAAAAAAATTCAAACAGAATTTACGGAGACATGTCATATAATAATTTTAACTTAACACACTTTTAAAGCAAAAATCTGAAAAGTAAATTATAAAAACCGGATTCATATTTGTCTTTATTTTGTGTACATTAAAATGGTGGGCACATTTATAAATACAGCGACTACGAAAATATTTCCTTAAGTCGAAACTAATGTACCCTGCACATAATATTGTAAGCTAGAAACTTTAAGAAAACTTTAAAAAAACATTCGATTATATCATGGACACTTATAAGCTATATAAATGCCTAAATCAGAGTTGCCAGACTTTTAAATAAAAAGTGATATAAAAGAAAATTTCGCCGTGTTATGGATATAACCACGAAAGCATCATAGGGTTAATTTGAATTAATGTGCTTGTTTTTATAATTTCTTAAAAGGTTTTCAAAAATTCTGTTTCAAAGCTTTTGAAGTGAGTTTGTGTGTTTTCCAAAGCTTCAAATTGAGTGTCATTTCTATTGAAATGCAAAAATTTCGTTATTCTCCCTTAAGGTAGGGTACTTGAAAATGCTGTTGTTGTTGCTGTTTATAAAATGATACTTATATCGCTTAATTAAGTTATCTTTTTATTTTGTATGGTTTTTTGTGGTAATTCTTAGTTTGCTGCTGCTTATTTGATGATAATGATGACGATGACGATCGCATGAGTCCCTCATAATCACTTTTATAGTATGGCGGTATTTGTGGGTCTTTAAAAGTCTTGTCTTATTTTATTTTTTGCTCCATTATAAGGGTTATACACTACATATTTATGTATGTGGGTATATGATGGTGAACAAATTACCTGGTCTTAAAAATTTGTTTTAATTTTTTTTATTTTGTATGTTCTTGATTTTTTTTTCTAAAGTATCGATGAAGTTGATGTTCTTATTTCGTGAGCTTCCTTATTTTTCCAGCGAATTCTTTTTGCATAATCTTTTTGTATGAAGACTTTTAAAAAGGTGTTTTAATTTTTAAAGACAGTAGGTAATTTATAATCATATAGAGCAGATATTTGTAAATGTTGTATAAGCTTTAAAAGATTTTTATTTATTTTGTTTTTTTTTTTTTTTGTTGTGATTTGTGTTTTCCAAAGAATCGTTTATGTTTCATGTTTAGGGTGTCAGAAATGTGATTAATAAGCTCTCGTCATTAAGATATAAAGTTATATACTACAAGGTTAAAATTATTTTAAAAACCGCATAATTTGAAGAGTGTTAACATAAATTTATGGCAGTACAATTAAAATGTTATTAAAAATGTATAAGAATTAATACAACTTAATTTTAGAAAATGAAAATAAAATTAAAAATAAATCATCACAAACCTCCACTTCCAATTAATAATTTTTAAAAAACTATGGTACAATGATTCCGAATATTGTAAGAAAAAATTTTTTAATGGATCTTCTTTGACAAAATTTTAAAATCTATACCATAAAATCGGACATGTTTTTGGAAAATTATTAAAAGTGTTTGTTTAGTTTTCTTCGGAACTTCTTGATTCATATTTTTGTTTAAAATAAGCTTAAGATCTTTTTTCTAATAAAAAATCTTAAGCTCATTTTAAACAAAAAATCTACTATCAATTTATAATCCTAAAAAGTCTCTTACGAATGGTGTTGTTATTTATTCGGTCAGTGACATTGCTACGAGACCCTCTTAATTATCAACAACATGCGTATTAAAATGGTAGATTCTGCGAGTCAGCTCTTTATGATCTTGTTTTCAAAAACGAAAAGGGCATAGAATACCCGTTAAATGTTTTTGTTGACATTTATGGGGCTTTTGACAATGCTACTTTTAAGCCGATGAAGTTTTCGGCTCAGTGGCTTGGAGTGCACCCAGTTCTTGTTAAATGGATTCTCTTTATGTTATCTAAAAAGCCATTGGCCGTGCGGCACAAATGCCCTTGTGGGGATTTACTCTCCCCTCTATTGTGGTGTTTCGTGGTCGACTCACTTTTGGTGGAATTCAGGCTTTGGATGCGTACATCCAGCCTTATGCGGATGATGTTTCCGTTTTGGTGTCTGGTAGTTCACAAAACCCAGCTTGTAGGAAAATGCAAGTCGTTGTGAATCTGATGCACAGCTACTGCAACAGCCATGTACTATATGTTAATCCGAACAAGACAACGCTTGTGTTGTTTCCGCGTGGGAACAAATATGCGGGTCTTAGATTTTGGGTGTAAAAGGTGGTTTACTTCCCAACTATGAACAGAGGTTAAATATTTGGAAGTGACTTTAGACAGTAAACTGATATGGACAAGACATGTTGAACTAAAAGTGCCTCAGGGGCTGTAGAATTTCTGCAGTGCAGTAGAGCTTTTGGAAAGAATTGGGGTATGAAATCTGCTGGCGTATACTGGCAGTACTTTTTACAGTTTTTAGGCCCATCTTGATGTGCGCATCTGAAGTCTGGTGGCCCAGAATAATAGTAATAACTATTCGGGTTAGGCTGAACAGATTACAAAGAGCTTTTGTCCTGGGAAGCGTACCTGGTGACACTCTTGGTGTTATGTTGGACATGTTACTCCTGGATTTTCATACATAGGGTGAGGCTATAAAATCAGTATGCAAAGTCCGGAAGAATCGAACCAGGTATATGATATTTATAATGCATTTGGATAAGGGTATCATCCCATTATAAAATTCGCAAGAATGTATGAAGTAATCATTCCGAGTAGGGACAACTGGGATAACCCAACGGAACTGCTTGGGAATTATTTTGTCATTTTTTACACTAAAGGGGTCTAAAACCTCTAAGGGTATTGGATTCGATTTGTATATGGACGATGTGAACAAGTACTTTTATACAATGGGCGGGATAACAACAGTATTTCTGATTGAGATTTAAGATATTTTGAATGTGGCGAATTAGATTATCGATATTGGATGGAGGTACAGTAGTATCAGTATCTGTAGTAAAAATCAGACATGCGCATAAGGTACTTGAATTTCCGATCACTTCATCTTAGATTGTTTAGGGCTGCAGACGCAGGCTTAACAAGGTTTCAATGGAAAATAAGTTCTTCTATGGGTGGGTACTGGGTGATGTGGGTATTACAGGCAATAAAATAGCCGACTCTATGCAAACAATCGAGCGGTTTCGACTTCCATGATTTCTAAACTGCAGCTGAATATCAGAATGTCGTGGTTAGTACGTTGGAGTGGGTCATATATGAAATCTGTTTTCATTGAGAAGTGGTCAGATGGGACTAACTGCGGGGGCACGAAGTGTTTTGTAGGCAAACCTGATCGAAGTGTGGTCCGATACATATTCAGTTTAAAGAAGAATTGTAGAATAATATGATGTACGGATTTAAATCATCAAGCTATTCATAAAGCCATCGAGCCAACAATAAGAACAGTATAAAATCTTCTGAATGTTTCATAATCTTTGCTGAAATTTACGTATTAGAAATTGTCCAAATCTGCGTCAGAAGCTTTGCAACTCGTGTGTCTGAACTTGGTTCGGTGGTACAAGAGATAATTTTTTAATCTGAGCATCATGGACTTTCCTCAGTGCTAGTCCAACCAACCCCAACTTAACTCAAATCTACTTAATATAATAATTCATTTTAGTACAATCGTGTCGTTATGTATTTGACATTTGCCTGGCACTAAAAGGATGTTGAAATTTGTGTTTTGAGCATTACTAATGATTGATGTACTGATTCTAAGACCAACCAGCTTACAGGGTACGCAGTCTGTGTGGGATAGCATTACACCCCTCTCATCGATATCCACCATAAGGTCATAACCAAAAAAAAATTTACGATAAAAGTTAGTCTGATTAATAAAAATTTAAATTTTGGCACCAATTAATCTACCCGTCCTCTTATATAGTGCAGAAGCCAGTGTGCGTTCACAAGCAGTGTTTGAGAGAAAAATTCTTCAAAAAATATATGGACCGCTTTGCGGTAATGGAGAGTATTGAAATCATATGAATCATAAGCTATACGAGTTATACGCTGAATTAATATAATAAAGCTTATCAAAATACATCGAATCCGATGGCTAGGGCATGTACTACGCATGGATCATTCAACGTAGACATTCGATAGCAATCCCGAGGGAATAAGCCCAAGAATGAGCGACCTAGTCTGCGCTGGACGACATCTCATAGAACTTTTTGTACGAGATTGGGGAAATAGTGCGAAAGATCAAAAGACATGGACATCTATTTTAAGTTCGGCTTAAGATTAAATAGAATTGTTAATATAAATGTAATATTCAATGTATAATATTTTGCCAAGAAAGAAGAAGAAGAGTAAATAAAATTGCTAATAGGGAGGACTAGGATGAAAAAAAAACGAGGGAAATCATTTGGATATTATCAGTGAATCTTACTAAAAGAAAATTAAATTGAACTATAGGGTCCGCCAACTAACTTTTTTTTTTGAAAATGCTATAAAAAAAACCACTGAATATTTTCTCAAATTTTTTTTTTTTTATTTGAAAGTACAATCCTTCCGGTTAATAATGAAAAATAATTTCATTCAAATGGCTGCCTCGGCTGGGCATGTAGTAGCCTACATGATCGGTCCAATTTTTAAGCACATTATCGATTGTGTGCAGCTGTATTTCACCAATGGCTTCACGAATATTGTCCTTTAAAGTGTCAATTGTCTCTGGCTTGTCGGCGTAATACTTATCTTTGACGGCACCCCACAAATAATAGTCCAACGGTGTCAAATCGCAGCTCCGAGGTGGCCAAACGACATCAGCTCTGCGGCTGATAATGCGATCTTCAAAAATAGGGCGCAAAACATCTAGTGTAGCTTCGGCTGTGTGGCACGTAGCGCCGTCCTGTTGAAACCAAATGTTGCCAATATCCTCCTCTTCAATTTTTGTGAACAAAAATTCGTTCAACATGGCCCGGTAACGATCGCCATTGACTGTAACGGCCACTCCTTGCTCATTTTCGAAGAAAAATAGCCCAATTATGCCTCTGGATCAAAATCCGCACCAAACAGTGACTCGTTTTGGGTGCATCGGCTTTTCAATGTATGCGTGCGGGTTTTCTGTGCCCCAAATGCGACAATTTTGCTTGTATACATACCCGCCAAGATCAAAATGAGCTTCATCTGAAAAGATGACATTGAAAAGATGACATTCTGCAACATTACCATGATTTTCAAAGTAATGTCGCAATATTTCCCAGCGTTGTTCAAGCGTATACACAACCATATTCGTTCAGCGGAAGTATAAAACTAATTATCTGTCAAATCAGAAATGAGCTAAGTGTTAAGTGATGTTCTAATAACTTCAAATCAGCCAAGTGAAATTTTAGTACGGATAATTTAGGAACATTGGTGAACCGATGTTCATGCTAATTTCACCCACACCGTTTCTTTTTCCTATATAAACTTCCTCAAAAATTTCTTAAAATAAAATTAGTGTTTACTATTCGCTAGTAACATTAAATTATAATCTCGAACCTGATAAAATTTAAATATATTTAATTTTTAAAAATTATCTTATGTTAAAGAAAATTCATAACCCAGTGAAGAAACTTTATAAGAGTGTGAAGAAAATACAATAAGATGAATTTTTAGTTGCCTTTAGCAAATATAAAACTAAAATATTAGATGTGTAACAAATTTTTTTCTTTTTTTTTTTTTTTTGTTTCAAAAAAAAACTCACTATATTATGGACTTAAATTAACAATTTAAAAAATTATGTTAAATTTACTTTATTGCAATACTGGATTAAAACCAAAGGAGGTGTTTCTGAGTACTATGGAAACCATTTGGGATGATCTATTGATGAAATTAAAAAAAAAAACGAATTTAAATTAACATCTAATATAAACAAATATCGATGAAGTTGAACAATAAAATTTTGGAAATTTTTCATCAATATACCACAGCTAAAATTAAACGAGAGAATTAAAAATAATAAAAATTCTTCTCATCATCGTCATCTTCATCATCAGTAAGTAGCAGGCAACAACAGTAACATTGGTAAAACAGTAGCTGATACAATAACAATTTACTACAACAAACCGTATTATAACGAATAACGATATTTTTTATATCGTTTCATTCTGTTACAAAAAAGGCATTACAAACGACTAAAAGCCGTATTGAAATTGCAAGAATATCCTCCTTAAACTAAACTACGTTTCCTAGTTTAATATTAACAAAAAAATAAAAAAAAGAAACATAAAATGATGTAGAAAAAAAAACAGTAGCACAGCTGCGCATAATTCGCTGATTTTGTACATTTTTGGGTGAAATAGATGCAATATATACATACTCACTCGCATTAACGTGTAGTACACCAAAAACTTTTGAAACCAATAATAGTTTTTCATGGTTGTTTTTTTTTAGTTTTTTTCTTATATTTTGTAAAAATAAAATAAGGAAGATATGCTTATGACGCGAAAGTTTTAAAGCAAACATAAAAAAATTGGAAAAGTTCTCTATGCTTATAAAACAGGGTAAATTTAACAAAATTTGTTTTTTCTCAAGTTCAATAAAAATTTCAAATGCAACCATAGAAATGCAATTTGTTTAATGTGACCAACCATATACAATTATTATATCACAGAAAATTTAAATTAGTTGTGAGGAAAATTTTTCTTAAAATAACATTTTGTGGAATGTAATAATATTTATGTAGAATATAAATATTAAATTAGACAACTGAATAAGGGCTTTCACGATTAAAAATATAATTAAATATGCAGATAGTTGTCGAAACCGCCAGAATTTGATTGGTAACTAGAATATTCAAAAAACTGGCCTTTTGGAAAAACCGAAAATCGAATTTTAAAAAACCGGTTTCGGTTTTTGCAGAAAAAACCGGTCAACCGGTTTTTTTCGGTTTTTTTTTTATTTGAATAAAAAGCTTTTATAATTTTTTAATTATGTAAAAAAAACAGAAATTTAATAAATAAAGTAATAAAAAATAAAAAATACATTCTTTGAAAAAAAAAAAATATTTTATAATATTTTTTTATTGTATTTCATTTCAACATTTTATTTATAAGTTTTAATATTTTTTAATATATAATTTTTAAAGTTAATATTATAAAACTATATTCATATCAAATGAATAGAGATCATTAAGTTGGTAAATTGGGTAAAACTAGGTACGTTAGTAATTTGAACGTTTGGCATTAAATAAGTTCTTTTAATATTAAATTTTAAATATGTAAAAAGAAAATATATTTTAGAAATAATATGCAATTTAAATGTTTCGTTTCAAGACGATTTTTTTGTTTGCTTTTGATAAAGCTAGAAGTGGAAAATACTCTTTCACTAATAGTAGATGTTGGACAAATAGTCATAAGACAATTTTATAGATTGTCCAACTTTTCAGTTCTTTCGTCGCATTTATCAAGATATATGAAATCATCATATGTGACCTTCTCCTAGAAAAGGGACCTAGTGTGTCAAAAAACGGGTTTGGACTTAAGAGTGGATTCTGGTACCTAATTGGGTGTAAAATAAGATGAAATGATTTAGATTTATGATAAAAATTTATTTTAAAAAAATTTTAAATTTTTTAATTTTTTGGTTTTAAATTGTTTTTGAATTGTCACTCTAAAAGCGAAAAAATACGTCATCACATAGGCATGACGTCACCAAAGTCGGCACCCAATCATAACTAACCGTACCAAATCGCACCTCCCAACTGAAGGTGTGTTCATAGTGATAATTCGTTATCAAACTTTAAATGCGTTTTTCTCAAAACTTCATTTTCACACACTAGGTCCCTTTTCTCGGAGAAGTTCACATATAATGATGAATGATTTTATACATTCTCTTTTTTAGGATTTTGAATACTGCTTATTGTGTTATTTAGATCAGAAATTAAACTATTTGAATTCATCAGAATCTATCAGACTTACATCTAAATCTTCATAACCAAACAAACGATTATAAAAGTGTTCGGAAAAAATAAAAGAGGCCAAGTAACCCAGTTGGTGATGTAATTAAAAAAACCGGTTAACCGAACAAAAAAGACCGGTTTTCGGTTTTCTTCGAATTTACAAAATATTCGAAACCGATAGGTTTTTTAAAAAAAAGAAACCGGTTGGCCGGTTTTCGGTTTCGGTTTTTGAATACTCTATTGGTAACGTATTTGGTGGCTGCAATTGATAATGTGTTCTGGGTGAGGAAAATCAATTAACTAATGACTTTTACGAAATGTAGCTCTGACAAGGAAGTAATCATTGGCGGGAGGGATATTGAGATATTTTTGTTTCCGAATCATTATATGGTGAAATATTTTCTTGACAGTCTTCGAGAAAAATCCAAAATAGCCACCATAAATTTTTCAGATTTTTTTTTTTTTGGAACTTGATACTTTGAACGTCACACTTTTTATTTTATGTCGAGTTAGCTGAAGTTTGGTCTATCATGTAGGCCTTGAGTTTTACATTCCGAATGAATTGATAATTGATTCAACAATTTTATACCCCAAAAAAAAAAAAAATAAAAAATCACGTAAGCATTATAAAATCTTTGTAATATTTTTCGAGCTTTTCGGGCTTCAAAATGCAGCACAAAAAATGGAGAGGACCTAAGCCAAAGTTGCACATGTCTTTTTTTTGCCCAGAGTTAAGTGTAAGAGCCGACTTTCGGGCAGGAAAAATCTACTGACACTGCGATCCATCGTGTTGTCACTGAAATTTAAAAAGCACTAGAGGCAAAACAAATTGCCCTTTGTGCTTTCATTAACATATACACTCACCAAAAAAAGTCTGCAATGGTAACTGAAAAATTTTCCTGTTATTAGGAGAAATTTTGCTAATTTGTGCCCAGCGGTATTTTTTGCTAAATTTAGCAACACATGTCTGCTGACAATGAAATTAGCATAAAAAATTAGCAAGCGTTACTAAATTTTAGTAAACTTTCTGTAAAGTGAAATTTAAAATAAGTTTACTAAGACCAGCAAAAAAAAGTACTAAATATTAGTAATATTAGTACAATCAAATTTGTATAAAAAATTAGTAAGCGCTACTAAATTTTAGTAAATTGTAAAATATAGCAAAATTTTTATTTATAAAAAAAAATTATTAAAGTTTCAAATAAACTAAATTATTTTTAGATACACTAATTAGAGTTTAATATAAATTTGTTTTTTTTTTATCGAGCAACATTTTTTTTATTTTGTTTATTTTTTATTATTTTGTTTTGAAAAAGATTTTTAGTAAATTTTTTGGATTTTATGGTTAAATTTTAATCGTTTTAACGGCTGATTATTAGTATTGAAAAAGTTTTTAGTGCTATTTTAAGTGGATGTCCTATTTTTGGTCATGAGCCGGTTGTGAAAAGTATCGTATCTTCACGTCCGATCCTTTTTTTTCAACCTATGTAATATTTTAAGGCAATTAAAGTTTGTGTGTATAAGTTTTAATTATTAACATTTTCTTCAACATCTACTTTTTTTAAATAATTTCTGAAGTTAGCAAGAAAAATTTGTAATTTGTAAATAGCAAAAAAAAAAAGAACTAAATAATATTTCTTTTACTAAAAATCAGTACAAAAATAGTAAATTTACAAATTTTTCTACCAAATCTTTTTTCTGAGTGCAGGGTTCCTTTATTATACGTCATATCATGCGATTAAGGGGCGGCTATGATTAGGAAGGTCGCATTGCTCCTATTATCATAAAATGGACCATTGAGATGTTAACATTCAAGGTCATTTCATTGATTATTGGTGGCTCATCCAGGACAATAACTAGGACAACAACTAGGGGCTGCCCACAGGGGAGGGAAGGGGTGTTTTGTCGCCTCAACTTTGGACTCTAGTTATTGCTAGGCTACTTATAGAGCTCAACGTTCCAGGGTTCAAAATCTTTAACTTGTGATCTCCATCACTTATTGGCTCTGAACCATACCCTCATATGGTGACAAGAACCCCTGAACCCATCTAAGACAATCACGTTTACTAAACATAGAAAACTCGACTTGGTGGAACCGAAGATTAATGGCATAACAGTTGAATTTTCTGATGTTGTTTGGTATCTTGGGGTTACTATTGGAACCCACATTTGGCTTCTGCACTCACCAAAAAAAAGTCTGTAACGGCAACTGAAAATTTTGCTGTTATTACGGTAAATTTTGCTAATTTGACCCCAGCGGTATTTTTCGCTAATCTTAGCAACACATGTCTGTTGACGTGTAGTATAATGAAATTTGTAGAAAAAATTAGTTGCAAAGTGGATTTTAAAATCTGTTGGCAAAAAAAAGTACTAAATAAAGGGTGTCCCAAGAAGAACGCAATTTTTAAATTTTAAATAAAACACAGATATTTAAAAAAAAATCGTGAAACTTTATTATATCGTAAAGTAGACAGAATGAGGTTATGTATGGAACAATATATCGTGCAGATGGCCGCCGCGGCTTTGCTGGCATGCACGCGATCTTTTAATGAAATTTTCAATGACCGTTTTGCATGAATGCTGCGGTATTTCATTAATGCAGCGTCCAATTACCTCTTTTAAGGCTTGAGCCGTCGTCGGCTTATTCGCGTAAACCATCGACTTCAAAAAACCCCAAAGAAAAAATCTAATGGTGTTAAATCGCACGATCTAGGCGGCCAATTCTGATCTCCAAAACGCGAAATAACACGACCGGGAAATGACTGATGCAGCAATTGAATTGTTTCTCTGGCTGTATGACATGTGGCGCCGTCTTGTTGGAACCACATGCCCTCCACATTCATTTCTTCAATTCTAGGCAAGAAAAAACTGGTTATCATTTCACGATACCGAACACCATTGACTGTTTGCGCTTGACCTGCCTCATTTTCATAAAAAAAGGTCCAATGATTCCTCCAGCCCAAAAACCACACCACACAGTGACACGTTGAGGATGCATTTGCTTCTCGTGAATCACTCGAGGATTTTCCTCACCCCAAATGCGACAATTCTGCCTATTGACGAAGCCATCAAGATGAAAATGGGCCTCGTCACTGAAGATGATTTTATCGGCAAAATCAGCATTTTCATGTTGTCTCTCCAATACCCAATTAACGAACTCCCTTCGCTGTCCATGGTCAGCTGGCTTCAGTTCCTGAGTCAATTGAACTTTGTATGCATGAAGATGCAAATCTTTCGTCAAAATTCGCTGCAAAGTGGATTTGGAGACACCAATTTGCTGAGCTCGGTGTCGAATTGAGGTGGATGGAGTTTGAGCGACATCATCACGTACAGCTGCGACATTTTCGGTCGACCGACCTGGTCGATGGCGCGTTGTTGTCTTTACATCACTAACAGACCCAGTTTCGGCAAATTTATCCATTAATCCCTTTACAGTTGACTCTTTTGGAGCATTATTGTGACCCCAAATTGATCGCAATTTGCGAACTGTAGCCGCAAAACTTTCACCATTTTGGTAAAACAATTTCACAATGAGAATGCGTTGTTTATTCGTGTAGCGCTCCATTTTTACTAACCTCGTACCTTCTACTAGCAAACAATAACAATTGTTCAAATGTCAAACAATGACACTTCGAATGTTGCCAGATTTAAAAATTGCGTTCTTCTTGGGACACCCTTTATTATTAATATTAGTACAAAATTTCAAATTTATTTTTTTTATTGAGCATCAAAATTTTTTTATTTTATTTATTTTTTTTTCAAAAAATATTTTAGACAAATTTAAAAAAAAAAAACAAATCAAATACTTAAAAATTGTAAAAATATAAAGAAATTTATCATTTTGTTTTAATTTGCTAATTTGTGAAAAATGTATTTATTCATTTTTGTTTACTTTAAAGATTTTACCTTAATTGCTTTTTAATGCTATTTTAAGTATATGCCCTATTTTAAAACATGAGTCGGTATCTTCACTTTCGATCAGTTTTTTAATCTATTAAACATTTTAAAGTAATTTAAGTTTGTAGGTGTACGTTTTAATTATTTGAAATAACATTTTCTTCAATATCCACTTTTTAAAAATTAATAAATTTGTCTGCTTATTTTAGCAAATCGGTTTTTAAATATTTGTAAAATAATTTCTGAAATTAGCAGCAAAAATTTGTAAATATTCTGTAATTTGTAAAATGTAAATAGTAAAAAGATTTGCTTAGTAATAATTTTTTACTAAAAATCAGTACAAAAATAGTAAAGTGGGATTAAAAACCGTTTACAAATGTTTCAACTAACTTTATTTTCTGAGTGTAATTACTAGGACATTATATGCCTGTCGGAGGCTTTTTGGAAGGACTTGGGATCTAAGGTGGTTTTAAAATAGTTTACAGGTCTCTCAACACCATCGTGAGAAAAGTGGTTAACTATTCCGCTCTGGCATGGTGGTCTAAGTGGTAGCAAACTCCTATAGATCTAGGATCTTTTCCTGAGCAGGAAGGAAGTAATGACTTTAAAAGGATTTTTCACTGGACACTACAATCTTAGGTACCATTTAACGACACTTGAAGGTTCTGCAAACTGTACGTTGAGACAGCGGAACATATACTCTGCGTATGTTCTAGGCTTCGCGGCAGAAAACTACAATTTCTTGGTGTGTATACTGTATCCATACAACAAAATCTAAATGTTGTATAGAAATATGTTTCGGAAAATATAGATGGCTTATTGGCAGAAAATCGCCTTTATCGTTACATAATAAGATTATGATATATAAACAAATCATTAAACCAGTTTGGACCTATGGGATTCAGATCTGGGGATGTGCGAAGAATAGTATAATAGAAATCATACAAAGATTTCAAAATAAAGTATTACGAAATGTAGTAAAAGCTCCATGATACGTAAGAAACACCGATATTCATCGTGATCTAAAAATAGAAACAATTGCTTCTGAAATACAAATCAAAGCAGAAGCACATGAAATTAAACTTTTACAACACCAAAATAATGAAATTCCGGCCCTCTTAAATACTTCAGGATTGCCAAGAAGATTAAACCGCTACAAACCCCACGACCTTAAATGGCGCTTCAACCAGTAAGAGGTTTTTGTCAAAAACTTCGTCTGCTGTAATTAATTTGATATATAAATAAATAAATATATTTTGTATTATGAAATTTAAACTGCTAGTTAGTCAATATTGACTAGTTGTAGTCCTTAAGTAAAAATAAAAAAAAAAAATTAGTTATCATGCTATTATTTCTTATCGTTTTGTAACAGAAGCTTTGGCTTGTATTATTTATTTTATTTTAAGGGTTTACGATGTTGGGCGCCATCCTTCATTATGGAAGACTTCATAAAATATGTCTTTGAAATGAAGATATTGGATATTACAGGGTAAGGGATATCTTGGTTATTTGGGGGTGAAATCAGAGGCAAACTATAAGTAAGTAAAAAAAGTTAAAAAAAAATTATATAAATGTGGAATTGCAGAAAAAGAATTGTTAAGTGGAATTTTATTTATTAATTTAATTTACTTCAGTCTATGGAAACTTTTTTGCGGCTTCACACAAAAGATACTTCACAGAAAATATGAAACAATACCGCTTAATTCGTCCTAGTTGGCCCCGTTAAATATGCAATATTCTGTTTTTTTTTTTTTATTTGGGGAGAATGTGTACATTCGTTTGGTTTGTTCGTTAGTTTTAGCTTATTTAAGCTGAGCTATATGTTTATGTATGTATGTACGACTATGTGCTGCTAGTTAAGCTTAGCTAACAACTACGTATTCCATATTGCAATTTGTACAAATTACCATTTTTGGCAATTGCAACCAAAACTAATCGAATTACAATATGCTAAGTGCCAAGAAGGTCAGTTTAAACCATTCAAATGGAAATTGGGAATACGAAATATCGAACTAAAGCATTGAAAGCAAACGAACAAAAAAAAAAAAACAGAAACAGAAAACATTTCCACACTTTTTTCGTTTATATTTGTATTTTTTAAATCAAACGAATATATTTTGTTTTTTTTTTCAAAATTTAAGTGGGATTTTCAAGCAACCATATGGTTTGGTTTGTTAGCTTAACAAAACCGCTGTTAACGCAACAAAATTCCTTAAGGGAAACAAGGAATTTATGCTTTAATTACATATTTTATCTTTCTATCTAGCATAGGAGGAGAAAAGAATCGATTTTTGTTTTTGAAGGCACTTCTTTTGGAATCACTGAATAATACTATGAATGTCGTTATAAAGATTTCTACAAAAGAAAATCTCTTTAAACATACAATGAATATTTTCTAGACATATTCGCACATTGCCAAGGTATCTTAAAAAATAGATGCTTGGTTGATTTTGGCATATCTTGTCGCATACAAAGTATTCAAGTCCTCAACCCAACCGACTAAACAACCAACCCAACTATCGAAACAGAACACATAAATATTTTTATGTTGTAAATTTTCATGACAAATATTCACTTCACTTTGAAGACCTTAAAATATGCCAATAACAACATTGTAACCGTTGACCAAACATCAACTTTAACAAACAAAACTATTTCTTTAACTATTATTGAGTCCTACATAAATACTTACTGTAGTACATATCAATATGTTTATAGTATATATTTGCTACTGCATCTTATTGTTGTATGATCAGAGGTGGAAAAGAATTTGTTCGCCAATAAAATAATAAAGGAATACTTTTGTAGCAACAACTTGCTTAACAGGTTTTATCAAGGACCCTACAAACCAGAATGAACAAACTAGCAAATTTTTAGCCACCCATGATGTCAAATGGTGCGACTACAAAAAAATTCATGGTCGAGACCACGAAATTCTTAGCCAATTTACAGAAAAAATTAGCCTCTAGCAAGGGTTGTACCAATTCAAACATGTATACATTCACATCACACTTAAAACTTACCTGAATCTCTAAAAAAAAGTCCAAGAGGCAAAGCAGATAAATACCTCTCAGGCTATCATGGTCCACGAATATTTTCTGATTCGATAGATAAAGCCGACATTATGATTCGTTTATGCCGAAAAGCGGCCAAGCGTTGCCCGGGCTCGAAAGAGTATCATGTAATACGCCTAAGCTATTCCTTTCTGATCGGGCCGTTTAATAGATTCTAGAGGTAAATAAGGCAGTGAGATCGAATGGCATACTAGTACTGATACTAAAAGATTACTCTCTGACGTTATCGCTTCCACTGAGAATATTCTTTAGTACGTCGCACAGTGGCGCCTATAAAACCAGTGAGATTGCAAAAATCAAAGATTTCATGTGCCCCTAAAAAATATTGAATAAACCTATTTTATAGGAATTTTTCTAACGATTTCAGATATGTTACTCTTATTGCAATCAGATTCAGAAGATATGGCCCTTCAAAGTGGACTGATTTTTTTTATTTGGTCTGCTTTCGGATACAGTATCTCTAAAACTAGGTAACGGATCGTCATTCATTTCGATTCTATTGGTAGATCTATTTATTAAGAAAAGATTAAAAAAATTGTACTGTTTGCTTTGTGTTTGTTCAGGTAAATCGATATTTACCAACTATCCATTTTTTAAATATTGCTCAACTTTGATGGAAAATAAAAAAAAAAACTATAAATTTCTATACTTGCCATATTTTCAAAATAAGTTCTTTAATT
The DNA here is from genome assembly GCA_949748255.1 of Eustalomyia histrio. NCBI lineage: Eukaryota > Metazoa > Arthropoda > Insecta > Diptera > Anthomyiidae > Eustalomyia > Eustalomyia histrio. Next base: position 23,522,819 of record OX456524.1, read on the forward strand.
ATTCCCTTACCTTATGCAAAAATTTCCAACTGCCCGTCCTTGCCCCATTTTTTGCTAGAGGTAAAAATTTGAAAAATGTGTTGTATGAATTTTTGGGCAATTTATAACATATAACCTTGAAAACCCATTCTAATTGTTATTGTTTCGTTTGTTATTGTTAAGATATATGATTTTTGTTTTTCATTCTGTAATGCTTACCTTAGATCCTCTGTCGAATTCTGCTCCCTAAATTCAGGTGCAGATAGGGGATGTACTAATGAAGGTACGCACCTAATATGGAAATTGCGTTGGCGTACAAATAGTCAAACATCCAATACAAATCTTATTCGGATACTTGCATGATATCAAAATTACATAACTGGACCTGAGTCCATATATATACAGGCAATATATACATATATATGTTCCCGTCGTTCCCATAAGGAGCATAGGGCGTCAATACTCAGAGAAGCGAAAATATTAAAAAATTAACTTTTCATGATGCATGCCAGTCTAAACTCAAAATGGATAAAAGCAAACCGTACGACTGAGAGATTTAACTCCAAACACCAGGACTGGCTTAATAATACTACCGTCCTGGATACATTGACAGAAGATGAATCTAGCACATCAGCTGGACGTGCAAGAGGAAGGCAAAGAAAAATCTTGGAGGAGTGTTCAAATTTTACAAGAAAGGGGAAACTGGCTGATTCCATTAATGATTTGACCACGGAACATTTATCGGAAGCGCTGTCTATTAGATATACAAAGGATGATAAAAAAGTGAGGTCGCAGATTACAAAATCTGTTGCAAATGCAAGCCCACTCCGACTAATAAGGATTAAGGAAAGCATTCCCACGCACCCAAAAGAAAACCTTAAAAAGTATGGTTCCGAAGAAGATTTGGCTTTGTTTATGGACTTTGAACTTTCTAAAGAGATATATGAGATACTAAGTCAACATGGAGCTGACACTTTATCCGGATACAAGCATGTTTCGAAAGCCAAAATAGATTCACGACCACTGCTTACAGAGCTTACTGGAAAGCCGAAATGCAGGATCTTATGGACCATCAGCAAAACGCTTGTTGGAGAGTCTTCCTGAAAATGTGGTAGAAATTCTTCCTGAGAAACTGACATTGATCAGAAAATAGGGCTGCGATAGATCATCCTGACAAAGCGTTTATAAGCAAAACATATCTTCCGATAACGCTACAATATCGGACGGAAATATGTTTATGGCATCTGTTGTTCCTTTGCGGCAAAAATCTGATGTTTCCTTACACTGGAAAAATCGACGAATAATGTTTCAGTTTGCAAGGGAACCGCCGGAACTCATAAGGACCACAGTAAAGGACATTCAAAAACAAAAAAACAAGATCAAACCCTCAAAGTTCGAAATCAGTCGTTACGAGTTCCACCTGACCATGGTCGACGGAAAAGTCGTTAAAGAACTGATAAATACAACCTCAACATTGTCATGCCCAATTTGCAAAAAGACGCAAAAGAACTTCGGCAATTTAAACGATTCTACAAAACGAAGAGAATTATGAATATGGAATCTCTCATTTTTTTTAAATTTTTGATTATCTAATTTGGTTCAAAAGATATGATTTTTGCAAAGAAATACCTAAAATGGCGCCACTGTGCGTCGTACCGTATGGGTAAATTGCCATCGTGTTGGAAGGCTGCAAATATCCACCCGTCTAATAACCCTGAATATTTGAATGATCGTCAGTATGCCTTTCGTAGAAGTCTTTCTACGGGAGATCTGATGCCGTTTCTTGCAAATCGTTGCAATCGTTACAGATGTTGGTTAAACCAAGACATTGCTGGAGATTGTGTATCAGAAAGCACTCGTGAAAATGCTTATTGCTTTTGGTGCTAGTGATCAATTCTCCCAGTTCTTACAAAATGTTCTCTAAAATCGCAGTACAACAGTTATTATAGATGGTGTAAAATCAAATGAGTTTCAGTTAAATGTAGGGATACTGCAAGAACCCTTCTCTCTGTTATCTTTCTAAATGACTTTGTCAATAAAACTTCCAATCGTGTCGCTATTTTGCTGCTGACAGCAAAATTTGTCATTCATCTTCCTTAGGTCATAGGCCAAGCCTGTGGAGGCTTTGCGGGACATAATGCAGATCATGAATGGCATACTTAATCAGGACCAAATGTCAATCTCCTCGTGGGGTCGTGTTTATACGGTATATTTTAATTTACACAAGACCCAATGTTGTTTGTTACGGAATCCGAAATGATGTCTGCTGGAAAAACCGATTCCAGTGCCTTGGTGTACTTAACCGGAGTAAGAAGTAATTCACTTCTTCCAGTCTCCTTACTATTTATACAAACTATTTTTGATCGAAAATAAATGGATAGGGGCTTCAATGTCTATTTTAGAACTTTTGGACCGCGTGCAAAGGATGGTGGCGGCGTTCGCTAATGACAGTAAGGTATACAAATCTATTGACACATTAAAGTATTTAATGGAATATTGGTTGTGTTCCGCCGATGTATCGATATCACCATGGGAAGTGGAGATAGATTGGATAATATTAGAAAAGCCCTACGCAGCGAGACCAAAAATCGATTTAAGTCCTCCTGAAGTTTCCACTAGATGCAGCGATGAATGTCTTTGCCTAGTAACATTCACTCGTGGGCTTGGATGAAATTAGTAAACTTATCACTAGGGCTTGTCCAGAAGATCTTCTACCATTTGTGGTCGATTCATTACTTAAACCACCCATAAGTGGAATAAACACCACTTGGATGTCTTTTTTGATAGTTCAAATTTGGATATTTTCAAATCATTGACAAAACTGATCGAGACACAACTAACGCGAGCAAGTTTTAAGCATGCTTTGAAAATTACAAAAAAAAACTTACTCAATAAAAGAATTCGTTTTTATTGTGGGTAACATTTTTTGGACATTGATGGAAACATCAATTATCTTAGTCTGTGACTTTAAGTTGCTATGAAATTCATTTCTGAAATCATAAACCTTTCCTAAGAATAGACAGGGACTAATAAAAGCAGATTCTGAGCTACACATTTGGTTCATTGGAAAACAGCAATGTAAAGCAAATCAAAAATAAGATTGACTATATCCCAGAAGTGGACCAAATTTGGTATAAATAATATTGACTACACAAAATTAAGAAAATCCTTAATTTGGTCCGATTATGTTTATATAAAAAGGCTTGTTTTATGGGTTTATGTTATATATAGTCCTGCTCAAATAATAACCAGACTTTACGGAATCCGCCTGATGCGATATGGCATCACTAGCTGGGATTGGATTAAGTTAAATACAGATAACACCTGCCTTTAGAAGTAATAACCAATTATGGACAGATTCTGGGCAATTGCAAGAGGGCCCATCCTTAGACCAATAAAAACTCCAGTACTAAATTTCTTGTGAATATCAGTGGTTTGATAACAAGGTTTACATGGACGGACGTACATCGTCAAATCAGCTCAAAAAGTGACTCTGAGTCAATTGGTATACTTGATATATGATAAGTCTTAGTCCAGTATTTTTGATAGTTACAAATAGCAGTACTGGGTTATTATATCCAGTTCTATGATATTACAAGACAAAAGAAATATTAGGATCGTAAAAATTAGGAGCCAAATTCTGATTACACTATAATTTAAAACACTCTAAAGCTTGAAGATGCTTTCAAATTCTTAAAAATACGGCTTAAGACAACATCAATTGCTCGTTGGTCTAATTGATTTTGAACTGCATATTTAAATCTCTTGCTCCTTAAATAATTATAAGACTTAAGGAGCTCTAAAAATTACAATAAGATCAAAGAGATTGACTTTTTGTTTTAGGGCAGAAGATTTAATGATTTTGAGTTTGATGTCTAGAGATATTATAGTATTAACTAGTAAAAAGAACATTTTCGAAATGCATTTCAAATAGTTTTAACTCCTTTAAGCTCTGTATGTAGGTACACAAAACGCCCTTAAGCAACAGCAAAAGAAAAAGGAATACAAATCTTTGACAATACGCATAATACACATGTACGTTTGTGTCTGATATATCCATAAGAATATGTATGTAGAGTAGATTGTTTATTTGTACGTAACTCAAAAACAAACAAAAAAAAAAAAAAAACAGGAAGGAAAGGCATGTAAAATGTTTTTCAAGTATGCATTCAAACAATTTCCAACAGAATGTCGTGTGCTGCTGTTTGCGTTGCTATTGCTGCAAGCTTCTTTACTTTTCAATACAATTGAATGATTCGTTTGTCTACCATCTTATTTTGTTATTGTGTTATAAAAGGGAAACAAAAATCTTTGCTGTTTAAAAAAAAGTTTAAACCCTTCATTATTCGACAAGTTATATGTACTGTAGAGCATAAGGTGCGGTGTTGTGGTTATTCTTTTTTTTTATAGAAACTTGGAAAATGTTGGTCTAAACATTCCACTATAACAACTCAACAACTGATGATGACGACAACAACAAAACGTATTATAGACTACACAACACACGATTATAGTTATTCCACGTAGTTCGTAGGACAATACCGATTATTGCAGACTGGTGATACGCACACTCACAAACACACACACACACAGACTGATTTAATACACTCAAACGTGATCACTGACTTGTGGCCTTTAAGGGAAAATGTTAAGTTAATTGCAGTCAACATTGCTGAATTACAGTGAATAGTGGGACAAGTGATTCATAGTAAGAAAATTAAATTATACACATAAAATATTAAGATTTTTAAAATCAAACACAGTTATGGAATGGAAATTTACACAGTAATATACATATTTATAAGTTAGAAAATAAAATTTTCTATTACGAGTGCATCGAATTAAAATTCGACTGTGTTAACAGCAGCAAGTCTTTGGTCTTTGCAATAAAACTTTTTGAAGTTGTAGACAACATCAGGATTTTAAACCAAATTCAAGTCAGTTTTAATCGCATTTTTAACACGAACAACGACCATATTCTCACACTAGACGTTTATTACTTCAGTACAAGTCAAAGAAACAAAATAAAAAATTAAAGAAAAAATAATCAGACGGCGTTCTAAAATTACATCGTATTCGACTCTGACAAAACCGGTCCTTTTAAACAGCGTAATCACACACACGAGCAGTTTTGAACGTACACGTTTGACAGATATTTTTAAACACGTTCAAGAAGGATGGTTTTATACAACACACCGACAGTACACGTGCGGTTAAAACTGCCAGAAAAGAACGAAGTGTATGGCCGCCTTTAAAGCTGCAATATCAACAGACTGAATTTTTATACTTCATCCTAGAGCTTCGAAGATTGAATAATATTTTGAAGAAATTCCCTAAAAATCGAATTCCATTTACTTTTAAATCGAACGAATTCGCTTTTAAACCTTTCCACAGAAATAATTATTTGAAATTCATTCGATTAAATACACGTCTAAGAGTTCACGCAATTTTATCAGTCATTTCAATCAATTCAATTATTTGTTTATTTTTATGTGAGTTTGGGAATGACATTTGATTTTCTTCATTAGATTTTAAAAAATGTTAGAAAATTAGCGATTATATTTTAAATTACAGTAAGTACAAGATAAAAACAACAAATATCAATTACTGAGTTAAAAATCTTTAATTTGTAAAAATAATTTTTATTTAAAAAAGTCGCCAAAATTTAAAAAATTCTTTAAATTCGTCAAAATCGCTAAATTTGGAAAAAAAATCGTTCAACGTGAAAAATCGTTTCAATTGAAAAAATCGTTCCAATTAAAAAAATCGTTCAAATTCGAACGATTCGATGGTAAAAAAAAGATTCAAATATTGAAACGCCAAAATCGTAAAATCACCAAAATTTAAAACTGAAAGAATTGGCAAAATTAAAAAAAAAAATACAAAATTGAGAAACAACAACTCTCTCACATTAAAAAAAATATCGAAAAAAATTAAAAATAAAATTGTAAGAATGAAAAATTCAATATCGCCAAAAAAATAGTCCTCTCTCTCACTCTCTCTCTGCAATAAATACTTCAAAAATATTCCTCTCTCTCTCATAAATAGTCCCTTCTCTGCAATGAATACTTCCCAAGATACCCCTGTTTGAAAAGTTTTTCTTAAGCGCTTCTAGTTTTAAGAGATATAGACGAATTTTAATCGTATCGAAGTGAATGAATTCAATTTTTTTTTAATTTTGTTGATTTTTTAAATTCCGGGGTTTTTGAGGATTTTTTAAATTTTAGCGATTATTTTATATCTTGGAGATTTTATTCAATTTGAGCATTTGTTCGATTTTTTTCGAATTAATGATGAAATTCTTAATATTGGCTTTTTTCAAATAAAAGTAATGTTTACCAATTTGACGAGTCATATAGTTTTAGAGGTTTGTTTTTTTAATTTCAACGATTTTTCAATTTTAGCGTTTTTTATTTTGGCGTTTTTCTTTTTTTTAATTTTAGCGATTTTTCGAATCTTAACAGTTTTAGCGATGTTTCATTTTAATCGTTTTATTTATTGATTTTTTTTTTTCAATTTTGTTTTTATTGCATTTGTAAAAACGTCTTTAATTTCCTTTAATTAAATCTAATAACGTGGTTATTTATTTTCAAAATTTTAATGTCATTACCAGATTACTCAATTAAATGCAATAAAATTGAAAATGATTCAATTCAGAGATTAACAAAATCGAATGATGAAAAAGGAATGAAGTCTTTTAAAATTAAATCGATGAACACCAATTAAGAATTTATTTCTATTCAAAAATTGTAGTTTAAAAATTCAATTATTCCATAGTTAATCTGAATAGAAAATCGAATGAAGGATTAAAATCTTTAGAAGTTCCAAAGGCGGATCTTCGAGATGTAATAACAGCTAAAAGATACGCTCTAAAATTTTAGCTATTGCTCCACCGTAAAAAAATTGTTTAAAACGCAAAACCCCAGTAGTCAATATATTTAATAAGTTAAAGTAAACATTACACCGCCCGACCAAAAAGCTGCTTACACTCAGCTGTATTGTAATCACGTAGGAAAAATACTGCATACAACACTAACAACAACTTCAAAAAAAAATTGTCACTTAATTGTTGTTGAATTCTTAAGGTAATTGTGTAAATCCTTCTTTATACAAAACAAAAGTTAAAAAAAAACGTTGAAAACCAACATCTTAAAGGATAAATACCAATAAATACAGATGATTATGATAATAATGACGATTATAGTGATCATTATGTCGATAATATTGAAAGGAGATGATTTGGTATGCACAAGACATAATAAAATATTTAATCAGTTAATGTTTTTGTATTTTTTTACAATAATTAGAAATCTTAGCTTTACACATACAATGTAAATGCAAAAAAAAAAAATCGGAAAATAAAATTTTCAGTTTTGGTAATAGCCAGCATTCCCACCATAGTCAATGTCAATTATAAAATAATATTTTGTTATTACAGAGACAAGAAAAAAAAACTAACAAAAATATGCTTATAGTTTTTAAGCCCGTAGATTTTTTTAGTTTGAGTAGTATGACAGTTTTTTTTTGTGGCTTTTGCGCATGCTTAGCTTATATTACGCGCATGATTAAATCTCAGAATTAGCCATTGTTTTCTGAGTTTTGTAAAAAAAAACTAAGCCAAAATTGAGTATATATAAAAATCTATATGCATTACACTCACATTACCACCATTTAGCCAAAAATACCCGGTATACAAAAATTTATATAGGTACTGCAAGCAACTTGAATCAAAAATGTTAAATACACGCAAAAAAAAAAACATGGTTGGGGCAATCATATTCGAAGAGCATCATACATTTTTGGGTTTATGGTTGTGCCAACCATAGTCGTACTATAATATGATTATCATATTATAATAATAAAACTTACCATATTTTTACCATAATATGGTCCCTTTGGTTATATTATGATGCAAAAATTACCATATTATGGTCCTGAATAAACATTTTATATTGAATTTATCATAACATGATCGCACGTAATCATAGTATGCTCAAAATGTTATCATATTATTGTCCCATTTTACTATATTATCATTCCTGGATTACCATTATATGATCCCTAATCTAAGAAAATTTCTTAAAGGAAAAGTTCTTAGAAACTTTGAAAAAGCTCTTTAAATTTAAGAAAATTTCCTTTAGAAATGATTTTTCTAAAAAAAATATATTAAGAACTTTTTGAAGAAAAATTCTTCAGAATCTATAAAGTTTCCTTTGAGAATCTATAAGTTTGTTTGGACTATACATAAAAACTTTTATCTAAGAAATTAAGAAAATTCTAATTGTTTTCATTGAAAAAAATTAAGAATATAAAATCTTTCAATAGAATCTTTTTAACAATTATTGAAAATAATATAATATGTATAAGGAATATTCAAAAAACCCCTTTAAAAAAATCTTCTAAAGCTAAAAAAAAAACTAACTGGATCTTAATGGGTCAATTGATGAAATGTTTTTATGACATGTGAAAGGTATTTTCTACCCATCTGATATTTGACCAGTTTTAGTAAATAATATGTGATTGTTTTTTAAAACATTTTGTAGTAAAAACTGACTGAACTGATAATATTTTGGTTTTTATGAAAACAAGACAATATTAAGACTGTAAATGTTAAAGTCATGTATTATTTGATGCATTTTATCGTTGCATAATTATCATATATTTTCCATAGTCAGAATTTTCGTTACCACAGTATGGTTACAGCTAATCATGTTATAAAGTAGAAAGTGGCAATCATAAAATAGTAAAATATTTACTAAATAATGATGGTAGCGACCATGTTGATGGTTAGAAAACCAATAACATGGTTGTGATAACCATAACCGATTGCAGCAAGCACAATATAGTAGCAGTAATCATATTGCAACCATGTTTTTTCTCTGCGTGTAGTAAGAACATCAGCATATCCCAGCAAAACTTTGGTAATGGGTGCGATATTCTCATGCGTTACCTTGTAATGATAGCCCGTTACCTTTTTTATTATTAGCAAGCATGAAGTAATAAGTTACTTATTATTGATTACGTAATATATGATTTATAAATGTAAGGTAATAATTGAAATATTTTTGAAAATCTATTTTTAGATACATTACTTTGTGTTTTTTGTAAGCAAAAGAGTAATGTATGTTTGTTTTGATAACACTAGTGAAAAAACGATGCTAAACAACAATTCATTTAAGTTTAAAGCAATCAAATACTATATGCTCAGTGGGTAGAGTTCTTGGCTGGCAACCAGATTTCCCTGGTTCGATTCCCAACTTGACCACATTATTTTTAATTACAAATATTTTAAATAAAATATTTGTAATAATTTTTTTTAATAAAAATTCCTCTTTTTTAAAAAACTATTTTAAGGCACATTACTTTTTCCACTCTCGTAACCATATAAGTAACCCCTTACATTATCACCTCTAAAGTAATGGGTGTATACATTACTTTGAGGCTCATCGCCTGTAAAATTCATCAATGAAGTAAGGTGTAAAGTAATCCATCGGCCCCTATGGATATACATTACTTTACCCATTATTTGGTAATGTGTGATTTTGCTGGGATGCTTTCCTAAACTCAGAGAAAAACTTTTCAGTTTTCGACCGAAATTAGATTTCTACAACTGAAATAGGAGGATGCAACGAAATATGGTTAATACAACTAAAAATTTGGTTGGAACACAAAGAAAATGTGCGCAAGAATGTTTGAATTTGGTGTGCTAACCGAATTTATTGGTTGTCGCAACCAAAATACATTTTTCAATTCAATTGACACTTTACTTTTGTGTGTAAAAAGTCTTGACTAAAGTCAGACGGTCGCAAGTGTTTGAATTGAAGGAGTTGTCCGATCCTCAGTAAAGTTCGAACCTACATGAGAGCGCCCAACAATCCGACTTTTGGACTTAAGTGTATGTCGTGTTTTTGGGTATAAGTCGGTTGTGAAGTGTGTCCTCTTCCGATTCCTTTAATATACTGAAGTAACTTTTTCTGGAGATCAGTCTGAATAATGATCTTTTGTATGCTTTTGACGATCATAAGGAATCTTAACACCGAGCACAAAATTAGGATTACGACGTTTGCTTTCTAATCCTGCAGAAAAATATTTGGTTCAATATGTGGTTTGAATCCCAAAATGGTGTTGTTTATGTACATGGCCATCGTACGCCCAATACTACCTAACGATACCTTTTAATATTGGACGACAACTAACAAGGTGGTTACAAGCAACTGGACGGGGTTAAGCGCACGGCCTTTATTGCAGTTCCCCTCTGAAGCTCGCAATGCTAGGCCGTCAGCAGTGCGGCAAATTCAGCTCCGACTAGAATCTGATTAATCTTCTCCTTGGATTTACTTCGATAGACCTTTTGGAGTCAGCTTTCCTGGGGTTTTGTCTGGTGAATCCGACATACAAGGCTTCTTTTTTGGCTATGAGGAAAACTTTCAATTTGAGTATGGTTGGAGATCGAAGAACGATAGGTGTCTCGCCGATAGCCAATCAGAGCTTATGTCTCTGAACTCGAATATTACAGCTTTTATTCTCATCGATTGGTCTGTGTAAGGAAGAATTTTATAAGCTATTACGATTATGGCCAGGGCAGGGTCTGTCTTAAATGTCTTCACAGCAATTTCAGTAGCTACACCGCTTGGAACCATTAAGGGTGAAATCTTCAAGTGTGTGGACTGGACACTTGTAAACCCCCGAAGCTCACATGGTCGAATTACGATCTGTGGCGTACTAAATCTCCCCTTAGTAAGTAGAATAAATATTTCGAGACTGACGGCCATGTTGAAATATCACTGGCTGATAGGCAGACACGGCAACAGACTCAGGCGGGTGCGCGATGTACAATGCCGTAACTGTGGCATACTGGGTGAAGATAAAACGGTAGATCATCTCATCTGTCATTTCCGTACAGTGCTAGGCAGAACTCTGAACCATCATATACTGGACGACCTGTCGATGATATCGGACGTAGTATTGGGTGTTATCCCAATATTTCAGGGTTAGGTCTAATTCTATAGACATCAGCTCCCTACGAGTTGTGTGGTATTTCAAAGCGGGGCTGCTTTTCGACTCACGTTAATGCTTTTAAGGGCGTGATATGCCATCTGAAGAAACCAACCAACCATGCTTGCCCAATGTTTTTTTTCTTTGACATTTACAGTGTTTTGTTTTTGTGAGTTTCATTAACACTCAAACTTGCCCCTACAAATCGTCTATGGAAAGCACAAAATAGCGAGTTGTTTTTGTGGACGTTTGACTTGTAATGCGTTGTGAGATTTTCTGGACAATCGACCACAAGCGGATGAGATCTACTGGACAAGTGTGTATTGCGAACAAAAACACGACTCCAGCGATAAGTCCACTTATATCAACAGAACACTTTCCATGGCAATATTGATAGGACAGTGTTACATATCCCACATTCGGACATTAATCCAATCAATCAATAGAACTGTCATTAATAAGCGCCGACGCCCTTCTTTGCGCACAGTTCAAAAGCTCCAAAATAAACATTAAAGGCCCTACTCGTATATGGGAGTCGTAAACCATTTCGAAAATCTTGACTGAGCATTCTGATGATGTTGATATACATATTTAGAAGATCGATTAGGATGACGTACTCCTTGATTGGTCTAAAACCTTAAGCAATTCAATGATTTTTTTCAATATTTCAAAAGCGTGTTTATTCCAACATTATATTTTTCACAATTCTCATGTCATCATTCATCACAATTCTCATTTCCGAAACATCAAGGGTTTCTGTTTTTGCTGTTATTTTAAAATATATGTGATTTTCTTACGAGTTTATCCAAAAGTTTCACTTTGTGAAAAGGTGTTTTACGAAATCCGAATAGAACAAAAATCTTTTCAGAAGTTAACCTTCTCCATGAACATAATTTCGTATTTATTTGAAGAATTTGAAAAAGGGACGCAAATATTTTTAGGATTTTAAAAAGAAAATTAAGAAATCGCGATTATTATTTATCTTAACATTAAAATACTCCCCAGGTAAAATGTATATGGGTATTTCCACAGAAAGGTCCACCGCTACCAAAATATTAAAGTTGAAGAAAAAAGACTTTTCTGAGAAAATTTAGTTGGTTAATGCATTGGATTTTAAGAATATACCTAATTAAATACATATTACCATTTGTAATTTAAGAAAAGTGGTCTGCAAAGAGCAGCTTTGCTTTTTTTGGTTTTAGCGTTCCTTGAGTTATTTCAAAGTGTTACATATCATGTCGACTGCACTCTTCTTATAGACTAAATATACCAACAATAAATATTTAAAAACGCCACAGTAGAGATCAAGCAAACTCCGAATAACGGTATAATTCAAAGATTCTTTGTACTACATTCTTCTATCCCGTTCGCGACCGAAAATAAGCATTTGTGTTTAGTTCTCCGTGAACGTTGATCGGAATAGTTTGATATTTACAATTCAAAACAAAATAGCCGAGATCATTTAAAAAAACCAAACCTAAAACATTTTGATCCATAAATAAACCTAAAAAATGCCTTTGGAATCATTGTCCCGTTCGCGATGTCCCGTTCGCGATTCTAAAAAAATATTTTAAAAAAATAATAATAAGGATAATAAAAAAAAACAAAATGCTAAATAAAATCTTTATATCTCTGCTTTAGTTAAAACATAATCTCCTTTTAATAAACTGACGAAATTCGCAGAGTTTTAAACAAAACCACACACCGAAAAAAATGACTTACATTTTTTGTCCCGTTCGCGATCGCAAGTTTATCCAAAATATTTGGAGAACGTTCATATTTTATAATTTTCTTTTTGTTCTCAAAAATTGTTCTACTAAAATGCTATTAAATATTTATAAAAAGTTAAAAAAAAATTTGAGTTTTCATATTTTTTTTTCAAGTTGAGTGCGTACGAATGTCCCGTTCGCGATCCTGGAAATGCCCATATTTCATTTAAATTCTCAATTATTTATAAAAGACATTTGAATTATTTAATGTGAAATTAAACTAAACTAACTTACACAACCTATTCAAATGAAACAATTTAAATATTTGTCAATGTGTATTAAAATAATTGTTTGTAAATATGTACACATCTGCAAATTGTTTATTGGGTAAGTATTAACAATAATATACGCATGAAACCATAACCTTAAAACAATTGAATAAACAAAAAAAAAAAAAAAAACAACAGCAACACACAAAAAAAAAAACAGAATAATAACACTAACTGAGCAGACAAAAAAAAAAATATAAAACAACACACAAAAAGGCATCACCATCATACAATCACCATCTCTCACTTAACCGTTACATAGTTACATTGTTATTTTTCTATTAGCAACGCAATGCAAACGAAAAAAGTCAACAATTTTAAGGAAGCAAATATACGTAAACAAAATAAAAATAAAAAAACACTCCAAAAGCTTTCTGCTAAGCTGGTAATACAGCCCCAGCTAAATAAGTAATATCTACGTTTGTTTTAACCACCATCATTTGCCGTGGTCTTCGTAGTCATCGTATACGTCGTCATCATCATAGAGATGCTATTGTCAGTATTGCGCATGCGCAACACTTTTACCGTAGATAATGAGAAGCAAATACTCATATAGCCAGGTTAAACAATCTATACCTATTTACTCAATAGACAATGACCGTTTGTTTTAAAAAGTTTCTACATTTTATTTGTCTTATGCAGCCACCAATATGTATTTTACCTTTAAATGTGGTAAATACGAGTGCATTATTTGTTTCGGTACTATGCCCCAGAAGTATGAGGAGAATTACCACAAATACTAAAGACTATCAAGCTAAATTAACGTCCTCAGACCAAAGACTGTGGAATAATAGGATGTGTAGAGTTAAAATTATTGAGTTAAGTTCAGACGCACGAGTTTTTAAACTGCAGATGCTCGAGTTGAGAGAAATCTAATGCGTTGATTTTAGCAAGGACTACAATATGAAACTTTCAGAATGTGCAGAGTTAAAAGCATAATTGGCTCGAGAATTTTTTCCTTGCAGAAATAATACATGATTTCTACAAAATTAAGCTTTCGATTATCTAAAAAAATTCAGGAGTTTCTTAAGGTTTTTGATACTCTGAGTTTTAATCTGACCTTATATTCCCTCTACACAGAGAAAAGAGATTCATTGTGACAACCGAATGGTTTGCTTGAAGCCACCGATATATTTGTTTGTGACAACAGAAATTCAACTAATACAATAGAATTTCGGTTGAAATGATATATTTCAATTGTATATGGAATACTTTTGGTTGCGACAACTAAATAATTCGGTTGCTGCAACCAAAATAACTAATATTAGGGTGGACTTAAATTTTCAACATTCTTTAAAACGAAATTTTGTTCACGAAATTTTTGTTTTTTTTTTAATTCTTTACTATTAACGTGAGCAATGACTCTTTAGGTAGTCTCTGTACCAACAGGAAAGTGCACATCTATTGGGTTCGTGGACACCAGTTATAAGAGCTGGCGAAGCGCGGGATCCAGTTGCGCGGAGAAATGGCATAGAACATTCGTGTGACACTCCATTTTTTGAAACGGGACGTAGACTTCACTACAAAGGGCAGATCTGCAGCAGTTTGGTGGAATACTCGAATATGCCGGGTGTTAAAGATTATGAGGAAGTCTTACGATCCTAAGACGACATATCTTCTTTTATTATAAACCAGAAGCGATTGTATAATTCTGGTGTATCACTGCTGGACCGTGTGTCTTGCCAAAAGAGCGAGAAAGCTGGTAAGTGATAGTTGTAAGATTTGTGGGGTACCGGGGGACAAATATACGGTGAAGCATAATATGTACCACTGTCCGGCTTTTGAATGCTTCAGTACAAGTAGCAAGGACTGTATAAACCAGGATGTACAAAATGCCATATTTCATTTCGTACATCCTGGTTTATACGGTCCTTGCAAGTAGCATTGGAATATTATCTATTCCGGGATCTGTAGGAAATCTGTAAAATGGGAATTCTAAGACTCCTAGTATTTGGGTGCAATCACATCTGCCCGATATTTTTTTATGCGGGTTGTTCTTTCTTACCTGGTGTCGCTAGGGACCCAATTGACCTATGCTAGGTCTTAGACCACCCAGCTCAACTTAAATTTTTAACGAGACAGAATCTCTGACTAGTAAAAATTTGCGATCTCCACAGCAAAATTTAATTCAAACTCACTCAAAGTGGTATCAGAACTACTGAGAAAGGATTAATACTGACAGTCATTCTAGTTTAATTGAAATTTACAGAGTAATTACGATTTTTAGATACATGTATGCTTTAACCATCTCTACCACTCCTCTTTAGATTAAAATTGTAATATTTCAAAAAATTCCCCATGTATTTTTTTTCATATACGAGGGTGGATCAATAAGTCCGTGACTTATTGAAATACAACACTGCTCCCATCAAATACCACCTGTTAGTAGACTACTGTCAAATTTTGAACAAGTTCCGTCATTTACTTTGCGTTTAACAGCTGTTCAAAGTGAATTTCGAGTGCTCATTAAACATTATTTTTTGCGAAACAAACCGTCAATCAAACCAAGGAAAATCTTGATAAATACTATGACTTTCATTGTGGTCGCACAAGTAAAAATGACGCTGAACGTTCTGGACGGCCAATTGAGGTCAATACACCCGAAAGTGACGAAAAAATGCACGATGTGGTGTTGGCCGATCGAAGAGTAAAAGTGCATGAGATTCTTGATGCCATAGGCATTTCATATGGCGGTGTGGTTTCGATTTTAAATGATCAGTTGGATTTAAGAAAGCTGTCTGCAAGATGGGTGCCGCGTTTGCTCTACGGATTAGCCCTCAGTGTCTATTTCCTATTTCCAAATCTAAAGAAATGACTCGGTGGAAAGAGATTTAGCTCCAACGATGAAATTATTGATCATACAAATTCCTATTTTATGGACCTCGAAAAATCCTATTTTTCGGAATGGATACAAAAATTGGAGAAACGTTGGACTAAGTGTATTGAGCTAAAAGGAGATTATGTTAATTTTTTTTTTTTTTGCAAAAAAAAAACTGTGTTTCATTCAAAAAGTCACGGACTTATTGATCCGCTCTCGTAGTTAGTAAGAGAGAATGAAAAAAATTGGATTTTAGATTTTCTAATGAAAAATGCAGGTCGAAGATAAATATTATTTACATTTGCCCATTACTTGCCTACATCTTTCCTAAGCGAAGTTGTTTCAAAATCAAAATTCGGTCCACGCTAATCTACATATCTGAAAAGCTTAAAAAGTATTTTGGAGGGGAAGAGTAATGACGCAACAAATTTTTAGAAAAACATTTAAGAAAATTATTTTATTTTCATATAATTCAAATGCTTATTCGAGTATGGGAATCAAATATTGACTATACTAGTACAAGGTGGCGCAAAAGTAATCCTCCTATCAGAAAATGCTATAAATTTTGCGATTGGCCCCTAATGTCAGTTTTGTTTTGACATTTGTGTAGTAAACACATGCGAAATACACGTTAGTAAACAATGTTACGCTACACTGCTCCAGAACGCGGAATATTGGTGACTATTTATTTGAGCAATAATGAAGATGATTTTTCATCAAAAATAATCATGAGTGATGAGGCCCATTTCCATCTTAGCTGGTACGTAAATAAGCAAAATTTACGCTTCTGGGGCACTGAAAATCCGCGTGTAACCCACGAAGAGCCATTACACCCGCTCAAAGTCACTGTATGGTGTGCTGTTTTCGCTGGGGGAGTCATCGGACCTTTTTTCTTCGAAGACATCGCGGGCCAAACGGTTACTGTGAATGGTGAGCGCTACAGAGCAATGATCAACGAGTTCTTTTTGCCGCAACTTGATGAATTTGGATTGGAAAACATGTGGTTCCAACAGGACGGTGCAATGCCAAACACTGCACGTGCCACAACCGATATGCTGAAGGATGCATTTCCCGGGCGCCTAATCTCCCGTTTTGGAGATTTGCACTGGCCAGCAAGATCGCCTGATTTGACCGCTCCAGACTTCTTTTTGTGGGGCTTTTTGAAGTCGCGGGTTTATGTCAACAAGACTCAGACTCTTGCAGCTCTTAAAGACAATTTCCGTCAAGAATGTGAGGACCTATCGCCGGAAGTTTTGGCCAAAGTGATGGAAAATGCCATAAAAAGGGCTTAAATGACAATCAACTGTGGCGGCGGCCATTTACATGACATCATATTCTCGACATGATGTAAAAAAAATTAAAAGACCAAATAAAAATAATCCGCAAGAAGAATCAAAGTTTTTCACTTTTTTTTTTAATTACAGCCAAAAAACATCGGAAGGTTATTTTTGCGCCACCCTGTACGAGTACCTCTATCTAATGGAGAGTACAAAGATTGTCGTTGATAAGCTAACGGAAAACTTCTCTTAGCACAATTTGGGGGTCTGGCTCAGAGTCTCCATAGCTTGCAGGATAAAAATGTCAACAGTGTAGCCAGTATAATATGATTCTTAATATACATTTTAATGAAATTTCTAAATTTCAATTGCAAGAATGAATTTCACTAAAATCTGAATTTTTGATAAAGTAGACTAAACTAAAAAAACCATTTTAAAGAACTTTATCATTGAAGGAAGCCTTTCATATTATAATCCTTCTTTAGAACATATTTATTTTAGTTAGACAAATGGGTTCGACCCATGGGAACTTTTTTAAAAAAAAAAAGCTTAATATACCCTAATGACAGCTTTATACCTTAAACTTTTTAACATTTCTTAATGATTTTCCATTCCCCATACTCTTCGATCATAGTATATTTTAATTTGTATTATGCTTAAACAAAAAACAATACCCACAATAATCAAATAAAAAAGTATATATTTTTTGTTAACAAAATGATACAAAAAAATCCCATAAAATCAATGCGTACCAACAATATTACCAACTAGCAGCGACTTTAATAGTAAATACCTTAAATTCGCACTATTAACACAAACCTTTAACGGGGGAAAACTTAAAAATAATTGTATATTTCTAACGAAATGTGTTAATGTAAAAACCACAAACATTGTTGTAATTAGTTACAAAACACAGGAAAGCTAAAAATCTAAAACCAAAAACCAACCATAGTCCAAACCGACCATTATACACTAATGAAAATTCCAATCGAATGACCAAATTTTTTTTTTTGGATCGTTAGGTTTTTAAATGCAATAGTAGTAAATAGATGCTGTTATATGCAACGGTTTTTTGAATTTGTTTTCTATTTTTTTGTTGTTAGTATGGTGGTACATGTTGTTTAATTAGAAAATGTTTTTAACGGATTTTTTCTAGGACAATTAACAAGATTTGTATTGAGATTTAAATTATGTACATAAATAGAGACAGAGAGAGAGAGAGAGAGAGAGAAATAGAAAGACAGACATATTATACATATGTGAATGTATAATATGGTTTCGAAATCCACATTTAATTTGTAATTTCTGTAAATAGAAATTTAATTTAACTATTGTAAATTCGCATTAAAATATTTTCATCGATGATTTTACTAAAAAATTTCAATTAAAGAAAATATGTACTTTCAATTAATTGCCTATAAAAGGTCAGTATTTGTTTGCATACAACGAGTATTTGGGTACAATTTTCCATATGCGGAAAAATTGTGTCAATTTTGATTGTACCAGATTTGCTGTCTCCACGTGGCTTTTAAAATAATTGTTAATTTCGAACGAATAAAATTTCAGCAGTACATTTCAAAAAAACTAAATTTTCTCTATAAAAATTTCATATTGTTTTATTTTACAGTGTAGAAACGCTAATAGGGCACCAAAAATCTTCTGGTTTATTTTAGAATATGAAATAAGGTGATACATTACTGCTTGGATTAATTCAAACATTAAATAATGCATTGCCAGTAATAGTTTATTTTAAAATATAAAATTATATACTGGTTATTTTTGTAATTCCCAGTGTAGGGGTTTCATTATTATTTGCACTACCAATAATAATACTACTCACCTTGAGCACCCAGGAAAAATGTAGTACTATCAGCTCATTGATTTTTGCATTAGAGAAACTGATCTACCCCTCTGCCCACTAAATTACTTCTATATACAGCTACTTGTATTCCACGCAAAGTCATTGCATAACGCATTAATTACAAAGTGAAACTAATGAGTTACTAGTAATGGCTTTTAACTACTTATTAGGCAGCTAAAATCTATTTTTGGTTTTCTTATGCATTTTTTTTTTAATTGTAAACAAAATTCAGTTCTTATTATATGAATTGTAACCAGTTATTTTTCCCTTACCTATAAGTAGTTATTTCAACCTTACCATTAACTAGTTATTTAACTCCCTACTCGTAAGTTTGGCGGTAACTAGCTACCTCCAATGACATCCATGTGTTAAAATAATGAGCTTATCCAGCAAACTTCAACTTCAGTTACAGCTCGTTGTGAACCATTTGGTAAGGTCTGTTTTTTTCTGGGATTATTTAAAAATGAAAATAATGTATAACCTTACATTTTGCTTTACCTTAAGACAAAAATAATGTATTAACTATAATGGCTTATATTTATAATTTTTCACATAATTATTTTTAGTAACACATCGAAAAATAGATACGATAACGTACTTCTGAGCCGATCTAGCCATCTCCGCCTGTCTTAAAAAATGCCGATCACGGCGTGAAGGCGAAAATGGGGTTGTTCATTTTTACCCAGATTGTTCTCCTCCCAGCGGTAAAAAAAATATGAACGAAAATGTGTAGTCACCTCTAAATTTTCCATACAACCTTATGTATTGGGTGTATAACAGATGGCGTATCTTTTACGCTTGGTTTGAGTCTTTAAGAACTTTTATGGCATTTTGGAGGGCATTGAACGAAATAGAGTAAACAATAAAGTATTTTTTTTGCTTTGAAAATATCGAATTTTGTACCAACAAAGCATCATTTGCGGGAAGTTTTGCTTTACTTCTTCAATTTGAAAAAAAAATAGTGCTGCTGAAGTACTCGATTGCTCACCGAAGCTTATCCATCGTTTTCTTTATGCGAGGGATTGTTTGAACGGTTTAGAAGTGATGATTTTGGCAAGACAAAGACCGCTTGATTCGTTCTTAGCCTCGAAATATAGGCAGTTCCTTTGCCGCGGAATCCATATGTTGCCGGGAAGATAGGAAAAGGTCATAGCTAACAATGGTCAATATTGTAGCAATGTTTTACAATAAACGTCCAAAATTTGCCAAAAAAAAATTTTGCATTTTTGAATTATGCAGCCACTATTTTAGTTTAATTTCATATTAGCGCCTGGTGAATAAAACATTTTCCATCACACTCCTATGAGTGTATAATATTTCATATCAAGTTTCTTTCACTTCAAAAATTGTTTTTCACAACAACATTTTTTTCAACTAAAAAATTTTTTTCCCTAAAAAATTTTTTTTTATCACAAAAATTTTTTTCATCACAAAAATTTTTTTCCTCTCGAAAATTTTTTCATATCCGAAAACATTTTCACCACAATTTTTTTTTTAATTTGTCTGTAACGAAAAATACTGTGAAGGGTATAAATTTTAATACTTTTACTTGTTATCTACTAAATCGACTGGTAATTTGCTACTGTTTTTCTACATAATAATATTTTATATGCACCTTAAATTTTGTTCGCCTCAAGTTTCTTTCACATCAAAAATTCTTTTGATCATAAAAAATTTTTTTCATCACAAAAAAAAATTTTTTTTACCTTAGATTTTTTTTCTTCATATCCAAAAACGTTGTTCACCACCAAAATTCTTTACGTCTCTAGTGATATCTCAATTTTTTTAATTGATCTGTAAGGAAAATACTGTGAAGGGTATACCCAAATTTGGTAGAGCTGAACTTAATACTTTTACGTTTTATCTATTAAATCTACTGGGAATCTGGAATACCAGATTCAACAAATGCCAGCACAAGCACATTTTTTAATTGGTATTGTATTTATACACTGGATTATAATGAAACTTTTAATAAAATTTCTGTTAATTATTGAATTTATCATAAAATTAAAATAATTTTACCAATTCAAAATTTTAGGTTTAAAATTAATATAAAAATTATTTTTGAAATTGTATGAAAATTTTTTCAAAACTTTACATATCACTAAATCACTTTTCAATTGTCGATATTAAACTTAAGCCTTACATTGGTTTTTTTATCAAAAAAAAAATATACATTTTATAGACTCTTATAAGAATGCATGTAAAATTACTCTCTTTATAGTAGGTATCTTTTATCCTACTATTTTAGAAATAAAATTACACTTTGTTTCTACACACAAACAAATCGTTACGATGTAATTAGGAGAATTTTAACTAATAAGGATTTTTCGCATAAATTATTTAAAAAAAAACTTTATTATTTGAAATGCTCCTTATTTCTTAGGTACGATTTTTTATGTGTGGATTTAAATATTTACACACACTGTGTGTAATTGAAATAGGCATAATTTGTGTAAACTTGCATATTTAAATGTTTCAAAATTTTTAAGCAACATAGCTTTTTACTACTGTTGGTACATAAATTTACATTTTATGTGATTAAAAAAAACACAACTAAAAGAGTAAAACTGCATTTTGAATGTGTAATATATATTTGTTTAGTTTTTTAATTAATAATTTTTGAATAAAAATGCGTATTGTTACAATAAAGTTACTTTAAGTACCACAATGTTCTCGTTGCTAGACTGCCTTAACTAAAAATTTTCGATTTAAGATAAAATAATCTAGTGATATGATTTTTAGGTTTTATCGTTAATTTTGGTAGCACTAAACCTTTTTAATTTTTTTTTTTGCATTTTTAACTGTTTCCGCTTTAAACCACTTCTGCTTATTGGGACAAGCAAACAATACCATAAGAGAAATTTGCCCAAGTTTTTGCATAATATATTAAAGCGAATCCTTTTCGTGCAAATTATGCAGCAACTCAGTTCGTTATAAAGAAAAAAATTCTATGGAACTCGGTATCGATGGGAAAAATAAGGACAAACGCGAAGATTTAATTGGTAAAGAGAAATTTAATTGCAGAGCAGTGCTGCCGAAGTTAGTGATCATTCATTGGAAATTTTTTACTTTGCCATCGTGAAAATTCAAAGGCAACAAGAAATAATACAGCATCATATACTCATTTTCATTTTATTTTACATAATAATTTTCTATTTTCATATCAATAATTTTACATGCGTTTTTTTAGAGTGTACATCAATAAGATTATTGTTAAAAAATTTCATATTAAAATAACAATTATTTCAACACACTTAACCTTTCAGAGTTAAAGAAAAGGAAAGAAATCATTATAATCACATTAAAATTAATAGCTAATTAACCACACAGATTATCACAAAGAAAAAATAATAATATCTTTCTTATTCTATTATACTGACATGAATTTCCACCTGCTTACAAAAAAAAAAAGAAATCCTGTGTTGCCTTAACACTAAATGAAGTTAATACAAAATAAGCAAGCAAACGATGGAAATAACTACAAAAGAAAACATATGCACTGGATTAAGAAAAATTACTAGGTACACTGCTGTCTTGGTTACCGGCTCTTTAATGTGATGTGTTGTTATATTGGTTGTTTACGGTTAAATTTTTTGATATATACAAGCAAGCAGAGATAGTAATTACAACAGCTTACAGGCATCCTTTAAATTACACACTGTGTCGGCACACTCAGAAAAATGTATAAAGTAAAATAAAATTGCGTGAAATTTTCACTAAAATCAATAAAAATGCTTTAAAATAATGCAAATATATTTGCTTTTATTAGTTCACGAAGAATTTTCATTAACTTAACTGAGGCATTTTCCATAATTTTTCTATCTTGATTTGGATTAATGTTCTTTAAAAACGTTAAGAAATTAATTTAATCATCTAGTTGAATTACAGAAAAAAGAATTTGGTATTAAATTTAACAGAAAGTGGTTTATAAACAAATCAGATATAGACATTCCAATAGATACACAATGGACTATTTTATTAGAGAGAAGAAGAACAGGAAATAGCAAGGACTAGACTAACTACTATAATTGATAACCATATGAATAAACACGCAAAGAAAAAACATAGTTGGGTCAATCATATTCGAAGAGCATCATATATTTTTGGGTTTATGCTTGTGCCAACCATAATCGTACTATATTATGGTTATCATATTATGATAATAAAATAACCATATTTTTACTATAACTTGATCCCTACAGTTATATTATATTTCAAAAATTACCATATAGTCCTGAATTTATCATAATATGATCGCACGTAATCATAGTATTCTCAAAACATTATCATATTATTGTCCCTCATAACTATATTATAATTAGAAACTATGAAAAAGCTCTTTAAATTTAAGAATATTTCCTTTAGAAATGTTTTTTCTAAAAAAAACTTAATATTAAGGACTTTTTGAAGAAAAATTTTAAAGGAAAAAATCATAGACTTTGAGAACTTTTTTTTCTTTAATTGTATAATTATTTATTGATTGTTGCCAGCATTTTATCGTTGTATAATTATCATATTTTTTTCATAGTCAGAATTTTTGTTACCACAGTATGGTTTCAGCCAATCATGATATAAAATAGAAGGTGCCAATCATAAAATAGTAAAATATTTTCTAAATAATGATGGTAGCGACCATGTTGATGGTAAGAAAACCAATTTCTTGGTTGTGACAACCATATCCGATTGCAGCAAGCACAATATAGCAGCAATGATCAAATTGCAAGCATGTTTTTTCTCTGCGTGAAATGAAATTATGTTATAGGGAGAAGTTTATTCTTAACAATGTTAAGAAAACAGAAAAATTTTTGAAAAATAACCAAGCCATTTTAATTCTAAATGCAGATATAGGTAATATTACAGTTGCGATGAATAAATATGACTATAGTTCAAGAATGAATGATATTCGTAATGATGACTCCACATATAAAATATTCACCAAAGATCCAACAAAAGATACAACAGACAAATAATGATATAGTAGAAAACCTTTTCAAATTGGAAATAATAACACTTTTTTAAAGGAAAAATTTTAAAACAACAACTGCTACGGGACCCACATTATATGGAGTTCCAAAAATCCATAAGGAAACATTTCCATTAAGACCAATTTGTTCAAGCATCAATTCTCCATCTCATTAGCAGAATTTTCTAAGAATTTTTGTTATATAAGAATTTCTGTTATATAAAGGGTAGTTAAATTTTAAGGGCCGATGTTGAATGTGAACCACACCTAAACGTCAAGTTGTTTTCTACATTTTATTTGACATTTCTCAATTTCAGACTTACTCAATTTGAACCATGGAAAGGTAAACAATCGAGCAACGCGTTAAAGTTATTCAGGCTTATTATGAAAATGGGCGTTCAAATCAAAATGCATTTCGTGCACTTCGTGATTTTTTTTGGTCAGCATAATCGACCAAATATGTCCACAATCGGAAGAATTGTGGGCAATTTTCAGCAAACCGGGTCTGTGAAAACACCTGACCATGCTCGCCCAGTTCGTTCTGCGGAAAACATTGCTGTTGTTCGCGATAGTGTGTCATGAGGTCGGCCAAGCACTTACCGTGAATGGTGTTCGCTATCGCGAGATGATGACGAACTTATTGTGGCCAGGAATTGAGGATATGACCCTGGACGATATGTGGTTTCAACAGGGCGGTGCCACTTGTCACACAGCTAACCAAGCAATGGCTCTTTTGCGCGACGAATTCAATGGCCCTGTTATCTAACGTGGTGGCAATGTCAATTGGCCGCCAAGATTATGTGATTTGACACCGTTGGACTTCTTTCTTTGGGGTTATTTGAAAGAAAAGGTGTACGTTGATAAGCCAGCAACAATTTAAGAGCTAAAGGATGAGATAATTCGGCACATTAACGGCATAGAACTTACATTATGCCTCAGCGTCATCGAAAATTTGGACTATCGGATTGAGGTGTGCCGCCGAGTTCGCGGTTGCCATTTGGCCGATATTTTGTTCCATAAATAATTGAACCATATTATATTATCATAATAAAACGAAATGACAATAATTTCCAAAATAATTTGTGTTTTATTTAAAATCAACATCGGCGCTTAAAATTTAACCACCCTTTATATCACAGAAATTCTTAGAAAATTTAGTATATAATGTAAAGAATTCATTACAATTTAAAGATAAAATTAAAAGAATCACTTATTCCCTAGTAAAAAAAGTGGAAAATAATTAGAGATCATATTCTCTAATTATATTCCAATTATAATTAGAGATCAAATTCTCAAATTTATAATATAATAACAAAGTATATTCTTAACAAAAAGCATTACCTATGGGTTCTCCAGCATCTCCAGTTGTAGCAGATATAGTTATGGATACATGTATTAGAAGATTATCTATTAAACCAAAAATTATAACAAAATAAGTAGATGATTTATTTTAAATTATATCACAATGTGAAATAGAAAATACAGGTTGGTTGGAAAGTTCTTGCGCTCACCAAGAGATGACACTGCTAGCTCCAAACTTTTTTTCTCAAGTTGGTATAATTGTCCTGAGAACACATGCAAAGTTGCAAGTCATTCTGTCAATTCTTTCTTTGTTTACAAGCCATTTGAAGTTGACGTGTCATTGATTTTTTTTTAATATGGAAAAAATTGAATATCGTGCAGTCATTAAATTCTTTGTTTTGAAGGGTTTAAAAGCAAAGGAAATTTATGAACAATTGTTAGAAGTGTATAAGGAGTCCTCACCTTCAAAACGCACCATTGAATTTTGGGCTGGTCGTACCAGCCTTAAAGACGAACCACGCGAAGGACGACCAAAAACTGCAACCACAGCAGAAATCATTGAGCAGGTACACAATATGGTTAGTGAAGATCCAAGTTTGACTAAGCTTGAAATTGCTAATGCCATAGGCATCTCAGACGAACGAGTATTCCATATTTTACATGAAGAATTACGTATGAAACAAGTAAAAAAGGGCTAAATTCGGCTGTGCCGAATCTTTGAATACCCTCCACTAAAGGGGATGTAGATGATATACGTATATACTAAATTTTGCATGAACTGTAACATGAATATGTTTTCTCAATTTATGTAACGAACTTTTGTTATTTAGTTTTAGCAATGTTATTTACAGAGGTCTGCTCTGTTAGCGACTTTAACATTGTTCATTTTTACGTTAACTTAGTTATCATAGTATGTAAGACAATAAATGTAATCGAACAATAAGAAGACTTAATAACATTTTTACTTACTTAACAGAAAAAAAAATAGATACAGAAAAATTGTACAAATTTGTATGGAAAATTTAGAGGTACCTTCACATTTTCACTCATAACTTTTGAACCGCTTGACCGATTTTGCTCATTTTAAATACCAAACTGCTCGGGAGGATGTTCAATAATCTGGGTAAAAATATTCGCCCCCGCTTGCATCTTCGCGTCGTGATCGTGATTTCAACAGACAGACAGACAGACAGACGGACAGACAGATAGACGGACATCGCTAAATCGACTTAAAATTGCATAAGGATCACGAATATATATACTTTATGGGGTCTTAAACCTATATTTCGACATATTACAAACGGAA
Organism: Eustalomyia histrio; assembly: GCA_949748255.1. Lineage (NCBI taxonomy): Eukaryota > Metazoa > Arthropoda > Insecta > Diptera > Anthomyiidae > Eustalomyia > Eustalomyia histrio. The sequence continues at coordinate 23,549,361 of OX456524.1, forward strand.
TGACAAACTGATATATACCCTCACCATATATGGTGGTGGGTATAAAAACTGTTTGGAAAGTTAGTGCCGCACACATTAACAATTCAACAAAAACTGGATCGAAAACAAATTTCTCAGCGTAATATGGAGCGTTTTAAGCCGAATAAAACCGACTTCTTGCGTCGTTTTATAACTATGGGTGAGACTTGGATCTACCACCAGGATCCTAAACTGAAACAAGAACATTACAGTGGACTGAAGCTGGTTGTTCAGCTCCAAAGCAGGTGAAGTCAAAACGATCAGCAAAGAAGGTTATGGAATCAGTTTTTTGGGATGCAAAAGAAATTTTGTTGATTGACTATCTTCAGAAAGGTAAAACAATCAACTCTGAATATTATTGCAGCCTTTTGGATCAGCTGGGTAAAAAAATTCGTGAGAAAAGACCTGGTTTAAAGAAGAAAAAAATAATTTTTCATCAAGACAATGTACCTGCTTACAAAAGTGTTTTGACGATGGCTAAATTCAAAGAATTAAAGTACGAATTGCTTGAACATCCACCTTATTCACCAGATTTGGCTCCCAGTGACTACTATCTCTTCAGAAATCTCAAACAATTCCTTCGTGGAAAGCATTTTTCGTAGAATGAAGAGGCCATTGCCGGCGTAGACGGTTATTTTGCAGAGCTTTCGGAAAACCATTATAAGGATGGGATAAAATTATTGCAATTATTGGAACAAGTGTATTGAGCTTCTAGGAGATTATATTGAATAAAAAATATATTTCGTAACAAAAACAGTATTCTTTCATTTCGAGCGCAGGAACTTTTCAACCAACCTGTATGTTAAACATATTTAATTCATTTCACCATAATTATAAATTTACAATTGAAAGACGCATTAGTAATAAGAAAGGAGAATAACTTGTTAGTAGATTGGTACCAAAAATCAATTTCTTCGGGGAGAATTATTAATTATTATTCAAAGCATCCGAGAAGAGTTATTATAAATACTGCCAAAAATCTTAAAGATAAAGTTTTAAATATTAGTAATATAGTTTTTCATAGAAATAATAAAATAAGAATCAAAAATATTTTAGAGGATAATAATTACCCAAGAGAATTGATTTATAAATTGATTGGACAGTACAAAGGACATAGGGAAGGTAGTGTGATTATAGTTACTGAACCTAAGATTTACAAGTCTTTAACTTATGTACCAATGATTTCTGAAAGATTAGAAGATTCGCAAATTTATGATATTAATAATTATAGGATGGCTCATAGAACATATAAATCATTAGATAGATTATTTAGATAGATCTAATATTATTTACAAGATACCTTGCAAGGGTACAGATAATGAAATATGTAGTAAAGTAAATATATATAGATACCACCCATCTAAAAATCGAAATATATATGAGCATACATGATCATACATGGGCCTGTATATGATCATACATGGGCATACATGGTCATATACGTCCATACATTGTTCAATGTATGACCATACATGATCTCATATATGATCATATATCTTCGGATCCGAAATTTGAGGGTATATGGACGTATATGATCATATACAAGCATACATGAATAATATATGAGCATGTATGATAATATATGCAAATATATCACCATATACCCTCAAATTTCGGATCCGAAGATATATGGTCATATATGAGATCATGTATAGACGTATATGACCATGTATGCCCATGTATGATCATATACAGGCCCATGTATGATCATGTATGCTCATATATATTTCGATTTTTAGATGGGCACAAAAAACAAATTAAAAACTGGATTAGCAGGAAAACGTTTTCTAAGAAAACTGCATTAACCTCACATTGTGCCACTCTTAATCATGCACCAAATTTTGCAAATACAACGGTATTAAATACAGAAACAAACAACAAATGACGCTTCATGTTAGAAATGTTTCAAATTATCAACATACCAATAGAACAAAGAATTAATTTTAAAACAGATACAGACAATGTATTACATAAGTTTATAAAAATGTAATAGAATAATTTTTGTTTCATGTGTATAATTTTTTTTAATATTTTTTTAAAATTGACAATTTTATTGTTTAAAATTAAAAAAACCAACAATCCTTGAAGAAGCTATCAATTGAGATGGCGAAATATTGGATAAAAAATAAATAATTTTGTATAAAATAGACCTTGAGCTTGACTATTTATTACCTGGAATTTTTATTTAAAAAGTCGAGCAAATTAAACTAAATAATAATTTAAAAAAAATATATATCTACAGGATTAGCTCGGCTACTGGAAAATGGCGAAATCTGTGGAAATTTTAAGGATATATAATATAAAGTTTATTGAGGGAGCAGTGTATTTCAAATGTCAGGAAAAACTAATAATATAAATGAAAACTCACCTGGTACAATGTGAAAAAATAACAGATTCCAATAGGAAAACAGGTTGTAATGGAATTGAGCAAATGAGAAAAAAAAACAGATAGAAAGAGAAAAAACTCCAGAGAATAAATTGTTTAAAGTTTTGTTTATAAAAATATAAACAAACCAAAAGTTAGAAAATAAACTCCCAAAAGAGTTACTAAAAAAATTCTCTGAGATATTTATTAAAAATAGGGAAACAAATGAAAATGAATAAGAGGTAAATAAAAGAAGTTGCAAGATGTTTGATCAAACTAAATGAATAAATATAGGAACATTATGGGTAATGGTGCTAAAAGGTTTGAGTGTTTTTTACTCAGAGATTTTTTGTACCATTAGTGGATAACTAAATATTTTTTTATTGTTTAGTGGTTGTATGACCTGTTCCCATATGAGTTTAGTTTAGTGCTAGAGACCGGTTCGTAACGTTTAAAGCAAATTTTTGTGAAAAGCGCGTTAAGGTTAAACAAAATTATTACCAAAAAAAAAATAAATTTAAAGCGCATGAAATTTAAAACGCTCGTGTTAACGGAAAAAAATAATTTATATACAAAAGACCAGTGAAGAAGAAAATTTGAAAGAAAGAAAAAAATGCTAAAAAAGAATTGAAGAAGAAGAATTGTATGTTAGGCATGTGCGTTGTTTATAACAAAATCGCGTGCGTTTAATTACGTGTTTCAAAGTTGCGATTATAAAAAAAAAATAAAATACAAAATTAAAAAAAAAAAACTTACTCAAGATTAAATTTCATTATAATTATATTACAAGTTATATATAAAAAAATAGAAGAAACAAATTTAAATAATTGAAAAACTCTTAAAACCGTTTATTTCAAAAACGGTAACGGTTTGCTATAAAAAAAAAAGTTTGCTATTATATTGAAGGCGGTGCTATGCTTTTCCTATAAATGTGGGTTTATGTTGTTTAAGAAGAAAAACAAGTTAATTTTCCTAAAATAGAAAAAGTTTTCTGTACAAAAAAATAAAAAGTTTTTCAAGAAGATTAAACAAATATGTTGTTGAATATCTACAGACAACATCTGCCGCAACAATTCCAACAACAATCAAACGTATCTAAACAATCTACATATAAACAACAAGTGCCACAAAGGAATTCCAACAACTAACAACGTTGACAACATTTTAAAATCTCCAACTAAACCCCAGAATACAACAAAAAAAACAAGGAAAAACTATCAACAGTCAGCAACAACGTCCTTCACCGCCTTCTTAAGAATAACGAAAAACTATAAGAAAACTAAAAGAAAAACACTTAGAAAAATTCTTCCGCCTTAAACAAAAAAAAAAAAAAACATCAGCATATCATCATTTGGTTTTCTGGTTGATGTTGTTCTTTTTTTTCACTGCCTTGATGTTGGAAACAACGTTCTGGTCTTTTGATCACGGTCTTTAGATTACGGTTTTCCAGCAGAAAAAAATAAAAGACAAAAAAGTTGTTACTTAAAGTTTGTTGCATTTACTTATATCTAAGTTACCAGTTTGTACGTTTTTTACCAGTGGCCTTAAAATTTTCATACTGTGTTTTTTTTTTCCTAAACCAACACCCGCTTTTTCTGTCTAGAAAACAGATTTTTTAACATTATAAAGTAATCAAGTACATTTTTTTTCTTAAACACAAAAACACAGAAAGCAAAAACTTCGACATCATTTACTATTGCAAGTGCAATATTCGTCTTAAAACAACAACTAAAAAGTATTATAATAATCAAGTATTTATGAAAAAGTTTTTCTTTCTGTAAGAAAATAAACAAGAAAAAAAAAATAACAAAATATTATAAAAAAAAAAGAAAACTTTGCCAAGTGTAACAGTGTTAAAGGTTTTATACCTTCATTTAATATTTCATTGCAAAATACAAAATATATATAAACGGAAATTCAACAATTTAAAATAATTTTCTAGTTTTTTTTTCCCTGTTTTCCAAACGAAAAGTGTTAGTTTTGTATTCAGAAAAAAATAACAAATAAAAAGAGAAAATAAAACCATCATATTTTTTAAGGTTAAAATTGTTCGTCGAACTTTAATTTGGCATAAAACTATCATAAAAAGTTTCAAAATTTTGTGATTTGGCTGCTAACATATAGACAGCACATTTTTTTTGGATTAAAACTTAAGGTAAGTTGAAATAAATCTTTAATAATATTTATTCGAATTTTTATGAAAACTAAGTTTTTAAGTTTAGGATCATTTTGAAATAAATATTTGTTTGTAAAGAAGTTATAAAGCTTAAATAAATTGTACAATTTTAAAAACTTAAATGCCCAACTATATTAAGCGAAGTTGAATTAAAAAATATATCGATGCCATGGAAATACATAGAAGTACCCATATTTAGATTAAGCCAACTTTTGAAAAGTTCCATCTCTATTAATTCAGTTTATTTCATGGTTAGTAAGCACTACCTTTTTATTATAACGGTAGTTGTCTACCACGCTCTGATCAGTACCGATACGAAAAATTTAAAACTAAGATTCCAATAGTGACATGTGGGTTCTATTTAATATATTACCTCTTACATTGGGTTATATCTGTAAAATACCGTTATAAATCGGCGTTTCGGTAGTTTAGCGTTATTTTAAAGGTAGTTTAAAATATCTCAAAATTAAACCGGTAAAATAGCGCAATATACCCGATTATACAAAAAGACAAATGCCTTTAATGGAATCGCCATTTTAAAATTTTCATATCGGTTATAAAATGGCTGTGGTAGCCAACTACCGTTATTATGAAAAGGTATTGAATGCCAACCATGGTGTTATTTAAAATAGAAACTAATCGTAGCCAACTTAAGCAAATTAAAAACAAGACAACAATGATTTACCATACACGCAGAGAAAAAACATGGTTGGTGCAATTATATTCGAAGAGTATCATATATTTTTGACAATATAATTGTGCCAACCATAGTCGTACTATAATATAATTATCATTATTCCCTCTACAGTTATGTTCCATATAAAAAACTAACAACATAGCAGAAAAGCTTTCTATGATGTAGTTATGATAATAAAATAACCATAATTTTATCATAATATAGTGCCTACAGTTATAATATGATTCGAAAGTATAAAAAAGTTATTTTAATTTAAGAATATTTCTTTAAGAAATGTTTTTACTAAAGAAAAATTTGATATTAGGATTTTTTCAAAAAAATTTCTTTAATTCTATGGACAATTTTTAAGAAAAATACTTCAAAACAAATTTTAAATTCTAAGGATTATTTTTAATAAAAATCATAGACTCTAAAGGCTTTTTCTAATATAAAAGTTCTAACGAAATTTTTACGATTTTTTTAGATAGTCCTCAGAATTTTTCATTTTCTACTAGAAAATGACTTTAGAATCTAAGTAGTTTTCATGATGAATCGAAGAATTTTTTATTCAAAGAAAGGCTTTTGTTTTTTAAGAATATTTAATTTTTTATCTATGAAACAGTTTGCAGAATCTGAGAATTTACTTTACGGAAAAGTCCATAGAATTTAAAAATGTTTCTATCAGAAAAATTATAAAACTAGGGTCTTGTTCTACAGACATTTTCTTATAAAAAGTTATTTTATTAATATTCCACAAGAAAGTAGTTTTTTTACAAAAAATGAATAGTAAACATCTTTTTTTTAAACAAAAAAAAAAACTTTATAGTTTTTATTCAAAAAAATACAAAAAATATAAAATCTTTACATGAATTTTTTTAACAATGAATTTTTTCGACAATAAATTGATCAGTGTAAATTTTAATTTTATTCATATAAGGCATTTTCGGAAATAAATCCCCCCCCCCCCCCCCCCCAGGTGAAAGTGATAATTTGATATATTTTTACATGGGTGACTTAACTGATACAATTTTTTTATTAAAACAACACAGTAATATGACTGTAAATACCAAAATCGTGTTTTGTTTGATTTATAAATATTTATTGATTGTTGTCAGCACTTTATAGTTCTATAATTAACATATTATTTCATAGCCAGAATTTTCGTATGGTTACAGGCTATCATGTTATAAAATAGAAAATGGAAATCATGAAATAATCAAATATTTACAACAATAATGATGGTAGAGACCATATTGATGGATTGTGACAACCATACCCGAATGCAGCAAGCATAATATAGTAAAAATTATCATGTTGCAACCATGTTTTTTCTTTGCGTGTATGCAAAGTTTTGGGCCTGGTACCATTTTGAGATAAAAAAACAAAGTACATATTCCCATAGATTTCCTTGTAGTGTGGGAAACTTCTTTAAAACCCACTTATCCCTAAATATCTACCATATCTTCTATGTTAAATAAATTTAAAATTTTTATATTTGTAACTTCTTTAGGCACGAAAGTACATTTAAGGTTCTTAATTGTGGTACAAAATGTATTATAGTATAAACTATTTATATCATCCCCAAAAATTTTATTTTCTATAAAATAGCAGTTAAGAGAATTTATATTGCAAAAAATGCCATAAATAAATAAAAAATTAAAAAGGGCGAACACTTGTCAATAGAACCATAAAGTCAAAGGAGTAGCATAGCACCTTTAAAACATTAATACTAACACAAAATACCACAAAAAGTACTTAAGTACAAATTTTGCCAACCCTTTCATTATTTGTACTTTCGTTACAAATAATGTAAATAAATTTAGTAGTGAAATTATGGATGTTAAAAAAAATATTGTTTAAAGTGAATAAACTTTTTTGAAGTAAAAACAATTTTTAGGGTGAAAAATAAATGTTTGTAGTGAAAAAAAAAATTTTTTGACGTGAAAAAATTTTTAAGGTAAAAAAAATTTTGAGGTTAAAAAAATTTTAAGTTGAATATAAAATATATTCACTTTCAAGCGTCTAGTGTAAAAATATAAGAAAATATTTTATTTGCCAGTTGCTACTAAATTATACCAATTTTTTTTTTTTTAAATTTTTTTAAAATTCGAGGGTACGAATTTTCTATCATAACTTGTTAACCGCTAGACCGATTTTGCTGATCTTCAGTACCAAACTTTTCGGGAGGATGTTTATAAAATAATAATGAGTGACCCCGCTCGCGTCTTCGCGGAGTGGTCGCCACTTCAACAGCTAGACAGACGAATATCGCTAAATCGACTTAAATTCATATTAGAACCATGAATATATATAGACCTATATTTCGACATGTTACAAACGGATTGACAAACGTATCGTGCTATATAATTATATAGATATAAAAAATAGGAATTAAAATATAAAACAAACTAAATTAAAAAAATATGCAATTGTGCGAATCTCAACTAATTTATTTAAGTCAAATATAGGTGTCGTATAATTTAGGGCAAAGTTGTAATTTAGAACAACGCTTGTATTTTAACCTTAACATTATAAAAATATTCTAGTCGTACCTTCAGTCACAAAAATATAGTGAGTTTACGCTAAATTTGTCATCTCTATTATTGTTGGGCCAAATATTTATCGCAAAACTATCATCTCTACTTTTCTCCAATTGAGAGTTCCGCTTTTTAAATAATTATTTAAAAACGGCATAATGATGTATTTGTGTAGTTTTTGTACAATTTCACTTTTTACAGAAATTTTTGTAAAATTTAATTAATATATAAAAATAAGCCGGTATTTAAATAAAATGAGATTGCCTGTGAGACATTTTATTAATTTTTTATTTTATTAGTTTTTTGTTTTTTTTTTTGAAAAAGTATGAAAGAGTAAAATTTGGATTAATTATGATTTCGAATTTCTAATGACTACTAAACCCACTATAGTTTTAATAACAGTTTTCGGGCTACTTAACTAAGGCAATTTTTTCCTTTTCCCATTTCATGCCCATTTTTTAAGAACAAGAATGAATCAAGCCAATTTCGAATACGCTGTTCTGAAGGGTATTCTAAAGAGAGCGTTCTGAATCGATCGAAACAAAAGGTTGTTGGACGGGACAACATCTCGACTATAAGACGCAAAACTTCCCAACCACTATTTTCAAAATAGCTTTTAATCGGTCTTGCAACATGTGTCCGGTCGTTTTCATGATGGAATATTAAGGCTTTATGTCTGGTTACATATTCCGGGAGCTTCAAACGAATCACTTGTGTAAGGTACAGGTCCCCTGTGATCGTCTGGCCTCATTTTAGCCACCTCTGGGCCTTGGCGTCATGGTTAATCGGCTTTGGCGTTAATTTCTTGCGCTTCGGGTTGTCATAATGGATACATTCTTCATCGCCAGTAATGATTAATGTAAAAATTACTTTTTCTTATGACGTTTAAGCAGCATTTCGGACATGCAAAATCTTCGACTCGTGTGGTACACAAATTCCTTGATTTTGGATGAATTCTGCTGCTTGAAAACGTTTTAAAATTGCTACTTGAGGGACTCTCAACTATTTTGCAAGTTCTTCTTGAGTTTGACCACAATTTTCATACAGTAATGCCTCCAATTTATCGTCTTTATATTATTTTTTGGCTTACCTGTGCGGTCTTTGTCTTTCGTGGCAAAATCATCACTTCTGAACCGCACAAACCATCTCTCGTAAGTGGAAATCGATGGAACATATTTAGGATAAGTTTCGGTGAGAAATCGATGTTCTTTAGCTGCCCTGTTTTTCCAATTGAAGAAGTAAAGCAAGCTTTCCTGTAAATGATGCTTTGTTGGCACAAAATTTGTCATTTTCAAAAAAAAATAAAAGATAAACTTTGTGATTTACACTATTTCGTTCAAGGAGTAAGTGAAAATATATTACAGATGTTTGCCCTCCGCAGTGTCATATAAGTTATTAAAGACACAAACCATGTGCAAGAGATTCGCCATCTGTTGTAAATTCCGCAGTTTTAATTAATTCATCTAGTGCTTTTTTCATCGTGTGCGGCAAAATTATATTTCCAGCACATGCAGAGTGCAAAAGAGAAGGTTAAAAAATGTGGGTTTGTGTGAGAACAAGTCTGAAATTTATTTACTTTAAATTTTTTTCTACATATTTATAACAAAAAAAACTCCAGAAAAGAAAAATTATGATATTGCCTTCATCTTGCTATTTTAGCTAACTTAAATTTACATCCTTAAGTTTTTATGTTTTTGTATTGTTTACATATAATTATTTTTTTTTTATTCATTTAAAAAAAAAACCAAAGGTGTGAAAATTATTCAACAATAGGACGATATAACTTTATATAATTCAAAAGATTTATTTAATAAAAAGAATATTTAAAATAAAAAAAAATCCGCAAAAAGTGCTGGCCTTTGTTTGAGTTTCCGCTTATGGTAAATAAAAATACCAGTAAAAACAGAATAAAAACCACACACACGCACACAAAAGCGTATTATTTTATAGATTAAACAGTGTTGTGGTATTATAAACATTGACATCTTCTTAAAAGGTCGGAGGATGGTGGTTTTTGTTTTTTTTTATTATTATTTATTTTTCTCATCTTAAAGGCAAATATGAGAAAAATAAATAAATTATGTGAAACAGTCAGGGATATTTTATTAAAAGCATCTGATACAAAGTGGTATCACTAAGGGAAAAATCAATAAAGATTTTAAATCAACAAGGAAATATGGCGCACGTAACAATATTTTATTTATATTATCCGGTAATAAATAATAATCTAACTACACTGGTGAAAATCCCCTTAATAAAAATAATTGAAGTCGAAAGATTTTATCTTTCAAATTTCAAATATTTCTATCGGGTAAATTTATACTTTTATTTTTCAGTTTCAATCATTTTTGAGATTTAATCATGATCGAAATATTTTTTAAACAGTTTTGCAATCGAATTTAACTATTTGGATTTCGAAGAGAAGCTCTCTCCGGTGAAATTGATATGTTTTGCATGTACCTAAAATGTATAAAAACAATTTAGTGACTTTACTTAAATATCGCTGAGTGTTTGAGTATGTTGTTTATTTGTATTTCAATTTTAAACTCCTTATACAAACAAATACACATGTGTACACTAAATAAACCAATAAATGTACGTTAATGCATTGATAAACTGTCCTTAAACGCCATTTATGCTTTAATATATATTTTTAGGAACATAAAAAGAACGTTGTATATTTCCAAAAGTATGTAGATTTTTTTTTGCTCTAGTTTACCATTTAACAGTGTTGTGAGTGGTAGGGTTTGTTTAAGTTTATGGATAGTTGTGGTATGATTTATTCTGTTAAAAACTTATGGAATTTTAATGTTTAAATGCAATATAATACTTTATATAGCTAAACATGCCAACATGTTTGTACTTGTTTAAGTTATTTGAAGGTTTTTTGTAATAAGCAAAGGGAAGGATAACTAAAGATAAAATAATACTATTTAATAAATTTAAGAAGCAACAAAAAGATAGACAGATTTCCAGCAAAGAAATATCTATTGATCAGTATGCACTTTGCTAATAAAGCTTTATGAATATGACCCAATAATCTGCGAATATTTAAATAATGTAAAGAAAATTTACTTGAAATTTAGAATATGTGTAATCTTTAGTTTTATATATTTTAAAAGACTTTAACAAATATTGAATATTTCCAACTTTATACTCTTAGAAAAAGCCCTTAAAGTAGTAAAAACTGCTAACATAAAAAATTATACTCATTTTCGAGATTTGAACCCAAGATCTACTGCCAGTTGTAGAATCATATATTAAAACTTTTTGACTTGAAAAATTGTTTGTCGGCTAATTACAAGAATTTTAAATCTCATTCACAAACAAAATAAATACTCATAAATTGGGCACTTAATCCTCTAATGACGCACATTTATTTTTCTTTTACTGCTGAGTGATCAGAAATATTCAGGGTTAGCAGGCAATTCCGCTAAAATACCGCTATCAATTCACGAAAACAAGGAAACAAACTTGTTTTTAAATATTGGTTGATAGCTAATTTGCATATACACTTAAAAAAGTTTGTAAGTTAAAATAACTGAAAATATCATTTAAAAGACATGATATTTCATTTAAAAACCGGTCTACTTAATTTTCATTTAAATTAAATGCTATTTGTTATTTATTTTTAAATGTTGATTAATCAACTGACACATCCGTAAGAAACAAATGATATAATCAGTTAAAATAAATGTCAAAATTTTACCTACCAATCCTTAAAAAATAAATGTTTTTTTCATTTATTTGAAGTTATTTCTGTTTTTGTATTTTTTTTTTTTTTTTAATATACTCGTCAATACAGAATGTATGTATACATATGAAGCTATAAACACTTTTTGTGTTAATGTTTTTGAATATTTTTTTTTTTTTTTTGAAACAGACAGCAAGCAAAATTTAAATTTGTAATAACTGTTACGGACACAAATAAACCACAAGTTTCCGTTTTGTGGGTAAATTTTTATTAAATTTCAAACAAATGAAAAAAATAAATGAAACTGAAAAAAAATGGTAAATCATAGTAAATTATTTCGAATAAATGTATAAAAAAGTTAATATATATATTTCTTTGAAAAATAAATTTATGTTCCTTTATTTTTAAATGGAACGGAAAACTTATTTATTGAACTACAAACAGTTAACCACACAATATTCTGAGTGTATAAATAATATAAATTACTAAACATAGACAGAGTTCTTTAAAGCTGTGAGTTAAATAATAATTAATAGAGATATTTTAATATTACACTACGGAAAAATGTTGACGAATGTCGAAGCCGACGAGAAAACGCTATTCATTCGCCAAGTGTCTAATAACTTTTTATATGTATTTCTCCATAAATACAGAAATTATAATTTTGCATTTAGAAAAATTTTCATGACAGATTTAATCTGAAAAAACAGAACTCATTGGATCTAATTGTAGAAGATCTCATTAAATCTAAAAATTGGGAACAAGCTTGAGATGTAATAAGATCTTATCAAATCCACATATAAAAAGATTTAATTTACTATGGACATATAATATCAAATCAGATTCAATTTAATATTAAAAGATAGCTTTATCTTTATTTTTGTATATATTTTTAATTTGGTGTTTTTGAAAACGGCTTAAATGTCTACATTCTGCTATAAGATGTGAATAGATCTTCTCATATCTGGCCACAAAAATAACCAAACTTTCCAGATCTCTTGATATATTAGATCTGATCAGATATGGAAATAAAATGTATTACATATGTATGCCATATATTATCATATAACATATGATATAGATTCAATCTTATAAAATTAAATCTAAGCATATCTGGTTAGATACAGTCTTTTTACACGGGGATCTTGAACCGATCGAAAAACATCACACATAAAATTTATACAGATCAACAAAAAACTCCACTATGGAAAAATATTTTTTTTTTAAGATACGAGGGCGGATCAATAAGTCCGTGACTTTTTGAACTTCCCTCGTAGTTATATGAAATACAACACTAGCACCATCAAGTACCATCTGTTAATAGACTGCTGTCAAATTTTAAGCAAGTTCCGTCACTTACTTTGCGTTTAACAGCAGGATTTTTCAAGGTCCATAAAATAGGCATTTGTTTGATTTATAATTTCATCGTTGGATCTAAATCTCTTTCCATCAAGCCATTTATTTAAGTTGTGAAATAGGAAATAGTCAATGGGGGCTAAATCCGGAGAATAAGACCCTCGTTGGGAAATTCGTAGTCTATTTAATGGATTTTTGCCATGGAAACTAAGCTGTCACACGATTCCGTTGGTGGTCGATTGTGAGCAAACACGGCAGCTATCTTGCAGAAAGCTTTCTCATACCCAAGTGATCGTTCAAAATTGAAACCACTGAGCCTTGTGAGATGTCTATGTCTTCCACAATCTCCAATCGGCCGATGTGAGTTTTTCCAATTGGGTGTAGAGACCTCAACTGGGCGTCCAGAACGTTCGGCATCTTCCGTACTTGTAAGGCCACAACAAAAGTCACTAAACCACTTTTTTACCATTGAAATCGAAGGTTAAGAGTCCCCATAGTATTTATCAAGCTTTTCCTTGAATAAATTTTCGGTTTTTTCGCAAAAAATAATGTTTAATGAGTACTAGAAATTCACTTTTTTTAATTTTTAAAAAAGTCCACGAGGTTGTATGTTTTGAACAGCTGTTAAACAAAAAGTAAATGACGGAACTTGCTTAAAATTTGACATGGTACTTGATGGGAGCAGTGTAGTATTTCATGTAACTACGGGGGAAGTTCGAATTTTTTTTCCAATTATTTTTTGTGAAAATTAGCAAACCTATAAAAATGGAAATATTTTTTGAGTTTTGGTATGATAAAGGGAAGTTTTAATGTACTAAGGCGTCCATGACACGTTTGGCACAACATTCGTAGTTGAAATGTTTACGAATATTTAAGACAATATTAGTTAATCTAATTTAACATTTACAGTGTAATTTTACACTTACTTTATTTTCGTTTTAATATTGTTCCAATTTATTACATATTCTTTTTTTGTATGCAAAAACATTGAATTCAATTTAAAAATTATTATAAATGGTAATTTTTAAATAAATTATTAACATTTAAGTCATGATTTTATAAGCACATTTCACATTATGAACTGCAGATTTTCAGGTGGTTTTTAAAATGCTCAGGGGTTTTGTGAAAAACTGATAATTTGATGAGTACTTGAAAATTCTTATTTTGGAGCGCTCCGAGCGGACCATCATATCTTAATATGTGTTAAAGAAAAAAAAATAGATTTATGGTAAGAAACATTGTTAGTCTAACTAATTTTTAAGAGGTAAAAATTAGTCTCAAAATTGCTAAAAAAAATTGGAATAATTCTACACCACACAAACAAGATATTTTTTATTTTTTGTCCTCTACCACAAATCCAAGTTGAGGGTTCAAGCAGAGACCTTCCTAAGGGTGCTTACAGAGTGGCCGCTTGTTGCCGAGCCGAGCTGGCTGACGCTTGTTGCGACAACTTGTTCATGCGAGAAACAAGTTTGAGTGTGCATAGTGGATGCGAGTATCAGCGCTGATATTTTATCTATTATTTGTGTTTTATGTATGTTTCTATGCATTATCGGGGTACGAATTATAGCGATTTTACTGTATAAGTTTTCTTAAATTTTTTTATAATTGTTATAATTTTATTTAATTTTTATTATTTATTTGAATTTTTTTATTTTTTAATTTTTATTTAATTATTATATTTTTTTTTTCGTTTTAATTTTTATTAATTTTTTAATGTTTGATTGCTTGTTTTACTTACTTTTTCTTAAATTTTTGTTTTTAATTTTTTTTATGTTTTCTAAACAAGTTCAAATCATAACAACATAACATAAACAATGTTTTCGGCGCTGAAATACGCTTTGAAACTGTTTTCTCGCATTCAACCAGCTTTGCGCTCTGACCAGCTCGGCGCCCACTATGACCTCTTCGCGCTTGTTTGTACTAATTTGTATAGTACCAGTTTTCTCGCATTGGTTCTCGCAACAAGCGTCAGCCAGCTCGGCTCGGCAACAAGCGGCCACTCTGTAAGCACCCTAATGAGTATTAAAGGCATTTTTTCAATTTGGGACTCCTTCCCTTACTAAGCTATTTTATATTCATCATACAAACCCAAATAAATACTACTCGTATGTTTGCATAAAATTTTTAGAATATATAAAGTCCCCTTCATTTTTTCCCCATTTGGTTCACACAGCAACATACAAAATCTAAATATGTCATCATTTTTATATTTAACACTTAGTTTTGTGAAATAAAAACTAAAGCAAAAAAGAAATCCATCTGTTTTTTTTTTGAGGTTTTAAAGGCTTCCTCTAACCCTTTCCACCTAACCAATACAAATGCAAAAATTTAGATACGCTTTGCTACTTACGCTTTGCGATGTGTATAATTCCCTTAACAAATATATTTTGGGTACAATATTTAAAATATGTATACAAGTTTATATCCCTTAATAAATTTGCATACCTTTGTATAAAAATGAAAACCTGCAAAAATGAAAATAAAACGTATTGAATTTCAGACAAACAAAATTTCAATACTTTCAGCAATAATAACATCTATAGTACAACGACAACGGCACAATACAAAACAACATGTCATTATAAAGTTGGAACTTTCTTACATACAGATATTGTTGTGGCACGTTTCATACAAAAAAAAAAAAACAAAAAACAACTAAATAATATACACAACCAAAATATATAAATAAAAAAAAATTGCAGTGTGAAAAATTCATGAAATATATATTCCAATGAAATTTCTCGCCTCTTGACAATATAATTTAAACACTTTAATACCGGTATGTTTATTTCTTTGCTGTTGTTTATATATATTTTGGCAACCAACAAGAATTTGTTAATAAGGTAAAATTAAACATGAATGAATATAAAGAAGCCTGTTATGGCCCCCTTTTCTGTTGTACATTTCCAAGGAAACTAATTTACTAAAAATTTAAAAAAAAAATACCCTAAAAAACTTTCCCGTTATTTGTCTAAAAATTACTTTTGACAGTTAGAATTGTTTTATTTTTGCTGTCTAATTCAAACTCATTTATGCTAAAGCCTCACTAAGAATCTGTCAAAATAAAATTACAGAAAGCAAACACAAATAAAAACTAAAGTAAATTATTATGTTAAGTGTTTTTATTTCCATTTGTACACTCAGAATATTATGTAGTTAACTCTTGTAGTTTAATAAAAAAGTTTTCCGTTCCATTTAAAAATAAAGGAAGATACACTTATTTTTCAAAGAAACATCTATATTAACTTTTTTATACATTTATTCGAAATTTAATAAAAATTTACCCACAAAACGGAAGCTTGTGGTTTATTTGTGTCCGTAACAGTTATTACAAATTTAAATTTTGTTTGCTGTCTGTTTCAAAAAAAAAATATTCAAAAAATTTCAATTTGTTTTTTTATTTAAATTGGTTATATATATACAAAATTTTTCAATACAATTTACAAGAACTTCATAAACACACATACATATACAAATACATTCACACAAAAAGTGTTTATAGCTTCATATGCATACATGCATTTTGTATTGTACGAGTATATTAAAAAAAAAAATACAAAAACGGAAATAATTTTAAATAAATGAAAAAAACATTTATTTTTTAAGGATTGGTGGGTAAAATTTTGACATTTATTTTAACTGATTATATCAGTTGTTTCTTACGGATGTGTCAGTTGATTAATCAACATTTAAAAATAAATAACAAATGGCATTTAATTTAAATGAAAATTAAGTAGACCGGTTTTTAAATGAAATATCATTTCTTTTAAATGATATTTTCAGTTATTTTAACTTACAAACTTTTTTAAGTGTAGTTGTTTTCATAGTAAATTATATTTGATGTTTTTTTTTTAATGACAGGTCATTTTATATACATCATAGGCAACCGTTTTTGTATAATACATTTTTTCAAGTATATATATTTTTTTTTTTGGTAATTTTAACAATTACCTACAATTTGTTTTGGTGTTTTAAGACAATAATTAACAATTGTTTTATTTTAAATGAGTTTACCATTAGTTGTACTTATGGTCTTATCTATCAACGTTAAGTGTATAAAGATAATCTTCTGATAAAAGTTAAAAAATTTCAACACTTAATGTTTAAAGTATTTGCAATATAATTGAATGAATGCCAGCAAATGTTTTTAGGAACTATCGCCAAGATGTTGCTTTAGAAGTGACAATGCTTAAATGTTGAGTTTTAAACATCGATAATTATACACACGTAGAGAAAAAACATGGTTGGGGCAATTATATTCGAAGAGCATCATTTATTTTTAGGATTATGATTGTGCCAATCATAGTCGTACTATAATATAGTTATTATATTATAATAAAAAAATATGTAACCATAATTTTACCATAATATTGTCCCTACAGTTTCATTATGATTCGCAGTTTGATATTAAGGAGAAAAAAATTGATATTAGAGACTTTTCTGAGAAAACTTATTTGATTCTATGGACTTTTTTTTATAGAAAAATACTTTAAAAAATCTCTTAAATTCTAAGGACTTTTTTAATAAAAAAAATTTCTATTGACTGATAGAAAAATTCCTAGATTCTAAGGACATTTTTAAGTTTTTTTAGATACTCCTTAATGTCTCAGAATCTGGTATATGAAATATTTTCTTATATATTTTTTTCAGTCGCTGATCCTTAAAATCTAAGTATTTTTCATAATGAAAAATCCTCAGAATCTAAAATTGTTCTTTTAAATAAAAGCCTTAGAATCTAAGTTTTTTTCTTAATATATATGAATTTTGATTTAAGAAACAGTTTCCAGAATCTGAGAATTTTACTTTAAGGAAAAGTCGATAGAATCTAAAAATCTAGTATTTTGTATAAGAAACCTTATCGTTCAAAACAACTATTGGGTTCTTATAAAAAATTATTTTATTAATATTACAATTTTTTTTTTCATACGAAAGTCGTTATCTTACAAAGATTAATGTAAAAAATAAAATAATATTGTTTTTATTAAAAAGAATTAAAAAATATAAAATCTTTTTGACAATGAAAATAAAACTCCCCAGGTGAAAAATATCATATATTATAATTTTTACATGGGTGATTGAACTGATAATTTTTTTTTTTATGAAAACAAGACACTATTATGACTGTAAATGTCAAAGTCATGTTTTATTTGATTTATTATTATTTATTGACTAAAGTCCACATTTTATAGTTCAGTCATAATTTTTGTTACCACAGTATGGTTACAGACAATCATGTTATATAATAGAAAGTGGCAGTCGTGAAATTATAATAATGATGTGGTCGCTACCATCACTGATGTTAACCAATAACTTGATTATGATAACCTTATCCGAATTCAGCAAGTATAATATAGTGACAGTGATCATGCTGCAATAATGTTTTTTTTATCCTGCGTGCGTTGAAAGTTAGTGCGCTTACGAAAAGTGTTGTGTATAATTTTGCTTAAAACACATATTTCTATACATTTTTTTATGAGTTAACGGATATAGTTATGGTTAAACGCAATTATTGTTGAGGTGTTATTCTTAATTATGTGAAATATAAAAGAACCACACAAATTTATGTATTTTATGTAATTAGTTAACTTTTATTAACCTTTATTAAATTATAAAGGGTGGTAAAATTTTAAGGGCCGAGGTTGAATGAAATTATTGTCATTTCTTTTTATTATGATAATATGGTATGGTTAAATTGTGTATGGAACAAAATATCGGCAAAATGGCCGCCGCGACCTCGGCAGCACACCTCCATCCGATGGTCCAAATTTTCGATGACGCTGAGGCATGATTGAGGTTCTATGCCGTTAATGTGCCGAATTGTCTCATCCATTAGCTTTTGAATTGTTGCTGGCTTATCGACTACACCTTTTCTTTCAAATAACCCCAAGAAAGAAGTCCAACTGTGTCAAATCACATGATCTTGGCGGCCAATTGACATCGCCACCACGTGAGATAACACGGCCATTGAATTTGTCGCGCAAAAGAGCCATTTTTTTTTTGTTAGCTGTGTGGCACCGTCCTGTTGAAACCACATATCGTGCACATCCATACCTTCCGATTCGGGCCATAAAAAGTTCGTTATCATCTCACGATAGCGAACACCATTCACAGTAACTACCTGACCGGTCCCCTTTTGGAAAAAATACGCCAGCCCATAAAACGCATTAAACAGTCACACTTTGGTTTTTCGACAATCACTTTTGGATTATCATTCGCCCAAATGCGGCAATTCTGCTTATTGACGAATCCACTGAGGTGAAAATGTGCCTCATCACTGAAAATTGATCATCCACTGTTGCCATTTCTTGCCACCATTCCGACCATTGACGACATTTGGTATGGTCAAGAGGCTTTAGATCTTGAGTCAATTGCACCTTGTAAGCGTGTAAATGCAACTTTTATGCATAATGTTCATCAACGACGAGCGTGAGAGGTGGACGGCTCTTCAGCTACACTATTGCGAACAGCAGCAATATTTTCTGCAGTACGAGTATGCACTGGTGTTTTCACATCTCGGGTCTGTAACCCGGTTTGCTTAAATTTTTGCACGATTTTTCCGATTGTACCCACATTTGGACGATTAAATTGACCGAAAAAATTACGAAGTGCACGAAATGCATTTTGATTTTAACGCCCATTTTCATAATAAGCCTGAATAACTTTAACGCGTTGCTCGATTGTGTATCTTTCCATGGTTCAAATTGAGTTAGTCTGAAATTAAGAAATGTTAAATGAAATGCAGAAAAAAACTTGACGTTTAAGTGTGGTTCACATTCAACATCGGCCCTTAAAATTTAACCACCCTTTATATTGTATTTACACTAATTAGCATTTTACTTCAAATCCATACTTAAAATAATGAGTCTTTCGAAATATGTAAAAAGCTAGTTGATTAAAAAAAACAAGGTACAGTGGACCGCAAAAACTAAGGACACAGGCCTTAGGTTTTCTTTATATCTTTTTTATTTAAGAAAAAAAATTAAAAATTAAACGCAAAAATAAAATATAGTAATTCAATCTAATTACAAAAAAAGTCTCTTAAAATCACAAAATTTTATATATAATTATTTTATGGCAAAAAATAAAAAATTCTCAGTTTTTATTTACGAAGATTTGTGTTTTGTTTTAATTGTGTATCAAGTTGAAAAAAGAAAATACCTTTGAATGACAAAAATTATTTCAAAAGCCGATTGCAAGTCAATGACATCACGATTGGAATTAAGTGTCTTGACTGGAGATAAAATAACTTTGACAATTTCTTACAATCATTTTATTGCATGAGAAGACACCGGGTAAATATGTGGTGTGTTTAAGAAATTTAAAATATAGCCCAGCAAAACTCAAAACAAAATCCTAAAAAGGTTCAAACCGCAGCGAAAAATTTTGTTTTTGTAGAGCTGTGATTACGGAATTTGTATAAGAAAATAGTTTCTAAAAAGAGAATAATCCAATACTGGACGATCTGTAAAAAAAAAAATTGTACATAAATACCAAAGTGATGGTATTATTATTATAAAAAAATATTTAAGCGCAATTCACTGGTACCTTACTTTTGTAACATTGTAGTTGTTGTTTATCATTTATTGAAAATAACAAGCACATTACTAATTTGAGCAATCAAATAATGGCAGCATACAAAAAAATCTAAATAACTAACGTTCATAATCATTCCCCTCTGATTCCGCCAATTAAATAATCCAAACAATGATATTGTTAAATGTAACAACTTAAATACTTAACAACAAATTATTTCCTTCCTTTTCTAGTAATACATTTACAAAGTATTTCTTACTTTAAAATAGAAGAAAATACTTCAATCATTCAACTAAACTAATTTAAAGTACAATTTCAACGTTATAGCCAATTCAATCAAATTTATAAGTTAAGAAAAAGAGAAACAAAAAAATAAATAAATAAAAAAAAACAACAACAACAAAATATAAAATAAAATAACACAAAACAAATTTACGGTAATAACATCTACTTCTAACAAATTAGATTGTTTTCCACTTCAATTCGTTTATATGCTTGATTTATACAAATCATCATAATCATCATCATCATCGTCGTCAGCGTCATAATCATCAATAACATTTTCATCATTTCCAGCTATAACTACAACAAGAACAACAATGCTATTATTGTCATCAGTGTTGCCAGAAAAGTTTTAACTCATATGCCCATTTTGCAAGTTGAAATTTTTAGGTTTTAATTATAAATTAAACAAAATTTTATTTCTAAGAAAATTAAGTAAACGTATTAAATTTGGCTTTACCGAGGTTTTTTTGTTACAGATAAAATAAGAAAAATTGGTGAAAAAAAAATTTGTCTTAAAAAACGTTTTCGAATGTAAAAAACAATTTTTGTGGAGATCAAAATTTAAGTTGACTATAAAAAAATCATTCAAATCCGTATGCTATTTTGAAAGCATTCCTTAAAAATCGAATTTAAATTAAAAAAAAATACTAAAATTTAAAATATTTTCAAAATTAAAAAATTGCTAAAATTGTACAAACTTTCAAATTGCAGCAAAAACACTTCAAAGCGAAAAAAACGCGAAAATCGAAATATCACCAAAATTTTAAAATCGCAAAAACTTAAAAAAATCTGCAAAATGAAGAAAAAAGCGTTAAAAATTAAAAAAATATTGCCAAAATTAAAAAAGAAATGGTTAAAATAAAATATATACACAAATTTAATATCGCCAAATATAGCCCTCTTTCTATGTGTAATTAATATTTCCTGCTATTAACGCAATCAAAAAATCTAGCTCAGCAACTCGAAAGTTGAGACCTTTTGTACAAAATTTCTTTTTGTGATTTTTTTCAAGTTAAGTGTTTTTTCGAATTGTAGAAATTTTTTAATATAAAAGCGATTAACACATATTTGCAAATGAGCTCAAAAATAAATCTAAATGGTGCAAAAAAAAAAAAAATATTGAAAATTAAATTTGTATATGAAAATGGTTCATCCAAATAAGGCATCTTTTGGATTCTAAACTGAAAATAATATGTCTGTAAATTAAGTAAAATTTCTTTTGAATTTTGGCCTAAAATTTTAATTATAAAAATTTGTTTTTTTTTTAATTTGTGATTATTAAAAATTTTAGAAAAAAATATAAAACCCCAAAAATTTATTAAAATATAAGTAAAGTCTGTAACAAAAATCTTCAAATACCTAAACTAAAAAATTATAACCCAAACTAAAGTTAAAATGCCAAATTTGGCGCCGAAATCCCTAATCTGGCACTACCAAGACAATCTGGCACTACCAAAACAAGAGTAAAATCGCTTACAACTCTCTCTCTCTCTCTCAATGGTGTTGTTTGTAGGGATAATACCATATATCGTAGTAAAAATATCTAAAACATTAACTTCTATCACACTTTAACATTTTATTTTTATTTTTTGTAAATTACATAAACCGTCAAAATGAACAGACAGACTGATGGACAGACAGACAAAAAGACAGACGAAAAAAAAGGGACAAGCACTCATACTTTGGCCAACACTCAAACACACATCTAGCTAGTTGGTTCCTATTACGTTCTTGTTTTTGTTTCCCTTTTTTTTTGTGAAAAATTTATGATGATAATCGCTGCGAAATTGTTATGACCATGCTGAATGTGATGATTGTAATGATAATGATGTATACAATGACTAGAAAAATGTTAGAAACTGAAGCAAACAACAGAAGAAAAAAAACTTTTTAAATGAAAATGAAATGAAACGTAAAAACAAAACTTATTGCTTAGCTTTACAAACGCGCTTTTTCCACACTTTTAAGAGTAAGTATGCCATTCCGTCCTTCCATATCTTTTATTTTTAACCATTTGTTATACACAACATTCCTCTATCACACTTCTATTGAATGAATTCCCCGTAACTAACGATAATTTTTTTTAACCATTGAAAATCTAATGGTATATCCAGCTGATTTTACTAAAACCCTATAACAAATATTGAAGTGTATTTTTATAATCTTCCCTACCCTCCTTAACGGAGGATATATTAAATTTGTCTATGCTTTAATAACAATTTCACATTTTCGATGAAAGAAAAACTGGTCAAAATATTAACATTTTTTGTTAATTTATTTATTATTAGAAAAATAGATTCATTTGACAAATGTTTTTGTTTTTGCCAACTGCTTGCAGCCAAGTATATTTTGTTTATGGTGACAGGGATTCGATCACCACAAGAGAATTTCAGTTGAAATATTATATTTGAACTAACCCAGGAATTCATTTTACTGGGACAACGAAATAATTCGGTTGACAGGGAATTCGTTTGTCATAAGGAATTTTTTTTCTTTGTGTAGGGAAAATTTTCCCAGAGAAATTATATTCTTACAGGTTTTAAGACAATGGAGAGATGCACCTCTTTATGATTTTATTTTAAAAAATCAAAAGCTTATATAAAAAAAATATAATTATTGTAATATGTAAATCTGCGATAAATACCTTTTCATCAAAAAAATGTTCTTTCGCTAAAAAATTAGATTATTTTATGTGAAAAGGTTTAAAAAAATATTCACCCACAAAATAAAGTTTCGCGGAAAAAACATTTTTTCACTCAAAAATATGTTTTTCTCAAATATATATATTTTTTTTTTTTTTGTTTAAAATTGATTTTTTACAAAAACACATTTCAAACGAAAAAAAATTGTATTAAACAAAAACTATGAGTTTTCAACTCGTTTTACGCTCTAGTCTGGTTCCAATAAACTATTCTTCATCAAAATAAATTTATTTTTTTTTTGTGGAGTAAACAAAAATTTTCGCTTAAGAAATTTTTTTTTATGCCAAAAGACTTAAAATTGTTTTTCCCCAAACGCTATTTTTATCCAAGAAATATATTGCAAAAAAATGTTCCGCGAAAAAAACATCTTTGCAATCAAAAAAAAATTTTGTTGTTTTTTTTTTTTGGTTTAAAATTGATTTTTTTTTTTACAAAAACACATATAAAATGGAAAACAAAAACAAATTTGTTTTAAGGAAAAATTGTGAGTTCTAAATTCGTTTTAAGCACTAGCCGGGGTCCGAAATTTGAATATGTCGAAATGGACTTGTGTACGGAAAATATTGAATAAGAAAAAAAAAATCGTCAATACTCTGGAATAAGTGCGAATTAAAATCCGCCTGAAATTTAAATCTTTTACACTGTGTTCCTAAGTTTTATTTGATTCGCTTTCAACTTTTTCATTTAATGACTAATGTATTACGATCATAATATACTTAAATATTTAATGAAAATACGGGATGTTCAAAAAAATAAATTGTATTAAGTATGCACTTTCACCTAAAAGTGAAATACCCGAACATGCCCGAATGTTGTTGCTAAATTATACCCTACACCACTACTTAGTCAAAGTATAAAGAGTTTATATCGATGTTTGTTGAGACCCACCAATACAAACTGACTCAAAATCACTTCCTGATTCGATTTAACGATATCCCTCCGTCCTCTGGATTGCAAATATAGCGTAAGGACGAATCCTGTTTTATGATCAGACATATCGTACTTCCCATATGAATTGGGCTCAAATAGAATTTAGACGCACAAAAACGTAGATGTCTGGTCGAAATTTGTATTATGCATGTTATATGCGATTATAAATTTTCCCTTCAAATTTAAAGAAAATCTGAAAATACTTGGACCTAGTCACCCAGCTTCCCGATATTTGCTTAAATGAACTTTACTCAAACTAAACGCTGTAAATATATATTTATTTGGATGAAATTTGTTACTTTAGTTTATATTGGCATAAAGACGAACCCTTTTAAATTCGTTAAGTATCGATCCAAATTCAGACCTATTTGCCATACAAATCCGACTAGTTTGACACTTGCTTGATACTTAAGTAAGCCAAAGGTTTTATAAAGAAATCTTGTCTTGACTGAATTCAGCCTATAGTAAGCCCGAGAAAAATGTGTAGTGTTAGAGGTAAAGGAGTGATCCGATCTTCAGTAAAATATTTGTGGCTGTTGTGGTGTAAGGGTTAACACATTGGAATGTTACACAGAGAGTTGCGGATTCGATCCCCAGCGACGGCAGCATTAATTTAGAAAAAATCAATGCATGAGTTTTCTATCCCTCATTCATATCACAACGTCCTTCTTCTGTAGTCATATAGCACTTAACCGCTACCGAAGTAAAAACAACATAACAGGGTTATGACCAACAACTTTTCTAAGATTTATTATTTCGCGCATTTACAGTGTTGCCATATTTGAAGCCATTCATCTTTCATCACTCCTCTATCCCTTTCCTACATTCATTAGTAGGAAGAATTTTCTGAGCGTTGTTCTCTTAAAAAGAAGACTTTTGGTATTAAGTGTACGTCCTATTTTTGGACATGAGTCCGATTTCATAGAAATTTCCTTTCTGACTTGGGCTTAAATTGTGTTTAAACACACAAAACCCACATACATCTGGTTAAAATTTTGGTTGTGAATACTATATGGGGGACCGAAAATTATGCCTCAAAATATTTGGACCTAGTCCTCATATAAACTCACTTACTCGATATTTTGAACGCATTCCGAAATTTTACCTAAATTATACAGGTTGGTTGAAAAGTTCCTGCGCTCACCAAGAGATGGCACTGCTAGCTCCAAAATTTTTTTTCTCAAGTTGGTATAACTGTCCTGAGAACACATGCAAAGTTGCAAGTCATTCTGTCAATTCTTTCTTTGTTTACAAGCCATTTGAAGTTGACGTGTCATTGATTTCTTTTAATATGGAAAAAATTGAATATCGTGCAGTCATTAGATTCTTTGTTTTGAAGGGTTTAAAAGCAAAGGAAATTTATGAATAATTATTAGAAGTGTAAAGGGAGTCCTCACCTTTAAAACGCACCGTTGAATTTTGGGCTGGTGAATTTAAACGTGGTCGTACCAGCCTTGAAGACGATCCACGCGAAGGAAGACCAAAAACGGCAACCACAGCAGAAATCATTGAGCAGGTACATAATATGGTTAGTGAAGATCCAAGTTTGACTAAGCGTGAAATTGCTAATGCCATAGGCATCTCAGACGAACGTGTAATCCATATTTTACATGAAGAATTACGTATGAAAAAACTGTTTGGAAAGTTATTGTCGCACACATTAACAATTCAACAAAAACTGGATCGAAAACAAATTTCTCAGCGTAACTTGGAGCGTTTAAGGCCGAATAAAAACGACTTCTTGCATTGTTTTATAACTATGGATGAGACTTGGATCTACCACCATGATCCTAAATTGAAACAAGAACGTTTACAGTGGACTGAAGCTGGTTGTTCAGCTCCAAAGCAGGTGAAGTCACAACGATCAGCAAAGAAGGTTATAGCATCAGTTTTTTGGGATGCAAAAAGAGTTTTGTTAATTGATTATCTTCAGAAAGGTAAAACAATCATCTCTGAATATTATTGCAGCCTTTTGGATCAGCTGGATGAAAAAATTCGTGAGAAAAGACCTGGTTTAAAGAAGAAAAAAAACATGTTTCATCAAGACAATGCACCTGCTCACAAAAGTGTTTTGACGATGGCTAATTTCAAAGAATTAAAGTACGAATCGCTTGAACATCCACCGTATTCACCAGATTTGGCTCCCAGTGACTACTATCTCTTCAGAAATCTCAAACAATTCCTTCGTGGAAAGCATTTTTCGTTGAATGAAGAGGCCATAGCAGCCGTAGACGGTTATTTTGCAGAGCTTCCGGAAAACCATTATAAGGATGGGATAAAATTATTGGAAGATCATTGCAACAAGTGTATTGAGCTTCTAGGAGATTATATTGAATAAAAAATATATTTCGTAGCAAAAACAGTATTCTTTCATTTCGAGCGCAGGAACTTTGCAACCAACCTGTACATGATGTAGGATGTAATAAGTCGACATGCCCGACTTTAATTTATTTTTAACTAGTTTTAATATATTTTATTTTTTGGTTCTATATAATATTTTTGATTATTATTATTTATTTTTTAATAATTATTATGATATAATAATTATATTATTATTATATTTTTTTAAGCATTACTATAAATTAGTTGAAGACCCCGAAAATAAACTATATAAGACGGAAATTTTTGTCAAAAGGTCTAGGGAGCCAATTTATTTTTTCCGACATAACTATTATTAAGTCACAGTTCACGAAAATCGTGAAGAATTTGAAATAGCTTTGGTGGAAAATGTATGGTCCGCAAAGTATTAGGGAGTATTCAAAATAGAAAACCACTACAAGGAAGTGTACAAATAAGTCGTTATAGCTTTAGACAATAGTTGTATTTGTTTACTTCACTTTTCGTGTAAAATTCGTAAACTAAAGGTCTGAAAGATATATATATTTTTTTTTTGGCATAGACTTTGAGTAAAAGGTATTAAATGAAATTGCTTTTGTTTAGAGCCTTTGGGATAAGAAATGTACTTATAAGTTTACATACATCCACGTATTAAGTATGTATATTTGATATGAAATACATACAGACATAATGTAGTTTCTACTGGAGGGCTTCTATTTTTTTTTTGTCTGTCTTAGCCAAGATTTTTTGTTTACCATTTCGTTTATACCCGTATTATGTTCACCCAAATCTACCCACTCACATGATGGTTAATACACGTAATTTTTGTTTAGTTGACGCTCAAAGTTAAAGACGAAAAAGCAACCAAATAAAAAAAAGAACAAGTGCGCTTAGGGAGTTAGAGATGCGTAAAACATTTCGATCCATTACAAAGTTTTGATATTTATTATTTTAGCCAAGGGATTTAACGTTTATTACACTTTGTTTGTTTGTTTGTTTGCTGGCTTGCTATCTTTACACTATCCTTAAGATATTTTTTGTATTTTCAATACAATAATCAAATACATGTTTTTGAGTGTACACTAGGTATTAGTGACGAAATGGTGGGGGGGGGGGGGGGGGGTAAGGTTTTCAAATGATGTTTTGTTTCATAAATCGGCAGTGGGAGTGTAATTTAACTATTTTGTTGTTTTTCTTTCTTTTTCTTATTTTATTATAAAGTTTTTATTGCATACATTATGATACTTTGGGGAGTATGATAACTAAAATAAAGATTTTTTGACATTTACTTAAAGTAAAATTTTAGAACAAAAAACATTGGAATGAATTTTTTTTAACTAAAGGTGAAACATTTTTACATTTCTAAGGTGCTAAAAATATCGATCTGTGGGAATTTTGCTGCTTGATGATAATAATGAATTTTAAGGAAAAATATATGTACCCAAGTAGTTTGTTATGAAAAATATGCAAAATCTGCCAAAGGATTCAAAAGTTATGAGTACTTTAAAATGAACTATTCTGTGAAACAATTTAAAATTTAAATTTACAATATTAATATCATTTTTATTACAAAAAATATTGCTCATGTCTGATTTATAGTTTTTATTCCATATTTAAAAATGCTTAAAAATGCAAATACAGGTTAAGAGCTTTAAACAATCCCAGCATCTAAAATAACAAGTTCTAAGGTAAAAATAATACAAACAAAAAATAAAATACAAAAATTTGAACAGGTAGAAAAATTAATTAACACAAACATCTTCATCAAATCAATACTTTAGCATATAAGTAGTTTGTTCCTTTAGACATTTTTACTTTAATACATATGAAATGCGTAACATTGGAAGTGGCATGTAACGAACGCCACTCGACATACACTTCACTCGTAACAAAACAGTTTTTATAGCACTCACTTTACTTACATACTACTTCTGTACAATTGAAGACAAGTGTTTCATGTCGCCATAGCGAAACAGATTGAAAGAAATAATATGGAGAGAAAAAGAAAAGCTTAAAGGCATTTTTTTTGTTTGTTTTTTAAATAAAATAGGTTTAAGCATGTCTCTAAAATATAGATATAGGAAACATATAATGAAGGTACATATTAATACAAATGCATACAGTCATGGAAAAATGTTAGGTAGCAATATGTTCAAGTTATTTGTATTTTAATTAATTGTATAATGTTTAACTAAGGACTGTGGAACGATAGGATGTGCGGAATCAAAATCATCGAGCTACCAAGCCACCGAGTTGCGAAGCTTTAGACAAGGACCGTATGAACCGGGATGTACATAATGCCATATTTTTCCAGTTTAGCCATGATGCCAACACCAAGGAAAATTCATTAAATCTTTGATTTAAGCTCTGCACATTCTTTTATTCCACAGTCCTTGATACAACTTTACAGGATGTACAGAGCTGAAGTCAACGAGCCAATCATGTAGCCACTGAGCCACCAAGCCAGGGAGCCACCGAGCCAATCATTAATACAAGGAACGTTTATGATTGGCTCGGTGGCTTAGGGCTTCATAAGTGAATAGATGACTTTAACTCTGTACATCACATAAAGTTGTAAAATTCTTCGTTAAACCTGCCTGGTTTGAGACTTACTTGATACCAAAGGTTTTCTTACGAAATCTTTTCTGGAGTGAACTCAGCTATTTGCAAGCGCGGGAAAAATGTCGTGTGTTTGAGATAAAGGAGTGGTCCAATTCCCTATAAAATTTAAACCTACCTGGTGGTGCACAACAAGCCAACTTTTAGGCTTAAGTCTATGTACAATATGTCGGTGGACGACGTTGACAACACACGTGCGTCTTTATACAAGTCGTTCGGCTTAAAATATTTGGACCAGGCCGCGAACAACCACAATTCGTGCACATCAACTGAAACTTTCTTACAGCCTTTACCGATATTTTCAGTTTCATATTTTTTTTTACTTAAATTGTTTGTTTTTATACAAAATTATTTCAATTTGAATTACAAGAACTTCATAAGCACACCCATACAAACATATGATCATTCGCATAAGATGTGCTTATAGACTCTGTGAGTATACATTTTGTAGATTAAAAAACAAACAAAAATACAAAAACCGAAAACAATTTCAAATAACTGAATAATCAGTTATTTTTTGCGGAATTAGTAGGTAAAATTTTTAAATTTATTTTTAACTTATTAATCAATTGTTTTTTACTGTTTTAACAACATATAAAAATAAATAACAAAAACCATTTGATTTAAATGAAATATAATAACTTATAAATGGTGTTTTCTGTTATTTTGCCGTGAATGCTTGAATAACAAGCAGTGAATGCCAATTTAAAAAAAAAAATTCTCATGAGCGATTAGGCACATTTTCACCTTAACAGATACGTTAGTATTTAAGGTACTAAAAATCCACATGTCTTTCAAGAAAAAACTATGCACCCACAACGAGTCATCGATTGGTGTGGTGATTTTGGATGGCGAGGGCAGCGGACTGTACTTTTTCGAAAATGATGCCGATAATGCTGTTAAGCTGAACATTATGGTGATATGATAACACACTTTTTATGGCATAAATTAGTTGGCATGTACTTGGACAACGATGTCAAAAGGCCACCGAAATTTTGCGACTTGACACTATTAGATTTCTTTCTCTGGGGCTACGTGAAAAATATTGTCTATGAAAAGGATCATCCCATAAATGAAGAACGTAATCATACGCGTTATAAATGATATACAGCCCAAACTCTGCCAAAAAGTCATGGCAAATTTTGATACGCGCATCCTGTCTAGCCAGTAGTGTCGTGGTGGGCATTTAACGAATATTGTGTTTTATACATAAATGTCATAGACTAAAAAAACATGATGAAAAAAAATTGCATTCTTAGGCTACGTTTCCAATGAGCGTGTTTTCCCATATATATTTTTCGCTAAAACACCACGATTTTCTCAAAATACTCAATGGAAACGTAACGTTATTGAATCACTTTATAAATAATGTGTTGCTTTCTTTAAAAAGCGGAAAGGTGAAAGATGGCGAAAGATGAAGTGCTTCTAAAATGGCAACACTGTAATTTGCGCGATATAATAAATCATTGGTGTCTCTCAGCAAAATTTTTTAGATCCGGTTACCTCTGAATCTATGGAAGAGGATTTTTGACCAGCGGTTCTATGTACCAGGTTCTAGAACTGATTCCTGGAGTTGTAAGAAATGTCATAAAAATCTCACAAATGTGAAGATTTTTACAGAGTACAACAATGCGTTCCACTTATTTTGTAGTCTCTGCATGAAAAAGTGGCAACGCTAGTCCACAGCTGTTAAAAAAAAAATAAACTGAAAATATAGCAAAATAATGAAGTAAAATAGTTATTAAAAACATAATAAAAATAAATTTAAACTTAATAAAAATGTGCAACTAATCAAAAGAAGTTATGCGTGGATCTATTTTTTTCCCTCTGGTGAAGGAAAATTATGAAGAGAGCTCTTCCTCCCATCAGTATTTAAGATCGTTGTGGTGTAATGGTAATCGCGATGTACTGTTACACAGAAGGCTGGGGGTTCGGTCCCTAGCGACGCAACGCCAATTTAGCAAAATAATATGTATGAGTTCCCTGTGCACAATACATATCAAAATGCCCTCCATCAGTGTTTGTTTCCATAGCACTCAATCCCACCGACGTAAAAATAACATGACAGGTCAATTAACTGAATACCTTCAAAAATTTCCCCAACTCTCCATCAGATGGCGGACACCAACTGTTCTAAGATTTATCGTCTCGCGGAATTAAAGTGGTGCGATACTTAAAGTCCTTCATCTTTCACAACCTTTCAACTGTTCTCTATTCCCATTCCAAAGAAAGCAACACATTAATTAATAGGACAAATTTCCTGAGTGTTGCTTCCTTAAAATATATTAAGAACTCCTTATTTTAGCTTTTAGTTGCTAGAACTGAAAACTAATAAATTTACTAACATAATTTGCGCTAGATCTTTACATAAAATAATTAAAATTATGTTTTGCCAAAAAATAAAGAGATTTTTAGAAACACTTTAATTTTAAGGTTTACAAAAAAAATGTAGTTGTCACATCGTAATCTCGTAATTGTAAACAGTAAAGATTTCTGTGTTTGATTTCCATTGAAATCTCGGGATTTAAAGTCATAAGAAAAAAATATTTAGAGCTTAGAAAAATTTAAATATTTTTGTAAGCTAGTGTTATTAAAGAAATAACGATTGGGTCGGTTAACTTATGTAAAATTATGCTCATTTTAACACTAGTTATCTACCTTAACCAAGAATAACATTTTCATTTAAAATAACTCTAAAAAGTATAAAATTATGTTTACTTTCATTAGAGTTAGCCGAGCTTAAAGAAAATTTTAAGGTTTGTGGGAATATTTTTTTTAAAGAGCATAGAATATTTAATTAAATTTTATAGAATTCAATTACTATTTTATCATTTTAAGATAAATATAAGTTTGTGTACTATCTGCCTACACACATAAATATTTAAAAATTTAAATCAAATACAAACAAATTTTATGCAAAAAGTTTTTTCATATTTGTTTGAAGAATTTTTTTTTGTTAAATTTCTGTTTAAATGTCTGCATATTTAAAACAAATTATACTACAACAAATTGTTTTTTGGAAAGATTTTACAAATTTTATGTAGGTTGAGGATGGGACTGATGTTGTTACAGCAGCAACAGTAACATTTACTAGATTTCAAAATGTATTTCATTTTAAACTCATCATCATTTGGACAGATATAAAAAAGATGTAATAAAAATAAACTAAAAAAAAGCAACAGTAAAAATTTAAATATACAAAACTACATGAAAAAGCTTTTATCTGACTCCATACTAACAAAAATACAAAAATATAAATAAAAAAAACTTGAAAAATATAAAATGAAACAAATTCAAAGATATCTGTATTGTAAAAATTCTAGTTTGCCACTTCATTCCCGTTCACTCATACTTCAACAAAACCCAGTTAGCATCATAAAATAAGAAAATATTCATATGTTAACGTATTTGGCTATTTAAAAAAATAAATAAAAACTAAAAACGTTTAGATACTTTATAAATAACTTAAAATAATCAGAAATGATATTTGTTGTAAAGTAAGGAGTGAATAAAAAAACTATACAGAACTTTGGAGACACGAAATAATATATGTGGTAGTAGAAATGACTGTATTAAGTTAGTGACGTTCACTGTTGTTAACTTTTTTTCGCTAAATTAAATTAAAAAATCGCTAGAAAATAGCTAAATTATAAATACTTAAAAATTTGTCACTAAATGGCAAAAATAATTTATCTCTTTAAATTTTGTTAAATATTTCCTTAAAATTTATTATAAATAGATAAATTTTCTCCAAAAAAAAAAAAAAAAAATATAAATATAAAAAACGCTAAGAATACATCAAAACTAACTATCAAATAATCGCTATACTTTCCGCCAATAGCTAAATCTTATTGTATTCCGAATAGTGTAAAGAAAAATCGCTAAATTTAACAAGAAAATTGCTAAATTGTTAACAGTGTTGACTTTTAAAACTAAGAATGTATTTTTAAAACTAGACTATTCATCGTCTCATGTGGTGTCTAAACGTAGAGATAAGAAACTTATTAGTTTTTTTGTTGTTGTAAATATAATTATGGCTTTTAAGCTACTGCACGAGAGCGATGCTGATGCTGATGATGACTTTGTTTTTATTATTGCAACAAAATGGATTTTAAATGAGTGATTTTTATTGAAAAGTTATAGTAAAATTCATTAAAAACACGCATGAGTAATAAAAAAGAAGTAACGATTAGATTGTAATGATAACATTTAATTTAACCTGATGAAAGTCAAATGCTTGATTAAACCTTAAAAAGCACTTTTTTCGTTCTTTTAAATAATTAAAAATATTCTTCTTTTAATATGATTTAGGAATCGCTAAAGGAAATTTTAGCATAATCTTTATGTAATATTTTCTTCAAAGAAAATTCTTCCTTTTTATTAAGGAATAAGGAAAATGTGGCCGACGTTTAAATTTGGACAAGTATTACTTCAGCTTCTGAAGTTGTGTAAAAATAACTTTCTAAAAATCGATTTATAGCTTTTTGTTCCAGTATGCGATGGTTAGCTATTTCAGCATTATTTTCATATAATTTTTATATGCAGTATACGAATATGCCATTTTTGAAATCGCTTGAAAAACTTAAAATATGGCAACTCTATTTTTGACAAAAAAAAAACAATGTTTTTATTGTCTGTTTTTCAAAAATTTAAAATTTTGCTGTTTCTGTTGGTTATCGTTTTTCATTTCTAACTAATTTTGACATGCTGAACACGGGTATGGCAACCCAACTAAAAATATCAGATTTGACCAGATCTCATTAGATCTAATTGTACCATATATAATTAGATCTGAAAATTGGGAACAAATCTGAGATCTTATTATCAAATCTAATTATATAATTATAATTTTCATAAGATTAAAAAAAAATCAGACCTGAGATTAGATCTCAAAATAAGGAACACATTTGAAATTTACTTAGATCTGATCAAATCTAGGCATATCTGGCTTAACATATAATATCAGATCAAATTTTATCAATAATTTTATTCAATAAGAAAACCGGACTCGGTTACAGGTCCAAATTGTGGAGAAAAAGCTTAAAAAATGTTTAACCAACCCTCGCCCATTGACTTTCCCTCAGGAGGAAACAACTCTTGCCGCAACGAAATAAAATCAACATTTTTTCATTTGTATTGGTTTTGTAGTTGGGACTTCCAACATTCCCTACCAAAGTTCGGCATCAAAATCGAAAAAAAAATTCTTTGCCAGTATTGTTTTTAAAACACAGTTATTTTTATACACCCTACATAAACAGATCTGTTCACATTTCAACATGCAAATCACCCAGTTTTCCAAACCCCTTTTAGATTTAGATCTGATCAGATCTGGCGATAAAGTTTATCACATATGCCATATCTTATCGTATATAATTACATCTGGCATCGAATATAATTAGATTCGTGCATATCTTGTTAATCTAAAAATAAGTAACTGATTAAATCTAATCCGTTTTTACAGGAAAATATTTTAAATAAAATGAAACGGTTTTGAAATACAATATGGCAGCAACTCGATTTTTGGAGTTATATTGCTGTTTTGAAAAAAAAAAAAATAACTAAAAATTATTGTGTTATGATCAAACAAGATACTTAGTTAATCCATAGAAAAATTAACAAAAATAGCTGTTGGATGCGGCGTATATCAGCGAAAAACTTAGAAGGGAGTCTAAAACCATGGAGTGCTGGAATGCTATCATTTACCGGCACCAGGATAAGAGATTCATCGCTCCATCTTGTGGAAACTACAGCAGACTTCTTACTCTGAACAGAAAGGACTTCAGAGTCTTAACGGAATTTTTCACTTGACTCTGTAATCTCATCTACCAGTCTGTCTCATTCGAACAGTTGTAGGTTCTGCGAATTGGAAGTTGATAAATCGGAACATATATTATGTGTATGTACTGGGCTTAGCGACAGGGAACTACAATTTGGAAATCTGTTTCTAGTAGGCTGATTACCTTTATTGGAAGCCTCAATATTTAGGGAAAAATGAGGCTGCAAAAAATCTAGGGCCTTTCTAATCTAATCTAGGGGCTTATAAAAAAAGAAATATCATACAGAATGTTTTGGAGACTTCCAAACACAAATCTGGGATCAGAATCAAAAAAATCAGCTCTGATCCTTACAATTTTTTCTATTTAATAAAGAAATTAGTGTTTACTATTCGATAGTAACATTAAAAATTATGATATAATTAAAAATAAAAATATATGGATTTTAATTAACTGTGGTAAATTTTAGAATCCCAGCAAAACCACACATTACCAAATAATGGGTAAAGTAATGTATAGCCGATGGACTACTTTACACCTTACTTCATTGATAAATTTTACAGGCGATGAGCCTCAAAGTAATGTATATAACCATTACTTTAGAGGTGATAAAAATTGATTTTTAAAAAGGAGAAATTTTTATAAAAAAAAAATATTACAAATAATTTAAACGTTTTAAAAAAAAATGTGGTCATGATGGAAATCGAACGAGGGAACTCTGGTTGCCAGCAAAAAAATCTACTCTACGCATACAGTATTTGATTGCTTTAAACTTAAATGAATTCTTGCGCTTCCTTTTTTCGCTAGTGTTATCAAAACAAACATACATTACCCTTTTGCTTACAAAAAAAAACACAAAGTAATGTATCTAAAAATAGATTTTCAAAAATATTTCAATTATTACTTTACATTTATAAATCATAAAGTACGTAATAAATAATAAGTAACTTATTACTTAATGCTTGCAAATAATGAAAAAGGTAACGAGCTATCATTACAAGGTATCGCATGAGAATATCGCACCCATTACCAAAGTTTTGTTGGGATGTTTATATAGTGGGGCCTGATGTTCTTTCGCTATAAGTTTTGATTATAGTAAAAAATTAATTGGTTTTTAACCAATTATGCTTAGGCGCACTTATAATATTTTTTTCTCTACGACTCGGAATTCGATTTAACGATGCTGATTCGATTTAATTGCTGATTCGATTTAACCATGCCAGCCCTTCGGTCCGTACATTTTGTAATCAATCTGCAGGTCGCAAATATTTGGATTAAATTTGATGCAAATGTTTATATTGGCTGAGATATGAATCCTATTAAAGTTGGTTAGAATCCATCCATACATAGACCAAACTGCTATAGGTGGGTCCTAGATATATCTCATTGAAATTTGGGCTGCGAACGTTATTTGATACAATAAATCATACGTCTGAATTTGATCGGACTATATTTGGACCTAGTTCCCATATAAACCACCTTCTCGATATTCACTTAAATGCAATTTTTAGGACATTTTATTTAAATGTTTATCTATATTTTTTTGCCCAGACCACAAAATAATAATCGGGCCCCTGCCCGGAATATGGATTGCTTCCTGGAATAGCATCTAAATTATATTTGTTATCATATAGACGGCATATTCGACTATATATTATGTATATACTAGTTTAAATTTTAATATGCGATATAAGTAGTCCTCAAGTAAGCTTAGAAAAACTTCGATTTTTAATTTTTACCCATACTACAGCATCTCATGTGTTTAAAGAAAAGTGAAATTTTGTCGAAGTATAAAGAAGAATAATATATAATTGCATAAAACTTATGAATAGTAAATACATATTTCAAATACAAGTCAGAGAAATTGGTAAAATTAGTTACAGAAAAATAATATCTTGAACTGTAAATTGACAAATTCTGGGAAAAATATTCTAATGAATTGTGTGTTTTAAAATAAACTGATAGTAAAAAGCAAATTTAAAATTTTACTAACAAAATAAACACAAATTTCTAAAAATTAATATTGAAAACTTATACTCCGAATACGAGTGTGTTTAATAATAGTAGATAAAATTTATAATACAATATACACTCAACCAAATTTGTTAGTATAAAACTAAAGACATAACTAATGGAATTTTGCAAATATTTAACAAAATTTTTGTCATCGAGTATTTACTAAAATATTGCATATTTCAGTTAAATAATATTCAGCATATGTGTTTTTTAGGAAAATTTCTTAGAAATGAAAAAAAAAAATAAAAGTAATCTTTAAATGTTTTTTTTTTTAATTTCTGTTTAAAAAAAAGTAATTTTCCAAGAAAGAAACAAACAAAAAAATTAATCTACTCTAAATGAAATTCTGTTTGTGATGTTTCTTCCTTTTTTTTTTTTGTGTGGCACAATAACAACAAAAAGAATTAAATATTTCAAAGAGAATTTTTTTGTTTAAAAAATTTTTTCAAATAAATGGACAATGGCAGAATGGACAGTAACAAATAAAAGAAACTTAAAAACAAATTAATAACAGAAAAACTTTAATGCTACATTCTAGGAAAACGAAACATTTTGAAATATGTTCAATGTAAAAAGAAAATTTGTAGGGGAAAGTGGTGTACCATGAAACATTTGTATTTCCGCGGCAAAGACAGACATACACAAGTGTTTTGTAAGCGTTAAAATATTTGTTAATAAAGGAGCATAAATCTGATGTATTAAGAAAAATAAATTTACTAAGTTTTTTAATTATGCAAAAATATCGATCTTTCATAAAATTCATATCTGTTTCAAGGTTTTTTTTAAACATATTCTATATTTTTGCAATATGCGGAACCAGCGTTTTAACAAAACATTGATCATATAAATTTTTAAGTTATCGATATTGCCTTAGAAAAAGTCGATTCTACTAAAATTGTTTTCGAACACGAATATTTTCACAGAAAATTTACAGAAACTACAACTATTAAATACTTTGATCGAAGCCAAAATTTCCAGAAAGTAATTTACCAAATAAAATGTCAAAGCCTGCAATTTGATATACCTATTTCTTGGAATATGAGCTAACCACTGACAAGATGTGATTTTTGGAAATTCCTACGGGAAGGGGCAAATAAGGGAAAGTCTCCTGATGGCCTGATAAAACCTATTTTGGCTACAAACGTGAAATGTGTTTTTCGGAATCATATTCCGAAAAACTCTCTGTTAAGAGGAGATTTTTAGAAATTTCTAAATAATGAAAGAGAGAGGAAAAGTCTACCACTTGACAGCCTGTCCAAACCACTTTGTACAGAAACCTGAAATATAAAAAATGTGTATTCAAATTTTTGCCAGATAGGTGATCAAAAATGTGGGTTCGAGGGAAAAGGATTGTCCAAACCAATTTAGCTAGAGGTGACATGGGATGGAACGGGGATCGAGTGAATTTATAACACTAGACAGGGGGAATGAAATAGAATTGAATAGGAACCAAGCGGAAATTAAAAGACTAGACAAATGGAACTAGACGAATGAAACACGGAACGAATGGAAATGAACCACTAGACATGGGAACGAAATGAAATGAAACGGGGAAGAATATAATTATAACACTAGACAAGAGGACAAAAGTGGAATAAATTGGGGAATGAGTTGAGTTAGAAGGAATAAAATGGAACGAATTTCTAAACTAGTGGAACTAAAACACTGGAGAAGAGGAACGAAATGGAATTAAACGGGGAATGATTAGAATTGAGAATAGACAGAAATTTAATGAAATGGAACGGGGAACGAGTGAAATTAAAACACTATACTAGGGGAGTATAATGGAACAAAACGAGGAATGAGTGAAATTGAAACACTATACAAGGTGAGTGGAATTAAACAGGAATTGAATTTATTATATTAATGCATTATTTAGAAGATTTTAAATAAAATGTTTTCAAAAAATTCACTTTTGGTCTTTTCCTTTCAATGTAACTAATTTACAGACATTTTAATAGTAAACACTTTCAGGGAATAAAAATTGTTGTGAAAAAATGCAGCAAATAAATACACATTGATTCATAATACACCACTTCCTCTATACCAAAATAAAAAAAAAACAGAACTTTTACAAATTTTTAATTAAATTTTATCAAAGTTTAAATTAAGATGTCATTCCAAAAGAAGCGACGGAAATGATAATATGATAATGATGTGAATTACATTTCCATTTTATATGTTAATATTCAGTAAAACTCTATTTGTTGTCAGTAGATATATTTGATGTTTACAAGGTTGTATTACGAAAACCCAGTAGGAAAAATTTAACAGCTATTAATAATATAATATAAAATAGTATTGGAAAATGTTTTTTTTTTTTGTTTACAAGGAAAGTATCCCAACCTATACACTCCGATTTTGATGACATTTGCATATGTGATAGAAACAAAATCTAAGATCGACCGGTTTCTACTTTTTTGTCAAAATTTTAAAGGTTCTAACTGGTGTCCAAAAATAGATCTCTTCTGTTTTTTTTTTTAATTTCTTTGGGTATATATAGAAAAATTGTATTTTTTATTGCATTTGTATAATTTTTGAGAATTGAGGCATTGGCAAATGTATATTTCTGTTAATTTTTTCTTTCATAAAAAAAACACATAAATAAAGTGCAATATTGTGCTCTTAAACATCTAAATGAATATTGATTTAAAAAATTAAGGTATAATATGCACATAAAACATATATTTTTCATAGTTTTTGGCAAATATGCATTTATGTTACGAAGAAATTTGAAAATCAATAATACTCTACTGCATATTGTAGCACAATATGGCTAATGGAGACTAGCTCTGCAGCAAAATATGACTAATGGAAAGAATGCACCTTCTGATGGGTCATCTATTGACAAATAGTTACAACTCATGTTCTTTCTTTTACAAATTAATTTCTTTGCTGTATTCTCTCCATTAGGCATATTGTCCTACAAACACACTTTAATTTTTTAATGAAAGAACATTCGTTGCAACTATTTATCAATACGTGGCGCATCAGAAAGTGCATTCTCTCCATTAGGCATGTTCTGCTGCAGAGCTAGTCCCCATTTGAGTCCCAAATAGAGTATTTGCCAAGAACTATGCTTTGAAATGTGGTTTTTGTGCAGTCCATAGTTAAAAAAACTAGTGAATATGTAAAGGTGCCTCTAAATTGCCCATACAAATTTAGTACAATTTCATAGTAGCGACTGGTACATAATATATTTTCTCATATTTTTTTCACCAGTCGCTTAGCAGTAAATATTTTGTATTCACCTCAAACATTTTTCACCACTAAAATTTTTTTCACCACAAAAAATTTGTTCACCTCAAAAAATTTTTTTCACCTCTAAATTTTTATTTCCACCAAAACAGTTCTTTTCACATCTATAAAAGTTTTTTTCACCTCTAAGTTTTTATTTCCACCAAAACAGTTCTTTTCACATCTAAAAAAGTTTTTCACCTTAAAAAATTTTTTCACCTACATAATTTTACTTCAAAAGTTCTTTTTATATTATTTGTATCAAAAACAGTTTAATACATCTTTTTAGGATATTGATGGAGGGTATTCAAAGATTCGGCATAGCCGAATTTAGCCTTTTTTTTACTTGTTTTTATTTAATTTTATCTTATTAGATCGAATAAAAAACCATTAGATCATATTCTATTTTGGATTAACCCCGTTTCATAACTCATTATGTTACAAATGAAGTGATAAACCTGTATATAACCTTAACACAAATGATATAGTATCTAAAAAAATATCCTCTCATAGGTAATTAAAACCCCAATTTATAAATGACAAATCTGTTATTGATTTACTTCTTTAAAATATAATCGTATACCAAAAAGTTATCCATATATTTTTTTTTTAAATGCAACCCTTTTTTACATTTATTTAAAGATTAAATTACATATAAATACGGATTTTCAGTTACAGTTCATATTTTCATTAAACATTAAATGATTTTTTTTAAATAAAAAATGGTTTTTATTTTTTTATAGTCTGTTTATTTTAAAGAAAATAAGTGAAAAGTCGTTTATTTTTACAGTTAATTTTAATGAAAGTTAAAAAAAAATAAAAGAAACATCATTTATTTTTACGGATTTTGTATTCAATTTGTTGACAGCTAAAAAACGAAATAATAAAAAAATCATTTCTTTTTACAGATTTTTCAGTTAATTAGCTGCCAGTTAAAAGAAATAAATAAAGGAAATATCTTTTCTATTTCACGGATTTGTGGTTAGTTTGCTAACAGTTAACATAAATGAAAAATCAATTGTCATTTAATTTATTAACATTTAAAAATAAATGAGAAATTCTTTTGATTTGAATGAGTGATTTTTTTTATTTAAATTACATTTTCAGTTAACTTAAACTACAGACTAATTGGAGTATTGGAAATTGATTTTTTAAGCACTTTTTGATGGCTTTTTATTGGCATCCTTTTTAGATTTTTCTTGCTTTTTTTAATTTACTACGGTGAAAATTTCAAAAATTTTTAGCACTTTATATGGAGAAGTATACACTTAAGATATTGAGCTTGAAAGAATTAATCCTTTTTGCGATGAATTTCTTACAAATTGAATTAAATTTATTATTCAAAGAATGGAGTCATTAATAGAAAAAAAAAGGAATTGATTCTTATAAACAAATTAGCAAAAATTAATTACAAAAACATTCTGCACTAAAATTATTCATTTACAAACGAATCCATTTAAATCTATTGAATTATTCTAATGGTCAATGAATTGATTCCCTACTGAATCAAATTTCCTTCAATTGACTCAATTAGGTCCTTTTTATTTAAGTTTAGACAATTAATAGAAAAAGTTGATGCCTTCAAGGCATTTTAGTAAAATAAGTGAAATTATTGTTTTATTAAGGAACTTAAGTTAAAAATTTAATGAATTCAAGACGAATTAATTCAGATAGCAATTCCATGACCAAAAGTTGAATGAGTTAAATTATAAAATATTAAAAAAAAAAAAATTTAATCTGTATATTTAAAAAAAAATAATTTATACCAAATCACAATTTTTAACTTTTTTAAGTTAAACCATTTTTATTTGTTTTTATAGTGCGTTTTGATAAAATAATAATAATTTTTGTAAGTGTACTACTACACTTATAAAAATTATTATTATTCATGTAAACTAACTATTCTTAGCAAAAGGAAGGCTCACAACTCTGAAAGGCGATCAGATGAAAGTTTTTCGACCTACGAGACAAAACTACTTAATGTCTTAACAGAACTCTCATTTCCGTTTATGGTTTTACTGATTTTAAATTTAACTACTTTATGTAATCATTATGGTATAAATTTTAAAATTTCCTATTGAGTTATTAAAATTGCAAGCCTGCTTATAAAAGGCAAACACCAACTTGATTTAAGTAAAGTTAAAATAAATAATAAGGAGTGTTGGAAGTAAAACTTTGTTTTATATTACTTCATATATAACATTAAAATTGATTGTTCAGACATCATCAACATCCTCCTCATCGTCATCATCATCATTATGAACCAAATCTCCTTTACATTCCACTGTACAACAGGGATGGAAAATTAAATTTTCTAAACAAGAATTAAGAAGTTAAATGAAGAAAATTTGAGCTTCCCGGTAGCCTAGTTGGTAGCATTCTAGCTTATCAGTTCGGGGGTCGTGGGCTCGATTCCCACCAGGGGTCTGGTCTGTTCCCGCTACAACGAGCCGTTAGTCTTTGCTGCGAGTGCTCGGTTAGGGTATGAGTATATAATTTGTTATTATATAAATAAAAAAAAGTTTTAAAAAAGAAATATTCTTTTATTCAGAGTTTCTGTTAAAAAAAACTATATAAAACTAATGACTTTTTAAAATTTTTGAGAAAATTTTCTCAAATTGCAGATTTATTTCGAATGCAAATCCCTCAAAATATTAGGAATTCACCAAAATGAAATACCGCGAGTTTTTGGGCTCATTGTTATTGAGGGAATTTAGAGCATTTTATCAGATTCTTTTATTAAAAATATCCCAGAACCACAAATAAAATTCTAACCAAAATCAGAGAAGGTTTTCCTAAAAAACTCTTTTTGCATATGAAGTAAATATTTTTATTAAAAACTAAATAAAGGGTTATTTTTATACAGGTAAATATAGAACTTTAAGTTGGCAACACTTTTTTAACTGGAGGCTATTTTGTCAGCTGAAAAGTACTTGGGCAAATCAATAAGTCCAATTTTTTCACTGAACACATCTAGAACTGGCTGAAATTTAAATTTCTCAGTGAGATTTTTTTGCATTTTTTATTCACATTTAGACCCAGGTCCATTTCGACCTATTGAAATTTCGAAGCCAATAAGTGGTTAATTTTTAACCAGGCAGATGTAAGTTATCCTATGGTCCATCCACCATATATGGAGAGA
Organism: Eustalomyia histrio; assembly: GCA_949748255.1. Lineage (NCBI taxonomy): Eukaryota > Metazoa > Arthropoda > Insecta > Diptera > Anthomyiidae > Eustalomyia > Eustalomyia histrio. Next base: position 23,592,761 of record OX456524.1, read on the forward strand.
GTATATATCAGTTACCTAGATTAATGTACATCCTCTAGAGCAGTTTGGTATTGAGAATCAGCAAAATCGTCGATATGAGTGAAAATGTGAAGGTACCTCTAAATTTTCCATACAATGGGTGTATTTTACTACAATTTCATAGTAGCGAGTGGCAAGTAAAATATTTTTTTTTGCTTTTAAACCAGTCCTTTACAATTAAATAATATTTTATATTCACCCCAAATATTTTCCTCAAAGAACTTTTTTCACCACTAAAATTTTTTTCACCTCACAATTAGTTTCCAACAAAAAAAATTGTTTTCACATCTAATAAAGTTTTTCACCTCAACAAATTTTTTTCACTTAAGTTTTTACATATTTTCTATCAAAAACAGTGAGAACATTTTTTATGAACCTTGGCGGAGGGTATTCAAAAATTCGGCACAGCCGAATTTTAGACTTTTTTAACTAATAAATCCTTTTTCTCTGAAGTAATGTCCAATACCAGAGGATCAATTCTCGTTCTGTGAAACGGTGAAATGAAAAGTTTTTTCACGTTTAAATGTAAAGAAATATCAAAACGTTTTCATATGAAAAAAAAAGTGGAACGAAACAAGATTTTTTCACGATTGCACAGCACTGGCGATTCTTGCTTTGTGTAACAGTGCAAACAACTGTCAAAATATTTTCATATGAAAAAATTGTTTACACAGACTATTTATAAGTAAAATAAACATGGAGAAGATTGTAAGAGGAAAGCGTGCCAGCGAAAGCCAAAAGGAGTATTTAATTAATTATTAAGAAATGCATGTGGACATTGCAAACGATAAGTAAGTAGCTTAATAACCATAATCACACTTTTATTAATTATTTAGAGACGAAAAGTGTAACAAATTAGCGGCGAGCCTTAACAGTTTTAGTGGGACCCAAAAGGACAGTGAAAAATGGCAAAAGTATGGCATATATATTTATAGTTTATTTATATTCTTTATGAATTTTTTTTTTCTTTAAGTAATATTAGACTTCATACGCGCACCAAATATAGTTCACTTAAAGTAAGCCGATGGAAATCCACGAAGTGCTTGTTGGTTGTCATGTCGAATGGATTGTGGTCAGCACGAAGTATGCGTCTCAGCACTCTCAAAAAATTCCTATAAACTATTAAATTATTTACTGCAATGAAATGCTTGTAACATCATTGTCTTACCTTTGTTCATCCGGAATTCTTTTAGTAATATGCAATAATAAAATTAATCCAGATATTTTTATATAATTATTTAAAATAAATTTTTCGAACTTAATTCTCTTTTGTTAACGTTTTTCTCTGTTTTGACATTTGCTTTAAATTTTGGATAACACAGTTACAATATTTTCATGGATACAGTGCGAACGAAACATTTTTTTCATAATACATACGAGAATCCCAATTTATGTATTTGTGAAAAGTTCGAGTGAAAAGTGCTTATGAAAACGAAAATGAAAAGTTTTTTTTCACTTCACATTATCACAGAACGAGAATTGACCCTCAGCTCCGCTGATAAAAGGTTTTTTTGTGTAGCCGGTCTTCGGGCGGTCTAAAAAGTTTTTCTTTTTTATCGTTGGAATTATGAACGAAAATTTTTGGCATCAACTATTAAAATTTCATTAGAGTCTATGGCAACCCCTCAATGGTGCTTCCTTGTATGTTTTTTCAGATTTACTATTCCCAAAATGTTAAACCATTTATCTATCAAGAATTACTGGGAAAAATGTAATAAAAACCATTCCTACAAAAAGGTCCGCACTTGCCATCCCTGGAATACATATTTACAAATGTTACTGATTGTGTTAGAGTACTCGAATGGATAAGTGTGTGAGTGTTTGTTTATAAGTGTGTGTGTATGTTTTTGCGTTGTTATTCCTTTAACAAAACAACATTTATCTTACGTGTGGATCGAAATGAATCTTTATTTATATTTTCATCATTCATAGTTGTTGTTGTTGTTGTTTTCTGATGTTTTCAAGTTAAGATTGTTATTTGTTGTAGGTACTACATACAATAAGTGTGTTTAAACTAAAGATGTCTGAATACAAGTGCGTTCGTTTTAAATTCAAAAGTAAGAATAATGTTCTTTTGTGTATAAGAAACCTATAAAACAACAAACCCAAACAAGCAAAAACACCAAATAAAACAAGGAGGAGAAAGTGTAAAACGTAAGGAAAACAATAAAACAAAATATAAAGAGAAGAAATAATAAAAAAAACTAGGAGGAAATCCTGAATATAACAATAATATGCAGGTTTTCTTCAATTCCAAACAAATACTCATTTGTTGGGTTGTCTCACAGCCACTGTGGGTAAAAAAACTTAACTGTATTCAAAAGCTGATTCCAAAAAGCTCAACGGAAGAATATGTGTTAATTTTAAAAAGCTATTTCCGGTACTGAAAAAGATTGGTATTTTATGGAAAATTGGTTGTATTTGTTTAAACAATTTTTAATCCGAAGAAGCAAGAACTGAACTTATATATTTGCACCAGTAAATTCAAAGAAGCTCAATTCGATAAAACAATTTTCAAAATTGGATTATATTAATTAAAGCGCTTTCGTAATTTCCCCTTTTTGTCGAGTATTTATATTTTAATACCATTTGATCTCTGTCCGGCTGCCTGTTAAAATGACGATCACGGTGCTAAAACTCAATGGGTTTGCTAAATGGGGATTTCTTTATGATTAGGCGGTTAGGAAGTTGTGAGAAAAAAAAAAATTGAGGTAACTTTAATTTTCCAATTATATTGGTCTATGTATTTCAGTAAAATTTCATAGTAGCAATTGGCGAATAAAATATTTTTTCATATTTTGTCAACAGACGCCTAGAGGTGAATCAGTTTTAATAGTAACCCGAATTTTTTTTTTTTTTTACCTCAGAACTTAAGGTCTATCTAGATTATTAAACATCTTCGCACACTGCTATTAAAAATGAGTAAAATCGATCCAGCATAAAAAGTTGTGAGTGAAAGTATCTCCAAATTTACTATAAAAATTGGTGTATGTTTTTTATTTAGTAAAATTCCATTGTAGGTCTGTTGAATAAAATATTTTGTTATATTTTTTTTTTCACCTACTGCCTAGAGGTGAATAATGTTTTATATTCACCTTAAACATTAGTTTTCACCACAAAAGTTATTTTTCACCCCAATAAACGTTCACCACAAATTTTTATCATAGTAGCGTCTGGTGAATATTTGTTATTACTTTTTTTCACCATGGATATTCAACTGAAAAAAAATGTTCACCATAGTTTTTCACCTTACAACACCTTCATCACAAAAATTGTTTTCACTAAAAAAAAAGTTTTCACCTCACAATTATTTTTTTTAACTTCTGTTATTTTTTCCGGTGAAAATAATTTTTTCGGAGAACAATTTTTTTTTTAGCTGAGAAACAAGTTTTGTGGAGAAACGAATTTTTGGGGTGAAAAAAAAAACTTAAGGTGAATATCAAATCTTATTTACTTAAATTTTTGTTTTTACCTCAAAAAATTATTTTCCCTACAAAAATTGTGTCTCACTTTAAAATATATGTTTTCACCACAAAAATTGTTTTGATATTAAAAAAAAAAATGTTCATCACAATATTATTTTTTCACCTCTATAGTGTTTTTCATTTAAATTTTATTACAGCAAAAAATATGGGACCTAAACCCACCTTTAAGGATAAAAATCGTATCAGTATTTAGTCAAATAAGTAAGATCCGTTTGTTTGCGCGCTTAATGAAATATTGTACACTAAAATACATTTACAAAATACATGAAATACAAAAACAAAATACACGTAGTCAATCATTCGTCTCTCGACGAACGTCTTAAGGAAACATCCATGAAAGTCTATTAACTTAGAATAGAATCATTCCACACTGACTCATTGGATCTACGCACGAAGCCTATTATCTTATTTCCGGCCTTTAGGCATCGATTTATAAAAAAATACACGTTTTAAAAGGATTTTTTGTTCTAGCTCTACCTTCCTCTAGGGGCTCTAGCTTGTCTAAAACTTGGAGGTTTTGAAGAGCTATTTCGCCGTATCATGTTTCAGCCTAGCTAAAATGCTTTATTTGCTCTGCTTTAATAAATATAGAAAGATTGAAAGCTCATTATAAATTAATAAAAATTATAAACAAAATATGTTATTTTCAACCGAATTTAGATTCGGAACTGTACTCGCCCTCACACGCAGAGAAAAAACATGGTTGGCACAATCATATTCGAAGAGCATCATACATTTTTGGGTTTATGATTGTGCGAACCATAGTCGTACTATAATATGGTTATCATATTATGGTAATATAATAACCATAATTTTACCATAATATTGTCCCTACAGTTATATTTTGATTCAAAAAATACCATATTATGATTCTAAATAAACATATTATGATGTTTCTAAATATCTAGTATTTTGTGTAAGAAACCTTTTCGTACAAAAACAATTTTGATTTCTACAGACTTTTTCTTATAAAAAATAATTTATTAATATAATTAGAACTTTTTACAAAAAATGAATTAATAAATATATTTTTGTAAAAAATATTTCTTATCGTTTTTATAAAAACGAATTAAAAAATATAAAATCTTTATATGGAATCTTTTTGAAAATGAATTGATTAGTGTAAATAATATTATATGTTTCTTATACATATAATATTATTTACCCCTTAAAAAAATCTTCTAAAGTTAAAAAAAAATTATCGGGATCTTAATGGAATTGATGGAATGTTTTAATGCCACATGAAAGGTATTTTCTACCCACATTCGTCCAGTTTTAGTAAACAATATATGATTATTTTTTAATACATTTTGTGGTAAAAATAAACTGACTGAACTGATCAAATTTTGGTTTTTATGAAAACAAGACAATATTATGACCGTAAATATCAGAATCATGTTATATTTTATGCATAATTATTTATTGATTGTTGCCAGCATTTTATGGTTGAATAATTATCATATTTTTTTCATAATCAGAATTTTTGTTACCATAGTATGGTTACAGCCAATCATGTTACAAAATAGAAGGTGTCAATCATAAAATAGTAAAATATTTACTATAATAATGATGGTAGCGACCATGTTGATGGTTAAAAAGCCAATAATATGGTTGTGACAATCATACCTGATTGCAGCAAGCTTAATATAGTAGCAGTGATCATGTTGCAACCATGTTTTTTCTCTGCGTGCATTTAGCAAAATTCTAATAAAAATGTTCTAACCAGTATTGGGCTAAAGGTCAACCAAAATAAATTTTATTGCATATACATATAGCTGCAAAATTCAAAATATAACGCTGTACAAGAATAGCACTGGTCTTTTTTTGGACCAAAGAAATCAAAATGTTTAATTGATAATTCTAATAAAAAAAAAGGATTCCAAGGCCATAGTACATTGGCTGTTTAGATTGTTGGCTTCTCTGTACCTCTTATACTGCTGCTGCTATGTTGCCATGTTTGCAAACAAACTGCTAAAAGCTAAAATTTATTAAAATTAGTCAACAATGTTTCCTTTTTCTAGTACTTTTTTTATCTATATTCTGCTATATTTTAACAGACAAACAGATAGACAGACTTTTTAGAGGAGTAGTTCGTATGTACTCGTTCGTAGTAGTATTTGTTATAGGAAATGTTTAAGAATTTGTTAAGAATAAGATTTAAAACCTTCAAAATACATCTAAACAAACATTAAGAGGTGGGTGGTTGGGTGTGTAAGTATATGTTGGTGTTGTTGTTAGTACCTATGTTGCTGATATGTATGATGTTGCAAACAATAGCAATTTCTTTTATTTTCTTTAGTTTTTTTTTTTTAAACATTTGTTAAAATATCAAAAAAGCACTGTTAGATTCATAGAACATAGAATAGATGATACTGACTTGAAACAAAATAAAAAGATTGTTAGAAATTTACACACAAATTGGAGTTAAGAAAACACGCCTTTATCTTGTAAAACATGTTCGGCAACTAACAATCTAATAATACGGATCTTATGTAGAGACTCTTAGTAAATGATGTGTGATGTTATTCAGAGATTATGCAATAAAAAAAAAAAAACACACACACACACATACGTAGCAATATAAGAAGTGTGTTGCAAACAATGAGTGATATGTAACAAGAAACTTAACAAAATTTATTAAGAAATTTATTGGTGATGTTAAAGATTTTTAAAAGAATTTTAAGTTTATTTATTACTTCAATTTGTAAAAAGATAAAAAACAAATTGACAATTGGTTTGTAACACACTCAAGTAACGGTGCACATATTTTGTATTTTAATTCAAATCTTAGCCGACCACGCGATGTTCAACTACCTGTTAAAATAAAGATCACGCCCTAAATAGAGGAGCTGTGATGCAAATTTTCCACCAAAAATATTTGTTATTATCCAGAGCTTAACAATGAGCAAAATCAGCTAAGGAAATCATAAGTTATGAGTACACTCAAAAAAAATATGAACTAGAATTTAGACAAATTAACTTATTTTTACAAATATTTAATAAAATTTTCCTTGAAATTAAGAAACAAATTTTACTTAAAATTTGGTCAATATTTCTAAATTATAGAAAAATTTTACTATTGAGAACTATATTTTTATTAGAAAACAGTAACATTTCCTACTAATTCATAAGTTCACATATCATCATAAATTTTACTGTTAGTTAGGAAATGTGTCTTTGGTTTTGAGAAAAATTTTAATTTGAAGTTCATTAGAAAATTTTCTGTACTAAAAACTAGGACATAACTCCCTAAAATTAAGAAAATATTTTTTAAACAGTAAGTTAAATAGCACTTCTTTTAAGTGAATTTTATACTTAAGTTTTATAAAAATTTTCAAATAAATATAAAACTGTTTCTATGGTAAAGGAAATATATTTTGCCATAGATTTTTAAATTCTTTATAATCATTGTGTAATATATTTGCCCACTTTTGGAGGACTTTCGCTTTGTGAGGGCACTGCTTTTAAAAAGCTTTTTGTTATACATTTTTGTCTTTAAATTAAATTATACTAAACTCAGGTATTTAAAATATAAATCAAATTCATTAGCAAACAAGTAAACAATTAAAAAAAAATGTACTTCAGTATATCCTAACGTAATAAATTGTGACAAAGTCAGATCCTTTTAGTAGTTAATTAACGGTTCTGCTTGAGAGTTTTACAAAAAGGGACGCTCAAGTAACACACCGCATCCACGGTTAAGGAACAATAAGGATCCTTTGTCTTCTTAAGAATTTAAGGAAATTGTTGCAAAAATACATTTCTTATTATTATTATTTATTATTTTAGCTTAAATCTTAATTGACATATACAAATTTTAACTTTTATTAAGCGAATAAAAGGCCCTAACTTCGATAAATATAATATTTAAATTAGGCACATAACGCTATTATGCCGTAATGTATAATAAGTGCTTGCGATAGTTTGTATTCCAGCAAAAACAAACATTACCCATTACTCCCAGTAATCAAGGGAGTAAGTAGCACACAAAGGGTTTCACGAGTTACCAGACTATTTACTCACTTAATTACCTTTGTTCGCGATGTCCCAAAATTCATTGGTGGTCATTACCCTCTCGCTTACAAAAAAAGGGAGAATTATGAATTACTAGTAAGGTTATTATTTTTATTATTTCAAATGGCACTACGCACCGCGACCATAGTAGGTCTTTTGTGCTGCCCAGAATCACCCTAAAGGTTCAAGCAATTGATGAAGCCAAGAACCTTGCCGGGTGAAGTGTTCCAAATGTCGGAAGGTGACAAGAAACGGTCACGCAAAAACTTGATCCTCCTGACACACAGCCCAGGACAATCGCAGATATATATAAATCTCTTAGCCTGTCGTTGGCCACGAGATGTTTGCCAATAATCGTAGAATTTCGAATCTCTCCACAACCTGAGCCTCTCCTTAATATAGCCCATGGGCACCCCGCAGAAGGGTTTAGGGCCTATGAAGGGCCGGCGGGCACCACGGTTGGCCAGACAGTCCGCCCTTTCGTTGCCCTCATGCCCCTCATGGCCTGGAATCCATCCCAGGGTAAGGGAGTTGCTCCTACCGAGTCGGTTGAGTGCCGTAAGGTTACTCATAGTGAAGAAACAAGTGGTTACCTACAATAATAAAGTAAGTAGTTATTCTTAATAAAACAATAATGTACATTAATCAAGTAAAATTTTCTTAAAGAAATAAACAAGAATAATTTGTATTGAAATTATAAAAAAAAAAACCTATTAAATATATACTTTTTGAACAAAATTTAAGTTAATAATTTTTAAAAAAATTTAAATTTAAAAAAAATCAATTTTATAGCTGATAAATTTCTATTCTATTGTAGTTTTTTTAAAACAAACTAATAAATATAAAAGTAAAAAAACAACTATCAGTAATTACTTTGCGTGTACATATAAGTACTTATTTCACCCATTACCAGTAGGTCTTTATTTTTTCGATTAAAGTAATAACAAAAGTAACGACCTATCATAACATGGTAATCTACACAGTAACGACTTGTCATTACATTGTTTTTGCTGGGACTGTTAAGAGTAGAAATGAGCACTTGAGCTATTTTTGAGTCACACTCATGAACCAAAAATTAAGGGATACTTTTATTTGTTTCCTTTAAAAATATTTTTTATTTAAATAAGGAAAACTCACTAATTTGTTTTTAATTTATTGTTTTTTTTTTGAAAATAAATATTAAAAATTAGTTAAACGTTTTCCAACAAAAAAATCCTAGGGTTTATTATTTCTCAAATATTAGAAAACTTTAACTTCAAGAAAAATAATATTTTATTAAAATTTTTAAAATTTATATCAACTAAGTTGCATGCAAATTTGCCCTAGAAATAGTTTATCAATTTCTAAAATCAAATAAATTTTAATTCTTACAAAGGAACAAATTTATAACTTTTTGTTTTTTATGCCTAAACTAATTTTTAGAAAACAATTCTTAAAAATTAGAAAGTGGTAGACTTAAAAAAAGAATTTAGAAATGACTTTGTAAAATTTAGTTCATTTTTTTTAACTCGTGAAAAAATAAACCGACACATTAAGTTCAAGTACTTTCTCATTTTAAGTTAGACACATTTTTTAAACTAAATGGGCGTATATTACATTCAAATTTTTTTTCGAACTAAAATTAGTTTTATTATATTTTAGTATGCAAAATATAATATACTTGTTTTTCCCTAAAATCTAGATATATTACTTAGGTAAGATATAAACTATTTAATTTTTACCCAAACATAGGAGTTTTTATTTATTTTAAAAAAAATTTTCTAATAAAATTTGACTTAAATTTAGGAAAATTTTTAAACTATTTTAAAGGAAATTTTAAATCTATTTTTAGTCCATGTTTTTTTTTAAATATAAGAATGCAAGGTAACCTCTAAAGCTTAATTTTTCAATTGTTCGGTTGAATGGTGCTATTTCTCTATAAAAAATAATTCATGACTTTTATTTAAAGTTATCCAATTTGCCAAAATTTCTTAAAATTTCAACATCTCTTTCTTTTTTCTTTTTTGTATTCATTTCTTTTTAAGTAAAAATATCAATAACTATGTATTTTGTAATCCTAAAGATTGTAATATTATTTGAGATTTTCTTTTGTATTATGCCCCAGTAATGCCACTCTACCATGTAAATGCAAATTTTATATTTCTACACATAAATATATTCTGCTGCTTATAGATTATATCATATCAAACAATGTCTATTAGTATTCAAATGCTTAGAGGTGTTAAACATGATGTAGTGGGACTATAAACAATTGCTGCTACATCTATGTAAAAATTGTATAAAATTTAATCCACTGTGATTTCTCTGTAAGAATATTTTAATGTTATTATTTCCTTTTCATTTGAATAATTTTTGTTGAAAACTTTTTATTTATAGGTACGTACGTTTATATCTGCTTTGTTATCCTTTATAAAGCACATAGTATAAAGGGTGACTTTTTAACCGTTTTGGTTTTGATAAAATCACAGAAAATTTGCAAAAATGAATGAAATATTTATTTGGGGCGATATATGAATGCCTGCCATTTACTTTTTAAGGATTATTTGATATAACTGTTGCAAGAGGCTATACCGTAGTTTGTTCATTCGTAAACTTCAATTTTGCCATACTTTTTCCAGCATTTCGTGCGGTATCTCACCAATGGCAACTGTAATTTTGTTTTTCAAGGCTGGAATTGTGGCTGGCTTCTCCCTGTACATAATAGACTTAATGTATCCCCACAAAAATAGTCTAGTGGGGTCAAATCGCATAATCTTGGCGGCGATCTTGCACTGCTCTAAAACGTGTGATTAATTGCTCACCAAACTCGCCTCTCAGTAGGTTCATAGTATCGCGTGCCGTGTGGCACCGTCTTCCTAAAACCACATGTCCAATTGTTGCATTTTGGGGAAAAAAAAAAGTCGGTAATCATCGCACGGTACCATTGACTTTAACGTTGTGATTTTCATCGTTCTTAAAGTAGTACGGTCCAATGATGCCGCCAACCCACAAACTGCACTAAACAGTACATCTTTTAGCTCTTGAACTGTCTCTAGCTGTTCTTCACACCAAATTCGGCAATTCTGTTTGTTGACGTATCCATTGAGCCAAAAATGAGTTTCGTCGGTGAAGACAATTTTTCAAATTTTGAAATAATTGTTTGGAAATAAAATTTTGATAATAAAATTGAATGATTTACAAGCGTTCTTCTATTCATGCTAAAATGACAAAACTTACTGAGCATTTTTAGTACTTAGTCACGAGTCACGAATCTTTTTTTTTACACTGAAATCCACACTGTAAAAAACAAATAGCAAAAAAATCACCCTTTATAATTCAAGTATGTACTCATTTAGTAGTTATATTTACATAATGACCATTTAAATTATACAATTTTATATATCTCTATGCTTACTAAATATATACTAAATGATAAATGATGTTTTGGGGAAAAACTTAGATTAAGTGTTTTTCTAGGCTACGGCGAATCTGTTCATAATCTCCAAAATGTATATGTTAGAAACTATCAAACAGAATTCTGAAGAGTATATTTTTAGTTGAATAATTTTTTTACATTTAATAAACAAAATGACAAAATTCATTTGGTAAAGGGTTGGAGATATTTCAGTTAAAATAATGAAATGAGTTGCCGATATTGATTTTTTTATTTATGGCAGCTCTTTTGTAATTTCTTTGTGAATACTGTTTTGATTGAAAATAACTTGTTCAAGGATGAGAATTTTGGTACTATGGTACTTTTCAAGGTGCAATTACAATCATGGTACCTAAAAAGTATTTTCATCGAAATGTTTTCTCTGTTTGATATTCCTATAACAAACACTAATGAATATCGAAGCTTTTTTTAGTAGAGAAAATTCCTTCTAAACATGTATGTAGTCAATATGTTGGAACTAAATACATCGTCTGCTTATTATTGGTTTGACTCATATGTCAAAAACTCGGTTTCGAGAAAAACGATAATGAAGGTTTTCTTTAATTTTCCTTTAAATGTACATGAAAAATATATATATTTTTCTTCTATTTTCACCATTAATTGTAGCATATATATATTTTGATGATAAATATAAATTTTCATATCTTTAGATCAGCGGTTCCCACAAACTTTTGCTTCACGGACCCTTTGAGAAATTTCTACTGGCTGACGGACGCCAAAATTTTTAAATTTCTTATATTTAAATAAAAACATTTTAATCCTAAAATTAAAAAAAAGGAGTGAATAAAAAGATGGATAAAAGTTTTCATTAGAATTTACAGAATTTTTGGTAGAATCTTTCAATTAAGTTAGAAGCTTTTCTATGAAAAATCTTTTTACACATACTTATAACATACTCTGCTGAGTTTTAAGAAAAAATATTATTATTTATATTTATATTAATCATATAATTACAAATTATATCCTAAACCCCTAACCGAACACTAGCAACAAAGGCTATCGGCTCGTTGTAGTGAAAACAGACCAGAGCCTCCGCTGGGAATTAAACCCATGACCCCAGCACTGATAAGCTAGCACGCTACCAACTAGCCTACCGGGGCACTTATAGAAAAAATAATGTTTAAGCAAAAAATTGCCTGAAACTGAAAAGTCCCAAGAATTGGAATACCTGAATTTTTATCAGTTTCGTTTTTCCTGTCAATAATTCATTCAAAAGTTTTGAAAATAGTGCTGTATTCAATTTTTTTGTGGATTTTTTTAAACAATAATGGCAATTGACTCTTCGCGGACCCCTTTGAATGCAGCTACGAACCCTGAGAGTGTCGCCACTCTCCATTTGGGGACCATTGCTTTAGATAGAATAAATAATAGGTTATTATTGTTTTATGCTGCATATCAATTTTTTTTTGGAATTTAACTTTCTTTGCTGCATATGTCAATACTTTTATATGCGCTTAAAAGCAGTTCTCTCTTTTGCTTTGCTTTATATTACCTGTTATGACAATGCAGCAATACAATACAAAAAAGCATACACCTTAATTTTGTATGCAAAATTATCTGCATATGCTAAATGCAGCACAGCAATAATGAAGTATTTGTTTTTGTTTTGTATGCATAATTTGCTGTATATGCCAAACAGTGTTGTGCAACCACCGAAGCGCCTGGGATGCACTAAAAGTTGTACCTTGAGTACGTTTTAGAAAAGAATCGTGTACAGCCAGACGAAGGAAAGAAATTGTTGAGAACAATGCTCCACTGCATTCATAAAATCAATGCATCTATGAAATTACATTTTCTGCATCACCACCAATTACCTACCGACTCGGACTAACAAGGATAGTGATTCCATCAGGTCATCATGCCAATGGAAATACGATACAAAGGAAAAAAGCTGGATGCATTGCTTGCAGAAGTTTGTTGGTGGAGTCATAACGTATCCCAATATGAAGATGCAGGCACCCTAGTCGTATAGGACGATAGACTTGAAGGACACACCAAGAGAGATATGCCATTGAATGTGCTATCAAGATCAAATGATGATGATTCAGATTATGGACCTGAACCACCAACGAAAAAACCAAGACCATCTACTTCACAGGCTTCACCGAGGGCATCAACTTCAATGGATATTGATTAATTTATGTCTTTTTTTGCCTTTTGCCATATTTTTCTTACATTTATTGAATTTTCGATGCAAAATACAGCTGGAAAATTAAAAATTTTTTTTATTTTAATGGAAATGAAGTTAAAAAACAAAGAGATCTTTGTGGATGGTATACGAGATATGAGTTAAAAATTTTAGTTTTCGTGTGAAAAAATGATGTACGTAAGTGCTTAAAAATATGTGAAGAAAGCACATTTCAGTATTAAAATGTTCTGAAGAGTTATGAATTGTATTATTTTCTGAAGATTACTTTACAAAATTTCCCACAGTTTGATAGCTATGGACCAAAAATTGTGAAAAAAGATAGCAAACAATTTTTTTTTTACATTTTAACAATTTTGATGCACTTGATGCAGTTACTTTGGTTAGGTTTCTCTTACTTAAATGTAAGCATGTTTTTGAGGTATTTTGACATGTCATCCTTTCAGTTGTGAAATACACATTAAAAATTGATCACAGATTACACAGACCGGTTACCAATGACATATGTCAAACAAGAATTCTCGAACCGTATGTTCCCAGTAAAAATGAAGCTGCCAAAGAAGCAATAAAAGCATGACTACTATGGCAAAGGCATAACTTCTTTTCTGATGGTTTCATCGATGAATTTAACATTAGCGTGTCATAGGATGGAAGTATTCAAATGTAGCTACCAGCATTACTCATACTTTACTCTAAGGAAGCAATGATAATACAATGATTAGATATTCTGATGCATAAATGGAAAATGTTCATATACTTTGTAGTATTTAAGCTTTGATAAAAATTTAATTCATAAGAATGCAGAAAAATAAGTGTAAAGAAGCGAAATTTATGCATTGATATACAAATACTCTTTATTAAAACAAATAAATAATTCTGCATTAGTGAAAAAGCATTTTTGAAACATTTTTCAAAAATTTTAATGAATTTTTAGACAAATTTTAAAATATTTTTGGATAATTTAACAACTGGTTGTACAATTCGGAAACATTTTTAGACAATTTTAAAATATTTTTGAACAATTTTAAATAATTTTTGCACAATTTTAAAACATTTTTGGGCAATTTGAAATAATTTTTTCACAATTTTAAAATTATTTTGGTAAATTCTGAATTACAAACTGAAAAGGGTGTAGTGTTAAATAATATACATAATGCAAAAATGCACAGATTGCGTCGTCATAAATATTTAAGGCTGAAAAAATGCAAATGACAGGCCAGCTAGTTTCAATTAAAGGCAAAAAAAATCTGTTTTTCTTTATTTTTCAAAACTTTTATGAAAATTGCAAAACTGCATAAATTGTAACCCTCATAAATTTTAATTTTATTTTATTTATTTTTATACAAAAACTAAAATATAAAAAATGATTTAGTAAAAAAATTTCTCAATTTGAATAAATGCTTTAGATTCAATGCTTTAGAAGTAATGACGAGTGTTATTTTAAGATATGCATCAGGTTTATATCCAGTTCACTGCATTTGAAATATGAACACATGAATTCTTTTGGAAGTGCCTTAGAATAACACCAAAAAATCATAAAAGAATGTCAACTGAAGTTTAGTAAGCAATGAAAGAAGTTATATATAGTCAAATAATGACTACCATTTTTTTTTTGCTGGGTTTATTTTGACATTGTATGTTGTGATTTGCAATATGAAATAGAAAAAATAAACTGCATATAAATTGTATGGTACATATTTTTTGTATATCTATCCCATTCTATGTATCTCCCCAATTTCGACATTTCCTTTTAGCCATTTTCTAGTCGCCATTTTGATTCAATCAGCTGTTTTCTGTCTGGGTAGTGTGTGCAATTGGTGTACATTATATTTATAAAAACTTTTGTTTTAAATTTTGTTTAAAGTCAAAAAATTTAAATCTTAGCACTTGTTAATTAAATAAAAATGTTTTAAACTTGAGTTTTGTTCCTTTTTTGAAATAAAATGTAATAAAAATTTTATTTAAACGGGAAACAATGCTGGAATTCAAATTGCAGCGAAATTATTTATAGAAATGATTTCAAAAATAGTAGACTTAGACAGTTTTTGACAGTTACTTTTCACATTATAATTTCAGATTAAGATAAATAATTTTTTTTTTTTTTTTTAAAGTTTATGGTATTTTATGTACGCATACATTTCCCTGTAATGTCTTCATATACAATAGGAAATAATTAAGTTATATTATATTTTTTTATAGAAAATAATCTTTTTTTTTTTATTTTACATTCTCTTTACCATCTAAGATATAGTTATAGTAATAAATAGTTGATGTATAGTTAGTTATGGAATGTGTAAGGTACTTCCATATGGGGTATATGTAAACATATAATCTTAGATGGATCTATAACTATAAAAATTGTTACTTAAAAGACGTGACTTAAATTATATATTAGTTTATCTCAGCAACAAAAAAAAAAAAAAAAAACAAAAGACCTTAGGAAAATCTTAACTAACCTATCCTATCCTATATTATCTAAAAAGCTAATATCTACACCCTTTTTAATACGATTTATATTATGTATATTCATTCATACGTAAATTACACAAAGACTATAATAATATCGTAGTAAATATACGATAGATATGTAATAGTACATAGTATCAAAAAAAAAAAATTCACTCTCATACTTGTGTAGTTAGAACAAAGTATGGATTATTATTAAACACATGTACTTACATGCAACTTATACTAACATACAATAAATATGTAACTAAATACATTTTAAAGTGTAGGTTGTTTGAGAAATAATAAATAGTTTTTTAATGATATAAATTTGGAACTTAGCAATTATTGCTTATATCGTCAAAATATCACAGGCCTAAAATTCCTCGTTAAAAAAAAAATCATTTTAACCTGAAGACCGTTTACTATTAACGTGCCCTCGAAGTTTAAAAACTTCCTTTACATTCTATAGAATTTTTTGTTAAAATTTCATACAAATTTAGATTATATTCCAATAAAATAAAAATACCATTATTTGAAGGTATTTTAAAGGCCAACAACACGGGTTTTTATTTAAATTTACAGAAATTACTTTTCGCTTTCATCTGCATAACGAAAAAATGTTTAAATTTAAAATTATTAAAATATATTGAAAATGCATATAATTTATATGCGATGCCAACTTGTCTCTAGGGAATAAGTTTTAAATATTGATGTGAGATTAAACAAACTTCCTGATTAATCACAATCTTGATTAATCAATTCATCGATTAATCAACAATTCTGATTGAACAAAAACATGATTAATAAATTAATCAGTAATTTTGATTATACAAAATAATGATTAATCAAAAAAATTGTTTTACAATATTAATGAAAAGGATTCAAGTTCTGATTAATCACATTTAAATTAATTCATTAATCATAATTCTGATTAATCGCATATCCCTAAATTTAAAAAATCTTTTTAACCCAATATTAACAAATCACTTTTATTTTTCTTTGCAGGTACATTTTTCTGTTATAATTTATAAACAATAGTTTTTGTTGGTAAGCCTGAAAATATAAATTTTCTATCATTTTATTTTGTTTCAAATTTGTTGAGCTTTTTTTTTTTTAAAAATAATAGTTATTTATTTATTTATTTATTTATTTATTTATTTATTTATTTATTTATTTATTTATTCATTTATTTATTTATTTCAATATTCCATTTCCACATTAGGGGAATTCTTCAGGTAAACAATTTAAAAAAAAATCCATACAGAGAAAATTTTGTTATGAATGGAAAAAAGTGTCGAAATCTTAAAAGCTCTACTTCAGGCTCTAATTAATTATGATAATAATTTCACTATTTTGATTATATTTTTTATTATATATTTTCCGTTACTGACTGTAGTTCATTTAACAAGTAATACGTAGAGTTTGTTTTTAAATGAAGAATCAATTGAAATTCATAGAAATATATTTTTTAACTATTTGAATCAGTTATCTGTAAAAAATACAGACTTTCAGTAGCAGTTGATATTTTCTGTTAAATGCAAAATTTTATGTTGTCTGTTTCTAAAAATAGAAATTAAATTATTTCTTTTTTGTTCTTTTTATCAAAATAGTTTGTTTAAATACAAAATTATTTCAATGAAAATGAAAAATGAAATTATTCAAATAAAGATACATACATACCTACATAGAAAACAAAAATATATACATCTGTGTGTGTTGTGTTTTGTAATTATATATAAATAAAAAAATCTTTGAAAAACAAACCACAAGTCTCGTTTTTTTCTAACTTTTTGTCAGTTAAAAATTGATAGTTATTTTAAACCACTTTCGATTGTTTTTACTACTTATGTCGATTATTAAAGAATGATTGAAAATAAACAGCCAAATGAGCTGAATATAATGAAAAATCAGTACTGCTCTTTTTATAAAGTGAATATATTCGTGATTCTTATTAAATTTTAAGTCGATTTAGCGAAGTCTGCCCATTTGTCTGTTGAAATGGCGATCAAGGCGCGAAGACGCAAGCGGGGGAACAAATTTTTACCTAGATTAATGGAGATCCTCCCGAGCAGTTTGCTATTGAAAATGAGCAAAATCGGTCCAGTGGTTAAAAAGTTATGAGTGAAAATGAGAAGTTACCTCTAAATTTTCCATACAATTTCATAGTAGCGACTGGTTCATAATATAATTTTTAATTTTTCTTCACCAGTCGCTTAGAAGTGAATATTATTTTGTATTTACCTCAAAAAATTTTTTTCACCACAAAAATTTTTTTCACCTCAAAAACTTTTTTCACTTCAAATATTTTTTATTACCAAAAAATTTGTTTTTGCATCCAAACAAGTTTTTCACCTAAAAAAATTTTTTTCACCTTCATAATTTTACTTTAAAAGTTTTTTAAATTATTTGTATCAAAAACAGTAGAGAACATTTTTTTAGGATATTGAAGGACAGCTTAAATTCGGCTGGGCCGAATTTAAGCCTTTTTGTACTTGTTTATTGTATTTTCAATTAATATAATATGTATTTTAGATTGTTTTTAACGAAATAATATTGTCAGTGTATGATCTTTCTAATTGATTTATATTTTTTTTTTTTTCAAATTAAATAAGCTTGAGATCTTTTTTAAAACATAATAATGATTTTTTTCTTCCAGTTCTTCCAATAAACAAGATCTCAAGCGCAATTAATTAAAAAAAATATATATAAATCAATTAGAAAAATCTGGGGATAAGTAAAAAAAAATTCTATCGTGAATAAAAATTGTCAGTACCATCATAATTAATTAGAACCTGAGGAAAGATTCTTTAATATTTTGACACTTTTACCCCTTGATCTTTAGAACATCTCATCAAAAGTATTTAATTTTAATTCCCGAAAAAATTTTCTATTAAATTGAAAAACTTCATTAACATGTAATGCGTTTTTTTAACCACTGCGTAACCAAGTTAAAAATAAAAAATCTTTTTTTATTGCATCAAAATTGTAAAGTAGACATACATACATACATACATAAAAATATAAACGTCTTACGTCGTTAAGAGTTTAAACTTTAATTGAATTTTCCCAAAATATTTTTTCGAAAAGTTTTTGCACTTCATTCACGATAAAGACCTCAATTTTGATTTAAAATGTTCTAATTCAGGCGGTTGCCCAAAGCATTTTTTTCAATGTAAATCAAATAAAAAATAAATAAAATGTAGTATAAAAAAGTACCGTATTTTGTGCCAAAAAAAAATTGCCCTAATGATGATAAAATCATAAAAAACAAGTAAAAAAGGGCTAAATTCGGCTGTGCCGAATCTTTGAATACCCTCCACCATAGGGGCTGAAATTGATATACGTATATACTAAATTTTGCATGAACTGTAATATGAATATTTTTTGTCAATTTATGTAACGAACTTTTGTTATTTAGTTTTAGTAATGTTATTTATTTAGTTTAAGCAATGTTATTTACAGAGGTCTGCTCTGTTAGCGACTTTAACATTGTTGATATTTACGTTAAGTTAGTTATCAGAGTAACACACATATAGCTTTAAAATGTTATTATTCTCATAGTATGTAAGACAGTAAATGTAATCGAACAAGCAGAAGACTTAATAACATTTTTACTTACTTAACAGAAAACAAAAATAGATACAGAAAAATTTTACAAATTTGTATGGAAAATTTAGAGGTACATTTTCACTCATAACTTTTGAACCGCTTGACCGATTTTGCTCATTTTAAATACCAAACTGCTCGGGAGGATGTTCAATAATCTGGATAAAAATAGGCACCCCCACTTGCGTCTTTGCGTCGTGATCGCCATTTCAACAGACAGACAGACGGACATCGCTAAATCGACTTAAAATTGCATAAGGATCACGAATATATATACTTTATGGGGTCTTAAACCTATATTTCGACATATTACAAACGGAATGACAAACTGATATATACCCTCACCATATATGGTGGAGGGTATAATTAAGAAGAAACAGTGTTTCACGAGTTACACATAAAAAATATTTCTTAAATTCCTCTAAATAAAAATGTTGTTGAATATTCAATTATTTTTATAATTCATTCAATTAAGAATATATGTTAATAATGAGTATTACACTCACAATATATTTTCCGTTACCGACTGTAGTTTATTTAAAAAGTAATATGCGTAATGTTTGTTTTAAATGAAGAATCAATTGAAATTCATAGAAATATATTTTTTTAACTATTTGAATCAATCATTCAAAAACCAAACTATAAAAATTTACAGAAATTTACAGGAGTTGATATTTTCTGTTAAATGAAAAATTTTATGTTTTCTGCTTCTAAAAATTGAAATTCATATAATTCTTTTTTGTTTTTTTTACCAAAATAGTTTGTATGTATACAAAATTATTTCAATAAAAATTAAAAGAAATTATTCAAATATACATACACATATGTACATCTGGGTGTGTTGCACACAGCACAAAACACAGTAATTACATACAAATACAAAAACTTTCAATTTGAAAAACAAACCACAAAAGTAGTTTTTTCTAACTTGTTGTCAGTAAAAAATTGATGGTTATTTTAAACGACCTTCTATTATTTTTACTACTTTTGTTGTTTATTAAACAACGATTGAAAATAAACAATAAAATGGGTTGAATATAATGAAAAATCAGTAGTCCTCTTTTTGATTGTATTTTCGATTAATTTAATATATATTTTAAGTTGTTTTAAACGAATTAATATTGTGAATGTATGTGTGACAGTTTAAATGTTGATCAATTCCAAAATTAATTGAATTTGGCCTGACCAACAATTTAAAAGCTTGGAATATTCTCCAAAATCGGAAGATTTGGAACCGATTCGGCAGGAGACGACGTTTTTCATATATGTTTTTTTTTATTCGGACATTTGGGGTCAACTGTAACAAACCTAAGCTTCATTTTAACGATGTCGATTTAACTAATTGAGACAACCTTACGCATTTTTTGTAATTTCCTTTATACAGTTTCAATTTAACAGTTGCTTAAATTTTAATTTTTAATTGGTTGTTATTATTGACAGTCGATAATTCGCTATTTGTACACTTTAAATAATACGCCAGTAAAAAATCTGTCAATTTTGTTATTTATTTATTTTATTTATATTAATCATTATAATTACAAATTATATGTTAAAACCCTAACCGAGCACTAGCAACAAAGGCCATCGGCTGGTTGTAGCGAAAACAGACCAGAGCCTCTGGTGGGAATTTAACCCACGACCCCCGCACTGATAAGCTAGCACGCTACCAGCTAGCCTACCGTGGCGCTCTGTCAATTTTGTTGCAAATCGATTTTACTAATTAAAAAAAAAATTCTTGAAGCTCTAATTTCAAAAAGATTTTAAAAATAATTTTCATAGCGAATTTTTATGAAGCGATTTGTTAAATTTTACACAATTTATTGTTAATAAAAGCAGATAGGTGAAAATATGACTCTGCTATTTAGCGAACTGTGTATCCTAAGTTTAAAAGATTGCGCTTTTTTTTTGAAAATATCCAAATTAAAATAGACGAAAATATTGACTACCCTAGCTTTAACTTACCTTCGTAAAAAGGCCATCTCTATCCAAAAATAGACCATGGTGAAGCCTCGGGCCTCTCGGGATTTTTTTTAATAGCAATTACCTCGAAATCTAAGCGTGATGGAGCTAAATTTCTGTAAGGAGTATCCATACATGCACTTAGTAGATACTAAGTAATTCCGAAAAGGGTTCCGAGTAGCTTTAAATTTATGAAAAATTGTGTTAAAATTTACAAATCTAATTCTAATACGTTTTTAATACCAAGTGCCAAAAGCTCCTCTTTTAATATTACTTATCAGTTTTAGGACCCATTTTAGTCAACATTCGAGAGAATATACTTGTCTCGTTAAAGTGCAGGTCCTAAAGTCAATTTTATTCATTTTATTTTCTTTAATTTTAAAAACGTTCACTTTGGTCGCATAAACTTAATACTTGTTTCTTTAAATAAAGTTCGATAATTCTCAAACAACCATTTCTAGTTTAAAGTACGTAGTACTTGTAAATTAATACACATTCATACACCTTTATGTGGATGATGATCTGTTCCATACATGGGACTAATGCATTGATTGGACCAATTAATTGATTTCATTACCCTTACATTATCTAATAACAATTGTAATGAAATATGTTTCATTATGATTGTTTATATTATTGGTAATGATTTAAGAATTTGATTTCATTGATTAATGATAATGTTTTTGAATTTTATTACCAATACTAATGCATCAATTAAAAGATAACATTAGCATTATTAACCATCAATTAATAAGTACATATTTATGTTAATATTTTTTTATGTGAGTTAATTTTGTTTTATTATTTTTTGTATAAACCGAGGAAAAATTTAGTAATAGCAGCTGATAGTTTTTTGCATTACCAAAAATTACCTACCCCTGTCCACTGCATTACTTCTAAAGTGAAAATAATGAGTTAGGAGAGAATAGGCAATAATTTCTAAGACTTGGGAGCATTTTTATACATTCTTTATTTTTAAGAAGCGATATCTATAACTACTTATCAATACTATATCCACTTACATTTGTATGGAATATTTATATAAAATTCGAAAAAAAACAAACCTAACATATTATACACCATTTCCAAATTAACATCAGAAATTATTAATTTTTTGCAGAAATTATCAATTTAGTTTGAGAAAATAACAATTTAAGAAATTTTCAATTTAATTTCAGATTCATCAGTTAATTTCAGAAGTTATTAATATCGTTTCAGATGCTATCAATTAAATTTCACATATATTAATTTAATTTTGGTTAATATTATATTAATTTCTGAATTGAAATTCTTAATATCTGAATAAAATATTTTCTAAAAATAGTTGGTACTTTTTTAAATTAAATTGGAAGTGATGTAGTTATTCATTTCCTACCTTCTGCCACTCTTTCAGTACCTATTGATAATGCGTTATTTGCACCCCTTAAGCAACGTATTATTATGCCCTTTATAAGCAACCTGTTATTAACTACCTTCAAGCCACCAGGTTTTATTATATTATTTATTATAACTAGTGATTTTAACCTTACCATTACCGAGTTGACATCCCTATGTTAAAATAATGAGCTTAGCAGACAAACTTCAACCAGTTACTGCTCATTCTAAATCCCATTATTTGGCAAGGTCTTTTTTTCTGGGAAGCTACTTTGATAATTTTCAAATCGTATAAGTGTTTTTTTTATAAACAAATGATTTTTGAATCAATTATAATTAGCTTTTTATGCATTTGTGCTATTTCATTAATTAAATTTGTCATTATTTTCATCATTGAAATTTAATGGTAATGAAATTTTTTTCATTTACTAATAAAAAATTCCCAAGTATGATCTGTTCTATAGAAATATCTTAATAATATAATAATATTTTATGATAAAAAAAGCACATTATGAAAATGGATTTTTCAGTTAGTCGTCATACCTGTATTTTTATATGTACTTATCATGTAAGGCATAGTAGTAGTATGATCATATATAAATGTGGGGAAATATAGTATTATAGCTTAACACTTTTAAATTAATATTTTTGAGTACGTACTTTTGCACACTTCAATTATGTACAACAAAAAATGTACAAAGATTCATGTAGTAACTACAGTTATGTATGTAGTAGATATCGCAGATGATTCTAAATAATAAATATATGAAAAGTAAGTTAATACTTTGTTTCATATCTAAATTATTGCATTTTGGTTTTATATTTTTTTTTTTTAAGTAATTTATATGTAGATTCTTCATTCTCATTTTTGAATACATGAATTCTTTATCATGTATGAAATACATGAAATCTTATACAAAATCTAATATAAAATATTTGTTTTCACAAAAATAATAATTATAACAATAGACTATGTTTGTGTGTGGAAAATAAAAACAAAATAAAACAGTGATGTACAAAATTTAATCTGAAGAACTTAAAGTGCGGTTGAATATCGAAGTCTTTTACCATTAGAAAGTTTTTCCTGAAAAATTTAGTCAAATTTAGAGTTTGCACGTCTAGGTTAATTTGGAAATCGATGCGATTTAGGGGAATGAATTTTTCAAGATGACACACCAGCATAATCAGAAATGAAACACAAAACAATTTTGTTAGAAAATTTTTAGAAAAACTGAATAAAATTTAATTTCTTAAGAGCTATAAATATTGTGGTATTTTTGTAAAGGGTGGTTAAATTTTAAGGGCCGATGTTGAATGTGAACCACACCTAAACGTCAAGTTTTTTTCTGCATTTCATTTGACATTTCTCAATTTCAGACTATCTCAATTTGAATCATGGAAAGATACATAATCGAGCAACGCGTTAAAGTTATTCAGGTTTATTATGAAAATGGGCGTTTAAATCAAAATGCATTTCGTGCACTTCGTGATTTTTTTTTGTCAGCATAATCGACCAAATGTGTCGACAATCGGGAGAATTGTGGGCAAATTTCAGCAAACCGGGTTTATGAAAACACCTATGCATGCTCGACCAGTTCGTTCTGCGGGAAAACAGTGTTGTTGTTCGCGATAGTGTGTCATGAGGTCGGCCAAGCATTAACCGTGAATGGTGTTCGCTATCGCGAGATGATAACGAACTTATTGTGGCCAAGAATTGAGGATATGACCCTGGACGATATGTGGATTCAACAGGGCGGTGCCACTTGTCACACAGCTACCGAAACAATGGCTCTTTGCGCGGCAAATTCAATGGCCGTGTTATCTCACGTGGTGGCGATGTCAATTGGCCGCCAAGATCATGTGGTTTGACACCGTTGAACTTCTTTCTTTGGGGTTATTTGAAAGAAAAGGTGTACGTCGATAAGCCAGCAACAATTCAAGAGCTAAAATATAATTCGGCACATTTACGGCATAGAACCTCAATTATGCCTCAGCGTCATCGAAAATTTGGACCATCGGATGGAGGTGTGCCGCCGAGGTCGCGGCGGCCATTATCATAATAAAAAGAAATGACAATAATTTCCTAAATAATTTGTGTTTTATTCAAAATCAACATCGGCCTTTAAAATTTAACCACCCTTTAGAAGTATGAATACATTTTCATTTCATATAATATACATTCCCAGCAAAAAAAAATGGTAGACATTCTGTGACTATAACTTCTTTCATTGCTTCCTAAACTTCAGTTGACATTCTTTTATGATTTTTTGGTGTTATTCTAAGACACTTCCAAAAGAATTCATGTGTTCATATTTCAAATGCAGTGATCTGGATATAAACCCGATGCATATCTTAAAAAATCACTCTTCATTACTTCTAAAGCATAAGTTGTAGTATATCGTATATTTTTTTGAATCTTAAGCATTTATTCAAATTGAGTAAATAGTTCTGATGAACTTTTTAAATTTTTTTTATTAAATAATTTTTTTTATATTTTAGCTTAAAATTTCATGAGGGTTACAATTTATGCAGTTTTGCATTTGTTATAAAAGTTTTGAAAAATCAAAAAAAAAAAAGATTTTTTTTTGACCTTTAATTGAAACTAGCTGGCCTGTCATTTGCATTTTTCAGCCTCAAATATTTATGACGACGCAGTCTGTGCATTTTTGCATTATGTATTTTATTTAACACTATATCATTTCCAGTTTTAATTCAGAATTAATTTTAAAATTGTGTAAAAATTATTTCAAATTGCCCTAAAAATGTTTTCAAACTGTGTTTAAAATTGTTTAAAAATATTTTAAAATTTTCTAAAAATGTTTCAAAATTGTACAACCAGTTTTTAAATTATCCAAAAATATTTTATAATTTTAAATCTAAAAATTCATTAAAATTTTTTAAAAATGTTTCAAAAATGCTCTTTCACTAATGCAAAATTATTTATTTGTTTTAATAAAGAGTATTTGTATATCAATGCATACATTTCGCGTCTTTAAACTTATTTTTCTGCATTCTTATGAAGATATTTTTACCTTTCCAACGACATATAATTTGTTCTGATCTAATAATATTTTAGTGGATAAATAACTTAATGAATATTGTTAAATATAAAAAGATATGATTTTGTCAAAATTAAAATAAAAGGTCCAAATTTGAACAATATTTGTTTAAAAAATAGATATCTCAAAACTTTTCTTTTTTTTTAAATTATATCAAGTTATATCAACTTGTATCAAATTATATACTATAAATTGATGAAATTAGGTTTACCCCTTTTATGGGATCAAATTATATCAAATGAGATCTTTCGGCTTCCCTTGATATCAGATTATGTATGTAATTTTCGGATCAAATAAGATAAGATATGTTATGATATGAAATTTTATATGTATATGACTTCAATATAATACTATATGAACTTTTCGAAAATATCAGAAAAGAAAGAAAAACACGGGACTAGTACAATACGTGATAGGTACTTTTTACACCGATCACGTGATACGTACTTTAGGAACCGGTCCTCTTTTTACCTATCTCGTGATATGTATTTTTGGAACCAGCTCTCTTTTCAACTATCACGGGACATGTCCCTATTCTCACAGGGATATGAAATAGAGAACACTTATTTGTAATTGATTAAAAAAAGATAGCAAATATTGTGAGTGCCACACCCACCAAATCGTAAAAAACACCCCTAAAAAGGAGAAGGGCGGGAATGAAATGTTCTACAAAAATGTTTGCCATACAATTTTACTCCATATGTCAAAACACCAAAAACTGAACACAAACATCAAAAACCAGTCAAATTCAAGATTTAGGATGGGTCACACCATAATCTAAAACATATTAAAAAATGGTATTGATATCTCTTAAATAACAACCAAAAGTGTTTTGTATGTTACTCAACAGATAGGATAAATTGTAAACTTTAAATGCAATTATTTCGAAATCACTTTTTTGAGTTATGCTGGTCTTCTTGTAAATAAGCGATATGTAGGTCATCTCAAAATCTGACGAGAAGGTTTAAAGGTTTTTTGTATTTTTGTTACATTTTGGAATTCTGACATATGTAAAGGGTGTCCCAAGAAGAACGCAATTTTTAAATCTGGCAACATTCGAAGTGTCATTGTTTGACATTTGAACAATTGTTATTGTTTGCTAGTAGAAGGTACGAGGTTAGTAAAAATGGAGCGCTACACGAATGAACAACGCATTCTCATTGTGAAATTGTTTTACCAAAATGGTGAAAGTTTTGCGGCTACAGTTCGCAAATTGCGATCAATTTGGGGTTACAATAATGCTCCAAAAGAGTCAACTGTAAAGAGATTAATGGATAAATTTGCCGAAACTGGGTCTGTTAGTGATGTAAAGACAACAACGCGCCATCGACCAGGTCGATCGACCGAAAATGTCGCAGCTGTACGTGATGATGTCGCTCAAACTCCATCCACCTCAATTCGACACTGAGCTCAGCAAATTGGTGTCTCCAAATCCACTTTGCAGCGAATTTTGACGAAAGATTTGCATCTTTATGCATACAAAGTTCAATTGACTCAGGAACTGAAGCCAGCTGACCATGGACAGCGAAGGGAGTTCGTTAATTGGGTATTGGAGAGACAACATGAAAATGCTGATTTTGCCGATAAAATCATCTTCAGTGACGAGGCCCATTTTCATCTTGATGGCTTCGTCAATAGGCAGAATTGTCGCATTTGGGGTGAGGAAAATCCTCGAGTGATTCACGAGAAGCAATGCATCCACAACGTGTCGCTGTGTGGTGTGGTTTTTGGGCTGGAGGAATCATTGGACCTTTTTTTATGAAAATGAGGCAGGTCAAGCGCAAACAGTCAATGGTGTTCGGTATCGTGAAATGATAACCAGTTTTTTCTTGCCTAGAATTGAAGAAATTAATGTGGAGGCATGTGGTTCCAACAAGATGGCGCCACATGTCATACAGCCAGAGAAACAATTCAATTGCTGCATCAGTCATTTCCCGGTCGTGTTATTTCGCGTTTTGGAGATCAGAATTGGCCGCCTAGATCGTGCGATTTAACACCATTAGATTTTTTTCTTTGGGGTTTTTTGAAGTCGATGGTTTACGCGAATAAGCCGACGACGACTCAAGCCTTAAAAGAGAAAATTGGACGCTGCATTAATGAAATACCGCAGCATTCATGCAAAACGGTCATTGAAAATTTCATTAAAAGATCGCGTGCATGCCAGCAAAGCCGCGGCGGCCATCTGCACGATATATTGTTCCATACATAACCTCATTCTGTATACTTTACGATATAATAAAGTTTCACGATTTTTTTTTTAAATATCTGTGTTTTATTTAAAATTTAAAAATTGCGTTCTTCTTGGGACACCCTTTAGTAAAACGTTATGGCAAACATTTTTGTAGAACATTTAATTCCCACCCTTTCCCTTATTCTGATAGTTTTTTAAGTTTTATTAGAATACAGCCAAAAATTACCGTTATGTGGAGGATTTAGAGTGTTAATATATTCCACAAAAACATTTGCGTTAATATTTTTTACAAATTTGCTGAACATACCCTACACCTCTAAGGTAAAGAACACGTAATTTCATATAGCTATATGCTGCACCAACAGGCCAAAGGGCGGATATTTAACCCCCGATGTGATCTTTCATAACGCCGACACACGTATATTATTTTTTTGTCTCCTCTACCAGAATCCATTGTCAGAACCCCGTAATTTTTGTCGTCAGGTACCGTATAATTAATGCTGCATTTGTAGTTTTTGCCAACTACAATTGGCTTAAGTTTGCCCTCGAATTTCAAGTAATTCCCATAGGGAAAGCTATTCACATTTCTAGCATTTAATGTGCAATAAATCAAAAAATGTTGTACATCACTGTTTTAAATTTATACGAAAACAAAACATAAATTTTTTTGTTACCCTAATAGACTTGTAAAACAAGTTTATTATGTTTTTTTTTTTTTTTTTTTTTTTTTGAGGCATAAAGATGTGATACCATTCTTTACAACACTTAACTAACAATACCATATTATACATAATGTCTTCTACATACATACATAAATTTTTCCATATTCATTACTATTTCTATTAAGATAAGCTATATCATTACTAGGGCAAGGAAGTTCAGGAAAATACATATTTGTTGCCGTTAGCTGGAAAACAAAATAAACTAAATATCTTGGCGGATCAACAAAATGTTGTCGATTAATTAATGTTGTTAATGCATATTCTTAGATATTTTCCTATAAATGAATATCTAAATATATTCTGCTACCTATTTTATTGTAAAATGTCTATTTTTGCATAGTTTGCTAAAAGTACTTGTTTTGAGGCATATTATT
The DNA here is from genome assembly GCA_949748255.1 of Eustalomyia histrio. NCBI lineage: Eukaryota > Metazoa > Arthropoda > Insecta > Diptera > Anthomyiidae > Eustalomyia > Eustalomyia histrio. The sequence continues at coordinate 23,621,590 of OX456524.1, forward strand.
GATATTTTTTTTTTTTAATTTTGCCTTTCTTTTTTACAAAATTTATATCGTTTAAAAAAAAATATTTTTTTTTAATTCATAAATATGTTTTTTAATTTCTTTTTATCATGAATACAAAAATATTGACAAATACAATATCTAACATTTAGACGATGGATGAACGATTTTAACTGTTAAAGATAAAAATTAACTAAAACTGAATGGTTTATATTGAAAACGTTGAAATAGATCAATTACGAATGCATAATTTTTAAATTTTAAGATCATATTTTTTACGAATATTTTCTATACATAAATCACAATTACACTCACATTATTTTTTTTTTCTTAAAATCTGTAAAATAGATTTATATTAAAACAATTGAAAATCAGTTAAAAAGTAAACAACATACTTTTCGTTTAAAACAATTGTATTTTGTTGTTTATTTTTAATTTTTAATAAATTAACTGACAAAATCAGTAAAAAAGATAGAATTTCCGTTTATTTTTATACTTAATATCCCAGCAAAATAAGAGCTGAGAAAGAAATAGTTAAACACTACATCTACTGAACACGAAGTTGTGAAAATTTCGGTGAATCATTAATAATTTTAACATTGGCGTGTCATTGGAAGGAAGTAGTGTGTTTCGGTGCTATGAAAAATCGATGAGCAGATGGACTTTTTAATTAGTTTACGAAAGTTGTTAAATATAGGGACTATAAAATAAATGTAGGGAGTGGTTTTTTTTTTGGTTAAAAATGTGATTTTGAACACGCCAAGAGTTATTATTCCGACCTGGACAAAGTGAATATCACTGGTATGCAAAATATGTTTTCAATAAGGCATTTAATGACTGCAGGAATTAACCATTTATAGACCAACTAAATAATTGTTTTTTTTTCCACTAGTAGGGGTTAATATCAACATTTTGGAAGTTGTTTAATATGACTTCTTACAAATCGAAAAATTTGCACCATTAACTTCTTCGGATGTTCTGAAAAAGAGATTCGTATAGAATAGCATCCATTTTATTTTACTGGGATAATATAAAAACCATTTGTTTTAGACGAAAATTAAAACTAAATATTTTAACATGTAAAAATCTAAATATGACCATAAATACTCATATACTACCATACAGTTTAATATATGGCAAAACGTGATATCATGCATTACTATACATGTATTTATTTTCGGATTCGAAATTTAGCGATATATGATGAAATATGATCATATATGAACATACATATGCATATAAATGACAACCGAGCATATATGATCAGAAATAACTAAATACTTCCATATAACCTCGAACTTTGAATCCTAAAATATATCGTCTTATATGAGATCATGTGTGGTTATATATTGAACTATGCCGGATGTATATAAAGATTTTTTTTTGAAGGACTGGTAAACAAAAGTTTATTTATTTTATTGTTTTCCATAATTGTTAATGATTTTCTATTAAACTAACCATTAAACTATTACTGTTAATATGTTCTCAGTGTATATATTCAAGAACTTCCTGGCCCTAATCCATCATACATAGTTGTCGTTTTTTTTTTTTTTTGTTTTTTGTTGTATAGTTTAGAATAATAAAATCGGAGAAGTTGTTTAAGAAATACATACGATACACTCTATTCTTTAAACTTCTTTTTAAATAAATTAACAATCTTATAAAGTTAAACATGACTATAATAGCTTGATTTGAAATAAAAGCATTTAAAGAAAATTTCGATAAAAAATTGACAAAGTGTTGAATACATTTGTAAGTTTTCTTTTATTTTAATGAGTATAAAGAAAACGAAGAAATAGAAGGTGAGGTGGCAGGTGTGTTTGTTGTTAACACATTTTCAAATAAAGTTAATAGAAATTTCAAAATGTATTTGTGCGGTATCCACACAATTAATGATCCAAGAAAAAAAGGGAAATTATTAAGTGTATCAGTGTTGTGTTGAAATATTGACTATTCAAAGTCAGTTTAAAAACTGTTACATTTTTTATGTTAAAATTTATGGTAACATAGGTTAAGTATTTCAAGGGTTTCTTTACATTTTTGTTTTTTTTTTTTTTTGAAAGGTCCATAACAGTCTTTTTCAAATCGAATTCACTTCTTTATAAATTGTTTAATTTAGATTGTTTCCCAAGTATGCAAATGTGTGTATATGATAAAAGATAAAAATTGTTTAACTTATATCATCATTAAGTATTATAATTTTAAATATTTTTCGATTTTGTTTCCCAGCAAAATCCCTTTAATGGTTACTCATTATAAATATCTTAATAATAAGTAGTAGATTTAGGATCTAGTGCTTAAAATTCGGTGTAAAAACTAAATATTTTTATTCGACAATATCATTCTTGTAGATAAGAGAACAAATTCTTTGTATTAAAATAAAATTACAAAATTTGTTTATTTGCTTACCCGCTGAATTACAAAAATAAAAAAAATAAGTAGTTACCAAAATAAGAACATATTCGTAGGCTGATATACAGCCCAAAAAGTTTGCTAATAATAAGTCTTATTCTTATACTTATTAGTAATTAAACAATAAGTAGTTACCAATATCACATTACTTTTTTTATATAATAAATAGTCGCTAGTATACTTGGTGGCTTATAAAAACGAGTTATAAGTATTAAAAAATTAGTTTCATTTTATAACCCCCTATTGGGTAATGAAAGCTTTTGCTGGGTTATAATTTTTTACTTCAGTTATTTTGAATTTGATCACGATTTTTATTTATTAAGTGTAGTAATGTCTTATTTTTATTTCTTTTTGTTATGTAAAATAATGTATCATTAAATTACAGTTTTATTCTGAGAAATGATTTTAAAAAGAAACGCTTTAAAATGTTACTATCAAACGACAAATTGGTATGGTTTGATAGGAATATTGAACAAAAAAAGTTTATATCAGTTGGATTAAAAGTTCAACATTTTGTATTTATTTTTTTTTTTAATTTATGATTTCATTAGGTAAATAACTTAACATTTATGTCTTTAGTTATGGAGATAAGTAAACAATAAACTAAAGATTTATATATATGTTAACTCTAATATTTGGGAAAGGAATTTTCTTGAGATTTCAAAATTCCGTATTCAAAAATATTTGTTAGTTACTGCCTGGCAGTTGTTTGTATAGTAATCAGTAGTTGAAAGCAACCATAATTACAACAATTTTTCTACAATCAGGAAACTATGTAGGTAGATTTAGCTGCGAATGTCAGCAAAAATAACTGAATTTGCAGTTATTTTTTTTGTAATGAGATTAATGAGGTTTAACTTTATACATTTTGCTTTTAAACTTATCATTTTTCACTTTCTCTGTCAACTTTAAATTCTTATATTATTACATTTAGTATTGGGTATACAAGTTAATAATGTCGATTTTTTTTTGCTTGAAAAATGTATTTATTATAATAACAAAGTGAATTGATACATTATTCAAAGTATTGTCCATCGTTAGCCACTACTTCTTCCCATCTTTCTGGTAGCATATGGAGTCCGCGCCAAAAGAACTGCTCTAGTTTTGAGGTAAAGAATGAATCAAGCCAATTTCTGATACTCTGTTCTGAAGTGAAGCGTATTCCAATAAAGGCATTCTGACCGGGCTTGCAACATGTGGCCGAGCGTTGTCATGATGGAAGATTATGGCCTCATGTCTGGTCGAATATTCTGGTTGTTTTTCGTTTATTGCTCTCTTTCAACGAATCAATTGTTTTCAGTACAGGTCCCCTGTGATCGTCTGACCCGATTTCAACAGCTCACAGTACAAAACACCCTTCTGATTCCACCAAATACAGAGCATTACCTTGGCTTCATCGATATTTGGCTTTGGCGTTGATTTGGCTGGTTGGACGGGCTTTACATATGACTTTTTTCGCTTGGGGTTATCGTAATGTATCCATTTTTCATCACCATGCTAGACTTCTTTTTGTAGTGTTCAAGCAGCATTTCCGACATGCAAAATTGCCTTTGAGCGTCTCTCGGCTTCAATTCAAATGGCACCCAATTTTCTTGCTTTTGAATGAATCCCAATGCTTTTAAACGTAGGAAAATGGCTTGATGTGTGAAGAAATTGGATCTTCTTGCGTTTGACAACAATCTTCGTTGAGTAAGGCTTCCAATTTCTCATCCTCAAACTTTTTCGCCTGACCAGGTCTCTCCTTGTCTTCGGTGTCGAAATCAACACTTTTGAATCGCGCATTGAATGGTGCATGTTGACCGTAAGCCTCTACCAACAATTGATAGCTTTCAGCAGCCGTTTTCTTCAAATAAAAGAAGGTTATCAGACTTCCCCGCAAATAATCTTTTTAAGCACAAAATTCGACATTATTATAGCGATTGAAAAAAATATGTGTTTACACTTTGGCGTCTATCGAATGCTGAATTATAATGACAGATATTTACCCTCCAAAATAACATATTTGTTATAATTGACACAAACCATATGCGATAATTATGCCATCTGTTGTGAATTTTGGGGCATATTTTTATTTTTTTCTTTGAGGCTTTTTGCAATGAAATAAAAAATTACTCATTTTATGAATTTATTGAATAATAAATTTTGACAAAAATTAAACTTGTTAAGAATTATATTTGTTCTTAATATATGAAAAACAAAATGAAAAATAAAAAAAAAATAAAGCGCAAATTGTGGCGATTTTTCATTTTTTAAAAATTGGGACTAAATTTCATAATTCAGTTCAGCCCCACATACAAAAAATAAATTTGGCCCCAAAATTTCTAGGGTCACTCTTAATTTTTATTTTTTCTTTTTCAAAAATGAAAATATGCTCGTTTTTTTGGGGCCATTTTTTATTTCTCACTTTGGGGCCAAATTTCTTGGGGCTTATTTTTACTTTATTTTTTAGTTACTTTTACAGTTAAAAATAACTACATTTTCTGTTACTTTAAAAGTAAATAACTTTGTCGCCTTTTTTACTGCATATACCTTTGTTTTAAATGTCATTTTCTGTAGATTCTATTGACAAACTTTTTTAAGATAACATCTACTGAAAATGACTAGTCAGTTAGAAAATGATAGAAATGTTGTAAAAACAAATGATAGTAAAACAAAATTAAAGTCAACATTTCAAATGGTAGGTTACATTTTTAAATGTTACATTCGAGGTACAATATAATTTTCTGATTTTTTTTTTCAAACTCAGAATGTGTCAATAAGTACAAATATAAATTTAACAAGAATTTTAAAGAATTCAACAAATTTTAACTGTTTGTGCAAAATCATGTTTTAAGTAGTTGTTTATTATAATATTAAAAATTAATACTTTTTGTTAGTTCTCTTTTTTACATAACTATGATATTAATTTTTTTTTTAATTTTTCTATAGAAAAAAAAAAACTGTAATTACAGTTAAAAATAAAATAGTTTGTAGTTTAAAATAGAGCAATTCCATATGAAAGCGATCACCTTTTGGACGACCCCTCTCCGATTTTAATATAAATAGTCTCAATCGATTGCCCAGCAAAAAATAATGTACCTACATATTTTTTTTTTTTTTATAGTGACTGGTTTAGTGGTGGTGTACACCACTGTCATGTGACAAAATTGAAGAATTCTTCATAAGGGACCTCATTGAAAGTTGTTTTAAAAAAACTACTAAAGCGATCGTAACGAGTGATAGCTCGTTGGAAAGGTATTGAATCAGGCTTTAATAGAAAAATAATATTTTCCTAATTTTTCTCAGAAATTTACCTTTTTTCCCATGAAAATTAAATTTTCCAATGAAAATTAAATTTTCCGATTTTCCACAGAAGCTCCTAAATTTTCCGGCTAATTTTATTTTTTTTTTGGATTCCTCATAATTTTTGCTTTAAGAATTAGCAATTAAAAAAATGGGTCCCGACTCCTTGTTTGGACAGGAGAAGACCATTTAAGAGACCACCTTGTTCTCATTGTTTTTATATTTTTTATAATTGAATTATTTTTAATTATTTAACATTATTTTATTTTATTATTAAAAATACATTTTAAAAATTATTTTACAGTTAAAAATACATTTATGAAGAAAAAATCTTTCTTATTTTGCTGCTTATACTTAATTACAATATTTATTAAAAATTTCAATTGTCTTGGCATCATTATAAAATTAAAGTAACTTTAAATTTAGCACGTCGGCAGACGAAGAGTACTGCTTTACATTAATTGACATATCAGAAATATTTGGTATGAAGCAATGAAAGTGCCACTCGACCTTGCAGTTTTGTTCTTCTTCAATTATGCAAAGATTGTAAAAATTTTTTTTATTCTTGTACTGAGAAGCCTCGCCGTCTGAGAAAAATGTTACTTTGTCGATTGCATCGAATTTTGATCTTAAGAATTCAAACAGTTTCATTTGAAATAAATAAACGGACACATAATTATGAGCTAAACTCTTCGCGACAACAACAAGGCTTACGGTCTGTAGTTCGTTATCTTCGTTTTTGAAATAAATGCAAAAAGGATGCACCGTGCACTGGTCGTTTGCCCAGTGATAAGCCTGAATTTCATCCTGAACAAGAAAAATGTAATTCTCGGCAAAGTCGCTTATCACAATGAATTCATTTTGGGCTAATTTCTCCTTACTTTCCTTTAGAAATTTCGATTGCATCTTGGATATGAAATGGTGCGCCTTCAGTTCATTCAACTTGAATCCGAATTCCTCGATGAATTCCGGAATCTGCTTTACCACGGTCTCAAGGGAACATCTGCCGCTGCTAATTATCCACTGTTTGAAATGCACCACCTGAATTAACAGCTGTTCAAACTTTTCCGCCAAATATTGCTCTAGCTCGTCAATCTTCGGACAATTGTCGCATTTGGACAGATGACAATTTTCCGTGGGGTATGCGCAGAACGACTTCGACAGGAGGTCCCTATATGTTTCAATTTCACCGTGAAATACTTTCAATTTCTTGCATGGAAAGAACATTAATTTGATGTTTTGATGAAACATGCAAACGCAGACTGAATGCGTTCCGTGCCTGTCTAATGCCAGCACGCATTCTTTTGGTCGTAGGATGGCAAACTTAGAAAATCCCACTTTTTCTGCTGGGTATTTCTCTTTGAACTGATGGTATGCTTCGGATAGATTACATAATAATAATCTGCGCTGCTTGTGTACTTTTTCTCCATCTTCACGTGTGATAACATAGTCACGTGTACCTGGGCAGGCGCGGCTGTTGTCATCATTGCAGTAAAAATCTTGAATCAATTTCACCGTTGCTTCGCTGAGGGTCCTTAAACCAAATTTCTTGGTGGGAGTCGCCAATATACCCTTCTGTCGAACTAATTCTTTGCTTCTTCTCGCGATGTAAAAAGATGTTTGAAACTGTTCAGAAATCTTGCGTATAGACCATGATTGAGGCAGCACAGATAAAATGAGATATTTCTCCGGAAAAGTGGTCGCTAAATTGAATTTTCTTTTCAACTGCTCAATCATTTGTTTGCCGTCATCAACGTCATCTGCTTGACTGCATTCGTTATCAGAGCCTTCATCAAATATTGTCGCGATTGCACTCATAACCTTGCCTTTTTTATCTTTCCTGTATTTTTCACTTCGCAACTTTCTTTTTCTAATAGGCGTTTCACCTAAAGTGGTAATAGCCTCATTCAAAGGACTCAAAGACCTATTGACCATCGGAATGTCTGCCTCACTATCAGATGAAACATTTTGTTCAATTGTCATTTCACTCTCGGATTGTGGTTGCATTTGTTTCAATGCATTTGCTTGTTGAGACAAATCGATTTTACACTTGGGGCAAATGAATTCTGCTTCTTCACCGTATTGTATATTTAATTCATTCATGTATCGCTTCGAAACACCAGTTAATTTTAATACTTTTATCTTTTTCGAACGATGTCCACTCTTGTTAAACGGATTGCAGCAAAATTTATTCATTTTACTTTAAATTGTCTTTACAGCTTCACTCTTTACTTTACAAAAATAACACTTTAACACTTTCACGTTTAGTATTCAACTGAAATTTGACTCAGAGTGTGTGAAGTATTTATATTTATTTTTTGGTAAAAAAAATAAGCGATATTTGCTTTTCTTTAATAGGAAAATTTGCGTGAACTACTGGTCATAAAATGTTTTTTAAAGAGGGACTTAATTGGTTACTGCCAATAAGCCGACCACAGGTCATAAAATGTTTTGTAAATTTTTTAAATTACCAGGTAATAAATATTTCGCCATATTTATGGAAAATCCGTGTTTTATGACTTGTTTCTGCACGTGTCATTTTAGGCGAAATATTTATTACCTGGTAATTTAAAAAATTTACAAAACATTTTATGACCTGTAGCCTCAGACGGGTTTGGTGTGCCATTACATGCCACTGCTGCTATTATCCATGGATTTATGGCCGATCTTGTGAAGGCAGGCAGACCATATTCACTACACACTCAACTTGGGGCTCTTAAAAAAAATTGATTTTTTCTTCATAAATGTATTTTTAACTGTAAAATAATTTTTAAAATGTATTTTTAATAATAAAATAAAATAATGTTAAATAATTAAAAATAATTCAATTATAAAAAATATAAAAACAAAAAGAACAAGGTGGTCTCTTAAATGCTCTTCTCCTGTCCAAACAAGGAGTCGGGGCCCATTTTTTTATTGCTGATTCTTAAAGCAAAAATTATGAGGAATCCAAAAAAAAATAAAATTAGACGGAAAATTTAGGAGCTTCTGTGGAAAATCGGAAAATTTAATTTTCATGGGAAAATTTAATTTTCATGGGAAAAAAGGTAAATTTCTGAAAAAAATTAGGAAAATTTTATTTTTCAATTAAAGCCTGATTCAATACCTTTCCAACGAGCTATCACTCGTTGCGATCGCTTTAGTAGTTTTTTTAACAACTTTCAATGAGGTCCCTTATGAAGAATTCTTCAATTTTGTCACATGACAGTGGTGTACACCACCACTAAACCAGTCACTATAAAAAAAGAAATATGTAGGTACATTATTTTTTGCTGGGCAATCGATTGAGACTATTTATTTTAAAATCGGAGAGGGGTCGTCCAAAAATTTGCCAATTTTGATCGTTTTCATATGGAATTGCTCAATAACTAAAAATGTAATTTAAAATAAATGAAAAATCACTCAAAAACCGCTTTTCTAACTTTTCATTTAGACCAAAAAACTTATTAATTATTTTAAAATGTTAAAAAATTAACTCACAATATCCGTAAAAATAAATGATTTTTCATTTATTATAACTGTGAGCAAACTAACAACATATCTGTAAAAACAAGTGATATTTCTCTATTTGTTTCTTTTAACTGTCAACTAATTAACAACAAAATCCATAAAAAGTAATGATTTTTCCTTTTTTTTAACTATAAACAAATTACCTTCAAAGTATGTGAAAATAAAAGACTGCCCATTAGATATAAAAACTAAAACCATTTTTTTTTTTGAGAAATATTTTAAATGAAAATATTAACTATAACAGGCAATCTGTGTTCATATATAATTTATTTATATCAATAAAAAAACACCTTTAGTTACTCTACAAATGTTTTAAGTGTAGTAACTGTTTGTAAATATATACTACAAACAAATTTATTTGTATAACAGCTATTGATCTCTTATTTTTTTTACTAATATATTTTCATGAGTTTACAATTGATTTAGTGTAGTGAAAACGCCCTTATCACAAATAAACCGTAAACAATAACACTGAGTTTTTAAATTTAATAAATTAGGCTTAACCAAAAATTCAATTATCTTCTATAAAACATATTGCGAAGTTAAAATAAAAGGGTCCTTGTTTTTTAATAAATGTAATAATGGTGATTTTATTATAAATTAATTTAACTGGCAGGCAAAAATAAAATTAAATTTAAAATCAATTTATTAAGTTGATAAATATTGAATTTATCATTTGACCAAACAAAAAAAAAAACAACAGTAACAAAAAAGTCCATAATTTTTAAAATATGCATAAAAAGAGAAAATTTGTATAAATTTCATTGCATTTAGTTTTATATTCAATTTATAATTTTATGGCCAAAACTTGGTGTTTTCATTTTTCAAATTCATCTTGATATGTGTAAAGGATAAATATCTTGAAAGGTTTATACTCTTCATTTTATTGTTTAAATTATTAAGCTTACTCAGAGCTAATCTCTAAAGGCGCATCTCTCCCAGAATAAACCATTAAGAAGGGCAGTCATTCAATTTTATGTTTTTAGGCTTTAAAGGGGTATTTTCATCCAATCACTTCAGTTTTCTGTTTTACATTTTTTTTTTTTGCTGAGAAATATGACCTTAACAGCAAAAGTAATTTCTCACAGAAAAAATTTTACTTCTCTGTGTTTCTTTTTCTTTGCAATACGCAAATATTGGGTTTGTTTTATTTTCAAAATTTATGAGGCTCCAAAAAAAAGGAGCAGAAAAAAATAATATTAAGAGTCTTTTTATTTTATTTCAAGATAAAAATCGAGAACAGTAAGTCTTTTTTTTTTTTTGTTTTATTGCTTTAATTCAAAGATGAACTGCTAAAATCTGGTATAATTTTTTATTAGCATCTTGAGTTATTTCTTCGTTAACCCTACAATGAACAAGTGTATCGTTTTAAAGATGTTATTAATGGTATAATTAAAATTTCACATTTTCATAAGGGGGTGGTCAATTGTTGTTTGTTATTTAAGGATCTTAAAATATACAAAAATTTTATTTTATAAGACGGCCATGAAAGTGATAATTGTGAAAACAGAAAAATATCGTTGAAATATTCTTTTTATCTTCTTGTTATCCTTATTATCTAAATGTGATCATAACTGATCATTTTGTGATCAGTGAGGATCATTTTAGGATTATTTTAGACCATATTATAATCATTTCGCATTCACAAGAGAGATTCGTCCTACTATTCAATGATCATTGGAATCTTTTGAATCTGTAAAGTTTTTTTTGAAAATTAAGAAAAGATCGAATCATAAAATTGCATTAACATTACGCTCAAAATTTAATTTAAACTGCATATTGATTATATGGTACTGTATACTATTATACACCAACTAGATTTTGAAATCTTGTATAACCTAGATTTCTAGCGTAATTTAAATTTTTCCTTGAGCTTGTGAGATAGTTGGGCTGCAGATCAAACATTTATACTTAAACTAGAGCTACACAAGCACTCTTACCAAGGACCCTATAAACCAGTATGAACACACTACCAAATTTTTAGCCACCCATTTTGCCATGTTGCCAAATGGTGCGACTATAAAAAAATTCTTAGTCGAGACCACGAAATTCTTAGCCAATTTACAGAAACATTTAGTCGCTAGCAAGAATTGTAGCGCAAGTACAGTGATTGTGTTGTGAATGTATACATGTTTGAATTGGTAGAACCTTTTCTAGAGGCTAAGTTTTTCTGTAAATCGACTTAGAATTTAGTGGTCTTGACTAAGAATTTTTTTGTAGTCGCACCATTTGGCACCATTTTGGGTGGCTAAAAATTTTGTAGTTTGTTCACCCTGGTTTAAAGGGTCCTTGCTCTTATTCTCTTACTCAATGCACTTAAGGAAACTTCTAGTAAAAGTAAGAATTAATATTAAAAATATTATAATGTATTTGATATAAAAAATCTTAGAAATTTATAAGAATAATTGAAATATTATTAACGCATTTTAAAGATAAGAGTTTTGAAAAACTACAGAAGTAAAGTAAATTTATATATATTAATTTGCTCGAAAGTTTGTTGAGAACACTTTATGTGATTTTACAAATACAATAAATAATATTACATATAATAATATATTTATAATAAAGTATAATAATAATATAAATAGGTATAAAACATTAAAAACAACTTTCGCTAAACAAGATTTCCAATTCGAACTCTTCATGAATTATTATTTTGCTGAGTGTATATAAAACAATAAGCGTCTACACCACGTCTTTGCTGAAAAGCTTAAGCGAGGCTGATTGATTTTTGTGTTTTTATTAAATGTAGGTGTGAGAGAAAAACGCCGCGTAAAGGTTTTGCCTGGCTCTGATTTAAACCCGTATCGCGCGCACGATTTTTGATGAAAAATAAATCTTTCGCATGCAGAGCAATACACACATAATTTGAAAAATTATATTTTCATTAAAACAATTTACACGAATAATATAAAATTATGTGAAAACGTTTTTAATTGGCCATGAGACTTTAGAATAAAAATAAATCGTCTTTGCGAATTGTCGCCCAAAAAATTGGGTAATTTCATATGAAATAGCACCAAAATGGGTATGAAAAAATTTTGGGCGAAACTTTAAATATTTCGTAGTTGATACGAACGTCACTTATAACGAACTAATTTGTCTGGTTCTTCAGAGTGCATTTTGGGAGAAGAACGCAATGGAATGGAATCGGCAACAAATGAGATTTGAGCACTTAACCCTGGATACGAAATAGAATGAGAAGGCGAACGAAATTTTTATTATTGGAGTGTGTTAATTTGTATCCGCCCCGAACCAATTTCATTTGTTTTATCCCAGTATAGTTACTAATTTTTACATTTTACGCTTTCCCTTTCGTTATCTGTGTGTAGTGTTCCAATTCCATTCGTTTTCCGTTACATTCTACATCATTCCCCATGTTTAGAGTTTGAATTTTAATTGCTCCCCTTTCCATTCCATTTCGTTTCACATTGTTTGGTCACCAGCGTGGAGTTTTTTACCTGTTTCGTTTTCTCCACATTGTTATCGCAATGTGTTTTTTATAAACACATTTTTTACCTTTTTTCAATACTTATTTTAAATAATAACACATTTTGTTATTTATTGTTTTTTATAATTGAATTTTTATTGAATTGAATTTAATTGAATATGAAATGGATTTTGAATTTAAATATGTAATTCAAATATAACGTAGATTAACATAATAATGAATTTTACAACTATGTTAATTGTTTTTGGTCTACCCTTTATAATTTTCTTAATATGTTAATTGTAACGGCAATTGCTGAAATAGAAGAGAAGAAAGAAAACTGGAAGAACAGGAAGCTTGATGCTCCATATTGCTTAATAAAATGAGACAGTTAGATTTTAAAAGCAAATAAACAAGACGTGTTTTCTTACCACAAATTTTCTAGAAATTTAACAAATCTGTCCACCATTTTTTATTTATCAAATTTAAATAAAATTCTAAGATTTTGAATTTTATTTATTTTCACCTTAAAAATTATTAAGGATTTTCACACATGTTGAGTGTTCTAATTTAACTTTTATCCCATTTTATTCCATATCGTTCCAATTTAGAAAAATGTTTCATTTCATTCATTTCCTAACATCTTTAAAAAAAAATACCATGGCCAAACATTGTAATTACCCTGCGGGAAAAAAGGGGTCAGTTGGGAATCGGGACCTGTCCCGGGATAGGTGAAAACTGAACCGGTTTCGATAAAACATATCACAAGATAGGTGAAAAGAGCACCGGTTTCTAAAGTACCTATCACGTGACCGGTTTAAAAGTCCTGTGACATGTCACAGAGGGCAATTGACCCCCTCCTAGGACAAGCCCATGTATGGTGACATAGCATTTCTCAAAAAATATTTTTTAAAAGAAACGTTTAATCCTCCGCTTTTAAAGAGTTAATAAAACGACACACTTGTGTTTTTTTTTTTTGTTACATCTTTGCAATACTACACATACCAGTAATAAATCTGAATCTTTAGAAACAAAAAAAAAATAAAATTTTAAACTGAAATACCAGGCCAAATTGAAATATGTAACTTCTTAAACAAATGACAATACATATCTGGGTTAGCAATCAGCTTTTAGTCACTATTCTTATACAATTATTCGCATTATGTTTCTTTTTTTCTTTCTGCTTATTTATTTATTTCTCTTACCCAGCATATTCAATTGATAATCTTCTTCTTCGTCTTCTTTTTCAAACTACAACAACATAAATTCAAAGCTTTTATAAACATTTGCTTAAGCTCGCTTATTGTCGCTTAATTACAGGTCTTAACTTCATTCTTGGCCTTCATTCTTTTCAAATCAACCAGTACAAATTTTAAAAAGAGATCCTTTTAAACAATATTATATTGTTTCATTGCGGGCCTACTGTTTGGAGCCGTAAGTAACAAATTCAACTCAAACACACAAACACTCACATTTTTCTTTAACATTTTTTTTTTTTTTAAAGAAAACCGTCCAAAGCAATTAAGTGTATCAAGATTACTTAATATCTGGTCTGTATAAAATGAAACATAAAAAAATATAATATTGGTATAAAAAGAAATCTTTGCGAATCGAAACCACAGCATTTTTTACGTTTTTTTTTTTTACTCTGTTCTTATAATACAGGAAATCAGCAAAACCACACTTGTAGTAAAACCACCATCATATCATCAATTTAAAATTGATGTTATTTAGTACAAATTTCAGGTATGTAACAATATAACCAGTATATTGGTTTCTTGTAGCTATTAAACAGAGTTTAGTTACAATGTTTTATTATAAATAACTACTATTTAGTAGATGGCTTAAACAAAAATTTAATAGGATTTTTTTATAACAAAAACAGGTTGAATTTATTTGTTTATTTAAATGTTTATTTAATTTTATGTCTTAATTGAAGAAAATGTCTATAAATTTTAAGACTAACAAGGGAATAATATTCGATCTCCTAAATTGGTTTTGACGAAATTCTCATTACTTCTTTATCGGTAGTATTAAGTGTGGATGATTCACTTCCAAGTTTTAAATGTCAATGCTAAAAAGGGTTTACATAGATCAGTGTCTAAAATTACACATTTAGATTTTTGAACCACATTTTCATTACGCTGCAAATAAGCACATAGCACCAGCGAATTAATATTTTGAACGTCAGTTTTCTATCTGAAGAATGGGAAGACTTTACGTTTCTTCCCCTATCAACAAAAATTGTCAAAAATCCCGCCTTTGTAAATTTCTGCGCTGAAGGAGGAACCAACATGACAAATTTTCTAGTTTTTTCCTTCTTCTCAGTCAATTAACCCATACCTCCAGAAAATAAAACATATTTAAAATTTCAGATTAATAGCACAAGTGGTTTGGTCAGGACGCTAGGATGGTGGGGATATCTGTACCGGAATAAGATATGGGTGGTAAAGACTTCCGTTCTTAGCCCAATTTTTTCTACGTTTTTATTTTATATTCCAAAATGTATCTCTTTATTTATTTAGCACCTGCTTAAGGGAATACATAAATATTTCCAATTACATTTTCCGCTTTTAGCCTCCCCTTTAAAATGTCTTAAAGCCCCCGTTGGAGTAGGAAAGTTACTGCCAAATTTTAAGTACCGAGTTCCAGCGGCTGAGGCTGGGTAATAAGGCTGGATATATCTTCTAAAAATTAGCACACTACATTTTATATTCAAGTATTTTAGTCGGAGCGGTTTAGGTAGGCTCCTTTGTAAGTCTAATTTTTACTATGTTTCCAAAAAAGAACCTTATCAGTGAATTAAAGTATACCCCAGGGAATACATATTTTATACTTCAAATTTTAAGACAAAGCAGGCTATTGAGAGAGGTGCTTCCCCATTGTTGAACTTTTATTTGTACCAGTTCCTGGAGAAAATTTAAAAATATATCTTTTAAATGAATTTGCAAATACTTTATGGAACATATGTATTAGGTTTCAGATTTTTAGCAAACGACATCGATAAATATCAGAGCATTCCTGGTCGAGCAAAATCGTTTAAAACTTATTTTTTTTTTTTTAAGTAACTGACAATAATGTAAGCATTTAGTTAGACTTTTATTTTTAATCTACAATATTCCTGATCGCGAGAATTTCGTTTACATGTTTTATATTGAGAAATAAAAACTAAGTTCTATCGAAAAAAGGACCCCGAATAGGGTAACTCAAAACCCATACACGCTAAATTCTATTTCGTTTCCCGTGTTTTGTGTTGAAATTTCATTCCGTTCCTCTTATTCAAACACTAATTTCAATACCACTTGTTCCCCGCTCCATTCCATTATTATCCTATAGTTTCATTTCCACATGTTCCCCATTTCAGTTTATTTGGTTACTCCTTTCCATTTCATTTTTCAATAAAACTGTTTCAATTCTACCCGGTTTTTGAATTTTAAGTTTCTACCCTAACTGCTGTCGGCAGTCAGTTAGGGGAAGGTTTTGCGCTTTTGGCCCTCCATTTTTAACACATTCCTGGCGAGAATTCCAAAAATTACATTATCAGTAAATTGGCTCTTTGTGAAGGCATATTCTAGCCAAGCAGTGTCTTCCGGCTGTCATGGGGGGGGGGGGGACTTTTCCCTTTTTGAACCCCTATTTTGTCGCCTTTCTTAAATTCCTAAAAGAATAAGCCCATTCTCTAGGCACTAAATATTTAAAATTTCAGTACTATTGTCAAGAGTTTAGACAGGCTGGCAAGTTGAAGTCATTTCCGCTTTAAAATCCCTTAATTTTACCACGATCCTGGCGAAATTCCAAAAATCCATTATCTGTAAATAGGTCATACTCCAAGGAACACATATTCTAAATATAAGAATTGTAGACAAAGCAGTATAGGCAGTCCGTTAACGGGTCACTTTTTCCAAATTGAACCCGTATTTTAACACGATCCTGGCAAAAAATTCAAAAAGTACTTTACCAGTGAAATAGCCCATACCCTATTAAGCATCTTTTTTATATTTCAGATTTCCAGCCAAAAGGGTATAGGCAGGCTGTCAAGACCTAGTCATTTTCTTTTTTAACCCCTACTTGTACCACGTTCCTGGCGAAAGGTGCAAATAGTACCCTATCAGTGAATTGATTCATATCCCAAAAAACACATATTTTAAATTTCTCGGTTTTGACTAAAGTGGTATAGAAGGTTGCTGTTTTCCTTTTCAACCCCTATTTTACCACCCCCTGTCGAATATTTCACAAAAATACTATGTCAGTGAATTAGCCGCATTTTTAATGCAGCATGTATTTTAAATTTCTGATTTCTAGCCAAAAGGGTTTGACAGGCCGTCAGGGGGGTTTAATATCCTCTTTTGAACTTCCATTTGCACCACGTTTCTGAAAAAAATTTAGAAAAGCTGTATAAAAAATCGTAATTTTTAACTTTTGAATTTCCAGTTTAATTAAAATATTCCTTAATGTGGAGTTTAAAAGTGTTTGTAAACTAAACGTCTACCCAACATCCGTAATAGCTATAGGAAATTATTATGAATTGTTTGTTATACACATAAAATTTTATGAATTTCCGTTTAAAGGATTTATAACAAGTGTTGCCAAAAAAAAACATCACAAGCAAATCATATTTTTTTAACAAATCCATATGTTATTTTTATTTATTTCTTTAATAAAGATATAAATAATGAAAAATCAAAAAAAAATACCATTTAAATTTCATAAACATTTTTGTTAAATGGGCGTAATTTAACAAATTCAAATGATTTTTTTTTCGCTTGTTATCTTTATTGCAATAACCTCAGCAAGCTAAAACGATTAATTTTGTTAAATGTACGGCGCTCATTCATTAAAATTCATTATTCTTTTTCTTTGCTTTTTCGCCTTTTATGTTCAGTTAAGTTTAGTGTGTGTGTGTGTATAAATTTATGTTAGTTCTTGGATACTTTGTATGTTGGTATGACTGTTTTTTTTTATGGCTTTAAATGTAGTTAAAGTGTCACTTGATTTTGTAACAATTAATCATGCGTTGACACCGTGTAATATTAGACATTTAAGAAGTTAAAACAAAAAAATGAACAAACAAAAAAGTAAATAAAATTAAAGACAAACTGGGTGTGTATGAATGAATGTTTCGTGTACACCTATAACACGTTTTACAGGATTCCATTATTTAATTTTTTCATCCTCATAGAGAGAATGCTTTATAAAATTTGAAATTCAAAATTAATTTCAAAAGTAAAAAAAAAAAATTCATAAAATTAATGATCTTTTCTACCCAAGTAAAAATTTCATATAATCTACAGGTTGGTTGAAAAGTTCCTGCGCTCGATATGAAAGAATACTGTTTTTGTTACGAAATATATTTTTTAATTCAATATAATCTCCTAGAAGCTCAATACACTTGTTCCAATGATCTTCCAATAATTTTATCCCATCCTTATAATGGTTTTCCGGAAGCTCTGCAAAATAACCATCTACGGCTGCTATGGCCTTTTCATTCGACGAAAAATGCTTTCCACGAAGGAATTGTTTAAGGTTTCTGAAGAGATAGTAGTCACTGGGAGCCAAATCTGGTGAATACGGTGGATGTTCAAGCAATTCGTATTTAAATTCTTTGAATTTAGCCATCCTCAAAACACTTTTGTGAGCAGATGCATTGTCTTGATGAAAAATGATTTTTTTCTTCTTTAAACCAGGTCTTTTCTCACGAATTTTTTCATCCAGCTGATCCAAAAGGCTGCAATAATATTCAGAGTTGATTGTTTTACCTTTCTGAAGATAATCAATCAACAAAATGCCTTTGGCATCCCAAAAAACTGATGCCATAACCTTCTTTGCTGATCGTTGTGACTTCACCTGCTTTGGAGCTGAACAACTAGCTTCAGTCCACTGTAAACGTTCTTGTTTCAATTTAGGATTATGGTGGTAGATCCAAGTCTCATCCATAGTTATAAAACGACGCAAGACGTCGGTTTTATTCGGCTTAAAACGCTCCAAATTACGCTGAGAAATTTGTTTTCGATCCAGTTTTTGTTAAATTGTTAACGTTTGCGGCACTAACTTTCAAAACAGTTTTTTCATACGTAATTCTTCATGTAAAATATGGAGTACTTGTTTGTCTGAAATGCCTATGGCATTAGCAATTCCACGCTTAGTAAAACTTGGATCTTCACTAACCATATTATGTACCTGCTCAATGATTTCTGCTGTGGTTGCAGTTTTTGGTCGTCCTTCGCGTGGATCGTCTTTAAGGCTTGTACGATCACGTTTAAATTCACCAGCCCAAAATTCAACGGTGCGTTTTGAAGGTGAGGACTCCTTATACACTTCTAACAATTGTTTATAAATTTCCTTTGCTTTTAAACCCTTCAAAGCAAAGAATCTAATGAATGCACGATATTAAATTTTTTCCATATTAAAAAAAATCAATGACACGTCAACTTCAAATGGCATGTAAACAAAGAAAGAATTGACAGAATGATTTGCAACTTTGCATGTGTTCTCAGGACAGTTATACCAACTTGAAAAAAAAAAGTTTGGAGCTAGCAGTGCCATATCTTGGTGAGCGCAGGAACTTTTCAACCAACCTGTACATGCGCCGGTATATTATTATACATGGGTATACTTGATCAAATGCGTCCTTGCATAGTTCAGTATATGATCACACATGATCTCATATATTTCCATATATCTTCGAATTTAAAATTTGCATTTATGTGGCTGTATATGGTCATATATGACCATATATGAAAATACACCGCCATATATCAGCGAATTTCGGATCCGAAGATATATGGTCATATATGAGTACATATATGGTCATATATTGGAACTATGCATGGTCGTATATGATTATGCAAGCCCACGTATATATGATATATGCATATATATGATCATATGCAAGCCCACGTAAGATCATGTATATTCAAATATATTTTGATTTTCACATGGATATACAAAATGAAAGGAAAATTTATTACTTTTTTTAATAACTTTAACTTCTATTAATTTTTTTTTTTAAATCAAATTTGATTTAACGAGATTTTATGCTAAAACGTATCTATTGTGTTAAACAAGGGAAAGATGAAATTTCAAAAAAGTTTTTATTTTAAACACTAAAACAAATATTAAATTAAAAAAGCCCACATTCTATCTTTATCGATTGTATTTGAAATATTTTTAGAGGTTTAACTGTAACATAATACTTTAATATAAATATGAAGAAAAAAAAAAAACAACCAAGCAAACTTTAATGGGCATCATTGATTTAATTCAAAACAAACCAACCAACCAACCCACTTTCAATTGATTCCACAAAAACATATGTTTATTTATGGTTATAAAAATGAACAACTCAAAAAAAAAAATAATAATATAAATATATAAAACTATTGACCAATTAACCATTTTCTTATAGTACAACAATTGTATAAACAAACAAACAACAGAGTTGGAGTTTATTTCAATGTTTACGCAATATTAATATATATTGATTTTATCTTTCACTATTTAATTGTAAAACGATCTATAATTGTCTTGGCTTTGGACAGATAATGATCAATCATCATGTTCACTGTTAAAATGTATGAACGTTGTGAGTAGAGAGTGGCTCACTGAATTGTTGTGTAGTACACACGTACTATATTTCAAGTAGCATTTATGGCACATGAGGTTTGTTAAAAGAAATTGGCAAAAAATATTATTGAAAACAGACAACAACTTATAAATGAGTAAACAAACATGTTTTTTTTTACTGTTGTATACGATTATATTTCCAAGAAGTAAATCAATAACCGATTTGTCATTTTTAAATTGGGGTTTTAATTACCTATGAGAGGATATATTTTTAGATACTATATCATTTGTGTTAAGGTTATATACAGGTTTATCACTTCATTTGTAACATAATGAGTTATGAAACGGGGTTAATCCAAAAATAGAATATGATCTAATGGTTTTTTATTCGATCTAATAAGATAAAATTAAATAAAAACAAGTAAAAAAAGGCTAAATTCGGCTATGCCGAATCTTTGAATACCCTCCATCAATATCCTAAAAAGATGTATTAAACTAATTTTGATACAAATAATATAAAAAGAACTTTTGAAGTAAAATTATGTAGGTGAAAAAAATTTTTGAGGTGAAAAACTTTTTTTAGATGTGAAAAGAACTGTTTTGGTGGAAATAAAAATTAAGAGGTGAAAAAAACTTTTTTAGATGTGAAAAGAACTTTTTTGGTGGAAATAAAAATTTAGAGGTGAAAAAAATTTTTTGAGGTGAAAAAAATTTTTTGTGGTAAAAAAAATTTTATTGGCGAAAAAATGTTTGAGGTGAATACAAAATATTTACTGCTAAGCGACTGGTAAAAAAATATGAGAAAATATATTATGTACAGTCGCTACTATGAAATTGTACTAAATTTGTATGGGCAATTTAGAGGCACCTTTACATATTCACTAGTTTTTTTAACCATGGACTGCACAAAAACACATTTTAAAGCATAGTTTTTGGCAAATACTCAATTTGGGACTCAAATGGGGACTATGTCTGCAGCAGAACATGCCTAATGGAGAGAATGCACTTTCTGATGCGCCACGTATTGTTCTTTCTTTAAAAAATTAAAGTGTGTTTGTAGGACAATATGCCTAATGGAGAGAATACAGCAAAGAAATTAATTTGTTAAAGAAAGAACATGAGTTGTAACTATTTGTCAATAGATGACCCATCAGAAGGTGCATTCTCTCCATTAGTCATATTTTGCTGCAGAGCCAGTCTCCATTAGCCATATTGTGGCTACAATATGTAGTAGAGTATTATTGATTTTCTATTTTCTTCGTAACATAAATAAATATTTGCCAAAAACTATGAAAAATATATGTTTTATGTGCATATTATACCTTAACTTTTGAAATCAATATTCATTTAGATGTATAAGAGCACAATATTGCACTTTTTTTATATGTTTTTTTCTATGAAAGAAAAAATTAACAGAAATATACATTTGCCAGCGCCTCAATTCTCAAAAATTATACAAATGCAATAAAAAAATACAATTTTCCTATATAAAAATTTCTTTTTTGACCTAACAATGTGAAAAAAATACTTTTATTACGTCAAACATTTGAAAAATTTACTTTAAAATTATGTAATAAGTCTACTAGTAACATCTAAATGCATTATAATTTAAAGTATGTAGTTAATCTAATATTTTTGGTAAATAAATTAATTGAAAGCCTAATCCAAGGCTATATCGACTTAGCCATGGGGTAGAGTATTGTTTAATTCTGCGCCAGCTATTCAAAAGTAGTGTCACTAAAGCAATTATGTATTTTGCTCTTTCTTTCTTTATATATAAATACATTTTATAGAATGAAACGAAAAACCAACAAAGTTTAACAGAAAAAAAATAGATACAGAAAAATTGTACCAATTTGTATGGAAAATTTAGAGGTACCTTCACATTTTCACTCATAACTTTTGAACCGATCGACCGATTTTGCTAATTTTCAATACCAAACTGCTCGGGAGGATGTTTAATAATGTGAGTAAAAATAGGCACCCTCGCTTGCGTCTTCGCGTCGTCATCGCCATTTCAACAGACAGACGGACATCGCTAAATCGACTTAAAATTGCATAAGGATCACGAATATACTTTGTTGGGCCTTAAACCCCCACAAAATGGATTTTTAGGTCGGTTTTAAAAATATAAAAAAAGTAAAATTAAAAAATGCTAAGAAAAACTAAGGTAAATTTACTAATTTTCAAACCCCATTACTAAAGGAACCACGAATATATATTTTTCTCACTATATATATTTTTAACAAATTGTATTTAACATCAGTTGGGATCAAATTATCCCTATCGGATCATTTTGTATTAATTTGTGTCTGATCAATTCTAAAATGATGCAAGTAGATCGTATTCTATATAATTGTATTCACTATTTCTTGGACCCAGTGGATATTTTTGTATTACTTCCATTTTCTTCGGTACTGCAAACAACGCAGTAAAACTTAAACACTTTGATCATACTTTCAATTAAAATTTTAGCTGAACTTTTATTTGCGTGTCTAGTCAAAATGAAATTAAAAGTATTTCAAAACACTTTATTACCACTATTAAGTAATATATATTTAGTCTAAAAGTATGGCAATTTAAAGCTTAGCGTATGATTGATATTTGCATTATTAAAATTACTCATACGTTGCAGTTGTAAATATGTTATTTGGTTGAGATAAATTTAAGAAAGTACAAAAAAACTAGTAAAAATCAGGCATACTGATCATATAATACCCCAGACCAATTTTAATTTGAATTAACCGAATTAACTTTTTCGACAATTTCAATTAAATTTATTTCTATATTTTCCATCCTTTTCATAAAATAACTATCTGGACGGACATTTTGATCACTTCTCCAATCCAAATTGTTGTTATATAGTTTTTACTTCTTTTAAATTAAATTTGCAAATGTTGTTTAATTGTCATAATAACTTCAATTTACCTGTAAATTTTGAAATACTTACCTGCCCGTCTTATTTTTGTATTTAATATTCTTATCATAACTTCTTTTTTCTGTTTAACTTTTGATTAATCTTGACAATCTTTCTTAATTCAGCAAACAAAAAAACACAAAAAAGAATTTAACACACTGTTAAAAACGTTTAATAATACGAAACCACCCATAACTGTGATGTGGTAATTGTCAATCGTTTACGTAGCCAGACATCTGATAAATCTTTAACTATTCATACTTTTTATAATTTAATAATGTCACGTAAACATACAATTATTTATCTTTAAGAAGGCCACCCACAATGTTTTAAGAATACAAAAAAAGATTTGTTTTTTTTTTGCAATAGCAGCGTTAACAGCGTTAGAAATAAAATAAAGTAAAAATTGTACAATATATTTCTATTGCCCGAAAATAAGATTCTGTTACAAGGGCAAAAAGGAAAGTTATGCCTTTTTAATATTATGAAAATTAGAAAAGTAACTAATATTAATATTAACCACCCAGGCAGAAATTGCCAATCGTACAAGAAATATAATACTGGCATATCACTGTTTTTCTTGTAAAACCCAACCAGTAAGAAATACAGGTTGGTTGAAAAGTTCCTGCGCTCGAAATGAAAGAATACTGTTTTTGTTACGAAATATATTTTTTTATTCAATATAATCTCCTAGAAGCTCAATACACTTGTTCCAATGATCTTCCAATAATTTTATCCCATCCTTATAATGGTTTTCCCGAAGCTCTGCAAAATAACCGTCTACGGCTGCTATGGCCTCTTCATTCGACGAAAAATGCTTTCCACGAAGGAATTGTTTAAGATTTCTGAAGAAATAGTAGTCACTGGGAGCCATATCTGGTGAATACGGTGGATGTTCAAGCAATTCGTACTTTAATTCTTTCAAAACACTTTTGTGAGCAGGTGCATTGTCTTGATGAAAAATTATTTTTTTCTTCTTTAAACCAGGTCTTTTCTCACGAATTTTTTCATCCAGCTGATCCAAAAGGCTGCAATAATATTCAGAGTTGATTGTTTTACCTTTCTGAAGATAATCAATCAACAAAATTCCTTTTGCATCCCAAAAAACTGATGCCATAACCTTCTTTGCTGATCGTTGTGACTTCACCTGCTTTGGAGCTGAACAACCAGCTTCAGTCCACTGTAAATGTTCTTGTTTCAATTTAGGATCATGGTGGTAGATCCAAGTCTGGCCGTCCTTCGCGTGGATCGTCTTCAAGGCTGGTACGACCACGTTTAAATTCACCAGCCCAAAATTCAACGTTGCGTTTTGAAGGTGAGGACTCCTTATACACTTCTAACAATTGTTTATAAATTTCCTTTGCTTTTAAACCCTTCAAAACAAAGAATCTAATGACTGCACGATATTCAATTTTTTTCCAAATTAAAAAAAATCAATGACACGTCAACTTCAAATGGCTTGTAAACAAAGAAAGAATTGACAGAATGACTTGCAACTTTGCATGTGTTCTCAGGACAGTTATACCAACTTGAGAAAAAAAATTTTGTAGATAGCAGTGCCATCTCTTGGCGAGCGCAGGAACTTTTCAACCAACCTGTAATTAAAGGAACGTCTAATATTTATTGTACTAGAAAACTACTGTTTTGTTTGTAAAACTAGTTTTTTTGCCAGTACATTTAATGCTGTATACATTTTCTACAGAAGCGATTTTGAATTAATTAATTGAATTAATTATGTTCAAAAAAAAATTGGCTCCCTAGAACCCCTTCTTACCCCTCATTTCGCCTAATATAAATAATTGATATTTTACAACCATGTAGTTTCGGACGAAGTGATTTTTATATGTTATATTCGTGATCTGCAATTTAATAGTAGTTATGCAACAAAAAATTTACCCTATGATGACCCTACTTGCTCTTCATTTCGTTTGCCCATAATTGTTATTTTTATCTCTTAAATAAATAATTGTATTTAACCAAATATGAGCACTTCCAAGTGGAAAAGCGAGAATAACTAGGGACTCACCACCCACTACCTTTTTGTGACCCCTACGCTCCTCTTTTGATCTCCTTTTGACATGTTTATCAGACCTTCAAAAACATATTTTATTAATTAAATTTTAAAATTGGATTCAATTTCCAATGAATCAATTCGTAAAATTCTATTCAATGATTGAATGCCCAGCAAAACCACACATTACCAAATAATGTGTAAAGTAATGAGTAGCCATAAATAAATGATAAATTTTACAGGCGATAAGCCTCAAAGTAATGTATATACCCATTACTTTAGAGGTGATAATGTAAGTGGTTACTTATATGGTTACAAGAATGAAAAAAGTAATGTGTCTAAAAATAGATTTTTAAAAAGAAGAATTTTCATTTAAAAAAATTATAACAAATATTTTAAACGTTATCAAAAAGAATGTGGTCATGATGGGAATCAAACCAGAGAACTCTGGTTGCCAGCCAAGAACTCTACCCACTGAACTTAAATGAATTGTTGCGCTTCGTTTTTTCGCTAGTGTTATCAAAACAAATATACATTACCCTTTTGCTTACAAAAAAACATAAAGTAATGTATCTAAAATAGATTTTCAAAAATATTTCAATTATTACTTTACATTCATAAATCATATATTACGTAATCAATAATCAGTAACTTATTACTTTATGCTTGCAAATAATGAAAAAGGTAACGAGCTATCATTACAAGGTAACGCATGAGAATATCGCACCCATTACCAGGGTTTTGCTGGGTATTGTAATTTTCTACAGTTTTCAATCAATATCACTTTCAATGAATCTACTAAATTTTTATTGATTATTTTAATAGAATCACACTAATTGAATTCTGAATTAAATTTAAACAAATAAATAATTTCAACCAAAAATGTGTCATTCGATTTATATTTTGCGAAATTAAATTATAAAAGCCGTACTATTTATTTTTAGTCGCGTTTTATAATAAATATACTTTCTTATAGGTTTTTCTCCTCAGGTGTAGTTCGCAAATATATGCGAGATAACCGTGAGAGATAAAATCTCTCTCTAAAATAAATAAAAAAAAAAAAAAAAAAGTAATAAATCAAATTAAAATTGAATCAATATTAATTAGACTAAATTATTATTTTATTTTTTCCAATATCAAATCATTGATTTGAAATGACTGATTCACAAAATTAATAAATTTGTATGGAAATTGATTCAAAAAATTATTATCCTTTTAAAGCTTTTGTCGGGACAATTGTATGTCCAAAAAACTTTGCATATACACGTAGAGAAAAAATATGGTTGCAACATGATCACTGCTACTATATTATACTTGTTGCATTCGGGTATGGTTGTCGCAATAAAGTTAGTCACCACCATGATTGCCGCTTTCTAATTTATAACATGATTGCTAGGGTGGCCCACGCTTGTATGGAAAAGTAAATGTATATTCCAATACTTTCTCCACAAGCTTGATTTTGTTTCTTTTACTAAAATATATGTGTTTACCAAAAATTTGCTCAAAGGGACAATATTTAGAGGTCGCGATGAATGGCGACTTTTATGTTTCACATCTTTTATTCCATGCATTTACTACTGGCTCATCATTATTGTGCTTGTTTATGTATTGGAGATACTTTTTCCCACTTTTCTTTGTTCTTTACTAGATTAACATTCGTCAAAATTCAAATACATTGATACTTTTATATAATTATTTAACTTATTTTGAAATCAGAATTACGAGAAACGAGTTTGTGTTAGCAAATTTCTGCCACTAAATGCTCGAGATTAATGAGAAGCTTTTGTCCTGCAAGACTTCCATCAAAAAGCGATGTGCTTTAACTGTTCAATTTTTATCACTTGGGAAAAAAGAGAACTGAAACGATTAGTATTCGAGAAACGGCAAATGCAGTGACCGAGATTTGGGAACGAGCAAGACTTCCTTCTCAAAGAATTGATTCGATCGTAAGAATAATTCGTAAGCTTTTAGGTCAATATAACATTTTGAATAAGAGTCGGAAAAACAGTCTCAAAAGCAGTCATATTTAAAGCAGATTTAAATAAAATATTAGACGTAGCCACAAAATATGCATTAAACAAAATCTACAATGAGGAGGACAAATTGTTTCTTATAATGCAGAGGGAAAATAATATGAATTGCAGCATGCCGGGAATAGACAAAAAGTCGAAGGAGAAAGAAGATCGCAAGCGAAAGAAAAAAGTGGAATAAGAGGCAAGGAAATCGCGTAACATTGAAAGTCAAAGAGCTATTGAAAAAGTGGCTCGATTATCTACGCTGAAGGATTATGTTGAAATTTCCGACAGTGAGTCAGATTCATCGCACGAAGAAGTTAAGTTTGGGGAAAAAAAATTCAACTAACCAATAAAAATGAAAACTGTTTTTACAAACAACTTTGTTGGATCTATTGCCCGTGTAAATCTTTCTGATCGGAATACCATGTGAGTTGTTGGAGCTTCAGATCAAGCATTAGGTATACCTGTATCCGAAATTGCCTCATCACGTACCACAATACAACGAAAACGAAACGATATCCGAAAAAAGATACCAGAAGCTGATAAGGACTCATTCTCTTTACAATATCCAGTATTGCACTGGGACAGCAAATTATTGCCCGATATTTCTGATGAAAACAAAAAAGTCGATAGAGTTGCTATACTCATCAGTGGCAATGGAAAATAAAAACTTTTAGCAGTTCCGAGATTACAAAAGGAACCGGTGCAGAACATGCTAACGCTTGTTTGGGTGTCTGTACCGATTGGTCAATAAAAAACCAAATTCGAGGACTATACTTTGACACTAACGCCTCCAATACTTGTTTAAAGCTAGTTGCATGTACTTTAATTGAAAAAGGATTAATTAAAGACCTAATATGAATTGCTTATCGCCATCATATGTTTGAGGTCATGCTCTCTAATATTTATAAAGAGTATTTTGGCCCAAGCGGAGGACCCGAAGTGCAACTATTTAAAAGATTTAAAAATCAATGGCCAAATATTAATAAAGAAAACTTCAAAGTCGGAGATGATACTCTATTCCATACAAGTGACTTGCTTCAACTCCAATAGCAAATGTATAAATATTATACCGATGCCATCAAAAGTCAAGGGACGATTACCGTGATCTCCATACACTTTGTATAAATTTTCTTGCTGGTGCAAATAAAGCAGGACCCAATTTAACAGCTCAATTCCGAAAAATGAGGAGTAAAAGCAATATTTGCTTAGATTAGTTGATCACCAAAGAAAAATTTTCCGGGGTTTCTAAAGCCAATATTGCAAAAATGGCTATCGATAATTTAAAAAAATAATAAAATATATGATAATTTGTACTTAATATACAGTTTTATTAATTCTTTATTTATTTGTTCTATTAATTATTTTTATTTTTAAATAAACAATGAATATCACCATAAAAAATCATTGTGTGTTATATTTCTATATAACACCGAAAAATCATTAAGCTATCGCAACCTCTAAATATTGACCAATAGCGCTCAACTTTGGACTGAACATTTTTAAGCACTATTCGAATAGGATCAGCGTTGTGGAGCGAGAATATTCGATGCTTTTGTATTTTGGGCCACCCTAATGATTGCCTGTAATCATACTGTGGTAACAAAAATTCTGACTATGAAAATAAATATTATTATTATTATTATTTCAGTTTATTAAGTCAATGGAATATATAAAATTCCCTTACAGACTAGATAGATGTATTATAGTTAAAAAAAAAAAATTCAGCAAGCTGAATATCATTTAAATTCTTGAATACTAAGAAAAAGTATCTTAAATGCATTTCAAAATGTAATTAAGTCAGTGAAATCAAATCATATTATTATTGAAATGTACCACAATGCTTTTTCTTCATTATTTTTATAATTCAGTTAGCTGAATATTATATAAAATTCTTGAATACTAAGAAAAATTAAATGAATTTCTTATTTAAATTTGGAACATATTTTTTATATTATTTTTTTGAAATGTACTAGAGTGCTTTTTCTTCACTATTTTTGTAATTCAGCTAGCTGAATATCATTTAAATTCTTGAATACTAAGAAAAATTATCTTAAATGTATTTCATATTATAACTGTAGGGACCATATTCTTGTAAAATTCTGGTTATTTTATTATCAGAACTACATTAAAATAAGTTTTTCTGCTACATTGTTAGTTCTTTGTATGCAACATAATTGTAGAGAGAATAATTATAATTTTATTATAGTACTACTATGGTTAGCACAATCATAATCTCAAAAATATATAATGCTCTTCGAATATGATTGCCGCAACCATGTTTTTCTCTGCGTGTACTCTCCTGAGGAATTTAAAGGGTTAACCCATTAAAATATTATATCCAAACACTAGTTAATCTTAAGCCAGACAGTTTTAGTCGGCATTAGCGACTATGTTATAATTTTATTTAATCGTTTTAATCGGACTACGAGTAAAAATATTTGCAGAATTTAAGAGGTATCTTTTTTTAATTTACTCTTAACTTTTTAATCCCTCGAACGACTTTGGTAATTTTTTAAGGACTCCGAGACCAATAGTTTAAAAAGAGATTGAAAATTTTATATCCATCTTTTGCAATTTAAACATTTGGTATTCCTTTTGAATTAAACAAGACCCTAACCACAAATAAAGTGCTACTCATTCAACACTCAACATGCATATTATACTGATGTCAGTTGTGGTAGTAACTAGTAGCACATCTACTTTAATATACAACTGATGTTTTGACAATTTATATTAATTATACAATACACCCAACAGAAGCAGTAAAAGTTAAGCAAAAAGACACTACGGTATAATCGACAAAAAAAAAACCAACAACATTACCACAAAAATATTTGTGTTAGTCTCAAAGAAGTTGAAACACAATTTTTGTTTGTTTTTTGTTAACGAAAAAAAAGCTTAAAATTCATTAGGCAACTAACACGCGCCAACATATTGCCACCAACGCGGCAGGAATGTCTTTTTACTTGTACTGAATAACATCACTCATTCACAGCCAGGCCAAGTCAAGCCACTACAACAAATTCATACAAAGTTTTAGATTATTACTTTTATTCCCTCTACAGTTATTTTGTATATAAAGAACTAACAAAATAGCAGAAAAACTTTCTATGATGTAGTTGCTACAGCTACATCTGTTTTTTAAAAGGGTGAAATTTGTTTTCCAATTCAAAATTTAAAAAAAAAAAACTCTTAAAATGAAATCTTTGACCAAAAAGAAAAATAAGAAAAATCAAACTGCTCTCAAGCATTACATCATTTTGGACCAGGATATCAACAGACGGCTTATATGCTTCTCTCAGCTGCTCAGCTTATACTCTTGGTCGCGTTTTTTATGACAAGTGCTTCTCGCCTGACAAGTGCGTATGACGGTTCCCTCAGTAATATATCGAGAGAACTGTGAGAAGCATAATCTCTCTTTGATAACAAAAGTGTTAAAATTATTGAACTAATTGTTTTCCAAGCCTTCCATTACAACATTTTTCTTCTAATCAAAGAATTTTCCTTCACACTTAAATCATACTTAATTTATTCAAATTCATTAAATTATTTGCAAAACTTTAAAAAATATATGCCACCTTACTAACTAAACTAAAGGTACATATTTGTTATATTTTACACAGGCCACCACATTTTATGCGCCTCACGTTTTCTCATTTACAAAATGACTAAATATCATTTACTCGTAATGTAAACTCATATATTAAATATTCATCTTGTGCAGAAAAACTTCAAACATTTATAGATATCTGGCTGAAAAGGTAGAGTTTTAACTTGAGTCACTTACTCGCTCATGCTTATACCATTAGAAACACCCAAGTCAGGAAAGCAAGTGTAAAAAAAGGCTTAGTTTTTGTATTATGGGATAAAAATAATAAATTTGCAGAAGAAATCATTGAATGAATAAATTAACAGGTAGTGTGGGTAAAATAAACACTAAAGTGACCATTTCACTGAAATCGAATTTTAAATGAAAATTAAGATATTTGTTCAATGACTAAAATTACATACAATTTGGATATTGTAGTAATAAAAATTCTTAGTTCAACCTGTCTCGGATGTTGGGCTAGCCTAGAAAGAGTTCAAAAATGATATGAAATGGTAAAAAATACGACGACGTCTTTCGAATTTGTACTTTTTATGGTATTTCATACAAAGGAACAGTTTGAAGCAAAAGGGGCGCTTAGCAGGCATAACTAGTGAGTCATGACTTGTACCACCACTACAAATCTGACGAAGCCTGTATAGGCGTTCTGCATCCCAGGGAGTTTGGTAACATTAAGGGGGGTGAGCTGGAGGGTTACATAAGAATAGCGGGGTTATATATTGACGACTCACTGGCCAGGGCCACGTATAAAATGCTACCTAAGCAGATTTTTTCTAAGAATTTTTAAGTAATCATTTTCGAGAGGAGCATATGGACCAACAAAACTTGCGAACCTGAACTGGACTCCCAGGTATGGCTCGCTGATGGCTCGAAACGGATCAATGTAGATACGTCTACAGGCGTCTCTGAGGGTGCACAACATGGGCACTTATTTATGTTCCTCCGGATATGGAGAAGTATACTGTTACAACTTTCCAAAATCACAGATTTTATAATCCATTTAATTTAAGCGGACACGTATTTTTATAAAGGGTGTCCCAAGAAGAACGCAATTTTTAAATCTGGCAACATTCGAAGTGTCATTGTTTGACATTTGAACAATTGTTATTGTTTGCTAGTAGAAGGTACGAGGTTAGTAAAAATGGAGCGCTACACGAATGAACAACGCATTCTCATTGTGAAATTGTTTTACCAAAATGGTGAAAGTTTTGCGGCTACAGTTCGCAAATTGCGATCAATTTGGGGTCACAATAATGCTCCAAAAGAGTCAACTGTAAAGAGATTAATGGATAAATTTGCCGAAACTGGGTCTGTTAGTGATGTAAAGACAACAACGCGCCATCGACCAGGTCGATCGACCGAAAATGTCGCAGCTGTACGTGATGATGTCGCTCAAACTCCATCCACCTCAATTCGACACCGAGCTCAGCAAATTGGTGTCTCCAAATCCACTTTGCAGCGAATTTTGACGAAATATTTGCATCTTCATGCATACAAAGTTCAATTGACTCAGGAACTGAAGCCAGCTGACCATGGACAGCGAAGGGAGTTCGTTAATTGGGTATTGGAGAGACAACATGAAAATGCTGATTTTGCCGATAAAATCATCTTCAGTGACGAGGCCCATTTTCATCTTGATGGCTTCGTCAATAGGCAGAATTGTCGCATTTGGGGTGAGGAAAATCCTCGAGTGATTCACGAGAAGCAAATGCATCCTCAACGTGTCACTGTGTGGTGTGGTTTTTGGGCTGGAGGAATCATTGGACCTTTTTTTATGAAAATGAGGCAGGTCAAGCGCAAACAGTCAATGGTGTTCGGTATCGTGAAATGATAACCAGTTTTTTCTTGCCTAGAATTGAAGAAATGAATGTGGAGGGCATGTGGTTCCAACAAGACGGCGCCACATGTCATACAGCCAGAGAAACAATTCAATTGCTGCATCAGTCATTTCTCGGTCGTGTTATTTCGCGTTTTGGAGATCAGAATTGGCCGCCTAGATCGTGCGATTTAACACCATTAGATTTTTTTCTTTGGGTTTTTTGAAGTCGATGGTTTATGCGAATAAGCCGACGACGACTCAAGCCTTAAAAGAGGAAATTGGACGCTGCATTAATGAAATACCGTAGCATTCATGCAAAACGGTCATTGAAAATTTCATTAAAAGATCGCGTGCATGCCAGCAAAGCCGCAGCGGCCATCTGCACGATATATTCTTCCATACATAACCTCATTCTGTCTACTTTACGATATAATAAAGTTTCACGATTTTTTTTTAAATATCTGTGTTTTATTGAAAATTTAAAAATTGCGTTTTTCTTGGGACACCCTTTATATGTAATATTGGTACTGATTTGGATTTAAACTAATTTTTCCCAAAGTCATTTTTATTTGAATATTTTTTGTTTCTTTGAAATGATTTTCAGCATACGGCAGCTGCCTTGTCCTGTAGTCCTATCAGGAGGTATAATTTTCGATCATTTTTTGCAGCATTTAGGGTCAATTCGTTAATCATCTACGGCTTATCGGTGTGGACTGGTGATTTAACATATCCCGACAGAAAATAATCCAGCGGTGTTAAATCGCACGATCTTGGTGACCAATTTGCAGGTTAAAACCCGATATAATGCGCTCTTCAAACTTTTTCTTAAAAAAAAAATCGATTGTGGCTCGCGAATTACGATATTTAATGCCTCCTATATTTGTATACTCTTTATTACTTATTTTATTAATTGCTTTTTAATCTCTCTTTATCACAAAACACTAGTTTAAGTTTTTATCCCCAAATTTCAATTGCTCAGCAAAACCACACATTAAAAAATAATGGGTAAAGTAATGTATAGCCATAGAGGCCGATGGATTACTTTACACCTTACTTCATTAATGAATTTTACAGGCTCTCAAAGTAATGTATATACCCATTACTTTAGCGGTGATAATGTAAGGGGTTACTTATATGGTTACGAGAATGGAAAAAGTAATGTGTCTAAAAATAGATTTTTAAAAAAAAGGAATTTTTATTAAAAAAAAAATTATTGCAAATAGTTTATTTAAAATATTTGTAATTAAAAATAATGTGGTCAAGATGGGAATCGAACCAGGAAAATCTGGTTGCCAGCCAAGAACTCTACCCACTGAGCTATCAACGCATATAGTATTTGATTGCTTTAAATTTAAATGAATTGTTGCGCTTCGTTTTTTCGCTAGTGTTATCAAAACAAACATACATTACCCTCTTGCTTACAAAAAAACACAAAGTAATGTATCTAAAAATAGATTTTCAAAAATATTTCTATTATTACTTAACATTTATAAATCATATATTACGTAATTAATAATCAGTAACTTATTACTTTATGCTTGCAAATAATGAAAAAGGTAACGAGCTATCATTACAAGGTAACGCATGAGAATAACGCACCCATTTCCAAAGTTTTGCTGGGTGTTATATTGAAAATATAAAATTCTTGTGTTTGAATTTGCAATTACATAAGTCGCGCTATGTGATATTTAGGGCCGTCTCGTTAAAATCGCAGATTTCTCACATCAGTGCGATTTAATTTCTCACATCAGTGCGATGTACTTAATCATTGTTCTATAAAGGTAAGGCCCAAAGATTCCATCAGGCCATTAAGCCCACCAAAAAGTAACTCCTTCTCTATGAACAATTTTTTTGAATTTGTGCGGCTACTTTTGAAAGAAAGAATAAAAAAATAAAACTATAATTAATTTATTTGGCATTAAAATTCACCTTTCTTTTATTTTAGAATCATATTTCGTAAAACATTTTATTACTACATCTGGTCACCTATTAACTGACAATCCTGCACTATTAGAAAAGTCTTAAGATTAGTTAAAACTAAAAAAAGAACACTCAAGTAGTGGTTAAACTAATGTTTGAAACGTGCAACTAATATTAAACAAATACAAGTAATATTAACCACATATTGAGTAAAAGTATGGTGGCTATTATATGATGGCATTTGCAAAAAATTACATTAATCATAAGTTCAATATTTGAATTGAAAATTGGAAGAAGAAAAATTAAAAAAAAAATAATAGAAAATAAATTTTAACAATTACTTAACAAAGTTTATAACCCTTTTACAAACATTACCGCAAAGCAATTTTAAAGCGCTTTAACGCTTCAAAGCTTCTTTTTTAAGTTGATTGTTTGTTAAATAGGAGTTTCCAGGAGGAGGTGAAAGAGAATTTAAAAATACTCGTACATGTTGGTTATAAAAAAACAATTCACTTGATATGTAAGGTCTTGAAATTGAGTACTATAAAACAACCACACGCGACATTTAAGCCTGTCGAAGTAAGTAAATGGGCAAAATTACGGCTAGTATTTGCAAATTGTATAAAAACTATACAAATAGCGCTGTGTATTTTTATTGCGGCATTGGTGGTTGGCGGCGGCACCTGTGCGTGTGTGTGGTCTTTTTGTGGTTGTAGAAAATAAAGAAAAAATTAAAAAAAATGTATAAATATAAAATGCCATAGGCTTTAAATATGCCATACCAGACAACAAATCTGCATACAGACACATAGACAGATATTTATTAGAGTGGCATTTATGTGGATAAAGACCTTATATGTATATAGGAGAATTAGCTTGTTGTAGCGATGACCGACTGATAAAATAGCGATCATAATATTATAAAATTGCCAGATATGCTGAGTTTGTAAAAAAAAAAAGAATTATAATTTTCATTAAAAGTATTTTGTTAAAAATTAGCAAAAGTGGTCAAAAAATTAAAAAGTTTTGAGAGGAAATGTATAAAAAAGTAAATCTATTTTTCTATGGTTGCGACTAAAAGTAAAACCAAGGACCCTTGAAACCAGGATGAACAAACTACATTTTTTTTAGCCACGCATGATGCCATGGTGCCATGGAGCCATGATGCCATGATGCCAAATGACGAAACTACAAAAAATTCTTAGGCGACATCATGAAATTCTTAGGCGATTTACAGAAACATTTAGCCACTTGCAGTGGTACAACCCCAAGTACAGTGATTGTGTTGTGAATGTATACATGTTTTGTGTTTTTTGTCTCTTTCATACTCACGTTTACCATTGTTTTGTTTGTTGTCTTAAGCAAAAAAAAAAATCAAATATCCATTTGTTTGTTATAATAATAATTAATATTGTGTTTTTGTTGAATGTTTGGAAAAAAAAATTCAAACATGTATACATTCACAACACAATCACTGTACTTGGGGTTGTACCATTGCAATTGGCTAAATGTTTCTGTAAATCGCCTAAGAATTTCATGGTGTCGCCTAAGAATTTTTTGTAGTTTCGTCATTTGGCATCATGGCATCATGGCACCATGGCACCATGGCATCATGCGTGGCTAAAAAAAATGTAGTTTGTTCATCCTGGTTTCAAGGGTCCTTGGTAAAACATTTGGAAGGTCCACACAAATAAGTACCACCTCATTGCACATTTATATGTATTTGTGTATTTTTTGTTTTTGTTTTGTATGTTTGTCTCAAACTCTCTAAGGCCATAAGGTATTTTATATTCACGCGGTCGTTTTATGTGCATTTATAGGCTTCACAGTTAGGTTTGGTTAGGTGGTTGTCATTTGGCAAATTGAGTTTATAACAGCAACAACAATAAATACAACAACAACATCAGTATGGCAACAACATTAACATGTGGCCATAATAGCCAAGTTGATGAGGATGCCAACGACTATAGCCATATTAACGACACCACCACCACCACCACCACCATCAACAAATAACAACAGCAACGTCAAAGTTAGGAAATAATGGAAGAACAACAAGGCATAACAAC
Source organism: Eustalomyia histrio (assembly GCA_949748255.1). Lineage (NCBI taxonomy): Eukaryota > Metazoa > Arthropoda > Insecta > Diptera > Anthomyiidae > Eustalomyia > Eustalomyia histrio. The sequence goes on from OX456524.1 coordinate 23,658,145, forward strand.
AACAACAAAATTAACCCACGTTTTTAAACGTTTTCAACTTGCGTGTTAACGTATTTGTGATAATTTAGCCATAAACTAACAGTCTTAACTTAATTGTGACAATTTTATAGAGATTAACATTAATTACCAACAATAGATTTTTAAGGGATTATGCGTTTTGTATATGACATTATAAATAGTTATTTTGAGCTGTTTAAAAAAGAAACAGCTCTAAATAACTAGTTAAACAAAGAGGAGATGAAGTAAAATTTCAGATTTGTGGGCTCTAATGATTGAAGAACAGTTAATAAAATAATTTATTGAACTTAGTAGGGAAACCTCCCAAAGCTTGCTCGCTGCTTTAAATGAAGCTAGAATATGTGTTTTTAATTATTTTAACATTTCTTCTAAGGGTCTACAACATGGAAATCCTTCCAACTCTTACACGAATGAAATTCGGATATTTGATAGAGGATCTTAGTTTTACCGATGTTTAAGGGGTATAAAATAGTACCGAAAGTGGGGACTTTTTCGTTTTTTTAATTACCCATGTAATATTGGAAATATACATATATGAACATACATGATCATTAGACCGTACCTCAAAAAAAAGTTCACCGTACACCCTCTAATATAAAGTATTTTAACAAGAAAATTTCGAAAATATTTTTTTTTTTTTTGGCCGAACGTAGGGGTCGCCATTTTATATTTTTCGTTATATCTTCGCCATTTACCGTCCGATCTTAAAGTGTTGTATATCAATGTTTTTTGTCTCGCGGAGGCCGATGTTTTTCTCGAAGGAGCCATTGACCTCAAGTAACCCGTTCTAGTATTAACCCACCAGATCTCAGTTGCTACCACCTTAATGTACTACCCTAATATTTTAAAATGAAAGCTTGCAAAAAAGCAATAAACTTTTGCTAGTAAAGAATTCCAATAATTCCAGCGGAACTATTATTTTATTTTTTTTTTTTAATTTTTTATGTTGCCGAATGTAGGGAATTATTGGAATTCTTTACTAGCAAAAGTTTTTTGATTTTTTGCGAGCTTTCATTTTAAAATATTAGGGTAGTACATTAAGGTGGTAGCAACTGAGGTCTGGTGGGTTAATACTAGAACGGGTTACTTGAGGTCAATGGCTCCTTCGAGGAAAACATGGGCCTCCGCGAGACAAGAAACATTGATATACAACACTTTAAGATCGGACGGTAAGTAACGAAGATATAACGAAAAATATAAAATGGCGACCTCTACGTTCGGCCAAAAAAAAAAAACATTTTCGAAATTTTCTTGTTAAAATACTTTATATTTGAGGGTGTACGGTGAACTTTTTTTTTTGCCTATAAGGTGGTACGGTCTAATTATCATACATTGGCTGGTATATAAACACACATGATCATATACGTCCATGATTAGTTGTATATATGACCATACATGACCTCATGTATTCCCATATATATTCGGATCATATATTCGGACCATACATGACCTCATGTGTTCCCATATATATTCGTATCTGTAATTTGAATGAATATGGCCGTATATGATTATATATGAGCAAATATGAATGTGAGCATATAGAGAAATACATGGCCAAATACCATCAAATTTCGAATCCAATCATACATGGTCATATATGAGATAATGTGCAGTAATATATTGAAATATGCATAAATGTATATATCGATTTTAACATTAATATTTTAGCATTACTTCAAAAGGAACTGTAAAAAAATGCTATTATTGGAAGTAGATTTCTAAGAACCATATACCGGTACCTTAGTTTTTACTATTTATTGTATCTTCGATACTTTATAGGGAGATATATTTCCCAAGGACTGTCAAACTCACGTATTTCTTATTAAGTTTCATCGACTCGGGTTTTTCCTACATTCGTGGTTTCTTGGCTTTTAATGAACTTTTTCTTGCTAAACCCTTGTAATGCGAGGGCGTTCCCAAAGTTAGCCGACCGACTTATAGATGGCGCTAGTAGTTTGAAAAAATTACTTTGTTGAAAAGTATGTTCTAAGTAAGAAAAATATGTTTTAATTTATAACTTTAATTTAACCTTTTTCTATTATTTATGACTTAATAATTTTTTGAGCTTAAGATTGTTTTTTACATTAATATATATATATATTTTTCAATATATCGCTACTCAAATTATTATTTCCTAAATATGCTACACAATGGAGTAGCAAAATATTGAAAAATAAATAATATATGTGGCCTTCTCCGAGAAAAGGGACCTAGTGTGTGAAAATGAAATTTTGAGAAAAACGTTTTTAAAGTTTCATAACGCATAATCACTGAACACACCTTCAGTTGGGAGATGCGATTTGGTATGGTTAGTTATGATTGGGTGCCGACCTTGGTGACGTCATGCCTATGTGGTGACGTATTTTTTTCGCTTTTACCTTTGCTACGAATTACCTCCGCTCATTGCACCAAGCGGTTTATGGTTAGATCGCAAATGGTATTTGTATGAGAATGTCAGGGTCTTAAGTACTGATTCATAGAAACGGGACTTTGTAGCTCCTAAACCGAGTGAGCCCAAAGCGAGAAAAAATCGAAAAATAAATCTGAACCTGCCAGCAAGAAAAAAAATCAAAGCACCGGATCACGACAAAAAGAAAGCTGAAGTCAAAGCGCCGAAAAAAGAAAAAACTGAAATTGTCAAACGGAAGAAAATAAAAGTACCAGATCACGAAACACCTAAAAAAAGTAAAACTTCAAAAAAATTCGAAGACTGGCGAAAAAAAAAAACAATTTAAAACCAAAAAATCAAAAAAGTAAAATTTTAATGTTTTTCTCATTTTAATCGATTTTCCCAAGTTCGTTTTGTACGTTTTTATGGGGTAAATAAATTTTTATCAGAAATCTAACCAATTTCATCTTATTCTGCTCCCTTTTAGGTACCAGAATCCACTCTTAAGTCCAAACCCGTTTTTTGACACAGAGCGATTATGTTGATTATGTTCTCAAATTTGTTGTGTTATCTTTGCTTAGTCAACTATTGCTTGGACCGCCCTCGTAACATAGGCAGTTTAACATGCAAACTTTTTTTGAATACATAATTTTTTGTTAATTTTTTTTCGAATTTCGAAAATTTTCGACATGCTGCCGAATAAAAGAGTAATAAAAGATTGCATTTTTCTATCCCCGTTTTTACCACCTAAGCATATATTACATAAAAAAAAAATATGTCAATACATATCAAGGTTTCATCGAAATCGGCGTGTAAACGATAAAAAGATTTTTATTATAGATAAATTTTCCATCTCTGAACACCACCAAATAATTGGATTAATTATTAAAAATATGGTAACAATGAAGAGAGTTTGAGAATGAGATTAAGAGAGAACACGCAGAGAAAATAAATCACCGTGAATTTGAGGAAATTATTCCTTTGAACCAACTCGAAATTATAAGTGATTAAAATTTAAATAATATTGCTATTGAATAAAATATTCTGAATATAAATATTAAGAAAACAATTTTGGCTAATAGATTCCAAAATTGTTTTCTTAATATGATCTTAAAGTTAAATATTATACACTCTAAAAAATGCATTGAAATTTACAACTATATTGTGTGTATCTTTTTATTTAAAACTACACATAGTGCTTTAAATTAAGCACGAAATGTTTGAAAAATTATTTAGCCCATTTTTATATACAAAGTTATACATTTTTTATTATTCACAATCATATTTTATAGTAAAATAAAAATAATTACGAGCAAATTTGTATTATATTTTAATTTTACACATTTGGGCCTAATTCTAAAATAGCTTGTCTTTAAATAAAATTTTGTTATTTGGTATTAAAAAAATATATTCATTTGCAAATCTAATTGAAAATGGAAATAAAATTAACTCAATTTCTATAACATTGTTGGATATACATGAAAAAAATTATAAATTATGCAACTATAAATAAAAAGTGCAAACAAACTTGTGTTTTTTTAACCGCTTTTTTTCCAAAATCGCGAATTAAATATTATTAGTATGTTTCTAAGCATTTAAATGCATATTTTCTAAAGAATTTGTGTTCTGTTAAGTTCATAAATTTGAAACTTATACATATGTACAGTATTGAAACGAAATTCCCAGACATTTAAATTTACACACTTTAAGTAATTTTATGGATATAAAGCTACGCAATAAGTTACCTACCATTATGGTAGTAAATTTAAATAATATTTTATTAGAGTGTATATAACTTAATAATAAAATAATAATACTAAAAACTTTTTTTCATAAATTTTTAATCCCCAACTTTATCTTACTAAAAAACTATATTATTTTCTGTATAATAAAAATATATGTTTATATTTCTTTTAATTTTAGTTACTCTTCAATGCCATAGTCCTTTGTCCTTAAACTACACGAAACAGAAAATCAGTTGTTATTAAAAAAGGAAAGGAATAAAATAGCAACAAATTTAAAAATGCCCTCAACATATAATGGAATTGATGCCATACCATCATCATCATCATCATCAGCAACAGCAGCACAAATTGCATCATTGTCAACAACATATCACTATAATAATACTATTTTGTTACCCTCTTTGGAGGAAAGATTACAATTACCACCACCCTCAACCTTAACAACAGCATTCTCAATATCACCATCATCATCGTCACTATCGTTATCGTCGTCCTCAGCAACGTCTTCATCATCATTACTGGGTAGTGAAATCAATAGCTCTACTGGTTTAACCTCTATATCCCATGTAGCTTCCGTGGTAGTTTCGAATTTCCTGCCTTTATCATCGACATCCTTATCCTCCAGTGATGTCTCAACGTCTGCGGATGACACAAAACTACATACTTCCTCCTCCTCTTCATCCTCCTCACCATCACCATCATCATCATCATTTTATCCATCATATAGCCCGCCGGTTGTTGAAAGTTTAGTTGCCAGTTCAGCTGAGGAGTTTAGCAATAATTTTCGGGATATATCATTTGATATATTCGATGACAATGACAACGATTTGTTTGGTTCACCATTGGCATTTGATGCCAGTGAAAATGGTCTATGGAATGGTCGTTTTGTGCCACCACCACCCCGACCTCCGTTCTTTGTTGATGAACCGGTATTGAGTGATGGTTTGACAACATGTGATTTGTGCTCTTGGGCAATGCCAACAAAAAGTACATTTATATTTGAAGGCACAATGGGTAAGTAATCATTTTTTTTTTTTTTCTTACTTTTCTTTTTTAATACTTTTTATTACACATTGTTGTGTTACATGGAGTTTCCACATGACATTCTTGGTTAGGTGAATAAGTGATAAACATGTATATTTTAATTGTATTTTCATTCGTCTGCAGCAAAATGTAAACTGGAAACACCACCTAAGTCTGAATAAATAAATGAATGAATGACAATGTAGAGTAAAATGCTTACAAATTGTATGAGACTGATATGTTTAAATGTATGTGTGTGTGTGTGTCTGTAAATGTGTGTATGCAATAAAAATAAAAGTTTTAAAAACTTAAAATCAAATTTATTTGCCAATAAAATCAAATAGTATTGTAGATGAGTTGCTAAGGGACTGTGTTAGATGTAGATAAATAAAATGCATTTTGAAGAATGGTTAAAGGAAACAAAGTTAAAGTTAAACGAGAAAATTGTTTGTTTAAATTGTGTAAGGAAAAAAATTTGGCAATAAAACATTTTAGGAAAATTAAATTTTTGAAAAGTTAAATGCAACCAGATATTGATAGTAAATATTTAAGTGAGGATAAAAACACAAGTGCTAGTAAAAAACAATAATGGATAAAGTCAATAAGTTGTTTTAAGCTGTTAAAAAATTATGTTATACTCGGTTATCCATTTTTTCATTTTCAAAAGTAAGGTTAAATAAAACACACATAAAGCTACGATTTCGATAAAACTTTTACTTCATTCTATGGCTTGGACCTTGCCATTACGTACGAAATTCAATGTCAATTAAGTGACCGTTTCTAGATTAGTTTCACCAGTCGATCCTTTCACACATTTCAGGCGGTATCTCGGCGATAACTCGTTGGTTTGCAAATGCTTCAACGTTAGAGGATTATCCGCGTAGACACGGTCTTTGACGTAGCCCCAAAAAATAGTCTAACGGCGTCAAATCTCATGATCTTGGTGAACAATTGACGTCGCCAAAACGTGAAATTACGCGTTCTGGAAACTTCCCATGCAATAGGTCACGTTGTGTGGCTCGTTGCAGTGTCTTGTTGAAAGCACATATCGTCCAGTTCATAGTCTTTAATTGCAGGCCAAATTGATATGCACAATTGCCGAGAGCGCCGTGGAATCATAAAATTCGGATTATCTGCCACACTTTCACTAACAGAAGCAATATTTTCCAGTCTCTTCAAATTTTTTTATAATCTTGCCAATTCCTTGCACAGTAGGTCGATTATGACCAGCGTTGGCAGCTGACAGCCTTGCCTTACCGCCGGTATTGAAACCACTTAATGGATAACCAGGTATTACAAGAAATTTTGATAAGACCTAAGTTGGTTATTAAGTTGATTATTAATGCAAAGTGTCGATAAATAAAGCAGAGTGAAAATTTTCAATTGTACATTAAATTAGCGTGAAAACAAATTGTACTAAATTTTAACGGTAAATTTCATTATCGTCAACAACTTACCATGCTTGAGGGGAAAATTGAGTTGCAAAGTTGTTTTAAACCTATATTGTTCAAATAGTTTTTATACTCCATTTGATAAATTTTCAACATACGTTTCTTTTGATTCCCAATTGTTTACACTTATTTGAAGCAAACATGAAAAAATTACAAAATATGAAAAACTTCTGATCTCATATTTTAACGCTTATAAGTGATTTAGTTGCTTAAAATGGCGCATATGCTTATATTTTCTGTTCCTTCTATCACATTTCAAATTTCATTTGAATCGGGGTAAACCTTCCGCAGACCTATCTTGTAAGTTTATTCCGCGTACCGAAAATAGTAATTTATGTAAAATTTGTTTAAGTTCAAATTTAGAACAATTCGAAATCGAAAAAACTATCAAAAATGTTTACTATATCTACCGTCTAATTCGAATTATTTTCGTTCGTTTTTAGTAGTTCATTTAAATGACTAGTCTAGATCTAACACAAAACCGGTTTTCTTAATTTTTTATGTCAATATAATGTATTTCCTAACTTTTATTTAACCAATATATTTATTATCTTATATTTTCAGAAAAAGCTTCAGAATTGGGCTGGCCTTTAACACTAACAATAGTTTCTATATTATCAGCGATATTAGGAGCCATTATAATGATAGCAGTAGTCAAATGCAGAAGGTAAGTAACTTGTCATGAATAAACCCACTCCCGGCCAGTGATGCCATATGGCATCACGCGGATACCGTACAATTTTTAGTTCGGCAACATGCTATAAAAACACGTGAACAAGTTTGATTCTAGAAATGTTTAAATAAATCTCTCCCTTTACACTCCTCCGTACCCGCTCAAATTAAAAAAAAACAAGTAAGAGCGGCTAAATTCGGCTATGCCGAATCTTATATACCCTTCACCATGGTTGGGAAAAAACTGAAGTTTATATATGTACATATATGGAATGGACAGATTTATATACGGACGCCTTTAAGAGGAAATTAACCATTTAGTTTGGAGATAAAACTTGGACTTGGGAAAATAGGTACTTTAAAAAAATTTATGTTTTGGGCATAACTTTTTTGTATCTGAACCGATATTTCCGATTTTTTCAGCAAATATGTTATACTATAGATTTTCGATCTTTTGCTATATAAGACGTATCCATAGGTCATAATACAGCTCTAGAATAGTGTTTGTTGTTTGTGTATAAAAGGTGAAGAGGTGAAAGAAAAGAATTTCAACAAATCGTTAAAAGAAATCACTACAACTGCATGTGTTTTATTTCTACAAAATAGTTTGATTTAGCTGGCAAATTTGCATTTGGGATTTTATTTCGCTTTTTTATTAGAAATATTTGTAATTTCTTTAGCTTAATCTTAAAAATTTGAAGGAAAATAGTTTATAATTTTTTTTATAAATTATTATAAGTTATGACCTAAAATAGTTGCACTCAAAGGTAAATTATGTATAAAATTTTCTTAATATGTGAGAAATAAAATGGTTAAAAAATCTTTTTATAAATTCTTTTAAATCGGAGCAAAAAAAAGAAATAAAACCGTTTGTATTTTGTTTGTATCAGAGGGTTTTTATAAAAATTTTGACGTTTTTAGCCTATTTATGGATTATTTAATTATTAATATAAAATTTTATTTAAATTAATTATTAAATGTAAAAAAAAAAACAAAAAATAAACAAAAAAAATCTTAAGAAAATAAAAAAAAAATGTACAAAAAAAGTGAATTGACCTGACTGAGATTCGAACCCGCGGCCTTAGAAAAAAAAAAGGATTTGTGACATAGCGTCAAGACAACTGAGCTATTGAAGCTCACACAAAATCATCGTCAATAGAGGTACATATATAAAAGTCTTCGTTCATTAGAGATTTGTTTAGTTTTTATTTAAATGACAAACCTTTGTATGTGTGTTGTTTGTGTATAAAAGGTGGAGATGAAAGAAAAGAATTTTAATTATTAATATAAAATTTTATATAAATTAATTATTAAATGTTAAAAAAACCAAAAATAAGCAAAAAAAAAATCTTAAGTAAATAATAAAAAAAAATGTACAAAAAAATAATTGAATTGACCTGACCGGGATTTGAACCTCGAACTCCGCGGCCTTAGAGAAAAAAAGTATTTGTGACATAGCGTCTAGACAACTGAGCTATTGAAGCTCACACAAAATCATCGTCAATAGATGTACATATATAAAAGTCTTCTTTCATTAGGGATTTGTTTAGTTATTATTTAAATGACAAATCTTTGTATGTGTGTTGTTTGTGTATAAAAGGTGGAGATGAAAGAAAAGAATTTTAACACATGGATGTGTTGTTATGCTCAAAATTCTACATACATATTAAACAAAGGGATTTTACTGGAAAAATTAGAGGTAGTCCTGGTTTTTTGCTAATATCTCAGCCATTTATTAACCGATCTGTCTGATTTTTAATAGCAAACAGAAATGGATCACATGTAACAGAAATAAAAAACAATCAAGTCCTCATCATGTCTGGGTTCTTCGGAAAACCCATTTCAACACACAGACGGACAGACGGACAGACGGACATCGTTAAATCAACTTCGCTCTTCACAAGGACCCAGAATATATATGCTTTATAGGATATAAGATCAATATTGTAGAAATTACAAACGGAATGACAAACTTATATATACCCTTCCACCTGTGGTGAAGGGTATAAATATCTAATTTGGATTGTGGACTTCCTTTCAACGAAATGAGATAACGTTATAGACATTAAACAATTTGTGTCGTAATATAAATTCTTTACACTCAGAAAAAAAGTTAGTAGAAAAATTTGTAAACGGTTTTCAATCCAACTCTACGATTTGCTAAAATTAGCAAAAAAAATTTTACTTATTTTAAATAAGTGGATATTGAAGGAAATGTTACTTCTAAGTAAAACTTACAACTACAAACTTAAATTTCCTTTAAATATTACATATATTTAAAAAGGGATTGGGAGTGAAGATACCGACTCATGTCTAAAAAGTTGACATCCACTTAAAAAAGCACTAAAAAGGTATTTTAGTTCTAAAAATCCGCCCTAAAAACAATTAAAATTTAACCTTAAAAGTAAAAAAAAAATTGAGCAAAATATTTTTAAAAACAGAATTGGTAATTTCTTCAATTCCTTTTTTAAAAAATATAATCAAAATTTTTGATGCTCGATAAGAAAAATAAATTCAAAGCTTTTTACTAATATTAATAAAATTTAGTAATTTTTTTTTTGCTGATTTTAGCAAACAGATTTTAAATTTCACTTTACAAAAAGTATACTAAAATTTAATAGCGGCTACTAATTTTTCTACTAATTTCATTGTACTACACGTCAGCAGACATATGTTGCTAAGATTAGCAAAAAATACCGCTGGGCTCAAATTAGCAGAATTTCCCGTAATAACAGCAAAATTTTCAGTTGCCATTACAGACTTTTTTTGGTGAGTGTAAGTTAGAAAAAAAAAAAATTCACCACGCTAATATAAAATTTTTCTAAAATATCTGGGTTGGCAGGCAATACTGCTTAAATACCATTATCGACTCAAAACCTTTCCATCTAACTACGGTTTAAAATGACGTTACCTCACTTGGTGAAAATAGGACCGGTCTGTAAGTTTCTATGACATGGCTTGTGAAAAAGGACCGATCTGAAAATGCCTATCCTATGACCTGTCCCGTGACCGATGAAGAAGACTTGAAAAAAACGTTAGTTTTTCTATTCAAATGAAAATTTAAGTACCCGAAAAAGTAAACTTCAGCAAAGTTTAAGTAAATACGACATTATAAAGCGGACAAAACGTTGGGCACTTCTGAATTAAGCACTCTGTCCTATTATCTTTGATGCAGTGTATAAGTTTAAGTTTTAGAATATTATCGCCGCTGCTCTGACAAAATAAGTGAAATCTTTTTGATGACTCCTAACAACATTTTTAATTTACTTATTCTCGACATATTTTAAAACATGTTTATAACAAAATTGTAAAATACTTTAATAGATCTTTACAAAAGTAAAAAAAGCCTTACTCTAAAACAACTAACTTATTTTGTAGCGACCATATACGATTGTAATATGTGTAATTCTCTTAATAATTCCCCTTCACTCTTTATTCCTTTACAGAAAAAAGACATCACATCAACGTAGTGGTAAGTGTCAACATCATTCCCCTAAACAACAATTACCGCTTCCTTCTATCGATCACAATCACCATGAACATTTACACCATGAAAATTTAAATCAACATCATAATCTATTCTATCCTCCTCCAACAATAACAACAACATCACACCAATTTCTATTACAACCATCTGTGACAACCCAAAATTTTAAGCAATTACCTATAAGCAGTCACCACCACCACCTCCACCACCACCACCACCACAACAACAAACGGCCTCTAGGAATGATGCCTCATATCCAACAGCAACCACATCATTCTCATCACCAAACTCGAACTTTAAGTTCCTCCTCGTCTTCAAATGACAATAGTAGCAATGGTACCACACAAACTAGCCTAACAACATTGTATCAAACCAAATCACATAATGAATTGAAATCTTTAAATATTGAAAGAGAAAATTCAATGTTAAAAAGACCTTTACCCCCAAGACCCGATGAATGTAATGAAGCGAAAAATGAACAGGACGTTGATGATAATGCTGATGATGATGAAGATGATGATAATATCGATGATGATAATGATAGTTTAATGCCTGAACAATATGTATACGAAGAGCCTACCATGCAGGAATCAATAACGGCTGTTGTGGTGGTGGCTGCTTCAGGCAATGGCATGGGTTCATAGATTTCCCTCTAGATACGTATATATGTATATTGATTTCCATACATCCATTAATGAATTGCAAAAAAAAAACAAATAAAAAACTAAAATTTGTATTATTTTGGTGCTTCTTTTTTTTCTCTCCCCCTCCTCTTCTACATCTTCTTGTCCAGACACGCATGTACAATGGTGGTCACGCAATAAACGGCCGAATGGTAATAATAATCATTTGAGAAGAAGTAATATATATACGGCCCACCCAGCGGATAGTATACGAGGTTTGCAACAACCCAACTCATTGTCAGCATCATCGTCTATGACAGCAATGACAACAGCAATGGCTGCGGCTTCTGTACCACCACCGCCAACAACACAAATGCCATATTATCCAAATCCACAACACAATACGCATTCTGCCATGCATGCTCATATTGTAGGTAACCAACAACAGCAGCAGTATAATAATCAGCAACTACAACAACATTTTGAACATGAACACGAATATCATCAACCTCAAGAGCTACAATTGCAGCTGGAGCCACAGCAACTACCAGGACAACAACAACAACAGTCACTCTATCACCATCATCATCATTCTCATAATCATCATACAATGATGCAGCAGCCACATCATGGACAGCATCAACACAGTGCGTCTATATCTTCATCATCAACAACATCAATGCCCTCATTGTCAACTATACCACTGCAAAGGCAAATACCAGAACAAATTCATTTACAGTCAACCAATCAACCACAACATGTCCACATGCAACATCAACAACGTGAACTACAACAACAACAACAACACAATCACAACAAAGAGCAGCAGCCAGAGCTACAACAGTCACCAGATTTACATGACAATATGTTCCACTGGCCTACTGCGACATCAATCGTGACCAGCTGAGTAGAGGAGGCTGCTAATGATGCAGCTATATGACAACACCAGCTACAACTACAATTGCAGCAACAACAAGAACAATACCAGCAACTACAACAACCACAATGTGAACAAAATTGTAGTGGTGAAAATATGGATGACGATGCTAATGTTTTAGCCCAAACATGTGAATTTGAATGGACACGAGCCAAAAATTTCAAAAGTCTAAATAATGACTGGATTTGGCAGTGAAAAATAAAAGTCATTTAGAAAAAAGGTGTTTTAAATAAATATTTATTACGATGTTTTTAGAAAATATACAGGTGCGGTCATTTTAATGCTTTAACCCAACATTCAGATTAAAATATGAGAAAGGTAATTTTTATTTTTATTTTTTTTTGTTGCACAGCAACCAATTAAACTTAATTGAAAAGAAACAAAATTAAATAATATTTTAAGACCGTCATATTAATGGCGTTATTTAAATTTGGAAATGGAAGATGTACCAATATTAAGTTAAAGTAGCTGAACAAATTGAAAGCTGTCATTTGTAAAAATTTTTTAAAGGTTTCATTAAAACGTAATAATCTGTTGTTAGGAGATTTTTAAACATATGTATATGAATGTTATAACTTCAGATCGTAATTGTACTTCATATACTCCCACTATCGCTAATGTTAGCGTAGACGATAAATAATGGATAAACTGCAAAGAGTTTTTCAACACTTTGGCGCTGAAAGAATTTTAATTTTAATTTTTTTTGTTAAATTTCACATTATTAAACTTAACTTCGTTTAACTTAATTTCGCTTCCAAATTTGCCAAGTAAAAATCACAAATTTATCTGCCCCATAGTACCCAAGCGAATAGCGAACTTCAAAGCACGCAGAAAAACATTATTATTCATTTTCAATTAAAAGTTTAATCATATCAATTATATTTTTAATTGATAAGGAAATTGGTGTAAAAAATATTCAAACATTGTCTATGTAATATTTGTATGCATCAGAGTGTAAACACATCAGTCAGTGTTGCCAGATAAAGGGAATTGGCTTCAGATTTAAAAATTTATTGATAAAAAATAAAATAAATTTTGATAAATTTTTCAGATCTATAATCGAAAGCTTTTTCTGTTAAATTACTGACATATTGGTCTTTATGCAGAGCTTTATAATTCATTTTACTTTATATTATTAATTTTATGATTCTATGAATAAATTATATTCACATCATATCAAAGATTCAACTTTCGATTGACTCGATTGAATAATTTTTTTTTTTTTGTGATTTTGTTCGGAAACGATTTTTTGGTTATTTACTGTGTTAAAATTTAATCAATTTGATTGATTCTATGAAAAGAATCAACAAAAACAAATTAATTCTCTAAATTGGAAATTAATTGAATAAAGTAGAAAATTATTCAAACAATGAACAGAATTTTGCAAATCGATTCGTTAAAAATTGAATCAGATTTAACAATTAAATCAAGCAAACAAAATCTTCGAAAAATCATTTTAGAATAAAGGAAAATTTTATTACACTCACAATATTATTTCGTTAAAAACAACTGAAAAGACATATTAAATTAATTGAAAATACAGTTTTTTCATTTTGTTGTTTATTTTCAATCATTGTTTCAATCATGGACAAAAGTTGTAAAAACAATAGAATGTCTTTTAAAATAATCATCAATTTTTAACTGCAAAAAGTTAGAAAAAACTACTTTTGTGGTTTGTTTTTCAAATTGAAAGTTTTTTTTTATTTGTATGTAATTACAAAACACAACACAACACACAGATGTATATATTTTTATTGGCTTTGTGTGTATATATATTTGAATAATTTCCTGTAATTTTTATTGAAATAATTTTGTAATTTGAAGTAATTTTGGTAAAAGAAAAAACAAAAAGGAATTATATGAATTTCTTTTTTTAAAAACAGAAAACATAAAATTTTACATTTAACAGAAAATATCATCTCCTACTGAATGTCTGTAAATTTTTAAAGTTTTTTTTTTTTTGAAAGACTGATTCAAATAGTTAACAAAATATATTTCTATGAATTTCAAATGGATCTTCATTTAAAAACAAACCTTACGTATTAATTATATATTTTGTGTATGTATTTAACAATTTTTTAAGGATTTTTGGGTATTTCAACTTTGTAACACGGGAACATGAGAACACATTTTTTTTGGCAACACTGCGGATACGCATGCACCAGTTATGATCAAGTTGGTACCATAGTATTTTTTGTGGTGCTATTGGAACCTCAAAAGTACTATGAAAGTACTCCTATGAACTATTTGATACAAAGTATTTAGACATTTTTGTGCGTTGAACTCAAAATTTCTCAATTTTCTATTTTTGCAAGAAAACCATATACAGTGTTCATATCTACCCTGTGTAAAAATCTTACTTTATTTTTTCTACTCTTCCGCACAAAAAAAAATACAGTTGTATCCCTTTTTGTGATATAAGAGTAGCTTAAAGATATAAGAGTAGCGTAAAGAGATGTCCCCAAATGGAAGCTCAATTTATATCAGCTTAATTTCAACTAAAGAAAAATATTTTAAGTTGTGACTGTGTTTATTTCATAACGGTTTACATTAAACAAATGAACAAATTTCATATAAAGAGCAACAACAAAAAAAAACTTGTTATATTTCGACAATCGCTTAAAATAATGCAAAAACAACTACCGTTGTATACTTAATTGTATTTAAATTGTATAGTTTATATTTTAAGATAGCGGTTTTTTTTGCCTTTACTGAAAAATTGGTAATTTTAAGTTGACTCCCTTTAGAGGTACAGGTGCAGTATATATATTTGATAAAAAAAATATTGAAATTTTGATCAAAATTTTGAATCTATAATTTCAATTAAAAATTTGATTAAAATTTTAATTTATTTTTGGTTAAAACTATAATTAAAATTATAATTGATATAATAAGAACTTTAATTGAAAATGTTGAAGATTTTTAATAAAAAGTTTAATTGATATGATTAAAAAATAATTGAAAATTTCTATTAATTTTGACAAAACAAAAATAGTTGATATAACAAATTTTTTTTTTTTTTGCTTTTCCAAAGTCAATTAAATTTTTAATTGTATCTACAAATATTTTAATTGAAACTCGATTTAAGTTTTTCTGTGCGGGCTCTTACGCCACCAGATTAATCGGTTGTAGATTCAATATTTCATCCAGGACCGCAGTTGGCTTGCTACGTAGCGCGACGGTGATGCAAAGTTCAGCAAGTCTCTAAGCACTGTCTAGCTGGCTGCAGTAGACTTTCCACTATAAAGTCTGAACTATATTTCAAAAATTACACATTCCATAACAAACTGCCCCTACTGAAAAATTTTCAAAACTCAACTATGCATTAAATTAAAAAAAAAATATATTGTTAAAATGTTAAATTGTTATTGTTTCTTTTCAAATAGTTCTTGGAAAAAGTGTTTAAAATTAATTTGAAAATGTCTAAAAAGTTTTCTTAACAAAATCTAAAGCATGGTGTCTAGAGAATTATTTGTTAAATGAGAGAAAAAAAAAATCATGTCACGTATTGTCCTTTATTACTTTTTTATTAGTTGTGTTGTGTTGCAAGTATTTTAATATTAAATTAACTTATTTATAGCTTCAAACTCAAGATAACAAAAAAGGTTGTTGAAGGTCAAGTGAAAGAATTTAAACTTAATTCACAGGTTAACAACAAAAATTTTAATATAAAAAAAAATATAAAATTAATAAAAAATAAAACATTCCAAAATATTTATTAGCATATTAAAATTTTTTAAAAAATAAAAGCATATCATGATATTAAAACATAAATTTAAATTCAACATTTTGTACATAAATTTCTTTCCCAAACTAAATAGTAATTTTAAAACGTCCTATTTATAAAATGCGAATCATAACTTAAAATCTTTATAACTTAAACATTCCTTTATATTAAAAATATACAAAATACAATTGTTCAAGTTTCTTAAAAAACACAACCTTCTTAATTACTTAAGTACTAAAAAAAAAATACTATTAAAATAACCTACTTAAAATACTTAAAAATATAATTTTTTATTTTGTTTACACATATATTTTTTCATATTTATTTGAAACCAAAGACTAGTCCAGTGTGTTTTAGTTTTATTGTAGGCTAAACATTAAATTTTTGTATATAATTGTAATATATTTTTATTTTATTGTTTTTAATAAATTTTCTTTAAAAAAAAAATGCAATATATTATTATAAATAAATAATATAGAAATTGACTTAAGCACATTTTTGTTTAAATCTTTTAATTTTATTGGGAAAATTATTTTGATTGATGAAAACAAAAATAGAAAAAATAAAACAACTACAAAACTAAATGAAACTCTTAAAGTTCCAAACTAAAGAAAATATTGAAAAATAATAGTATTTAATCAAATTTCAACAAAGCAAAATAAAAGGAATATTAAAAAATTTAAAATTTATGTGTTTTACTTTTAAGGAAAATTGTTGTTACAAGGTAAGTAAATAAAATGTTTAATTAAATAGTAAAACAAAATAATGCTCAATAATAAAAATAATGCAAAAATTTTACATAAAAAGTCTGTTAAGAATAAATTGGATAAATAAGTCAAGGAAAATTTAAATTTATTTTTTATTTTTTATAGAAAAAAAATTAAACAAATAATTATAAAATATATTTAAAAAAAAATGTTAAAATGTTACTAGACATAAATAACAACATAACTAACAAAACATTATTTTTTTTATTTTAAAGGATTTTCGGCCTGTGAAAATTATTAAAATTTTCAAAAAATCATTGAGATTTAACGAAATAAACAAAAAATTTGTTTACATTAATACAAATCTTTACATTTTAAATAAAACTAAATTTTTAATATTTTTTTTTTCTATATACAGTCTTGGACTAAAGTATAGGCACAAGCTGTATAATGAAACAAAATGGATTGTTTTTGTTATTGCAACGCAAAAAATATTTATTTTATGAACATATAATAGCTATAGAACAAGTATATTTTACGAATAACAAAGAAACTTTAACAACTTTTATTCACAGTTATAACAATAAAAAAAATATTAAAAAATATAAGCACAACTATATGGACATCTTTACAAAATCGATATTCCGCCTATGTGGCAACGCTTTACTTTTGAAACAAACTGGAATATTCCGTTATAGTTTATAGTTGAGTTGTTCTGTTATAGTTTTGAAAAGTTTAAAAATATAATTTTAAGAAAATATTTCCTTGACCTTTTTTAACAATAAGCCAGAAATTAAGTGAAACAACAGAATCACAGCGAAAGATTATTCTCCACTTGCATAACCAAGGAAAATCTTTTGCTGAAATTGAGCAGTTAATGGATCGTAGGCGTTTTACCATTCGGTCAATTATAAATCGTTTTAAAGGCGAAAACTTCAAAAGTGCTAAGCGTAGTGGGAATGTCACCGAATAGTAAGGGAAGTTAAAGTTGATCCGAAATTAACATCCACACAGCTTGCAGAAAATGTTAAGGACAACTTTGGTAAGGACGTGCACTCAAAAACTGTACGCAGATTGCTACATGAAGCTGGTTGCAACTCACGAGTTGCTAGACGAAAACCATTGATATCTGATATCAAATAAAAGAAAATATTGGCATATGAAAAAAAGTATGAAAATGAGTCTTGCAGTTTCTGGGATCAAGTGATGTTCTCAGATGAGAGCAAATTTAATATTTTTTAACCTGATGGACACTCAAGAGTATGGCGAAAGTCCAACGCTGCATATGCCAAAAAAAAAAATGTAACACCAACGGTAAAATATAGTGGCGGGGTAGTAATGGTTTGGGGCTGCATGTCTGCTGCGGGTATAGGGGAACTTGTATTTATTGATGGAATTATGGATAAGACAGTTTACCTTAACATTTTGATGGGAAATATTAAAAAAGCGCAGAGAAATTGAATCTTCCTATGTCATTTACATTCCAGCACGACAATGACCCCAAACATTTAGCTCGCGACGTAAGGATGTGGCTTGCTTATAATACAGCACATGTTTTGCTACATCACATCCCCATCGAGCATTTGTGGAGAAAATCTTACTAGGAAATTAGTCCACTCCATGCCTTATAGACTTAAGGCAGTTATTAAGCAAAAAGGACTGCCAAATAAATTTTGAGTTTAGCTGCTATTTTAAATTTTTTACTTTACAACAATGGTTGTGCCTATATTTTTGTACCATGATCATTTTGTTTCATCATACAGCCTGTGTCTATACTTAAGTCCATGACTGTATATAAATTTTTTATAAATGACTGAATGTCAGTGAAAGATTATTGAGTTCATTTCAAAGTAGTTTTAACGATATTATCCAAAAGTGCATAAAAATCATAAGGATAATAAAAAACGTATGAGTAATATTAAAGTTACAATAATTAATCATACGCCCAGTATTGAATAACAAGAAAGACATTTCTAGTTAAATAACAGTAAATTAATTTTTCTCGTGAAAAAATTTCGCTCGAACTTTAAATGCCTAAAATTGCAACCTAAACTGTAGAAATAAATTTTTTAATTTTATAAGAAAGACATCATCACAATAAACCCAAAATTTCACTTTTTACTAAAAAAATTAATTGTAAAATTTGCGTGGAAATAAATTTTACTAACTTTTTACGGTAAATTCATTATCATGAAATTCCCAGAGGAAAAATTTTTGTATATGCAGTTGAAATTTTTTGGACATAGTAAGGTGGTGGTAAATTTGACCACTTTTATTTTTTTTTTTTTAAATTTGAATAAAAACATTTCGTCATAAGAATTTGTTTTTTTTAACAAAAAGCTGCTATATTTTTAATTAAAAAAAAAAAGTAAAATAATGTCTTATCATTAACTATCAACATAGATTATGTTGTAGATATAAAATTGATTAGGACAAACACTCGAAGTTAATGACTTCAGAAGCTTTGTTGTTGGATACTTTAAGAATTAAAGTTCATAACAAAAAACTGCAAAAAATAGAGGATAAATAGAAATTATTAAATTTCGTTGATTTTAGTCTAATTGCGTGTAATTTGTTAATTTGTTTTCGAAAACTCAATATAAAATAGACAGTCATCAAAGAATTAGTCCAACAAAGGCGTGGATCCTGAAGAAAGTTGTGTTGCGGCAACCGAAAATACAAAATATTCTATCCTGCTGGCTCTGTGGAATTTTTTCTATTCTTATTTTCTATAATTTACTAATAAAAATTTTCATGATTATATGATCTAAAATCCATTTAATAATAATATTTTTATTATTTATTTCACCAAAATAGGTACTTTATTTCACAAACCTTTTTTTTAATTATACAGAAATGTAAAGGTTAAAATCTCACTTAGTAAGAATTTTGACTAAAATTTTAGTTAATTAGAAACAACATGTGTCCCTCTCAGACTGGATTGGTAATTTCTTCGGGAAGGGGCAAAAAGTAGAAAATCCTATATTTTAACGGCCTACCCAAACTTTTTTAGCTACACACAGAGCAGAAATCAGCTAAAACCAGATTTTTGGAAAATCCTTTGGGATTGGCTAAAAAGGGAAATATTACTCCCAAAATTCGCTGGAACTAGGAAGTTGAAGTTTGGATTTAGGTTCCTGCTCCATCGTAGGATGTCTATGTCAGACTGGATTCTTGGAAATTCCCACGGAAAGGTGTAAAAAGGCGAAAACTCCACCTTGACGGCCTGCGTAAATCCCTTTGCTTACTGAAATATAAAATAAGTGTTCCCTTGCGTGTGTGATAATTCTCTAATAAGGTACGGTTTTTACCGTTTCCATCAATCCCCGGCTTTTGCCGGGGCAATATTTTTCTAGAACCTAGCAAGTACGACAGATTTTAGTGCACCTTTAAGTCACAATATCGACCAACTTTATGAATTTAGTCTAAAGTGATCATTTACAAGAAGAAGAACACATTTTTCTATAAAATTTCTGCAGATACACCCAGAGAAAAGATTGGTTGCAATTCGATCAAAACCGTTAACATTTATTTGTTAGGATTTCATTTTATTTAGTATAACCTAAAATTCATTAATAAAGCAAAACTGTTGTATTGGGAATAAAAAATGGGAAAAGAAAACAAAAATCAAACATGTTATTCAATTATTAGTATTTCCAATCATCTTTAAAAATGAAAATCGTTTAGTATTTGAGTGCGGTGGAAGCAACCATTTATTTAGTGAATGTATATATTGGTAGTTTGGTACAATTTCTCAAATTTATTAAAATATTGTCGATATTCAAAAGTGATAACTACAAGTACGGTTATTCCGATCAAATATATCATTTAATTAGGATTTCAGTAGAAGCAACCGAATTCTGGATTGTATTGATAATAGACGTCACTAGTGATTGGTATTGATAAACAAATTTTATACTAACATTTCTTTTCCTAACAAATTGTTTAAATTCAAAATTAGCCATAAAAATTCATAAGTGTTTGTGGTGTAGTAGGTAGGGAGGTAACTTAGTACTCAGAATTTCCGAGTTCAAATCCCGTAAAAGGCAAACATTTAAAAAATATATTTTTTAATTAAAATAAAATATTCAAATGTTTAAATGGCAAATATATCAAAAAAAAATTAAATTAGTTTGTGGTGCAGTAAGCAAGAGTATGAACTATGAATCTGATTGCCCAGGTTCGATACCGAAAGAAATTAAAAATAATTTTCTTTTTCAGTAAAATTTTGTGGAACGTAATTATATTTCTGTGGAATATAATTATTAAATTGTACAACTGAATTTTGGTTTTCACAACTAAAAGTATAATTTAATATGAAGACAGTTGTCGTAACCGCCAAAATTCGATTGGCAACAAATTCGGTGAACACAACTGATAGGGTTTTCTGGGTGTAGAAGGAAGTTACCAAACTGACCCAATTTCGTCCCATTCAAAGATTCATCAGTGGTTAGTTTTAAATGTTAAAATGATTCTATTTAAAAAAGTTTTTTTTTTTCTAAAAAGTGTATGACGTAACCGGGAATCTCATAGCCTTAGCTTAACCTCTTGACGAGATAAACCATAGTCGGACCAGAGATGGGTGTAAATAATTATAGTTTTGCCAACCACAACCTACACAAAGCATATTTTTTATAATACATACACAATTCATTTTTCAATTATAATGTTTCATTATTTTTATCCTACTTTTATCTCATAAAAGATATTCAATGAACGAAATAAGATATTAACAATAAACACTTTAAAATTCAAAGAACGTTGATGAGGATTGTAGCTGAACAGAAAATGCATTACATTCGGCTGAAGTTTAATAACTTTTCCTAAAGCATTATAACTTTTCATTTAAAAAATGTTCATGATCTGGAACTGAACGCAAAAATATCTCACATATTAATAAAAATTTTAAAGTTTGAATTAAACAAGATTTTAATAGAACTTATTCACTGAATGTGTGAAACTTTTTATATTATATAATGAAATCATTCACAACATTTTATTTATGAAAAATTTCATTAATTTAGTAAAAAGTTTCACTGGATATATTCCAACGTTATATCCTTTTACGTAAAATTTGACTTAAACCGTGGAAATATGTATAAATCTGTATTGGTGTAGTTTTAAAAAAATCCAATCACTGTAGCGTATGAGTAACATTAATGCAAGATAAATTAATCATACGCACCAGTGCACCAGGCACAAGTAGGTTCATATACGTATACGAAAGAAAATAATTCATTTTTATTATTTGTTCACTTCCATGAAATTTACTCAATATAAATGCTTGCTCATGGGATAAAGTTGGAATAGCTCGAAAATAACTGCATCATTATTTTCCTTGATGTAAAAAGTTTCTAAAATATTATTTAATTCAAAAATCATATATTAAAAGAGCTCAATTATTTAAATAACTACTTTTTTGTACATTAAATATTAAATTAAATTAAAAATATATTAAATTAAATTAAATATATTAAAAATATATTAGATTTTAATCCACTCTTCAAGAGAAAACTTTTTATATACATATTGTGTATGTTTCGCAAAAGAAATGACCCATTATAGAAATATTAGTACTTTTTTATTTGGAAGCAAATTTCAAATTTACGAAATTCAATAAATTTCTTTACAACATTAATATAGTTGTAAAAATGTAAAGTTTGATTGCCTATGTTTAGGACAGAAAGTGGCCCTTATAGTTTAAAAATTATCAAAAAACGTCTTCAAAAAAAATCTTGACAAACGCGAAATTCGAAAAAGCTAAAATGTACCAAAAGAAGGGAATGGATACCTTGACTGAAATAACCAAAACAGGGTCTATTTAAACTCATTTTGGATGCCCTAAAATGCATTACCATTTAATGGTAATGAAATATTTTGTATCAAAAAATTCATTAATAATTGCAATGAATAAAAATTTTAAATACATTTAATTAATAAAGCGATAATTAAACAGCTTATGTAATGCCCAAGCCTGGGAACTAATAATACATAATTTTTGGGTATCCTCGAGCAGACGGAATGAAACATTGGGAACGATAGGGAATGGAGCGAATAACGACTCGAATTGGAACACCAGACATAGGGAAAGAAATGGGACACATCAGATTAATGTAACAAACAGGAATGGAACGGAATATGAGTGATATGGAAATACTAAACACAAGGAACAAAATGGTAGGGAGCATATTTTTTCGATTTCTTTTTTCTCAATTTTAACAATTACCAAATCCTATCCTACCTCAAATCTCTTAATGTTACAAAAAAAATTAAGATTTTTAGGTGTTCATATCATTACTTTAGTGTTGACATAGATCGTCCGATCGGAGGCCATATTTTTATTCATTCAATTTTCTTAAATAGTACTAAAAAAATTGGTTTTTACTATTTCGGAAAGATTGAAATTAGGTTTAAATTGTTAAGGCCATGCGTTGTAGCGTGCGTCACGGAAAATAAGGATTTTTTTATGTCGCAAGTCGTCTATAATTTTAAATCAATTTTATATTCTGCTTTAAGTAAGTACAAAAATTAAATTCTACAATTAAAAAAAAAATTGTATATTAATTTCTGTAGCGTGCGTCACGATTTGAGTTTTCTCAAAAATTGCATTAAAGTATTTCCAATTATTCGACCCTGCCGGTTAACCGGTTATAGCCTTTTTCCACTGAGCTACATCTTACATCTTTCATCAATTTGCAAAGATGTTAACATCTTCCTATAAGAATTATACAGGCTAAAAATTCTACATCTTTCTACATTTACAAAAGATGATCCTTTCTCATTTTGTTTAATCTAACATCAAAAAAATAAAATTATTCAACAAATAAAATGAGCGGCAGATGTAAGAATTTCATACTTTTGTCTACCAAAAATTGTTCTCCATCATCATCTTCTTCCAGAATGGCCTTTAATATTTCAATCTACTGCATTAAAATTCGGGTTTGTTCTTGCAAAGCAACAACTATTTCGATGATTAATGTTTTTTCTAAATTCATTTATTATTTTTAACAAAAATTATGCGTCTTTTTCTTTTATTTTTTTTTTTTTTTTTTGACAGCTGAATAAATAACAGATGAAAGATGTTGGCAATGCAAACACTTGCTTCACATTTTCAAGATCTTCCATGCTTTTCACAAAGATGTTGCTTAGTGTAAAAAGCCTATTAGGGCATTATTCGAAAAGTTACGAAAATTGCTTAATCAGTTATTCTGAAGGCTATAGCTTTTACAATATATTATAAGGTTGAAATAGCTTTAGAATTTAAGATTTTTTGAGAGTGAATTATTATTTCTCACAACATGTGTTCAGATTTCGTAAGACGATTATCGTTTATCGTCCACTTTCGAAATAAGATATACACCATATTACATGAAAATTGTAAATTGTTGTTACAAATTTGGTAAACGACAGTAATTTTCAATCTTTTAGTTTACAGTTTGGTAAGTAGTGGACAATAATTTTCGCTCGTCTTATAGAATCTGGGCATTAGATCAATAATTTAAGAGGCAAATTTTTTGTTAAACTTGTTGAAAAACTTCTAGCCCTATATAATCTGTATTTCTGTCGGTGTTAACACCGATATTTTTTGATTGAAATTATTCCAAAAGTAACCAGATATTCCTAGAACCACATCTGAAGCTAGTTCTAGTTAGTTATATTGTATTTTATCATTTAAGTTTAGGTAAACGGGTTCTGGTTCCATGAAATTTGTTTTAACAGAATATGCTGTGGAATAAATTTTGTTGTGAACCGATTTCAAAAGAATTTTAATAAGAAAGAATTAAAATATTAATTTTCTGTTATGACATCGAAAACATATGAAACGTCGACGTGGAATACATGAAAATACAAAATTAGAACAAAAATTAAAAATTGTCTATTGTATTTCCTAAAGGCCACACAGCACTTCCTTTGAGTTAAAAAAAATAAAAAATTTGTATTAAGAAATGTTATTAAAAAAATAAATAAACTTATTCTTCTTTAATCGATCTTCAATATTATAGCCAGCGGTTTCGGCAGGCCGTCAAGGGGAAGAATTTTACCTTTTCCCCCCTCTCCGTGTGGTTGTCCAAATATCGCGTTTTAGCTGAGGTCAACACTAAAGGAGAAACCTTTGTAACAAATTTCAACCTCCTAGCTCCAGCGGTTTGGACAGGCAATTAAGGGGAAATTTTTTGTCCTTTAAACCCCCATTTTTATCACGACCCTGACAAAAATTCTAAAATATACCTATAGTATTTTAAATTTTAGTTATCTAGTCAAAGGGGTTTGGGCAGGCCATTAAGGCTTGACTTCCGATTTTTACCCTCTCCGTCTACGCCAGAGAAGGAACCCATGTACCAAATTTCAACTTCCCAGCTCGAGCGGTTTTGCCCCTCCCCGTAGGATTTTCTAAAAATTTACTCTTAGCTAATGTCTACACAGTATGAGGAACCTACATACAAAATTTCAACTTCCGAGTTCCAGCAGATTTGACAGGCTGTCGATGGAAAGAATTTTTACCTTTTTATCCCTCCCCGAAGGATTTTCCAAATATTCCGTCTTAGCGGATGTCGACACAGGAAGAGAAACCTTTGTACCAAATTCCAACTTCCTAGACTTTCCACCATTTAAACCCAAATTTTACCACGTCCCTGTCAAAAACTCTAAAATGTACCTTATCAATGAATTTCCCCACACTCTACGGAAGGCTTATTTTAGAATTTAAGTTTTTAGCAAATGGGGGTTTTGGACAGGCCGTCAAAGGGCAGTTTGGGTTGGGCAATGTCAATAAGTAACGTTATTCCTTTACAGATACAGTCGAAGCCCGGTATAACGAATACTCAGTATAACGAAAACGCGGTATAACGTACGACGTAATTGATTCCAATAACTACTATATAACGAATATTTCTAAAAATTTATACTAAATATAACGAACAATTGGTAAAAAAATATAAAAAAAGTTAAAAAAATTAAAAAATAATTTGAGACTTTATTGTGTTTAAACCTTTTAGTGTAAGCGTGTTCCATTATTGCAGTCCTTTTTTAATTTTTTAGTAATCTCAAAAAATTCCAAAATTCTAAAAATGAAGTTATAATCATACAAAAATTTGTTGCGATATAACGAATATTTCAAAATAACGAATGGGCCTGACAATATATCATTCGTTATACCGGGCTTTGACTGTAGTGATAACATAAAATCTAACCACAGTTAAATTCATATTTTATGTGGTAAACAACAAATGTTAGAACATCTCTACATTTATTTTGTGCATCGCAACGTATGAGTAATATGAACATGTCATATATTAATCATACGCCATGGTGTAGTCAACTTTGGCTGTATAAAATATGACATTTAATAACTTACAATAGAAAGTCATTTCGGAAATATGTTATTTGTTAACACCGGCATAATTTTTCCGATTCGCTACTTAAAGTTCTTTAATACCACTGGAAATTTTCTTTATTCAATAGTCAATGTTTTTCAATAACATTAACATTAAACCCAAAAATTCCACAAACCTAGTTAATCAATAAGCATTTCATGACAAACTTTGTTATTCTACCATAAAAATGGGACATATATTTTCTCTCATAAAAACAACTGTAGATATAAAATCAATTTTTTTTCCAACATCATTTTTCGCTATCGCAAAAGTAAAAGTCAACAACTGAAATATTGTCATTATTTTATGATTTTTTTGTTGTTATTTTTTTTTTTTTTTTTGTTATTAAGCATATTTATGATACATGAAGTTTATGCATAAATTTGTATGGTAACAACTGAAAAAAAATATAGGTTGTCTGGTCACCACTAACTAAATAATAATGAAACACAGCACGATCATAAGGTAAAAATGGTGACCAAAAGCAATACACGATTAACTATGCCATTAAATAGAATAATATACTACAATATATCCTTACTTACTACATATACAGGTAAAAAGACACAGAAAAAAATCTATGAAGTTCATAAAATGATATACCAACCGTTACTTAAAAATCCAAAAACTAATCGTAGTTAATAGCAAAAAAAAATCACAAAAATATGTTGAAAGAAATTTTTGCATAATTTGGAGACAAAAAAGTGACTTAAATTCTATATGACTTAAGATGCTTTAAAAATCTTAACAACCAGCAAGTAAAAAAAAAAACACATCACAAATGTAAGAAAAATAATCCATGTGCCAGTATGTCACACGACTCACGATCGAATTTGGCAAAATAATAATACATACAACAAACATACACAAAACAACACCAAATGATGTTTATGATGCTGACAATAAGGATGACGATGATGATGACAAAGAAATAGATCGAAATCGAAAAAGACTGCTCACTACTACCTCCAATAATAAGTAGTTGCATTGGTAAGTTACTAGAAGTTGGCAAAATTTTTAAAGGCTTACTAATGTTATTTAATTGTAATTTTAAATTAAAATTCCTGCTTGCAAATTTTTTACTTTAAGCATAGTAAATGGTTTTTCAGGTGTATAAATTTAATCATAATTTAAATTACCAAACTGAACCATTTATTTTACAAGAAAGACACAATCACAAAATGTCACTTTTTCACCTGAAAATTAATAGTTTTAAATATTAAGTTTGTACTCGGAGAAAAACAAATTGTACACATGCAGTATTAGCGGGAAAAGCCCGCTGAGTTGTTATCGTTGAAATAATGTTGTCCGGGCTAAAGCGATATTATCGGAATCCCCAGATGAAAATTGTCCAAAAAGTAACTTATTTGAGAATTAGCAAACACGTAAGGGAACACATAATTTAAATTTCAGGTTTGTAGCAAAAATGCGCTTGGACAGGCCGCCAAAGGGGAAACATTTTCCCATCCTAATACTTTAAGGAACAGATATATCAAGTTACAGGCTTATATCTCGCTTGTGAGGGCTATCTAGGGTAACCTGGCTTTCGGTCCCTCCCTTTTGATGCCCTAAAATTTATTTTAGCGCACACGTATTTAAATTTTCAGGTTTCTAGCCAAAGAGGTTTTGGCAGGCCATTAAGAGGAACACTTTCCTCTTTGTCCCTTCTCGTAAGAATTTTCAAAAAGCTCAGCAAATGTCGACGTAGCAAGAGGAACCTACATGCAAAATTTAAACTTCCAAGTTGCAGCAGTTTTGGCAGGCCTTCAAGTGGGAGAATTTTCCCCTTTTAATTCCCTCACCGTAGGATTTCCCAAAATCCCGTCATAGCTGATCTCTATGTTGGAGGAGGAAACTTTATACGAAATTTTAACTTCTTAGCTTCAGCCGTATAGGCAGGCTATTAACATGGAGACTTTTTACCTTTTGCACCCCATTTTCACCACGTTATTGGCGAAAATTCCAAAATATACACCTTATCGCTGAGTTAGCCCATACTTCAGGGAACGAATATTTTAAATTTTAATTTCCTAGCCAAAGGAGTTTTGACAGGGAATCAAGGGGAGGCTTGCCCTTTTTCCTTCTTCCCGTATGAATTTTCAAAAATCTGAGAGGTTGTCTAAGCCGAAGAAGGAACACATGTACCAAATTTCAGTTTTCTATCTCCCGCGGTTTCGCCGACAGAAAAATTTTACCCTTTTTTGCGCCCCTCCCTTGTAGCACCGGAGAAGGAACCTTCATACAAAAGTTCAATTTCCTAGAACTGGCAATTTAGACAAGCCGTGAAGGGGGAAACTTTTCGCTATTTGAACCACCATTTTTACCACGTCCCTGCCCAAAATTCTAAAATATACCTTATCATTGATTTAGGCCATCATCCACGGAGTTCATATTTAAATTTCAGGTTTCTAGTTGATGGGGTTATTTCTGAGAGGGAACCTGCATAGCAAATTTCAGTAAATTTTCAGTAACTTATTATTGTACATAGAGATAACAATGTTCACGTGACATCAAAACAACTAACTACGCTTTAGGTTAGAATTGCGATTTTAAAATTTCACATGCGTAAACTTGGTATGTTTAAATATTTCAAAATTACAATATCAAATACACGGAAGTGATCCCAAAAATGTCTGACTTATAAATTGATTTTCTTAAAACCTTCTGCTCCACTATTACCGACTGACAACGGACGAGAAAAGTCCCCCAACCTAAGCACTACAAATTTGATGAAATTTATATACTCGTATGTGATATATAAAATAAAACCTAGGATCGACCACCTCGCAATTTTAAGAGGTTAAAAATGGGTATTATTGTTTTTAAAGAAACCATATAAAATTATGCCGTCATTAGAATAGGATATTTAGTACATTTTTTTGGTACTTTTTTAATTTAATGTTGTAAAAATTCAAATAATTTGGATAACTAATTATTATATCGTTATCCATTAAAATTTCGAGCCCCAATTGATTTAAGCGATTTTCAGTATAATCTAAGAGTATGTACTTGCTAGAGAGACAACAAATGCCATAAATCTCTTTGTTTTGCCTTCATCTCGATCCAACAAATGAAAACGTTTTACAAAGGTTGTAGTAAGACAAACTTTATTCGCCAACATATGAAATCTGCGCTCTTTCTTTTAATTTCTCCAATTCAAAGCAAAGTCCGCTCTCTAGAAACATAATTTTATTTTGTTTTCAGAAAAAATCTTGCCCAAACTTGCGAACAAATTGAAAGAGGTCTGACGGAGACTGAAATGGATGGAGAGACCCTATGCTATAATATTAAAAATATTATTTGAGTATAATTAAAATTTTAGTACACATTGAACATTTTTGGTTTTCAAATTGTAGTAACGTCATAGTGCTTGCTAGCAAAACAACATTACCACGCCCACAGAGAAGGGATTCGTTGTGGCAACCCAATTTACTTCCAACCGAATTCGCTTCCAACCGAATTCTGGCAGTTACATGTGCTATCACATTATTCGATGGAAGATGAACTTTTTTTTTTATTTGTAGCACTATATTTTCGAATATGAAAAAGTTGCCCCAACCCAATATATTTGGTATTAAAACTTTTTTCAAATTAAACAAAACACTGTTTCCAACATTTTCAAAATGTGTGTTAAAGAATTTAAATGATATACATTATTTACTGTATTTGATGCAAATATCAAATGCCGTTAATAATAAAACTTAATACTACAGAAATGCTCATATTACAAGGTCTTTGTCCTACAGATTTAAAAGACTTTTTCCTACAAAAGTTATCAGATTCAGAGGTTCTTTTCCAATAGGAAACTCTTCAGATTTCTAGGATTTTTCTAGCTTGAATTTCCTTAAGAAAATTCTCCATATTCCAAGGATTTTTTTCTACAAAAAAATACATCTCCATCTGATAGAAAAACCATCTGACCTTAGGACTTTTTCCTAAAGAAAAACTTTCAATCTTGGAGGACTCCTTTCTGCAATAGAAAAACCCAATAATTTTTTTGTAATCGAAAAATGTCTTCTTTAGAAATATGAAATGCTTTCTTTAGAAATATGATCATTATCTAAGGGGTTTTCAGAAGGAAAAGCTCTTCAGAATCTGAGTATTTTTTTATAAAAAATTTCCCGAATTAAATGGTAGATTTCCTCAAATTCAAAGAACATTTCCTACAGAAAAAAGTAAAGCTTTTAAAAGGAAAAACTCATCAAAATCTTAGTGTTATCATGATTATGAGAACATTTGTGGATATTTTTCTTTTGCAAAAGCCCTTGGATTCTAAGGACTTTTTCGATTTTAGGATTTTCTTCGTTAGAATCAGCGGCTTTTTATAGGCAATCTCTGAATTTTTTAAAGAGAAAAGTGCTCAGAAGCAGGCAGTTTTTACATAGGTACAAGTCTTTAAAATATTAAGAGTTTCCCTGTAAAAAAAAAAGGTTTTAAAAATTTCTATAGGAATCAGCAAAAAAATCGGATGATTTTTATGTAGGAAAAAGTCCCAAGAATGTCATGGTTTTATATTGATTTTTCCATAAAAGACAATCCTCAGAATTTTAAGCATTTTATATACCAAAAACATTTTAAATACTTAAACCTGATTGGCCAAAAAATGAAGATTTCTCGGAACTGTACTCGATTGTAATAACTGTCTTATAATTTTATCTACCAATTAATTGGTTAAGATAAATATTTACTTGTTTCTTCCGTAATTGTGACTACCAAATCCTTGTTAATATTTGGAACTTAATAATTAAATGTTGGAAGCACTACTTTAAATTGGATGGAAAGAAATCAATTACTAAAGGGTGTCCCAAGAAGAACGCAATTTTTAAATCTGGCAACATTCGAAGTGTCATTGTTTGACATTTGAACAATTGTTATTGTTTGCTAGTAGAAGTTACGAGGTTAGTAAAAATGGAGCGCTACACGAATGAACAACGCATTCTCATTGTGAAATTGTTTTACCAAGATGGTGAAAGTTTTGCGGCTACAGTTCGCAAATCGCGATCAATTTGGGGTCACAATAATGCTCCAAAAGAGTCAACTGTAAAGAGATTAATGGATAAATTTGCCGAAACTGGGTCTGTTAGTGATGTAAAAACAACAACGCGCCATCGACCAGGTCGATCGACCGAAAATGTCGCAGCTGTACGTGATGATGTCGCTCAAACTCCATCCACCTCAATTCGACACCGAGCTCAGCAAATTGGTGTCTCCAAATCCACTTTGCAGCGAATTTTGACGAAAGATTTGCATCTTCATGCATACAAAGTTCAATTGACTCAGGAACTGAAGCCAGCTGACCATGGACAGCGAAGGGAGTTCGTTAATTGGGTATTGGAAAGACAACATGAAAATGCTGATTTTGCCGATAAAATCATCTTCAGTGACAAGGCCCATTTTCATCTTGATGGCTTCGTCAATAGGCAGAATTGTCGCATTTGGGGTGAGGAAAATCCTCGAGTGATTTACGAGAAGCAAATGCATCCTCAACATGTCACTATGTGGTGTGGTTTTTGGGCTGGAGGAATCATTGGACCTTTTTTTATGAAAATGAGGCGGTGAAGCGCAAACAGTCAATGGTGTTCGGTATCGTGAAATGATAACCAGTTTTTTCTTGCCTAGAATTGAAGAAATGAATGTGGAGGGCATGTGGTTCCAACAAGACGGCGCCACATGTCATACAGCCAGAGAAACAATTCAATTGCTGCATCAGTCATTTCCCGGTCGTGTTATTTCGCGTTTTGGAGATCAGAATTGGCCGCCTAGATCGTGCGATTTAACACCATTAGATTTTTTTCTTTGGGGTTTTTTGAAGTCAATGGTTTACGCGAATAAGCCGACGACGACTCAAGCCTTAAAAGAGGAAATTGGACGCTGCATTAATGAAATACCGCAGCATTCATGCAAAACGGTCATTGAAAATTTCATTAAAAGATCGCGTGCATGCCAGCAAAGCCGCGGCGGCCATCTGCACGATATATTGTTCCATACATAACCTCATTCTGTCTAATTTACGATATAATAAAGTTTCACGATTTTTTTTTAAATATCTGTGTTTTATTTAAAATTTAAAAATTGCGTTCTTCTTGCGACACCCTTTACAACCAATTGATGTAAAAATTAAGTTATCAATTAAAAATATTTCGAGTTAAAGAAAATATTGTATTCTTGTAAATAGAATTATTCTTTTTCCAAAAATGTTTGGTAGTGGTAATGGTTTTCTAATTGAATTGTTGTCTGTGTGCGTGTTTGAGTACTAAGAAGGCAGGAATGGAGCCAAAAATATTTGTACATAGGTTTTTTTTTTTTTGTGTTTGTGTTCTGCCCTTTTTCTTTCATTTACAAAGTTAATGAAGATTTTCTTTGGACTTAATAAAAAAGCTTCATAATTTATATAAATTTAACTGGTAATGAAAATCTGAAGTTTTTAATAAAATATAAATTTTCATAAAATTTAATTGCTTTTATGCAAAAATTAATTTATATCATGCAAATATTTCTCTCAATGCTGTAATCCATAAATTTATTGCACCGATTGATCCTCCTTTTTCTCCCTTAAATTTGACATTGGAGCGATAGGAGCATAAACGGGTCGTTAGTGTTGTCTCCTGTATAATATATCCAAATCTCAGATAAAATGGAGCTCTCAATTGGTAATTGCCAAAAAAAACCTATATTGTAAACTAGTGTAATTTGGGTTTATAATTGTTTAGATTATCATAACTTTTGAATGCGTCATCATATTGTTATGAAATTGGCTTGAAATTAAAACTTAAGTTAGTTTTTTTTTTAAATGATACAAATTTTTAATATCCTTGCTTTGTGATTCATATAACAAATTAAAATTGAAAAGAACACTTTTTGCAATTCAAATTAATTTTAAATTTATCTACCTACGCCTTAAAAAATCAGTCAGCAAGAAAAATGCTCAGCCAAAAGGCAAATATAATGGGACACATGCCACATCTATGCCTTTTCGAAAATCCACAACGAAATGTTTCGTTACGCTGCAAATCATTCATAAGTATAGGAAAAAGAAGTACAACCAAGAAGAAAACAGAAACAAATATTGTAGGTACTCATCGAGTGTATTAGTTGTTTGGGTTGATAAGTTGGGGTTTCTTGGATGGCTGGTTGACTTGGTTGCCATTGCTTTACATTCATATGGATGGCATAACAATTGAGGAAGCTGTTTATGCAATGCTCAGGATTTCAAACTGACAATTGCATATTATTGTAAACGAAAGGCGAGTGTTAAAGTGAAAAGAAATGAAAAAAAAGAACACAGAAAATTACTTTAAAGTATTGTCTTTATTGTATGGGATCTGTCTGTATTTTCATTTGTAAGTTTTTCTGTTTGTCTGTCTGTCCATTCTGTATGTCTGTCTATCTATCAGTTTATGCTGTCCTTAATATTGTCGTCTTTGGCAATGTTGTGTGATGGAGTGTTAAGATAGACACCAAAATGTCGTGCAGTTTTATAACTTCATTAGCGCATAAAAGACAAATTTGCATACTCCACCACCAGCCACCACCACCAACCACTACCACAACTGCCACCAACACCAAGACACCACCTAAAACATACTACAATGACAAATCTTAATAATAATTGTTTTTCTTTTTCTTTTGTTTAAAAGGTGACAGTATGGAAAAAATATTTGTAACCTGCTTGTTTATTTCATCCAAATTGGACAATTTTTTTTTTCTATTTTTTTGTTGTGTCTGCACATTTAACATTTTTGAAATAATTTTTTCTTTGTTAGTTTTTAATTTAATATTCCCTTATGGTTTGTGCTCAAACATTTATAAAAAAAAATTTCATTTTCATTTAGTTCCGCTTTATTAGTAAATTTAAAACATCACGATCCTCATAATGTCACGATCAATTTCATGAAATCTCAAAAAAAAAAAAAATTTTTCACTTTTTTAGTTTTTTTTGCTGTCTTAATTCAGTTCATATAAACAAATTCTTTTGACTGTTAAGTCTCTTTTTATACCCTATAACAATTCAACTGTGGCATAAGGTATTATGTGTTTAAGTTGATGTTTGATGGTAATTTTTATTTAAATAAAAGAGAGATATATTTCATAAGCTGGTGCTCTAAAGAAACTTTCAGTGTATATAATAATAAAGAGAAATTTTATGTTTAACTTAGGTAAAAATTTGGATCGATCAGTTCATGAATATAACTCCTTTGTTCTAAAATTGTTGCTTTTTGTAAATTTATTACTTTAATACGAATAAAATTTTATGTAATATTAAGCAAATTTAGTAAATACAAACACTATATGGGTAAAACTATTTTATCTACACTTTCATACACAATAATTAAAACAGAAATTATTATTAGACATTATGTGTGTAAAATTAAACACTTTATGCCTAAAAT
Organism: Eustalomyia histrio; assembly: GCA_949748255.1. Classification (NCBI taxonomy): domain Eukaryota; kingdom Metazoa; phylum Arthropoda; class Insecta; order Diptera; family Anthomyiidae; genus Eustalomyia; species Eustalomyia histrio. Next base: position 23,692,688 of record OX456524.1, read on the forward strand.
TAGTTTTTTATATTTTTTTGTTATTTTTTTTTCTTTCATTATAATTTCTAGTGTGCTGTATAAATTGAATATTTAGGGCTGCCATAATTTTTTAAAACAATTCTCAAAATCGTATGCTAAATAATATTGAAACATTTTTAAATCTTATTAAAGTTAAGAAATTCGGTTCCAAATATATTCGCTTTATAAAAAATAATTACATTCAGTTCTAGTTTATAGATATTTTGGTGTAAATAGTACCATAAAACGCCAACCTTAGTCCCACCACTTTTTATTGTTAATATTAAAATTTGTATTTTGTGTCTGTAACAGCATTTACTTCAGTTGTCTATTAGAAAAATAATATATGGTAGATTCGAAATTATCAGAGAAGGTCAACCCTTGTATCTATATTTTTATTTTATTTTGTTTCAGAGGGCCAAGTGTTAAAGTTTTTGTCCACAACTTTTATTTAGTTCACTTGGTTATTTAAATAAGAATGGAAAATATGAGAAAAAATCAACTATATGTCCACCGTTCTTTTTGGTTCTTAATATTGGCCCCCTGATTAACATCTGCAATCAAAATATCAGGAAAGTCCAACATTTGGCCCCAAATATTTTTTGTTTTATTCAGCGGGCCAAAGGTTGATATTTTTTTGTACAATTTGCATTTACTTCAATAGCTAACGAAATATAATTTAGATTAGAAAATATCTTAAAATGCCAACATTTAACCACCCATGATTTTTTATTCAGGGGGGCCAAAAATTGGTTTTTTGTACAATATTCACTTAGTTCAATTGGCAAACTATATAATATTATAAATATATGATCATATGTGGCCATATATTAGTGATATATTTTCGGATCCGAAATTTTCATATATGCTTATATATGGTCGCCATACACCCTCCAATTTTTGATCCGATCATATATGGCTATGGTTATATATGGTTACATATGATCATATTTTAAACTATCTATTGGCAAACATATTTAATATACAATCCATCACTTACGTTCACATGTATATGATCCCATTTCCACCTGGATTCCAAACAATGATCAATTTTTAAAATATCTTGGCCTCTTAAGAACAAACCTGAAGTCAAAAAGTCCCGTCAAATTGCGTTTAATTGAAGTTATAAGGAATTTAAGTAGGTAAACTAACCCACTGTGGTAAACTAACCCATTCGCCTTATTAAACGGGTGATAAATCAATTGAACCAGTCATTTCGAAAACGGCATGAGTTCATACATCAAAACTTTTCAGGATAACAAAACAAATATTGAAAAAGTTTATGGTGGTTAAGAAACTGAAGTTAACTAAAAAAACCATGTATAATTTTTGTGTTATTTATTTATTTTTAAAAAAGTATGTATCATACTGATTTTGGTGGTTGAAATTTTTGGACTTATGCCCTTTTCGAAATGACCTTTTAGAAATAATCGCATATCAAAAGATTTTCGGAAGAAGTGACATTTAATCATCATTATTTTCTTCATATTGTTTACTAGCTGAAGTTGTTGGCCATGGGAAAAGCTCTGTATAGAAATTTTGTTACTTTTCTAGTTTTTTTCCAATTTTGGTATTTTCTTTTCATTGATTGAAAGTGGCAAATTTTGCATTATATAATCAAATGCAGTCCCATAAACCTTTGGATCATTCTTGCATTTATTTTCCACCTCCTGTATTTTTTTTCTTTTTTTTAATTAAGCAATAAAAGCATCACTACTACCCAGCAAAAAAAAATTGCTTCATTGCTTCCTAAACTTCAGTTGAAATTCTTTTATGATTTTTTGGTGTTATTCTAAGGCACTTCCAAAATAATTCATGTGTTCATATTTCAAATGCAGTGGTCTAGATATAAACCAGATGCATATCTTAAAGTTATAGTATATCGTATATATTTTAAGCCTAAAGCATTTATTCAAATTGAAAAAATAGTTCTGATGAAATTTTTTAATTTTTTTATTAAATCATTTTTTATATTTTAGTTTAAAATTTCGTTAGAATTTATGCAGTTTTGCAATTTTTATAAAAGTTTTGAAATATCAAGGAAAACAGATTTTTTTTTTTTGCATTTTTTCAGCCTTAAATATTTTCGACTATCGATTACACTAGGCAACAGCCATTTTGTTATTTGGTTCTAGCATACTTTTTCTCATGGATTTGGACCTACTGAACACGAAAATGAATTTTAAAAATTTTTCTGTCGATTGGTTTGCGAGATACAAATTTTTTAATTTTTTTTTTTTAATTTTTGGAGGTACACTTACTATTTTGAGCATATCTTTAGTCTTCTTTGACCTATTTTATCCTACTACTACTCAAATTAAAGACAATTGAGCCGTCTACAACTTATTCTCAGAAAATTTTCAAATCGGGTTAGTAGTTTTGATGTTGGCGGCTTAAAAAGGTTAAAAAACTGCGTTTTTTTAGTAAAAATGTGGCTGAAAAATTCATATAAAAATTCATATAAAATGTAAAACGCGATGTTAACAGCGATTTTAATTTTTTTACGTATAGCTGACACTTTTCCAAAGACAATAAGCCCTTACTTAACTTTTACGTATAGCTGACACTTTTCCAAAGACAATAAGCCCTTACTTAACAAAATCTGATGACAAATGGCCGACTTATTATTTTTTTGGTAAACGACCGAAATTCCGCTATTTCACGATTTTTTGATTTTCATTATTTGCACAGCTTACCTACCCAACGCAAACGAATAAATACATTTGAACTTAATTTAAAATAAACAAAGTAGTCTTCGTATATTTTTTTTTAATTTATTTACAGCACTACATGCTCATACATATTTAAACATAAGGGGACACGGTTATCAATTGCATTTCAAAACTGTCTGTGAAAGTGTAAAGAAGTTAATATTTAGAAAACGCAAGGAAGACAATGAGTAAAAGACTACGTGTGTTCGAGTGTTTGAACGATCCAGACAATTTCTGCAATGTTTGTGGCCAGTTTATAAAAAAAAATCACGCACACAAGTTTACTCCAGCAGTACAATTGCACTATTTGAATTATTTTGGTATTTCACCAAATATCACAGAACCATGGACACCTAAGTCGCTGTGTGATCTTTGCTATATAATCTTAACCAACTGGGCAGCTGGCGGAAGGTAAGAATTTTTATTTAAACACATTATACATAGCGAATATAGTAATTTATTTTAATTTTAGCCGCCATATGAAATTCGATACACCAATGATGTGGAAAAAGCCGCTATGCCATTCCACAGACTGTTATTTTTGCCTCACCACAAACAGTGGGGTAGGAAGATTTTTTAAATGGAACTACGCTCAAGTGGGATCGTTTGCGCTTCCAGTACCACATTCGCATGATGTGCCATATCCAGTGTGCCCTGGTGCATCTCTTCAAAAAGCAGAATCGTCAGAAGAAGAGTCTGAGTCAAATGCAAGCGAATTTGAGCCGGGTGCAAAGCGAAAATTACTGTCACAGGCCGAACTAAACGATTGGGTGCGCGATTTTGGTCTCACTAAGGAGAAATCCGAACTTTTTGCGTCTCGGATGATACAGTGTGGATTTGCGGCTTCAGAAGTGAAAGTATCAGCGTACAGAAACCGTCACAAGGAGTATGCAAAATTTTATACAAAGAAAGACCAAATATGTTTTTGCAGCGACATTTCAGGCTTGTTCCAAGAGCTTCACCAAATTCACAACCCCAACGAATGGAGGTTGTTTATTGACAGCAACAAAGAGAGCTTGAAGGCAGTTCTCTTACATAATGGGAATGAAAAGCCATCTGTTCCTATTGCTCATGCGGTTCATTCAAAGGAGAACTATGAAACTATGGACATTTTGCTGAAATGCATAGAGTATAGGAAATACAATTGGAAAATATGCGCCGACCTTAAAGTTGTGGCCATTCTGTGTGGACTCCAAGGAGGCTATACGCGACATTGCTGTTTTCTGTGCCTTTGGAATAGCCGCGCTGATGATCAGCATTATATAAAAAAAAAATGGCCGGTACGAACGAAACCTGTAGTTGGAGAAGCGAATGTTCAGCGCAAACCACTAATAGAGAACCGTGAAAATATAATACTTCCGCCGCTGCACATAAAATTGGGTTTGATTAAAAATTTTGCCAAAAAATTAGACAAAGAAGGTGAAGCTTTTGCCTATTTACGGTCAATTTTCCCTTACCTTTCGCTGGCAAAAATTAAAGAAGGAGTCTTCGCAGGACCCGAGATAAAAAAAATGTTGAAAGATGAAAAATTCCCAAAGCTGTTATCACCCATCGAAGCCGCAGCATGGAATTCCTTCAGGCTTGTTGTGGAAAACTTTTTAGGAAACAACAAAAGCCCGAATTATAAGGACATAGTTGAGGATCTGGTAAAGAACTATGAAGCCATGGGAGTGCACATGTCACTTAAAATACACTTTCTGGATTCTCATTTGGATTTTTTCCCTGAGAATTTAGGAGACGTGAGCGACGAACACGGCGAGCGCTTTCATCAGGAATTGAAGGCTATGGAACGACGCTATCAGGGCAACTATGACACGGCTATGATGGGTGACTATATTTGGACCCTAATACGTGAGACCGATTGCAGCGAACACAAAAAACAAAGAAGAAGTCAGCAGTTTTTCCACATGGCATAAAATGTACACTTATATCTTTGTTTTTACTCATTTTTTTGTGCGTTGATTTGCTTAATTTAATTAGTTAGTTTAATTTCGTTAGTTTAGCTAATTGTGCGATACATTGAGCATGTAGTGCTGTAAATAAATTAAAAAATAATATACGAAGACTACTTTGTTTATTTTAAATTAAGTTCAAATGTATTTATTCGTTTGCGTTGGGTAGGTAAGCTGTGCAAATAATGAAAATCAAAAAATCGTGAAATAGCGGAATTTCGGTCGTTTACCAAAAAAATAATAAGTCGGCCATTTGTCATCAGATTTTGTTAAGTAAGGGCTTATTTTCTTTGGAAAAGTGTCAGCTATACGTAAAAAAATTAAAATCGCTGTTAACATCGCGTTTTACATTTTATATGAATTTTTATATGAATTTTTCAGCCACATTTTTACTAAAAAAACGCAGTTTTTTAACCTTTTTAAGCCGCCAACATCAAAACTACTAACCCGATTTGAAAATTTTCTGAGAATAAGTTGTAGACGGCTCAATTGTCTTTAATTTGAGTAGTAGTAGGATAAAATAGGTCAAAGAAGACTAAAGATATGCTCAAAATAGTAAGTGTACCTCCAAAAATTAAAAAAAAAAAATTAAAAAATTTGTATCTCGCAAACCAATCGACAGAAAAATTTTTAAAATTCATTTTCGTGTTCAGTAGGTCCAAATCCATGAGAAAAAGTATGCTAGAAACAAATAACAGACAAAAGTTTGTTATTTGTGACCTAGTGTTATTTAACACTACATCATTTCCAGTTTTAATTCAGAATTTACTAAAATAATTTTAAAATTGTGTAAAAATTATTTCAAAGTGCCCAAAAGTGTTTTAAAATTGTGCAAGAATTATTTAAAATTGTTCAAAAATATTTTAAATTTTGTCTAAAAATTCATTAAAATTTTTGAAAAATGATTCAAAAATGATTTTTCACTAATGCAGAATTATTTATTTGTTCTAACGAGGAGTATTTATATTTCAATGCATAAAGTTCGCTTCTTTAAATTAGTTTTTCTACATTCTTATGAATTAAATTTTCATCAAAGCTTAAATACTACAAAGTATGTGAACATTTTTCACTCATGCATCAGAATACACTCACCAAAAAAAGTCTGTAATGGCAACTGAAAATTTTGCTGTTATTACGGGAAATTCTGCTAATTTGAGCCCAGCGGTATTTTTTGCTAATCTTAGCAACACATGTCTGCTGACGTGTAGTACAATGAAATTAGTAGAAAAATTAGTAGCCGCTACTAAATTTTAGTAGACTTTTTGTAAAGTGGAATTTAAAATCTGTTTGCTAAAATCAGCAAAAAAAATATTAGTACAAAGTTTTAGATTTTTTTTATCGAGCATCAAAAATTTTGATAATTTTTAAAAAATGTTTTATACAAAATAAAAAAAAATCAAAGGCTCAAAAATGTTAAAAATTGTTAAAACATAAACGAATTTATCATTTTGTTTTAATATGGTAATTTCTGTTTTGAAAAATATTTTAGTCAATTTTTTTTTACTTTTAAGGTTAAATTTAATTGTTTTTAGGGTTGATTTTTAGAACTAAAAAACCTTTTTAGTGCTATTTTAAGTGGATGTCATCTTTTTAGACATGAGTCGGTATCTTCATTTTAGGGCAATTTAAGTTTGTATGTATAAGTTTAAATTATAAGAAATAACATTTCCTTCAATATCGACTTTTTTAAAATTAGTAATTTTTTTTGCTAATTTTAGCAAATCGGTTTTCAAAAATTTGTAAAATGATTTCCAAAATTAGCAACGAAAGTTTGTAGATATTCTGCAAAAATTCTGTAATTTGTAAAATGTAAATAGCAAAGAGATTTGCTAAATTATCATTTTTTTACTAAAAATCAGTACAAAAACAGTAAAGTGGGATTGAAAACCGTTTACAAATTTTTGTACTAACTTTTTTTTCTGAGTGTATCTAATCATTGTATTATCATTGCTTCCTTAGAGTAAAGTTTGAGTAATGATAGTAGCTACATTTGAATACTTCCATCCTATGACACGCTAATGTTAAATTCATCGATGAAACCATTAGAAAACAAGTGATGCCTTTGCCATAGTAGTGATGCTTTTATTGCTTCTTTGGCAGCTTCATTTTTGCTGGGTATGGCAAAGACATCACTTCTTTCCTGATGGTTTCATCGATAATTTAAAGAGTGGAAGTATTTAAATAAAGCTACTAGCATTACTCATACTTTACTCTAAGGAAGCAATGATAATACAATGATTAGATATTCTGATGAAAATGTTTATACACTTTTTAGTATTTAAAAATTGAGAATGTAGAAAAATAAGTTTTAAGAAGCGAAATTTATGCACTGATATACATATAAATACTCTTTATTAGAACAAATAAGTGAAAAAGTATTTTTGGGCAACTTTGAAACATTTTTCAAAAATTTTGAAACATTTTTCAAAAATTTTGATAAATTTTTGGAAAAATTTTAAAATATTTTTGGATAATTTAAAAACTTGTTGAACAATTTTCAAATATTTTAAGACAATTTTAAAATATTTTTGAAGAAGTTTAAATAAAGCTTTTAGGGCAATTTGAAATAATTTGTATACGATTTAAAATAATTTTGGTAAATTCTGCACAGATTGCATCATCATAAACATTTAAGGCTGAAAAAATGCAAATGACAAGCCACATGGTTTCAATTAAAGGTGAAAAAAATCGGTTTTACTTGATTTTTAAAAACTTTTATTAAAAATTGCAAAACTGCATAAATTCTAACTAAAAATTTTAAACTAAAATATTAAAAATGATTTAATAACAAAATTAAAAAAGTTCATCAGAACTATTTTATCAATTTGAATTGAGTGACTTTTTAGGATATGCATTGGGCTTATATCCAAATCACTACATTTGAAATATGAACATATGAATTCTTTTGGAAGTGCTTAAGAATAACACCAATAAATTATAAAAGAATGTAAACTGAAGTTTAGAAAGCAATGAAAGAAGTAATAGTCACAGAATGACCGATTCATTTTTTTTATCGCGCCCAAAATGAATTCGTTTGGTTTGAGCATTTGATTCGATTTAAAAATGAATCCCTATACATCAGCATTCTGTTTCAGTTGAAAAGGGAATAAGCCCAGGACTCATGCCCTTTACATACAGACTTTAGATTTCAAGGGTCATATAAGGTGGTTTGTTGCACTTGAAGCTCTACCATTTTCAAAGCTAATACGTAAAACGCTTAAATTAATTAAATGGCGTCAAAAAGTGATATTTGAAAAAAAGTGACTCATGCCCTTTTCGAAATGACAGATTCAATTGTTATAAACAATATTTTTCCTACATTGATTTCTATTTAAGTGTTTCTAGCTCATTAAATTGAAAAATTCGTTAGGGAGTAGGATATCCCTTAGGTCGATCTATTTGGTCTACAATTTGTCATACTAGTTACAGTGGTTTTTATTTATTTATTTATTTTTTGTTTTGTTTTTGGGGATCTGTAACTAACTTGACTCTTTGGTTGCTCTTGCTGTCAATTTAAATTGAACAGTCAGTCATTTAATACGAATATTGTCTGCATATCTGTCTGTCTCTTAGTTTTAACGTTTAAATGCAGCTGTTTATTGAATGTATGAAAAATGTCTTTAACGTTTTTTTTTTTCTATTTTGTTAGTTTATTTATATTTTTAGTAGTTCACGTACTTTAAACTTCATCAAATCGGTCTATGTGTGACAATACAAGATGTCTTTGTAATGACGACATGACGATGATAATAATGTTGATGATGATGTTGTTGTTGTTGTTGTTGCTGTTGCCATTGCTATTGCTGATGAAGTCATCCTACACATCATCGTGATTTTATTTTAAAACTAATTTAAATGCTTTTAATTTTTGTCATAATGAAGTCAAAAGGAAAAACAGTTGTTGAAAATGATATTTATTATTGTTGGTATTATTTTAATTTAAAATTAAATTGGAAAATTTTGAATATGAAAAATGAGTTTTTAAGGGAAATATTTTGTACAAAAAGGGTAATAAAATATTTTACAGTTGGCAACTAAAGACATATGGGGATTTTATTGAAAATTAGAGTGATACTGAAGTTCTACTATATTTGTCGGGAAATTATCGATAAATGGTCGGCGATCACAAATTTTTATTATTTTTGCAATAAAGTTTTACATAAATAATTAATTTTTACAGAAAAATATGTAGACCAAAAATTCCCTTTCTTAAAACAATGAGTTTAGAAAAAATAAAATCGCAATACTCTCAGTTGCTGAGAAAAAAATATACTAAAAGTGGCTACAAATAGGAAAACGTTTATTCGCGCAATTAATTTAAAAATTTGATTCTTTTTACAGTGACTATCCATAGTTTTCGTCATAGTTATTATCTAAACACCTTATAGGAAAAGAAACCAAATTAAAGTAAAATAAGAGTGATTATAAATGACTTTTTCTTCAACTCTTTTTTCGAATTTTTTGAAAAAAGGGGTAATTTAAATTTTCTTTAATATTTATTTAAACAATTAAAATCTCTAACCAAATCAGCAATAAGATGACCCCTACCAGTATCATATTTCAAGAAAAAATTTCTCAAATTACCATTTAACACTCAGGTGGTTAAATATTTTTTATTAACTTAATTTTTTAATGCATCTTTAAAAATCAATATAAACCATCGACTTGAGTAAAATTTCCAATTTCCTTCAATACATAAAATGTAAAACTCGTTAGTGACATTAATGATAATGTTTAGAATTTTCCAACACATGTATTTTTCCAAAAATTTTATGTGATGACCAGCATAAAATTTGTTTTCGCATAAAAATAAACATACATACAAAAATTCCAAAAAAAAACACAAACAGTGATTTACAAATATCCTCAAAATGCGGCATGTAGCCAACAATCAATGGTTGGCATAAATGAATGCAGTTATGTATGTAGGTATGTGTGTAGAAGAGTTGGTCTGTGTTTCTGTACAACTATGTATGTGTGGATACTGGGGCCAATGTCATTCTTCAAAGTGACACTATCAAGCAAGCAAGTGAGGGCCATTTACATAGTAAAAACACAGTAATCGACCACATGTGCAGCAAACAACAAACAATTTCTCCTTCTAATCAAATTGCACAATTTTGCACAAACTATACTAATGTCACATTTCGCATTCTGTCAACGGACAAACGACGACAACTACTAAAGCTAAATAGCAAAATTGTAAGAACAACATGCACTATGGGTCTGGCACAACAAAAATACATTATTGAATTTATGCCGAAAAGTAAGTAAAACTAGTAAAAAATTAATGTCGAGCATGTGGTTTATATGATAATCTATAAGTTGGGTCAAATTTCGAGAAGCGGTCTAAATTCCGGGAAGGTACCGATATATGACTATATATAATTATGTATGTCCGAAATTTGAGTCTATTCTATTAAAATGGAGCCCTACCTATATTTATATATAACCTCATATAAAGGGTGTCCCAAGAAGAACGCAATTTTTAAATTTTAAATAAAACACAGATATTTAAAAAAAAATCGTGAAACTTTATTATATCGTAAAGTAGACAGAATGAGGTTATGTATGGAACAATATATCGTGCAGATGGCCGCCGCAGCTTTGCTGGCATGCACGCGATCTTTTAATGAAATTTTCAATGACCGTTTTGCATGAATGCTGCGGTATTTCATTAATGCAGCGTCCAATTTCCTCTTTAAAGGCTTGAGTCGTCGTCGGCTTATTCGCGTAAACCATCGACTTCAAAAAACCCCAAAGAAAAAAATCTAATGGTGTTAAATCGCACGATCTAGGCGGCCAATTCTGATCTCCAAAACGCGAAATAACACGACCGGGAAATGACTGATGCAGCAATTGAATTGTTTCTCTGGCTGTATGACATGTGGCGCCGTCTTGTTGGAACCACATGCCCTCCACATTCATTTCTTCAATTCTAGGCAAGAAAAAACTAGTTATCATTTCACGATACCGAACACCATTGACTGTTTGCGCTTGACCTGCCTCATTTTCATAAAAAAAGGTCCAATGATTCCTCCAGCCCAAAAACCACACCACACAGTGACACGTTGAGGATGCATTTGCTTCTCGTGAATCACTCGAGGATTTTCCTCACCCCAAATGCGACAATTCTGCCTATTGACGAAGCCATCAAGATGAAAATGGGCCTCGTCACTGAAGATGATTTTATCGGCAAAATCAGCATTTTCATGTTGTCTCTCCAATACCCAATTAACGAACTCCCTTCGCTGTCCATGGTCAGCTGGCTTCAGTTCCTGAGTCAATTGAACTTTGTATGCATGAAGATGCAAATCTTTCGTCAAAATTCGCTGCAAAGTGGATTTGGAGACACCAATTTGCTGAGCTCGGTGTCGAATTGAGGTGGATGGAGTTTGAGCGACATCATCACGTACAGCTGCGACATTTTCGGTCGATCGACCTGGTCGATGGCACGTTGTTGTCTTTACATCACTAACAGACCCAGTTTCGGCAAATTTATCCATTAATCTCTTTACAGTTGACTCTTTTGGAGCATTATTGTGACCCCAAATTGATCGCAATTTGCGAACTGTAGCCGCAAAACTTTCACCATTTTGGTAAAACAATTTCACAATGAGAATGCGTTGTTCATTCGTGTAGCGCTCCATTTTTACTAACCTCGTACCTTCTACTAGCAAACAATAAGAATTGTTCAAATGTCAAACAATGACACTTCGAATGTTGCCAGATTTAAAAATTGCGTTCTTCTTGGGACACCCTTTATTTTTATATATAATTATATATAAATATATATATATATATAAAATGGTATAGAAATACATCCGACGTAATATATAAGCATTTCTGAACTCTGATAGAATTGAATGGACTCAAGTTTGGAATATAATTATATACGGTCATATACAAAAGTTTTTACAAGGATAATTCAGATAGGACCTTTCTATTAAGTGGGTTTAATATGGAACGATTTTAACCTCTTTAACAGGGTTCCACCCTCATGCAATAGAAAATCATGAACTAAATTTCATCCAAATATCTTTATATTTATCATTTGTAATTTGATTTAAATAAATAAGGGGGAAGCGGGTTTATACAGCAACTAGGTCCAAGACGGCCTGGAGACGAATTTTAAGTTTCACACCAGATATCTAAATGCTATTTAAGCCCAACTCAGAAAGTAGCTTCCTATAGAAGGTAGGTCATAATATGGCCTGGGGTCCGCCGAAATTTTTTAATAGACTACTGCCAAATATATTAAGATTTAATTATGTAAATACCCGAAAGAAACGTAATTTATGGTCTTATATAACATTTGTAACCCAAATTTATATCAGATATCTAAGTTTTTCTATGCCTTAGTAAATACCATTTAAGCCCAACTCAGAAAGAATCTTTCTATGGGTCCGAATATGACACGATTCTTACCAAATTCATTAGTTCATCCTTACATGCGCAGAAAAAAATGGTTGCGGTAATCATATTTTCAAAGAGCATCATATATTTTTGGGATTATGATTGTGCCAACCATAGTCGTACTATAATATAATTATCATATGATGATAACAAAATAACCATAATTTCCTACAGTTATATTACGCAATACTAAACTCTGAAAAATATCTTTAAATTTAAGAATATTTCTATAAGAAATGTTTTTCCTAAACAAAAAATTTGATATTAAAGATTTTCCACCAAAACTAATTAAATTCTATGGACTCTTTTTGAGAAAAACACTTCCATAAAAATTTTAAATTCTAAGGACTTTTTTTAAATAAAAAACATAGATTCTATGGACCTTTTCTAATAGAAAAATTCTTAGACATTTTAAGATGTTTTTAGATAGTCCTTAGAATTTCAGAATTTTTCTTATAGAAAAAGTCCTTAGAATCTAAGAACATTTCAATATAGAAAAAGTTCTTAGAATCTAAGTATTTTTCATGATGCAAAGTCTTCAGAGTCTAAGAGTTTTTTAGAATCTAAGTTTTTTCTTTAAGAAAATATGAATGTTTATTTAAGAAAGAGTTTGCAGAATCTGAGAATTTTACTTTAAGGAAAAGGCCATACAAAGAAAGAAAACTTTTGCTACAAAACAACTCGTGGTTTCATTCGAGTTTTTCTTATAAAAAATAATTTTATTAATATTTAATATCACTGTAAGTAAAATTTCAACTTTCGATATAACACAGAAAAACGTCTCGATGTTGAGCCATAGAACATAGTGCCGTTTTAAAAGATCAGATGAAAATCAAGAGATATTTTTAATTTTTTATTATCTCTCAAGAGATTTGTTGGTGTTTTAAGGAAAATTTATCAAAATCTCTTTTAAAATTACTTTATTTATTAACTTTTTTACTTATGTACTATTTATTAATATTTTTTTCGTTTGCAATAAAAAATAATTAAAATTTTGTTCAGAAAATAAAATGGCATAAGAGTCAATAAAATCTGTTACAATAATATAACGTATACGTATTGGTGTACTTTTACTCAAACTAAATACATCCCAGTGTAGAATTAATATTGGGGTATAATTATTTTTTGAATTACAAAAAATTATAAATGGTAAATAAGTAAAAAAAAATACAATAAATTAAGTCATTGGAAAACAATTGTGAAAGAATTTTGGTTAAAATATAATCAAAAAATTGTTTGAGTCAATACAAACTTAAAATTTAAATATCTTTCAAAATTAAGTTTACGTATCCCAGAGTTTTTGTAATTTTTTTTAACTTACTTACTGTGTATTGTTGGTACTTTTTTCACAAGAAAGTTGCTATTTTACAAGAAATTAATTAACACATATATTTATAAAAAATTAATTATTGTACATGTCAAAGTCATGTTTTTTTTTATTTATAATTATTTATTGATTGTTGCCAGCTTTTTATAATTCCATAACTATCATAGTTTTTCGACAGTCAGAATTTTTGTTACCACAGTATGATTACAGCCAATCATGCTATAAAACAGAAAAAGGCAATCATGAAATTATAAAAATATTTATTATATTTATGATGGTAGTGATCGTATTGAAAACCATACCCGAATGCAGCAAGCATAATAAAGTAGCAGTGATCATGTTACAGCCGTGTTTTTTCTCTGCGTGGAGGGAAAATTATGAAAAAAAATTCAAGCAAATATCTTTATATTTGCAACCTGTGGTTGTATAAAAATCGACACATGGACGGCTAACAGACGGACTGACGTCATTAAATTGACTCAGAATGTGATTTTGAGTGTAACGAAGTACAAACGTCAGCGCAAACCCTAACTACTATAAAAAGCAGGTCAAAATGATGTCGCTGACCAATATTTTTGAGCTGGTGTCATTTTAAAGGCCTAAATATTTTTAGCACCTTATTTATATACAGGCTTCAAACATTTTAAAAAAGGTTTAACGTTTTGACAGTCTCATGAGTTTTTTCCAAACCTGCAAAAATTAGTCGCTATGCAAAATAGAAGGATAAAATTCGGCCTTTGGTGAAATTTCTCTTACACTAAGAGAGACAATTCTCTAAGATATTAAGGCATTTTTACACAAAAGCATCGAAGTTGCACTAGAACTCGTACACTAAAACTTTTTTTATTATTTGGACAAATTTTCAGTCTCCTCAGCTATTTTAATCCTCTAAAAATATTTTACTAAATTTGTGTGAAATAATTTTTACAGTTCACTGTTTGGAAGAGAGAAAGTATTTAAGTTTAAGTATTTAAGTAACATAATTTTTAAAAAACTTAAAAAAAAATATTTAAGTTGACTAAAAATCATAAATAATGAACACAAAATAAGATTAAAGTTCTAACATTTAAAATAAGTAATTTTTTTGGTCCAAGGACATACAGGTTTCTAGCAATATACTTTCGAAGGCCATCCTTGTATCTTGAAAACGAATAGAGAGATTATTATGAAATTTGACAGAAGTTTGAAGAATATATTAAAGGTGCGTTTTCGCTTAATTTCACATTTGCCGAAAAACAAAATTCTCGATGTCTCCATGGTGTCACCATCAGAAAGACACACTTACAATATATTTTCCGTTACCGACTGTAGTTTATTTAAAAAGTGATACGTTAAGTTTGTTTTTAAATGAAGAATCAATTGAAATTCATAGAAATATATTTTTTAACTATTTGAATCAGTCATTCAAAAAACAAACTAAAAAAAAAATACGGACTTTCATTATGAGTTGATATTTTCTGTTAAATGTAAAATTTTAAGTTTTCTATTTCTAAAAATAGAAATTCAAATAATTCCATTTTGTTTTTTTTTATCCAAATAGTTTGTATATATACAAAATTATTTTAATAAAAATTAGAGGAAATTATTCAAATATACATATACACAAAGTCAAAAAATCTGTGTGTGTTGTGTTGTGCTTTGTAATTACATACAAATAAAAAATTCTTTCAATTTAAAAAACAAACCACAAAAGTAGTTTTTCTAACTTTTTGTCAGTAAACATTTGATGGTTATTTTAAACGACTTTCTATTATTTTTACTACTTTTGTATATTAATAAATAATGATTAAAAATAAACAACAAATTGGACTGAAAATAATGAAAAATCAGTAGTTCTATTTTTGATTACATTTTCAATTAATTTAATATGTATTTTAAGTAGTTTTTAAGGAAATTATATTGTGAGTGCACCATCATTTTAGAATCTAATATAAAACGTTTAAATTTTTTCGGCAGATTCTTTCTCGCACTCACAATATTATTTCGTTAAAAATTATCTAAAATACATATTAAATATATTTTTAATTTTTTTATTGATGATTTCAAAATATTTTTATAATTTAAATTCATACAACTCTGTTGTTAATAAAAATAGTATAAAATTTTTAAACATTTTGTCGATTAACATAAGAAGTGTTTCTTCTATTAATAAATTTAACAAATTTAAATATGAATTAAGTCAGTTTGCAAGACTGCCTGATATAATAACTATTCAAGAAACCTGGTTCAATAATAAATGCATTAATCTTTACACAATTCCTGGCTATGAATCTGTTCACTGTTGTAGAAGAGATGTATTTGGAGGAAACTCTGTGTTCGTTAAATCTCAATTAAATTACAAAATTTTAACAAATATCAGTAAAGATTATATGGATATTATAGCAATAGAATTATTCAACGTAAAAATATTGAATAAACCATTGATTTTTACGTCAGTGTATCGGTCGCAGAAATGTAATATGCAAAACTTATTAAAGAAAACAGAACATCTGTTTTATTCGTATACTAATGGTCCCTGTATGTTTCTTGGTGATTTAAATGTTGACATGTTATCCAGCAGTATAAATCAAAATTCTTTGCTTAATCTTTTATCTGAATTTAATATGCGTTCTTGTCATGATCTTGTAACAAGACCTCAAAGCAATACATCATTAGACTGCGTTTTTACAAATATATCTCAAGAAGTTTTTGTACACTCTATTGAAATTGATTAAGTGATCATAATATGATAAGCTGTGGGCTTGAAATGGATATAATTAGCCAGGATGTAGTTATTGAGAAGAAATATAAAATTGATTATGACCAATTTGGGCGCTACATAGATAATGGTTTTTCAAGTGGAAACTTTGGTACTTCTGATAATTTGTGTGATAAATTCATAAACACTTTTTCTGCTGCTGCATCGCATTGTACAAAGATAACTACCAAACGTTATAATATTTATGAAAAGATAACTCCTTGGATAACTGATAATTTATTATCTTTGATAGCTTATAAAAATTCTTTATTGATAGCTCGAAGGAAAAATCGAAAAAATTCAGCAATATATAATCAACTGAAAAGGATAAGTAAAGTCATTAAATTATGTAATAATAATAATCTAATGAACGAATATTATATGAAAAATATAAATTTGTGTGCAGGTGATCCAAAAAAAACTTGGAAATTTTTGAATAAAGAGCTTGGTCGTGATAGGCATGATGCGAAAACTATTTTTAATGATAATGGTGACAATGGTAACAACTAATGAAAGAAAAGCTTCGGCTTTTAATGATTATTTCTTCAGGAGCGTTAGAAATATGCATACAAAAATAACTGTAAATTTGGATGATGATATCAACTATTTTCATACATTAATACCAGAGAGAACCAATTTTGCTCTTCAAAAAGTTGATAAAACAGAAATTAAAAATGTTTTAGATAATTTGAAAACTAATAAAAGTCCAGGTTATGATAGCATAACCACTAAACTATTACTAACAAGAAAAGAATTGGTAGTTGAAATATTAACAGATATTTTTAATAAGCTTGTTGATGAAGGTAGTTTTCCGAATGCCTTTAAATTACACAAGATAATACCCATACCTAAAGTAATTGGATCGAGTAGAATTGAAAATTTTCGACCAATTTCGGTGCTAACCGTAGTTGATAAAATTTTTGAAAAGGTGATTTTCGACCAATTTTCTACTTATCTTAAAGGAAATGAGATTTTGTTTGAAAGGCAGTTTGGTTTTCAAAAGGGCGCCGGTACTGAGGAAGCAGTCGTCAACGTAGTTGAATATATATGTGGACAGTTAGATGCTGGTTATAATGGTGTAGCAGGAGTATTTTTTGATTACTCCAAGGCATTTGATTTGGTAAATCATGATATATTAATAAGAAAACTGGAAATTATTGGTCTTTCACATAAAACCTTAGAAGTTTTTCAACATTATTTGTCAAACAGAATGCAGTTTGTAAAGGTTGGCGAATGTAGTAGCATTATGCTACCAGTGAATTCTGGAGTTCCACAAGGTAGTGTCCTTGGACCACTTTTATTTAAAATTTATATAAATGATGTTAAAAATATTAATTTCAACGGCAAGTTGTTTATGTACGCAGATGACATATGCATATTTTATGGATATAAACATGTTAAAGTTTTACAGACGCAGATTGAGTATGACTCTGCTATCCTTTCAGAGTTTTCAAGATTGAATAAACTTGTTCTTAATTCAGATAAGACCAAGTTTGTGAGATTTAAACCACATCGTTCTAGAAATGAAGAAAAAATGTTTGTGCATATTGATGGTACCCTGATAACTGAATCGGATATGGTAAAATATTTAGGCATATATTTAAATCACAATTTACTCTGGGATACGCATATAAATTTGTTAAAATCAAAAATTTCGTCTGGAATCGGTCTTCTTTATAAGTTCAAAAATAAACTTAGCTGTGATGTGAAAATGCTGATTTATCAATCACTCATACACTCGCATTTGACTTATCTACCAATTATTTACGGTTGCAGAGAGAATACTGCGCTAAAATCTCTTCAATCTGCTCTAAATAAAGCTCTAAAACTAGTGTTCAATCTACCAATACGGTATTCCACATTGGATCTTTTTAGAATATATGCTAAAAATGTATTGCCAATTCGTGGTCTTTATAAACATAAAATTTTAATGTATATTTTTAAAACAACTAGAAGAGATGTCAATCAGCCCATACAGTTTACCCAGAATGTAGTACGTACACAAAGAAATACCAGACAAGCTTTAAACTTAAGCTCTGTAAGATGTCGTTTGGATTTCTGGACCACTTGAATATAATCAACTACCAGTAAATTTAAGGAGTATTCAAGTTATTTCTACATTTAAAGAACAAGTTAAACAATATTTATTGCAAAATATAGAAACACTTCTTATGTAATCTTTCAAATCATGTAAATATGTAAATAATTATACATTTGTCATAAGATTTTAACTTTATGAAATCTTACATTACTTTATATCAATGAATTTTTTTTAATTATTTTTTATATTCAAAATATATAATGTAATGTTGCCTAGGAGCCTCTTTAAAGCCTTTAAGGCGCTGAGGCGATAATTGAATTTGTTTTATATATATTATTGAATAAATGAAAAAATACTTCAAAAAAAAAAAAAAAATACAATCAAAAAGAGGACTACTGATTTTTCATTATATTCAGCCCATTTTGTTCTCTATTTTCAATCATTGTTCAATAATCGACAAAGGTAGTAAAAGTAATCGAAAGTTATTTTAAATAACCATCAATTTTTAACTAACAAAAAGTAGAAAAAAAACGATTTTTGTGGTTTGTTTTTCAAATTGAAAATTTTTTATTTGTATGTAATTTTACAAAACACAACACACACAGACGTATATATTTTTGTATTTTCTTGTGCGTATCTGTATTTAAATAATTTTTAAAAACAAACTTTACAGTCGGTAACGGAAAATATATTTTGAGTGCTGAAGCACACATTCCTATTAGAAACATTTGACAGCTTGTTGAATTTGTCTGGTCGGGAATTGCTTGAATTACTGTACACTTTCTTCCGCATTCAACAATTTGATATAAATTATATTTATTTGTTAATTATTTAAGGACTATTATCCCATTGTGCATTAGCAACTATAAAAGTAATGAGTAAAGTATCAAAGAAATGTCATGTGATGGTTTTGATGTTACTGTTGTTGCTGTTGTTGTTTGATGTTGTTGATTTTGATGTCCTGTGGTACTAGAGGAAAATTTTAGACACAAACAGTGATGATGAGAAAACAACATGTACAACAGCATGTGGGAATATTTGTGAGAGACAATGGCTTAGGAAACTATATTTTGTTTTTTTTTTGGTTTGTAAAGTCTATTTGGAAAATTTGTTAGAAATTTGGTCGTATATTTACCACATCTAAGTACTATGCTATGTGAGTGTACATGTGTGTGTGTAATGTTATACCTGTCTCCAATAACATGCTGATGTTGATGACTATGGAAATAATAGTGGCGGCTGGTATAATGTTCTTTAAACTACATACATACGGCCTGTGTATTTACAATACCAAATGTAAGTGTTGGTGTGTAGGTAACTCTATGTGTGTGTGTGTGTGTATGTGTTTGTAATAAAATTAATGAAACTATCAGTAACATAAACTTTTCAGCACATCAATGAAAGCTTAAACAACAACGACAATAGCAACCACGATATTATATTTACCAAACAACCGGCGATAATAACAAACAACCATTGCAGAACAACAATGGCAACAACAACAACAAACACTAACAACAATCGAAAAACAATTGCACACATCATTAGATCGATACTAACAAAAACTATACTACACAACAATGCAAAAAACCACAGCATCACTAACCAAAACTAAACAACATCAAAAAACCAAAGCGAATCAACCAACCAACCAACCAACTAACGTACAATGCTTGTTAGCATGAACGCAAACGCATTGAATATTGTTGCCAATAAGAAAAGAATTGTGAGTTTTACTGCGTTGACAGTAAACAATTGCGCGTAATGTTGTTTAACAATCGACAAGAGCGCAAATTGCTATGTTTCCATTGTGGGCCATTGTATTCAACAAAACATTTAACCAACCAAACATCCAGCAACCAAAATCAAACATTCACTAAGATTGCCACTAAATCCCAATCAAAAGCTATTACAATGATTTTATTTTCTTTTCTTTTCTTTTTACTGATCATTTTTGCAGAAAAACGATCTTTGTTGGAAAATTGTTTTTATTTTTTGTTAAAATAAATATTTTGCCGAAATATAAATGGGGGGGAAAAAAAGAAAAATTACCAAAGTCATCTTGTTGTGTCTTGTCTCATCATTTTGTATGCTAAATGTTCAATTAAACAAGATGTTATTTCTACACATAAGACAACATTTTTTGTATGTTTTTGCTTGCCTTAAATGTTACAATTTTCTTTAACAATCATTTTGAGATTGTTTTTAATGCTGCTGCTGTAGTGACTAACCAATGGCACGGGAAGGTTTTTTTAACGGAATTAAAATGCAGCATATGGAAAGTAAGTAAAGTTTTGAAGATAAAAAGGGTTTTTCAGTTTAGTAGACAAAAATCGAAACTGTTGATCCAATTCAGCAGTTTAAATGGATTCACGTTACAACAAGAAAACAAATTACGGGGTTCTGGAAGAGGAGACAAAAAAATCTACGAGAATATTTGCGTTAATATTTTCTAAAATGTTGCTGAATACAGCCTATACCTCAGATGTTAAGAGCAGATAGTTTCATATACCGATAAAATTCCAATGTGATCTTTAAAATAAGTATCCATTGTCAGAAACCCGTAGTTTTGGGAAAAGTTCGGAATTGTTGTACAGTGTTAACCAAAAGGCTATAGGCCGCTTTTATCTAAAAGTCTGTCGACTTAGTGGACCCCTTAAGGGGATCTACTCTCCACTATGCTGTGGTTGTGGTCAATTTACTTTTAGTGGAGATTCAGGCTTAAGTTGTGCTCATCCAGGTTTTTTTAGAACTTGTAGTGTGGGGTATTTTTATGGTTGGCTCTGACTTTAACTCTGCACATTTTGTATAGGTGTTGTATTCATGGTGCAACAGGAAATACTTGGGATATGAAACCTACACATTCGTCGTACGACTTCGAATCTAAATTTTTTTTGCAAGACTGCCTTAAAACATATTTATATATATTTTGCTGAACGTAGGGCTCGCCTTTTTAAATCTTTCGATATATTTTCAGCATTTACAGTCGGATCTCAAAGTGTGGAGTACATCAATATTTTGCTCTTAAATATAACGTTTTACTAATTAGCCACCAGATCTTAGTTCCTACAACCCTAATGTACCATCCTAATATGAGAAAATTAAGGCTGGCAAAAAATCATTAACTTTTGCTATAGAAGTATTTCAATAATTCCAGCAGAATTATTGGAAAATTATTATTTTTTTTTTTAATTTTTCTTTATGCTTTTGGACCTTAGAGCAAACCATTGGTATCCACGAGACATAACCCTCGGTATATCATACTTTAAGATTCGACTGTAAATGCCGAAGTTATAACGAAAAATTTAAAAAGGCGACCCCTACGTTCAGCAAAAAATAAATCGGAATTTCCTTGCAAAAATACATTATATTATAAGGAGGCTGAAGATGACCTGGTCACTTGGGTTGAAAGTGTGCACTCCCTCTAGCGCTTACCCTTACTATTTTTTATATTTAACAAAAAATTAGTGTTTACTATTCATTAGTAACATTATAGTATGATCTCGGGCCTGATAAAAGTAAAAATACTTTTTATTCGAAGGTGTATGTCGCAATTTTTTGTGCTTGTGAGTTGGTACGGGCAAGTTTTAAGACATATCGTGATACACGCATCTGCAGTCTGGTGACCTAGAAGAATGACGAAAACCATTCGAGCTGAACTAAACACATAACAAAGAGCTGCTGCTCTGGGTATGAGTATCACACGAAAGGGAACCTTGCATATGGATTACAACACAAGGTTAGTCTTATTGTTGAGAGGATTTCAGAATTTTGTCCAAAGTCTCTAATGCCTTTGGATACCATAATGCCCTGAATCGATAGCTATAAAAAGTATGAAATAATTATTCCGATTATGGGGGATTTGGGTAACCAAACTGAACTACTTGTGGATTGATCTACTTCTAGGTGTACCTCTAACTCCACTGGATCCGGTTGGTATCTGAACGATGTCAACCTGACATACAAACTAATATTTTGTTATATTTTGATTGTGGTGAAGGGGATAATCGTTAACGAATAGAGGATAAGTAAGTTACACTATAAGTAGAGATAGTCAGACAGCGCTTAAGGCATTTCAATATCCGATCATTTCACTGATGTGCAGGCGCTGTCTAAACAAGGTCTCTATGGTAAACTGGTTTTGCCTTCTATGGGTACCAGTTCTTGTAGCTATTTTGGGTAATGTAATTGACAACTCAATGGCAAACGTTGGATCCATTTGGACTTCCGTGTAACCGAAGTCATTGCTGGGTATCAGCATGTCATGGTAAGTATATTGGATTGGTTCATACAAGAAATCTGATTTCATTGAGAGGTGGCCAGAAGGGACTTCCTGCTGTAAAAGGAAGTGTCTTGAAATCAAACCAGATAGGAATGTGTCAAGATATCTTTTCACTTTGAGAGGAACTGACAACGGTAGACTAACCCAGCTTGATGATAGGACACAACGCTTATGCTTTTCGTTAGGCGAGGAGCATTTTTGAGGATTTTGTAAATAATAGACTTGGACTCCTCTCTTCTTCTTTCCTAATTTTAATACCATTTCTCATTTTTTCCTTTATTTTTCTTTGTGTACTTTTCCTCCATAGGGTATATCACAATGAACAACTCTTAGTCCACCCAACCTCATCCCAATTCGACAAAGATAATTTTCTGGAGACAAATCTCTGGAGACCATTAAAGGTGTTTTTTTGTTTACACTAACTTCAAAAAAAATTATTAGCCCCGTGAAATAAAAGTTTACCTTTAATAACACTAAGTATCTTTCAACCTTAAAGATCAAAATAGTGTGTAACCCAATGTACTCAGATTTCATCTTTTAGATACGCTTTTATATTGAATTTCTAAGAAACACCAGGCATATCGCAAACTGTATATTTTTAAATCCGACCTTAATGGTCGATGTAAATCTAAGAAAATTAAGTTTAATAGGAGTTCCAGGATCTAAAAAATTAGTTATCTTTGATCATTTTAAAAAGGTTGTGATGATTCTTTTTAGTGTCTTCCTGAGACGAACTATTGTAAAAAGGTCTTAGGAAAGGCAACAGATAATCCCAAATTATTTTTGAAACTCAAAGTCAAGAATAGATTTCCATGCAAGCCCTTACTTCACAAACTAATTGACACCTTGATTATCACTAAATTCCCCAGCTCTGTTATCTATTGCATTGATATTGTTTTTATTTTATCTAATTGTTAAGCTCAATAATCTTTTCAAAAATCCATTCACATTTCATGGGCTCTTCATGTGATTTCAACAGCAAGATGCAAAAAGGGGGGGGGGGGGGGGGGGGAAGGAAACATTCATGTAACTTTCATAGAGAAGATCAATAAGATAGACAGAAAGACGGACTTTTAAGACAATTGTAAAAAAATAAAATAACTACTTTATAACAAAAAAAAAAAAAAACAACATGCATATGGTTTTTGAAGACAACCAAAAACTAAAATAACAAAAAAAAAAAAAAAAACTCTAAAACATACAGAGACAAACTTTCAATTGGTAGTGATGTTAGCAGATCAATTTTCAGTTCAATACTTAATTGTAAAACTCCAATCCAGTCAATGTTGTTGTTGATTAAGTTGAACATTTCATTTCATTTTTTTTTTTTCTATATTGTTGTAAATGTTGTTGTAACTACTCGAATGTTTGTATATTTGTATGTCTTTATGTTTTTTTCTTTTAACTTTGAAGTTTTACTATAAACTTTTTGAGTTAATTGGAAATCACGATGCCAATTGAATGAGAGAAAAAAAGTAATGATTAGTGATGGAAATTCACAAAGAAAAAAAAAACAAAGAGAATATGTTAATGGAATGTATTGTAAAATGACATAATTATTGAAAAATTTATAGCACTAACATTAATTAAAAATTTAATAGATTTGTCAAAAAAATTTACATGCAATCTGTGTTGAATTATTTCATAATAAAACATGATATAAATTTATAAAAAGATTTAAATGTATTCCAAAATAATTAATCTTTAATTTTAACCATTCTCCAAAACTATTTTCCATTGTTACAATTATTCTTAATAAAAATTCTTGAAATTTTATACTGTATATCTTTTCAAAAAAAAAGAGTTATTTTTAAACAACCTACTGGTACTTATTTTTAATTTTTTACCATGTCTTGTATATATTGTCTGGAGTTTACATATCAAACATTATTTAGATGATAGATAAACAAAGTAATGTTAGATTATTTATTACAATTATATGTCCAACAGAACAAAGAACACAACAATATGTTCAAGGAAACCCTGCTGTAATCCAAAAAAAAAAAAAGCTTTACAGTTGACCAAAAATAAAGAAAAAGCAAACCAAAATTCATATTAATACCAAGCTTACAACACAATTGGTTTCTCTCTGTAGGGGGATAATAACACTTTAACAAAATCTTATTACAATACATAAAACTACCAAAACATATTGTTAGTAGGAACATTCTAAAAATTGTTTATAACTTTATTAGTCAAAATTATATGTAGCATTGAAAAAGAGCTGATAGACAGACTATTCTAGAAGTAAAATATTTTTGTCTAAGGAGTGAGATGAAAAAAAAAAAACACAAGACACATATTCTCGTTTACATCACTAAATATAATAGTGCTTCAGAGTTAGGTAAATATTTGTAAATCGGGTCCAGACGGCATCCGGTGAGCTCTTGAATAAAAATTATAACTGAGTTAATAAGTTGGGACTCAAAACTTGGTTTGCTATTATCAAGAATATTTACCAAAGCGTAAATATATTTTTGACGATTTTATAAATATTTTTTCTATTTTCGAAGTTAATTTTTTTTTCAAGTTTATTAAAATTTCACTTAAAATTCTTCTCGCTTTAAAATCTTTTAATGCTGAAAAAATTTATAAGGGCAAAGAAAGTGGTAAGTTATGTTTTCTATCGATAAAATGCAATTTCCTGTATAAAATAATATTATTTAGTTAAAAAAATACTTAAGATCTGAAGACCGCTTTTTGGCAGCCTTGATTTAAGTAGATTTTGGCCAAATAATAATTTTTTTTAAAGCAGAACACATAATGTTATAATTACAAATTATATCCTAATACCCTAACCGAGCACTAGTAACAAAGGCCATCGGATCGTTGTAGCGAAAATAAACCAGAATCTCTGGTGGGAATCGAACCCACGACCCCCGCACGGATAAGCTAGCACGCTACCAACTAGCATGCCGGGATGCTCAAATAGAAAGTATAATTTACTAATTTTTCGGCCTTTAAATTTTTTTTGTCCAACGAACGATTTTTACGCGAGAGGGATGTAAAGTCAAAATTAGATAAATTTATAAAAAAAAATACTTTTTAAAGTAAGAAAAATATGTAAAAAATAAAAGAGACTGAAAGCCTCAACTTGCAAAAGAAGTTACTATTTTTGTCCCGGGACTCGCAGGACATTTCTCCAACTTAAAAAGCAGTTAACAGATTTTTTGAAATTACATCTAATACACTCCGACTCTGTAGTAAGCGAAATCAATTTCGGTATAATTTGATAATATTTAGTGTCAATTTCGCTAAATTTGACAATTTTCGAAAAGCGAAAATCGCTGTAATTTCTAAAATAATATCATTAGATAAACAATTTTTAGTATGTAATTTTATTTTACTGAAACTGTTGATTAAAACATTTATCGAAATTATTTGAATACTGGATTTACTAATTCGTCTTCAAGGATTATTTTGCCTAAATAATGCGAAAAATCATAATTTTAATACCATTTCCTAAGTAAGTTGTCAATGCTAAATATATTTTAAAAATATTATCACTATCAGAATAAAGGATGTTATTTTCCATAGACTAAATAAATAAATAAATTACAGGGTTAACAAATATTCATATACATTTTCTTATGGAAAAAATCTTCAAATGCAGAGAACTTTATCCTTTAGAGAAATCCTCAGATTTTTATTTTGAGATTTTACTTAGGATTTTTGATTTTTTAGGAAAAATACCTCAAAATCTTAGGATTTTTTTTAAGGAAAAGTCCTCATAATCGGGGAGTTTTTCTATAATAAGACGTCTTTAGAATTTAAGGGGTTTTTTGTAAGAAAAACTTTTTAAAATTTAATGGTTTTCTATAAGAAACACTTATCAAAATATGAGACATTTTCCTAGGAAAAACTGCGTGTAGTATGAGGATTTTTTTTATGGGAAAGAGTCTTCAGAATCTGAGGGTTTTTAATAGATAAAAGTCCCTCTAGTACTTATAAAAGTTCCTCTGTGACTTATAACGGAGTGGACATATCAAAAACTTTACTGAAATAAAGACTATCTCCACAATGCGGATTTAGTCCTTTTGAAAAACGGTCTTAATTTGCAGGGGGTAATATGTCCATTTTTAACTGGGGATTAGGGAAAAATTCATGTAGGTCATAGGCCCCATTTTTAGCTGGATATTATGATGAATATCATGTTGGTCATAGTCCCTATTTTGAAACTGTAGCTCATAGATTGAATTAACTAGAAGACAAATATTTTAGCTTATAATTTTCAGAACAACAAAAATTATTTCGAAAAAATAGAAAACAGGCTCGACGGGCTCAATTAAAATTTGATTGTGTACCGTGATACTAACTTCCAGATTGAGAATCATATCCGAAATAATTGAAACTTTTTCGGACATTATACCCAGGGAAATATAAAATGCTGCCCGGCAATATTAAGTCTCTTTAGTTTTGAATCTATTTCCAATTTCATCATATTCCCAAGTACTAAAAAAAATAATAATAACAATTTTTTTCCTGCGAAAAAAAAAAATTTCGACAAAGATTATCTTGCAAAAATAAAAAAAAACTTCTGCGGGAGTAAAAACTCATTAGCTAACAATAATATACAGTATACGACCTAAATCTAGTTTCTGCCTCATTTTATAGTAGACCACAATCAGTAGTATATTTGGTTGAATATTTGTAGACTAAAAGTATTACAAAAACAAAAAAAAATGCAATTTTTTCGTGCGAAAAAATTTATTTGATATGCAAAATTTTAATTTCTTTAATACCAAAGAATTTTTTCGATAATCATATATTTTAATGCTACTATAATATGCTTGCTGCATTCGAATACAATTGTCACAATCAAATAAGTCATAACCATTAATAAGGTCTCTATCATCATTATTGTTGTAAATATTTTATTATTTTATGATTGCCATTTTCTATTTTAAAACATGATTGGCTGTAACCATACTATGGTAACAAAAGTTATGATTGTAAAAATATATATGACTTTGACATTTACAGTTATAATACTGTCTCGTTTTCATAAAAAAAGTTGTATCAATTCAGTTAAAAATTATAATTTTTACCTGAGGGTATTATTTTCGAAAATTTCTTATACACACTCTAAAAAATGTTTGTAAATTTAATACAATAAAATGGGTAAAGTTTTATGTAATATTACGAAAATTCGGTAAATACAAACACCAAATGCGTAAAACTGTTTTGTTAACACTTTCATATACAATAATACACACAAAAAGTATTTTTAGACATAATATGTTCACAATTAAACACTTTCTGCCTAACATTAATATTATTTTATTAAATTAAAATTTTACGCACAAATTTTGTAACTATACAACATTAGAATGGTAATAAATATTTTGACATATTAAAATTTGAAAATATAAAAAAATAAAAAAAGCTAAAAATGTATAATAAATCAAAATCATTTATCCATACAAAAAAAAACTGAAGTACAATTTTTAAAAACATGATCCACATATTTGCAAGACAACAACAGCCAACTTTGTAAGTGCAGGGATGTATAAAATCTATATCTCTGCAAAGGTTGCTCTTTATAATGGAGGAGAGGATACAAATTATTCCGCATACTTTAAATTGAAGGTGACCATTTTTGCACATGCCCATTAGAAAGCCGCGCTAAATTTTTTATTAATAAATCATAAATGTATGAAATAAAAATAAATTTTTTGTCTTATAAATCAAATGTTTTTGTGCAGTTTATTTTAAAGCATTGCGTTGGTAAATAAACGCATTTTTTGTTATTTTCACGCATTAAGAAATGCATTTTTAGGTATTACATGCGTATATTTAAACTTCAAATAGATTTTTTTAAGCACAGTTTTAGTAAATTTGCGAAATACCTTTAAAATTTCATTTAATTTTTACGCAATTTCGATGTAAAATTACCCATTATGTGTGCACCAACTTACGCATAATGTGTGTACTTTTTTTCGTTTACGCCCACAGAGTAAATTTACCCAATTTATAGTAGGAGTACAGTTTCCTACTATAAGTTGGGTAAATTTTAACAGAAATTAATTAGAGTTCACTCTAAAAAATGCTTGTAAAATTACTACTATAAAATGGGCAAAGTTTTATGTAATATTACGAAAATTCGGTAAATATAAACACCAAACGCGTAAAACTTTTTTGTTCACACTTTTATATACAATA
This sequence comes from Eustalomyia histrio, assembly GCA_949748255.1. Taxonomy (NCBI): domain Eukaryota; kingdom Metazoa; phylum Arthropoda; class Insecta; order Diptera; family Anthomyiidae; genus Eustalomyia; species Eustalomyia histrio. The sequence goes on from OX456524.1 coordinate 23,721,316, forward strand.
ATACACACACGCAGTATTTTTAGACACTATTTGTTTACAATTAAACACATTATGCCTAAAATTAGTATTGTTTTGTTAAATAGAAATTTTACGCACAAAGAGTGTAAATATACCTATTTATAGTAGTAAAAAAATATGACAAAAACCTTAAAAATAGATTCATTAGTTTTTTAAATTTATCAATTATTTGAAATCTCTAAACAATGAATTTATTGTTTTTATTCATGCTGTGAGTTAACAAATAATAAATGTATTGTTTTTTATTACAAAATTTTTGATTTATAATTTTCAATATCATGGTAGAAAATGTGCGCATTTTTGTAGGACTTTTCCGCATTTTTATGCACATTTACAGGAAAATCGTCTTTCTTTACGCACAAATTTGGTGAATTTACTCTTTAATTTTAAAATTTCAGTGAATTTTTACGCACTTTAAATGTAATTTTACCTATTTTGTGTTATCAACTTACGCATAATGTGTGTATTTTTTTCATTTACGCACACAGAGTAAATTTACCAAACTTATAGTAGGAGTACCGTTTCCTACTATAAGTTGGGTAAATTTCAACATAAATTAATTAGAGTGTACATATAACATCAAAATTTACAATAATCAATGCATTGTCGAAAAAATTCATTGTCAAAAAGATATTATATAAAGATTTTATATTTCCTAATCCTTTTCCGTAAAAAAAAGATTTTTTTTTAAATATGGTTATTAATTCATTTCTTGTAAACTAATGACTTTCTCAAGAAAATAAACGAAGAATATTAATGAAATAATTTTTTTTTTAAGAAAAACTCTGTAGAACCCAAGAATTGCTTTGTTTGAAAAGCTTTCTTATACAAAATACAAGATTTTTCAATTTTTTTTGTTACTATAGATTATTTCTGTTAGATAAAAATTCATATATTATTAAAAAAAAAAAACTTAAACTCTAAGGCTTTTGTTGGAATAAAAAATTTTTATCATGATGCATACCAAGATTCTAAGGATATTTTTTTTTTTTTTTTGTAGTAGAAATATCCTTAGATTCTTAGAACTTTTTCCAAAAGAAATCTTAAACTGTCCATAAAATATAATAGATTTTCTATTAGAAAAAGTCGATAGTATTTATGTTTTTTGTATAAAATTTAAAATTTTTTTGGAGTATTTTTCATTAAAAATGTACATAGAATTAAAGAAGTTTTTTTGAAAAGTCCTTGATGGCAAATTTTTTCTTTAGGAAAAACATGCCTTAAATAAATATTCTTAAATTTAAATAATTTGTTCATAGTTTCTAATCATAATATATATTTAGGAACCATATGATGGTTATTTTATTATCAAAATATAATAACTATATTAGAGTACGAGTATGGTTGGCACAATCATAATCTCAGAAATATATGATGCTCTTCGAATATGATTGCCGCAACCATAATTTTGTTTACATATTCAGCGCTTCTTAAAATTAAGAAAATACGAGGCCGGATCAATAAGTGCGTGACTTTTCGAACTTATCTGGTAGTTATATGAATTGCAACACCGCTCCCATCAAGTACCACTTGTTGATAGACTACTGTCAAATTTTGAGCAAGTTCCGTCGTTTACTATGCGTTTGACAGCTGTTCAAAACATAGAACCTTGTGGATTTTTTTAAAAATGGAAAAAAGTGAATTTTGAGTGCTCATTAAACATTACACTATGGAACATTTTTGGGATTATTGTCTGGGGGGTGAGAAATTCCAAGTCAGGGTGATGGTACTAGGTCAGTATAGTAAAACCCTCAAAGGGTTTGGTGTTCGTATGTGTCAGTTTTTTTATGACCTTTTAAATTTTTTCCTTATCTTGATGTTTTTTCGCTTAGTTGTAACATTTTGGCAAAAACGTAGTTTAATATAACTCGAGAACCACTTGTCCGATTTTGCTAAAACAAACTCAAAAAAATTTAGAATTACAATTTCTTTAATCCGTTCATATGACGTTTTTCTTTATAATCAACAGTTTTGCCGGTAAAAATAAATTTGTGGAGAAAAAAAAATATTTTTTTGCCTAAAAATTAAAATTTTTTTTTTAAATTCATAAAAAATCCAAAACGGAAAAAAGGATCAAGTGTTATTAATTTCATGTAAAGTCACATAACCTATAAACAAAATGCGACATAGATCATAGAAATCGATTAACGCGTTCTGCTTTTATTTACAATTAAGTGAAGGTATCCCATTTTGACAAGAATATTGATATTTGTTTTTATTCAAAAAAGTGTCATTTATCGCCTTTTTTATAAATTTTCCCCAATAACTCCAGACTTCTGGCCATAAACTACTAAAAAAATTAAGTAAACATTTTTATAATTTTTTATTTTTATTTTATTTATTTATTTTTATTTATTTTAATAAATATTGCCTAGACTTTTTCGATGGTGGTTGTTCGGGACTAGTGGCATCGCATTCATCGCTATCATCAGTTTCTGAACCACACATAATGTCAATGTGTGACTCCACTGTTGGCCCTTCTGCATCTCCTGAAAATTCTTTATCATCAAGATCATCCTTGTCTTGCCACACAAGCTTACTCCACCAGCAAATTTCCGCAATTATTGCACTCGGCGACTTTTTGCCTGTATATCTGTAAGTTTTTGTTTTATTAAAATGAGTTTGAAAAAATAAAAAATCAGTATTACCTCATTTCAAATGGCATAGCAACTTGATGATAGCGTTCACCTTGTTCATCAGATTCGGTAGCCAATTGTTTGCTGAAGTAGTCCAGATGATGATGTAAATAATGGATTTTCAAGGACATGTGGACACCAATTTCCGAGAATGCTCTTAACATCCTTGTGACAGAAACATCGTAGTTGTTATAACGATGCTTTCCCAACAAGCCTTCTATTACTTCTTTGATTGCCTGCCATGCATTCAATTCAGCGTCAATCAAAATATTGTTGAATGCGTCACTTTTAATCAGCTTTCGTATATCTGGACCATTTAATACGCCTCATTGGAAAAAATTAATTTGTTAAGATGGAAAATCATGGGAAATGAATGTGATATTATAACTTACCTTCTTTAATTTTACTTTCGCTGAGTCTCGGGTAAATTAGTTTCAAACACAAAAAAACTTCATCTCTTTTGGCGACAGTTTTGATAAAATTCTTAACAATTCCAAGTTTAATATGCAGTGGAGGCAGCAATATCTTCTCCTTCGGCACTAGAGGCTCACGAATAATATTGGCCGTTTGTAACCTGCTGTGCTCTCTGAGTTTCCATCCGTGGCATGCATATTGGTCACCGGAAAATCGTGTGTCCCAAGCGCACAAAAAGCACATATATTTTATATAGCCGCTTTGAAGACCGCAAAGCATTGCTTCAACTATTAAATCGCAGCATATGCGCCACATATGTTTGGCGTAGTTAACCATTTTTAAAATATTTTCCAGTGTATCATATGTTTCTTTCGTTTCTGTACTATAGGCGATTGGAACTGAAGGTTTTTTATTGGTCTTATGCAGTAAAACCGCCTTCAAGCTGAGTTTTGAACTGTCAATAAATAATCTCCAGTCATCTGCTTCATATTTTATTTCCATTACGTCCATCAATTTTCCTACATCCGGGCAATATGCAGAAGTTTTTTCATCATTCACAAGGAATAAACTTTGGAGTGTTGCCTGACGACTTCGATAAGCTGTGACTTTCACACCGGCTGCCAACAAATTGTTTGATTTCAAAATGGAAGCAAGCTCTTCCGATTTATGCTGTGTTAATTCCAACTTGGCAACAATTGAATCAAGCTTATTTTGATTTATTAAAATTGGCACATTGGATACTGATGGCTCATATGGGGGATCATCACGTGCATGATATGTCGGAGCAGTCGTAGAAGAGAAAATATCTGGGCTAGAAGCTTTTGGCACAGAAATGTGGTCCGAATGAGGCAATGGTGTTGCGGCACTTGCAACACCAACGTAATTATACGATTTTCTTATCCTTTTTGCAGCTCCTTTATTCGCACATGCATAGCAATTCAATGGATTGTGACCTTCGCCAGGATTAGTCCAAGTCATTGGGATACCGAATGGCATACTTTCACGTCTTCTATTTTTCCAATCCATTAGACGGTTGTAGCAGCTGTTACACACTATATTTGGTACCCAATTTTCGTTCACTATAACATTTTGGTTGAAGTACATCTCGTATGTTTGAACAAAATCAGTACTGAAATTTCCCCTTTTTTTATGTGTTGAGACATATTGACCACAGCAGTAGCAAAAGCTATTTATATCTGGCTTGCACAGTTCCATATTCTGTTCAGTTTTGTTCACTTTTAAAAAACTGGAGAAAAATCACTTTTACTGTTCGCGTTCGTCGGCACTTGTTGAATGACAAAAATCACAGAACCAGTGTGAGAAAGAGAAGAAGTATAATGACAAGGCATGTTTTATGTGAACATTACAGAACCAGTGTTGCCACATCAATATTTCTCTTTTAGTAAGTAGAAAAATATGAGAGAGTTCGGCTTGTGAGTGTCAATGTTTTCTCCAAATAATGTTGTGCATATCTGGAGCAAATTTTTGAAATTCATACATTTACCTAATTGTGAATAAATGCGAAACGCGTGCATCGATTTTCATGATCTACATGAAAACGGTATAGAAGCAGATTAGAGAAATTGTAATTCTTAATTTTTCTAAATTTGTTTCATCAAAATCGGACAAGTGGTTCTCGAGTTATGTTAAACTACGTTTTTGCCAAAATGTTACAACTAAGCGAAAAAACATCAAGATAAGGAAAAAATTTAAAAGGTCATAAAAAAAACTGACACATACGAACGCCAAACCCTTTGAGGGTTTTACTATACTGACCTAGTACCATCACCCTGACTTGGAATTTCTCACCCCCCAGATTGGCTGTTGTACTGTGTTATCATTTGCAAAAAAAACCGTCAATAAAACCAAGCAAAAGCTTGATAAATACTAAAGGGACTCTGCACCAGCGATTTCAATGGTAAAAAAGTGGTTTACTGACTTTCGTTGTGGTCGCACAAGTACAAATGACGCTGTACGTTCTGGACGGCCAATTGAAGTCAATACACCCGAAAATGTCGAAAAAATCCACAATATGGTGTTGGCCAATCGAAGAGTAAAAGTGCGTGAGATTGTTGATGCCATAGGCATTTCATATGGCAGTGTGGTTTCGATTTTAAATGATCAGTTGGATTTAAGGAAGCTGTGTGCAAGATGATAACTTCAAAGGATTGGCAAAATTTCATTAATTGGGCTACGAATTGGTACCTCATCCGCCATATTCTCCAGATTTATCCCCCAGCGACTATTTCCAAACCTAAAGAAATGGCTCGGTGGAAAGAGATTTAGATCCAACTATTAATCATACAAACTCCTATTTTATGGATTGCGAAAAATCCTATTTTTTGGAAGGGATACAAAAATTGGAAAACGTATAGAGATAAAAGGAGATTATGATGAAAAATATATATTTTTTTTTTTTTTCAAAAGAACTGTGTTTTATTCAAAAAGTCACGGACTTATTAATCCGCCCTTGTAGTTTTGTTGATTTTAGAAAGATTGGTTGTAATATAAATTCAAATAAATAAATTTAACTTATAACTTGAACTTAATTATAACTTGATTTTCAGCATTTTTTTATCCAATTTTTAGTAACTGTTTCTGCCTTTTGTACAGATTTATCTCTATGAGTGTTTCATAACGTCGAATTGTATATAACGTAGGGTAAAATGTAAACAATAGCATCCAGGTATATATGTATATCTAAAACTATTTCATTCAAATTTCTTCAAAGTATAACTAACACTTATGATTATCAGAAAAAAAAAACACAATTGCTGTAGTTCTATAAAGTCAGAATAAAAATTCAAAATAAAGCATAATGTTAAACCATAAAGATTCTTGCCACTAGATACGAATTTCAGTTATTGTACGTAAATACTTTACAATACAATGTATGAAGTACTTACAATAATAACAATAAGTAATATGACCATAAAATCAAATATTACCACAATCTTACCGTATGTAGTGCTCAAATATGATTATAAGGGTAGCATTTATTTTACTAAGTCGTCTGATATTACACATTTATATTAGAGCGATAATTTACCCAGAAAGAGTACCGAATTCTAAAACAAATACGTAAGATATAAAAGACCTAAAACTTTGTTAAACTTTTATCATTTTTAAAGTTTAAGAACGGGTTTTAATTAGGAATAATAACTTTAAGCAAAACCTATTTTATATTCAAATAGAGAAACGTTACATTTAGGATCGTAATTTGGTTTTTGAGTATTGTAGCAGAGGACTTGCTTTTTTTTACAAAAAGCCAGTGATATGTCTTAAAAGAACTTTTCTAATATAAAACCAAAATTTATTAAACTTGTATGATTATTAAATAAATACCGTACATATGAGGGGCCCTTGTCTATGCTAAAATTGAACACAGTGAGTGTATTGTAATGCTTTTGTAATTCAACTATTATTTCAAATGTTCTTTTTTTATATTCCTTTTAAAGGTTACCAATCATATAATTATACAGTTGTAAAAACCATAGTTAACAAACCATATCTGATTATCTGTTACATTTGTTTTGTTAAAAAAAATAAATTGTTATATCTATGATTGTTTATTATATTCAGTTCATTTGTAAAACAATAGCTGAAAACATAGATTCTTGTTTGGCAATTAAAACATTTTATTATAATGAATCAGAATCAAAAAAAAAAAAGAATTTTTATTGCAACATTTTGTCAATTAAATGAGGTCAAAATTAAAGATTTGTTTATCAAGAAAATCTGCCAGTTATTAAAAATGTTGAGCTTTATAATTTGCAAATATTTTTAACATTATTACGATTCTAATTTTCATTTTGAATATGTCTCGGGTGCATACTTGTGCAATTTCGATGGCAAAAATACATGCAAGCGCCTTTTTTTATATCTCCAGAATCGAGTCGAATGAAGAGGTCATCTTTGCAAAAAATTTGGAAAATCGCTGGATATGGTATATCGATCTAACAGCAAACTATGGAAATAAACAAGAATCAACATCAATTTTTGAAAATACTTGTTGACTTGCGCTCGTATAATTTAATTGTCTAATTAACCCTTAACTACCCAGTATGCTTTTGTAACGTAACTGACCAGTAGTGTCCAACGGACTCATTAAAGCAAATAATGATACTTAAAGAAAAACAAAGACAATATACATTAGAAAAATGTTTTATTGTTATTATTTACTTGGGTATTTTGTTTATTTAACTTTAATTAGTTATTTTTTAAACAAACATTACAAATAATGTTTTTTACAGAGCGTTCAGAACAGACATTCCGTTTGCATTTCTCGCAGCACTGTTTGGAAGTTCTAGATATTTTTGAGGGGCAAATGTGGCAACGCTTCTTTCGTTTCGAATCAGGTTCAGATGATTGACCAGCTCCTTGATCAATGGTAGAATCAGATGATAGCACGTCTTTGATGGCTGTTAAGTGATAAGTCGTTAGCACTTTCTTGTTCCGTCTTTGTATATGAGGCGTTACCAACTCAATTGCTACTTCTCGCAAAAAAAGTTTTCTTTTCATATTCCCTTTACGTTGATTGCAAGTGGGATATAAGTTTTCCCAACAACATCTACTACATTTTTAAAAAATGCAACAGGCCATCTATTTGTTTTGCGTCGATTTGATTAAGTGTATCAACACCCCCCTTGGTGGAGTTGTAGTATAAATTTATTTCTGACTTAATTTTTATTGCTAACGTCTATATTTTTACTATGATGCATCGTAGACAAAAAATAACAGCACGATTCCTCTTCGGTACATATGTACGATACCAAATTAATATTGTTAGAAAAACCAAAGACGTTAGATTCGATGTCACGATTTCTGTTGGGTTGAAAGAGTGGGGGTATGCAAGCCTTGTTTTTTCTCATGGTTCCAACTACTGTGAGACCATTTTGTGCTAAGTTTTTTGCAACTTCGAAGCTTATAAAATAATTGTCAAAGGTAACGTTTCTGTTGGCACGGAAGTATGGCTCACATAGTTGGTTGACTACATTGTATGCCAAATTTTCCGCTCTATTTGGTCCTTCTTTTCCAAGATATGGTATACCAAATAAAGTGTAACTTGTTTTGCTATCAGGGTTCCACCAAATCTTCATACCGTACTTGTCAGGTTTGCTGGGTAGATACTGTTTGAATGACACTCATCCTCGAAAAGGTACTAGCTGCTCGTCAATTGTCAGATTATCTCCAGGCAAATAAAACTTTTTTAAGTTTAGATTTTCACATTCCCACGGTTTTCTAATAGGCGCAAGTTTGCCTTTTGGCTTTCTGAGATATCTTGTATTTTTATCATCGAACCTTAAGACCCTAGTAATAACGCAAATCTATTTTTTCCCATTGTTCAGATTTTCAGATTTCCATATTGTTCCATCTCTGCCCTTATATGTTTGAACAGGCATGTATTCTTGCAGAATGTAATGTATTCCCTCCATAATTGTACATCTTCACTTTCAGATGCTGCTTCTGTAGCGGCACTTTCATTTTCGGAACAGATATCGACAGCAAAATAAAATATCTTCATTGTCACTTTCAGAAAGGGCACGTTCAATTTCTCCCTGTGTTAGTTTTTTTCTCGCCATTTCTAACAATAACTAATCAAATTTACTGATACAAAAACTAATATTGTGACAAAATGTGCTCTGCGATTGATTGATGTATTATAAAAGTAAACAAACAACCTGTTCAGAGAACCAGGAAGAAGCAATTATTTCAACGGCGACTAGACAGTTTCAGAACGGCGGTCACTTGTATAAAACTTGGGCGACTCGATTCAAACAATATATTAATGTGTATATTTATGCAACAAATATTTTTATTGCGCATTTCTATTCTCAAGACCATCGGGGTAGAATAGGTAAAACGGTGTTTCTCAAAAATAAATAATTTAGCTTTTATGAGCAATGGAATTCAAAAATGTTTCCGCGAGACACTTGTGGGTAGTTAAGGGTTAAACTCAATTTTAATTTTACACATAAAATTTAACATTTGGCCCCGCTACATCTTCAAAATAAAAACTTCGGCGGTCATTTACCATTTAAATCATAATTTTGATTTATTTTTCATATTGTTCTCGATATCCCCAAAGGATTTCAAAGGATGGCCCCTCTATTTATACACTGAAATGTGTAGAATGAATGTGCTTTTATTTATTTTTGAGATCCTATGTTTTAGCAAAGCAACTCTCAGGATATTCTTGCATCTAAATAATCTGTTGCTTTCTTTAGGGATGCGGATAAAGTAGAGATGAAAGGTGATAAAAAATGAAGGTTTTCATATATGGCAACACTGTAGTTGTGCAAGATGATACATCTTCCCAGCAAAAACATGGTAATGACATGTCATAACTGTGTCGATTACCATGTAGGTCGTTACCTTTTTGATTACTTTAAAATACAAAATAATGACCTACTGATAATGGATGGTAGAACTACTTTTATGTACATGCAAAATAATGAATTACTGGTAGTTACTGAAATAAGTACCGAACTCGTGTTTCTGGTTTTTTTTTTAATATTTATTGATAAATTTGTTTTGAAAAACTATGCAACAAAATAGAAAATCATCTGCTTAAGTTTTTGAATGCAAAAAGTTGATAATTTAAATATTCTTTTTATAAATTCAAATACAAATTATTCTTATCGATTTCTTTAAGTAAAAAATTATACTTGAATAAGGTAAACTATTATTTTACTAAGAGTAACTACTTACTTTTAAAGAGGTATAAGTATCTAACTTTTTGTGGCCAAACTACTAAAAGGTTGAAAATCACAAAAAAAAATAAAAATTGCTTCGGCGAAAGATGTATGTAAGTTGAAAAAAATTTTTTTTTTTTTTTGAAATCCAATAAATTTTATTTTATTAGTATATTCGACGATTATTTCATCTCGGTAGCATTCTTTTTTCAATACACATGGCTAAAGCAGCATTTACTGTTTCGAACTTTTCATCAGAACGATATTAACATTTGACTTTACAAAGTTTTCCAGAAGCCTTATGAATTAAATGCGACTCACGTTTAATACAAATTTCAGTACTATTACGTCGTTTACTCCTATTGGAATAAAAATTATATGCCAATTAAAGCTTTCGCCACTAGGTTTTCGAGTTGTCTCAGCGCACGCAGAGAAAAAACATGGCAATAATATTCGAAGAACATCATATGGAATGTGATTGTGCCAACCATAGTCGTACTATAAAATATTTATCATATTATCATAATAAAATAACCATAAATTTAACCATAATATGGTGCCAACTGTTATGCTATGATTCGAAAAAATTAAAAAGTTCTGTAAATTTAAGAATATTTCTTCAAGAAAACTTCTATGGAATTTTTTAAAGAAAAATACTCTCAAAAATATTTTTAAGTTCTAAGGACATACATAGATGCTAAGGACTTTTTCTAATAGAAAAATTATTGTACTTAGACATTTTTAAAAAATATTTTAGATAGTTTTTAGAGTCTCAGAATTTTACTTTTTAAAAAAGTACTTATAATCTAAGAATATTTCAAATAGAAAATGTCCTTAGAATCTAAGTAGTTTTCGTGATGAAAAGTGCTTAGAATCTAAGAATTTTTTCGCATCTAAGTTCCTTTAAGAATATGTATATGAATTTTTATCTTAGAAACATTTTGCAAAAATAGAATCTAAAAATGTTTCCATCAGAAAAAATTCTAAAAATTTAGTATGTTGTAAAAAAAAGTTTTTTTTTTGTACAAAACAACTTTTGGCTTTTACATAATATTTCTTATACAAAATTATTTTATTAATATTCTGTGTACTTTATCCACAAGTTGTTATTTTACAAAAAATTAACTAATGAACATATTTTTTTAGAAAATATATTATTCCCAGCAAAAAAAAAATGGTAGTCATTCTTTCATTCCTTCCTAAACTTCATGTAACATTCTTTTAGAATTTATTGGTGTTACTCTAAGGCACTTCCAAAAGCATTCATGTGTTCATATTTCAAAAGCAGTGATCTGGATATAAACCCGATGCACATCTTAAAATATCACTCTTCATTACTGCTAAAGCAAAAGTTATAGTATATCGTATATTTGTTTTTTTGAGTCTTAAGCATTTATTCAAATTAAGACAATAGTTCTGATGACTTTTTTTTTTTATTAAATAATTTTTTATAATTTTAGTTTAAAATTTCATGAGGATTATAGTTTATGCAGTTTTGCCATTTTTATAAAAGTTTTGAAAAATCAAGAAAAACAGATTTTTTTCACCTTTAATTGAAACTAGCTGGCCTGCATTCTTCAGCCTCAAATATTTATGACGACGCAATCTGTGCATTTTTGCATTATGTATTTTATTTAACACTACATCATTTCCAGTTTTAATTTTATTTATTTCTTTATTCAAAATTTACCAAAATATTTTTAAAATTGTGTAAAAATTATTTCAAATTGCCCAAAAATGTTTTTAAATTGTGCAAAAATGATTTAAATTGTTCACTAATATTTGAAAATTGTCTAAAAATGTTTCAAAATTGTACAACCAGTTTTTAAATTATCCAAAAATATTTTAAAATTTGTCTAAAAATTCATTTAAATTTTTGAAAAATATTTAAAAAATGCTTTTTCACTAATACAGAATTATTTATTTGTTTTAATAAAGAGTATTTGTATATCAATGCATAAATTTCGGTTCTTTGAACTTATTTTTCTGCATTCTTATGAATTAAATTTTCATCAAAGCTCAAATACTACAAAGTATATGAATCTTTTCCACTCATGCATCAGAATATCTAATCATTGTATTATCATTGCTTCCTTAGAGTAAAGTAAGAGTATTGCTAGTAGCTACATTTAAATACTTCCATCCTATGACACGCTAATGTTAAATTCATCGTTGAAACCATCAGAAAAGAAGTGATGCCTTTGCCATAGTAGTGATGCTTTTATTGCTTCTTTGGCAGCTTCATTTTTGCTGGGTGAATAAACAGAATAGTCAGTTCTGGGCAATGAAACCCTCAAATTATTCATCAGTCACCTTTGCATCCATTAAAAGTGACAGTCTGGTGTGCAATTTGGTCAGGAGGAATCATTGCACATTACTTCTTTGAAAATGAAAACAGCGTAACGGTAACTGTAAATAGGGAGCGATATCGTGATATAATTGAAAACTTTTTAACGCCACAACTGCATGCTTTGGGCTTGACTAACATGTGGTGCCACATCGCATACAGCCTGGATTAAAATGGAATTACTCCGAGATCTCTTTCCACAACAAGTTATTTCAAGAAATGGTGATGTTGATTGGCCTCCACGGTCGCGTGATTGACTGCTCCGGACTTCTTTTTGTGGGGATATCTGAATAGCAAGGTTTATGCAAACAAACCAGTAACGCTTGAGAAACTCAATTAAAATATTCGTGATGAAATTAATGAAATACCGCGTAAAATATGTGAGAATGTAATGAAAAGTGTACTCAAAAGGGCTCGCATTTGTAAGTCTAACAGAGGCGGAGATTTATCTGATATTTAATTGAATTGACATCCCAGCAAAAATGAAGCTGCCAAAGAAGCAATAAAAGCATTACTACTATGGCAAAGGCATCACTTCTTTTCTAATGGTTTCATCGATGAATTTAACATAAGCGTGTCATAGGATGGAAGTATTCAAATAGAGCTACTAGCATTACTCATACTTTACTCTAAGGAATCAATGATAATACAGTGATTAGGTGTTCTGATGCATGAGTGTTCATATACTTTGTAGTATTTAAGCTTTGATGAAATTTTAATTCAAATGAATGCAGAAAAATAAGTTTAAAGATGCGAAATTTATACATTGTTATACAAATACTCTTTATTAAAACAAATAAAAAATTCTGCATTAGTGAAAAAGCATTTTTGAAACATTTTTAAAAAATGGTAATGAATGTTTAGACAAATTTTAAAATATTTTTAGATAATTTAAAAACTGGTTGTACAATTTTGAAACATTTTTAGACAATTTTAAAATATTTTTGAACAATTTTAAATAATTTTTGCAAAATTTTAAAACATTTTTGGGCAATTTGAAATAATTTTTTCACAATTTTTAAATTATTTTGGTAAATTCTGAATTAAAACTGGAAATGGTGTAGTGTTAAATAATAAACTTAATGCAAAAATGCACAAATTGCTTTGTCATAAATATTTAAGGCTGAAAAAATGCAAATGACAAAAAAAATCTGTTTTTCTTGATTTTCAAAACTTTTATAAAAATTGCAAAACTGCATAAATTCTAACCCTAATAAAATTTTATTTTATTTATTATTATACAAAAACTAAAATATAAAAAATGATTTAGTAAAGAAATTAAAAAAGTTCATCAGAACTATTTTCTCAATTTGAATAAATGCTTTAAGTTCAAAAAAAAAAAAAAAATATACGATATACTATAATTTATACTTTAGAAGCAATGAAGAGTTATATTTTAAGATATGCATCGGGTTTATATCCAGATCACTGCATTTGAAATATGAACACATGAATTCTTTTGGAAGTGCCTTGGAATAACACCAAAAAATCATAAAAGAATGTTAACTGAAGTTTAGGAAGCAATGAAAGAAGTTATAGTCACAGAATGACTACCATTTTTTTTGCTGGGATTAAATAAAACATTTATCAATATAAGATCCATTCTCTTTCATTTAATCAAAAATTATTAACAAAGTAGTATACCTTCTGGTGGACACCCTGTATTAACTTGATCTCTAATTTAATGTGTTGCTCTTTTTTGTTTAAAATAATAAAATGTTTTTAACGTGTGTTAATTTTTTGTAAAAACGAATTTATATTTGTGTTCATTTTTATTTTTATGTATATTAATTTTATGTTAAAAATAAAAAAATTTAGTACTCTGAGGGTCAAAAAAGTATTACTGATTTCTTTTTTTTTTTTTGATACCGAAAAAAATTTCGATTTTCCATCCCTGATGTGCACTATGCGTATGCAAAACATATATAACTGTCAAATTAATAACTATTACGTATACGAATGATGAAAAATATTTACATCCATTTTTTATTTTGTGTATGTCCGACCGCTATAGACCCAGCGCAAATGAATCTGCCAAAGAAGCAATAAAAGCATCACTACCATGGCAAAGGCATCACTTCTTTTCTGATGGTTTCATCGATGAATTTAACATAAGCGTGTCATAGGATGGAAGTATTCAAATAGAGTTACTCATACTTTACTCTAAGGAAGCAACGACGATGCAATGGTTAGATATTCTGATGCATGAGTGGAAAATGTTCATATACTTTGTAGTATTTAAGCTTTCATGAAAATTTAATTCATAAGAATGCAGAAAAATAAGTTTATGCATTATACAAATTCTCTTTATTAAAACAAATAAATAATTCTGCATTAGTGAAATAGCATTTTTGAAACATTTTCAAAAATTTTAATGAATTTTTAGACAAATTTTAAAATATTTTAGGATAATTTAAAAACTGGTTGTAAAATTTGGAAACATTTTTAGATAATTTTTAAATATTTTTGAAAAATTTTAAATAATTTTTGCACAATTTTAAAACTTTTTTGGGCAATTTGGAATAATTTTTACACAATTTTAAAATTATTTTGATAAATTCTGAATTAAAATTGGAAATGGTGTAGTGTGAAATAATAAACATAATGCAAAAATGCACAGATTGCGTCGTCATAAATATTTAAAAATGACAGGTTAAATTCTAACCGTCATGAAATTTTAAACTAAAATATAAAAAATGATTTAATAAAAAAATTAAAAAAGTTCAGCAGAATTATTTGTTCAAGTTGAATAAATGCTTTAGATTCAAAAAAATATACGATATACTATAACTTATGCTTTAGAAGTTATGAAGGGTGATTTTTTAAGATATGCATCGGGATTATATCCAGATCACTGCATTTGAAATATGAACACACGAATTCTTTTGGAAGTGCCTTAGAATAACACCAAAAAATCATAAAAGAATGTCAATGAAAGAAGTTATAGTCACAGAATGACTACCATTTTTTTTGCTGGGAAAATAAAGAAAAATCTCTATTTTCATTGTAAATTTATTAACTAACATATTACTAAAAAAAAGTGCCGGGTTTTCACAAAAAATCAAAATATTGGCTTTTGTAAAAATGGCTAAATTTGTGATTTTTACCGCATTTGTTTGAAAAAATTTATTATCTTTGAGTATAAAAAAAAATTATATAAAATTAAATAATTTTTTATTTCGGTTTTTGTAAGTCTATAATATTAACTAACATATTATTAAAAAAAAGTGCCGGTTTTTCACAAAAAATCAAAATATTGGCTTTTGTAAAAATGTCTAAATTTGTGATTTTTAATGCATTTGTTTGAAAAAATTTATTATCTTTGAGTATAAAAAAAAAATTATATAAAATTATACAACTTTTTATTTCGGCTTTTCTAAGTCTATAATTTGGAAATTTTTTCCGAATCGGATAAAATCTCTTGTACCTAGTTTTATCCGAATTGGATACAAAATTTTGCATATCCACCGTACAAATTATTCTTCTAGTTTCCGATTACCTAGTATTCTTATGGAAAATTTTACTATTTTTGATAGAGCATAAAAAATTATATAATATTATACAAGTTTTGTTACATTTTTTAAATCGGATAAAAACTCGTGTACCTAATTTTATGCGAATCGAATAAAAATTATAATTATTATTATTTAAATTAGAATTAGTAGACAACGCTTCATGTAGAGTGCATTTCCAAAAAATTATAAAATTGCATTGAAAACGATTGCTATCGTTCTTAAACAAATTTAACATTATTTTGAAGTTATTTTACAAAATTTGAAGGAATAAGTGTAGCCCTTATTAAAATTATCAATTTATGACATATTTTCCCTATACATATGTATATACATAAAGAAGCCATTTTGTAAAATTTATTTTATAATTGTAGAGTTATATTTTTCGATAATGGTAAATTGTATTTAAAATTGTGTATAGTTGCTTTTTGGATATCTGTGTAAAAAAATAAAATTCCAGAAGTATATATCTGTATTAATAAATGGCAAAATTGGGAAAAACTTAATTTTTGAGAAAAAGGACATGTGGGGGAAAGTCAAGTACTTGTACCGAATAAAAAAAAATCTCCAGAGATCTAAAAAGTATCTTTTTAAAACTTATTATCCGTTTTTAGTGCATTCTGATCATTAATGTAGCTAAAATTCAGTTTTTGAGGAAAAGGATATATGGGAGGTAGTAATGTCCTTGCACCGAATGAAACGAAAATTGTCACAGAGCAAAAAAGTATAATTTCATAAACTACTCCGAATTCTTACTGTATTCTTATCATTAATGTAGCCAAAATGTAGATTTTAAGAAAAAGGATATATGGGAGGTTGTTATATCCTTGCTCCGAATGAAACAAAATTAAGCACTTAGCTAAATGACATAATTTAACAGAGATTTACCAATTTTTGCTTCATTCTGCTCATAATAGTAGCTGGAATTAAACTTTTAAATTTAAGGATGTATCGGAAGTAGGCGTGTTCTTGGGCCGATTTTTTCGAAACTTCAAATTTTTCTTAATTTAGATATTCTGAGCCAGCATACCAAATTTCAAGTTTCTGCGACAACTCCTCTAATTTTGCCGATTCACTATATGGGGACAAAGCACTGTGCGTGGTGGGTATAGAGGTAAACTAGTACTCCGAATTTCTGAGTTAAAATGCCGGAAAAGACAAACATTTAAATTATTTTTTTATTAAAATTAAATATTAGAATGTTTAAATAACAAATAAAGCTAAGAATATTAAAAGTAGTTGTGGTGTAGTAAGCAAGTAGGCGAACTATGAATCTGAATTTCCAGGTTCAATACCAGAAAAATTTAAAAAATTAAACTTTTCTTTAAATCAAATTTTGTCGAACGTAATAATATATATGTGGAGTAAAAATATTAAATAAGACAACTGAATATTGAATATAATTTAATATGAAGATAGTTTTCGCAACCGCCATAGTTCGGTTGGTAATAAATTCGGTAGGAACAACTGATACTGTTTTCTGGGTGTGCCATTGTCTAGAGTTTGTGGTGCAAAATTGGTACTGCGTAGGAGGAGGAAAGATGGAGTAGTGCTTGTGGACATTAGATTTGAATTTATTCACATTGCACCCAGAAAAGAGTATTAGTTGTGACCACCGAATTTGTTGCCAATCGAATTCTGGCGGTTACGACAACTATCTTCATATTTAATTATATTTTTGGCTGTGAAAGCCAATATTCAGTTGTAAAATTTAATATTTATATTCCACAGAAATATTATTACGTTCCACAAAATTTTATTTACAAAAAAAAAAAAAATTTTTAAATTTTTCCGTTATCGAACCTAGGCATCCAGATTCATAATTTAATTTCTTACTTACTGCAACACAGTTTAATTAAATTTTCTTTAATATATTTGTTTTATACAGATTTGAATATTTTATTTTAATTAAAAAATATATATATATATTTTTAATGTTTGCCTTTACCGGGATTTGAACTCGGAATTTCTGAGTACTGAGTTACCTCTCAACTCACTACACCACAAACACATATAAATTTTGATGGCTAATTTTGAATTTAAACAATTTGTTAGGAAAACAAATATAAGAATAACATTTTTTTTTACCAATACTAATCATTTGTGTCTATTATCATTAAGTGCAAAGTAAGTAATCCAGTTTTTAATGAAATATTATTACTTTTAAATTTTGTTTTCTGTTATTATGACTTACAAACTATTTTGAGTGCAGTAATTATTTTTTAATTTCTCGCCTACCCTGTAGTTTGCCAGACCTTGCTTTTTGGTACCTTTGACAATTTTTGACTGGGTATATTTCCATCAGGGATAAAACGGCGTTCATTCTTTTTTCTATTCACTTAAAATTGTTTATTGGGTTATAAATTAAAAAAAATACAACAAATACGTAAGTACACGTACGAATACACTTTTATACGTTAAGTACAATTTCGTATGTTTAACAATTTGTTGTTAGTATGATGAGGTTGTTTCATTTGTTGCCTGTTATTGGTGGCATGGGTAACATGAGATTTATCTTGCTGCCATTTACAAAAAAAAAAGGTTTTTTATAGGCTTCCTTTTTTCATCTATAGATTTTCGAATATTCCATCTACTTATAGAAATGAATACCTGTCTGTCTGTCCGTCCGTTCAACCGAAAGACCGACATAATGCTGCATTGCTTGTATTTATTTGTTTGCTGTTGTTACAATATGGAGCATTTCTAAATATGCTGTTGATGTTGTTACAACATAAACTACTTGTTGTTACAATATCATCATTGATATTGCTGTTGTTATGTTTGGTTGTGTTGTTATTGTCGTTATTGCTGATGTTGTTGTGTAAGAAGAGGCTTTTAAAGGTCATCTTAATGCTATATAATAACAACAACCTGTAATATCTAAGAAGCATCAGCATGTGCTGCTGAAAAGACGCTACTTTTATAGACAACAACATAAAAAAAAAATTATGTGATCTCATTGAACATTGATCACGTTTCGTCTTGTTATTCCAAACAATAAGATAAATGTTAAGATAAGATAGATATTCCTCTATTTTTATTATATATTAGGTTTAACATTTTCCTTTTTCTTTAAAGGAAGAAATAAAAAATTATTGTATAAAAACTGTATTACATCACTATATGAACCTTAAATATTTTACTGTTAAAGGAGCACACAAGGGTGTTTTAAATGTTGTATGTTGTATTGAAAAATTGGCCATAAAACACATACACCGGGTAATAATACACTCTTATGAACAACATACATAATTATTTTATCTAATTTTTAATTGCTTTTTTAATGTAACATTATTTCCCAATTCAATTTACATAAATAAACTAATTTGTTATGTAATTATATTTTATCATGATGTTACAAATCATAAATGACCCTTGGCTTAAATTAAAATTTTAGAATATTTCATAATATGAAAATGTTATTGTGAAGTTAGTGGTTCAATTGATAAGTAAGTTTAATTTGACAACAGGGTAACCTTAAACAATGTAGTACAATTTCAGATAAAAAGTACACTTTCAAAAATATCTGCAATTTTCCCGTTCACTTTGAAATGGGTTTTCAGAGAATTAAAAACAAATGCATTATGCTTTACGGTGGATCGAACATTAGGCAAGTTATGGATAGATATCAAAACTAATTTTGGAATATTTAAATAGCTATTTGTATTTAAAAATCTGAAATTTTCAAATAAAAAGCAAATTTTTGCATTTAAAAAACGAAAATTATTTCATTATTTTTTATTATTTACGATTAAGCAAAATTTTCTATCGGAAATGATTAATGGTCTCCGTAGCACGGTTTTTGTAAAATCGAAATTCATCTTAAGATTCTGCTTGTCACATAAAGATCTATAATTTACTAACAATGTGAAAAATTGTTTACTTTATTCAAAAATTTCAAATAAAAACTTGGAATTTATCTATATCCTCCCGCGCAGTTTGTTGTGAGTGAATATTAAAAGGTACCTCTAAAATTTCCATAAAAACTTGTCTATTTTACATAGTACAATTTCATATTAGCGACTGGTAAATCCAATATTTTCTAATGAAGTTTTTATTTTACAGTTGATCTTTTTAATAATTACTTATATGCATGAAAATGTGTTTTTAGTCTGTATCGGGATCATAGAAATCTTTTTATTTGGAAGAAAAAAATTTCTATGATCTCGAACCAGAATATAAATACAATTTCGTTCATAAAATATTTTCTCATATTTTTTCACCAGTCGCTTAGGAGTGTATGTTATTTTATATTCACCTCAAAATTTTTTTTTACCCCACCAAAAAAATTTTTTTTTTCACCACCAACATTTTTTTCACATCAAACTTTTTTGTTTCACATTTTTTAAATTCCACAATTTAACTTTTATTTTTTTTTTGTATTATTTGTAACAAAAACAATGGAACATAGGGATGATAAAAATACTACTGTAGTACTTTTTGTATAACTAAAAAGCCTTAAAAGTAATATGGTACTCTTTTGACTCATTTGGTACTATTTACAAAAATTATATTTTTAAGTCTTTGTTAGTTCTGACAATTTTTGTCATATAATAAGGTTGTTTGGGGCCATTTCAAGTTAAACCTCACAGAAAACTGTCATTTTCGGATTTGCCATATCCGATTTTAAAAAAATTTGATATATGTATTGTAAATGGGTAATGCTTATGAAATTATTAATCTTCCCACACCAAACTCTTTTGGTTTTCGAAATATGACGTCATGAATATTGGCAAAAACGTCAAAATTTTACCTTTAAAATGGAGTCCTACAATGGAGTCCTACAATTTTTTTTGTATTAAAAGGTCAAAGGTTATTTTTTAAAGTTTAATGTTAATAAGTCATATCTTAAAATCCAACTTTTTAAAATTCCTTAAAATTTTTTCCATATCTGCAATATATTAATAAGTAAGTACAAATTTTTGAATTTTGCTACATTAATAAAAAAGTGTCAAATTTGTGCTTTGTGTAAGTCTTTAAACCAAATTCATAATTTTTTTTTAATGTAGAGATTTTATCGTAATTTCATGATAATTAATAATATTTCCGAGCGCGTATAACTCCTATGCCAGATGAATGAATTAGTTTAGTATGGTAAAATCTAAAAAGGACGTGGCGCTGTGTGGCTACAGTCAAATTTTCTGGCCGTTTATAGTACTTATTTGTTTGCCAATCTGTATGAAATATGACTAAAAGAAAATCAGTTTGAACGCTGATTTGAATCTGATTTTAAAATCGGAGTCCGGAAAACCACAATGAATTTTGAGTAATTTTTGTCCTAGAACATTTAAGCCCTGAACCTGCCATTATTGTTGCCAAAGACGAAACATTTTATCAGTAAATGAAAAGTCTTGAAAAAGCCGAATTGTAATTTATCATTCATTGTCCTGTAAAGCAAAAATAAAGCAAATGTTTTTGTAAAAATTTTTTGTTAACAGTAAAATTTTTGGCGCATTTTTTTTTAATATTTTAACCTCTTATCAACCATTTCTGAGTTATTTTTACCTTAGTAGTCCAATTTTGACAGTTTTAAAAGGTCTTGAATTATTCATAAAAGTCGGAGATAAAGGTTTAAAGTGTTTAATGAAAAACATTATTTTGGGGCTGAAAAAAAAAATCATCCGATATAAACAGATTATAAATGCATCCGGAAGATGTAAAATCTTGAAAAAAAAATATAATTCATTACTCGTAATTCTATTTAAAACAATGTTAATGAACTTTTTAGATTTTTGAGGCCTAAAAATTAAATTTTAATAGTTATTTTTTCGTTGAATATTTTTTATGGAATATTTATGAAGTTTTAAAAAAAAAATTTAAGTGTTCACCACAAAGCAAAAAATGGCTCAAAAATGGGAGGTAAGGGGTTAAAATGTTTAAAGCAGAAATTCTTTGTAAAAGTTTATTTAGGCATTAAATCAATAAATTTTTGACCTCTAACTATGGAGGTGAAATTTTTGGACATAATCAGTGATGTGGTGGTAAATTTTACCCCTTTCAAAAAAAAAAAAAATTAATAATTATTTGTTTTTTAAAAAAACCTACCAAATTTTTAATAAAATTTAAAAAAAGTTAATATTTATTAAATCATTTTAATTACATAAAAACGTAAAGAGATCTTAAAACTTACCACCAGCTTTACAGTTTCAAGTTAAGAGAGAACAACTACAACTATATAATTACAATTTATTTCTTTTTATGATTATAACATCTACCGCATTGTTCTGATTATAACATTCTTCATGATTGGCAACGGCTTCCGAAATTTGTCAGTTTCATTCAACGATTGCATTCTAATAATTAAACAAACTGCCTACCTATGAATGCACAATGTTATTGTTTTACCATATTTAATGCGTAAGTGGTCATCATACATATGTAGGTACCGGAAATATTCTATTGTTACAACGTATTTTCTATATGTACACACGCACAAACAAAATTTACTCACTTTGTCTATTGTGCGTACTGCTGCCTCGAACAACAAGTGTTTATTGTGTGTGTTGACTTGTCTACAGGTTTGGTTCCACTTCTTCTTCTTCTTTTCACCCTATCCTTTTTGTAAATAACTTTAAAATTGTATAATTAATTTATTAATTAATGAATTAATTTGTATGACCAACAACAATAAACAAAGTAGTCACAATGAGTAGAGGGTAAATATAAGGGGTAAGTTGTGGTAGTCGTTGTTGTTTGTATGTGTACGTATTGATTGTATTGTTTACATGCATGTTGTGGTATGTTTGTATATTAATTTGATAAATAACCGTTACATTATAATATCTACAGTTCAATTAGTTATTTCCTACCTTAATTTTATGGAATTTTTCATTATTATATGACGAAGCTAAAAGAATGGATGAAAAATATTTTTAACATTCAATATTTATATAAGAGTGTGTGTGTGTGCGTTATTATTATGGAAATTCATAAAGTTCATTATGTGATGGTTAAAGTAATTAAAATAATGGGCAAAAATATTCATGGGAAAAATTCTGAAAATCTTTAGTATTACAAAAAATATTTCCCTTACGACAGAGAAGTATTATTAAAAGCAAGTGGATATAAATTGAACACAATCAACTCGTAAAAATATTTACATTGGTATTGCCAGAAATATTAATTATGAAAAAATCTCCTCATTAGTGCCCGAAAATCTTCGGCTAGAAATTTGACATTTAAATTAAAGATATACTTTTTAGAGATTTCAATTAAACAGTTTCAAAAGGTCCTTTTAAAATCTGTTTTTTAGAAAAAAAGTTAGTAGAAAAATTTGTAAAAAATCTCACTTTACTATTTTTGTACTGATTTTTAGTAAAAAAAAAATTATTATTTAGCAAACCTTTTTGCTATTTACATTTTACAAGTTACAGAGTTTTTACAGAATATTTACAAAATTTTGTTGCTTATTTCAGAAATCATTTTACGAATTTTTGAAACCCTATTTGCTAAACTTAGCAAAAAAATACTAATTTTAAAAAGTGGATATTGAAGGAAATGTTATTTCGAATTTCAAACTTAAATTGCCTTAAAAAGGGATCGGAAGTGAATATACCGACTCATGTCTGAAAATAGGACACCCATTTAAAATAGCACTAAAAAGTTTTTTTTAGTTCTAAAAATCAAAATTTGACCTTGAAAGTAAAATAAATTTACTAAAATATTTTTCAAAACAAAAATTACCAAATTAAAACAAAATGATAAATTCGTTTATCTTTTAATAATTTTCAAGATTTTTAAACTTTCGATTTTGTTTTTAATTTTGAATAAAATATTTTTTGACAAAAATAATTAAAATAAAAAAATGTTGATGCTCGATAAAAAAAAAATAAAATTTTGTACTTATATTAATAATATTTAGAAATTTTTTTGCTGATTTTAGCAGATTTTAAATTCCACTTTACCAAAAGTACACTTAAATTTAGTAGAGGCTACTAATTTTTCTACTAATTTCATTGTATGTACTACTCGTCAGCGGACATGTGTTGCTAAGATTAGCAAAAAAATACCGCTGGGCTCAAATTAAGAAAATTTCCCTCAAAAACAGCAAAATTTTCACTTGCCATTACAGACTTTTTTTGGTGAGTGCACTCTTCAAGCTAGAAACCTTAAACTTTAAATTAAAGCATCTACTTCAAAAAGGTTAAGAAATTATTTTAAAAAGAAAGTCCCTTGGAAAAAAGAGTTTGATTATCTTTTTAATATTTAAAACTACCGGTAGGAAATATCGGGCATTTAAGCTAGTTATTACACTAAAGGGTTTTCCAAACTAATTGAATAAATATTTTCACTATATCCAAAAATTAATTTTAGGATCAAAAACGTTGCATTGTTTGCCTATTATGCAGTAGTACTTTATGAGATATTAACTATTTAAATATTTTTTTGCAAAAAAAAAAAAACTGTCCTTTAGGTGACAAAAAAAATGTTTTTCAATTTCTTTGTGCAGTTTTCTTTTTCAATAAATATAAATTTAAATTTTCCATACAGAACATAAAATTTTATGGAAACAAAAATCAGTATGATAATAATTGCACACCATCACAGAAGACTAAACACCAGTGGACAAAGAAAAAATTTGCAATTAGAAGTCAAAGACAATTAGAGCCTTAACAGCAGCAGCAAGACATTATAGTGTGGACGATGATGATGATGATATTGCTGCCGCTGTTGTTGCAAGTGGATGCAATCAAGCAAACCACAATATACAACATTCATACATAATAGTGTTGCCTGGTAGTCATATAAAACTGAGAAACTTAACAAGCCAATAACAATAAGAATTCAAACGAAGTCACCAAAAAATGTCAACAATGCAGCAAAAAGAAGTTAAAAAATATATACTAACTACCTCTACGAGTACTATCTATGCTATGGAGTGTAATGCAATTTTTTTTCTTTCTATATTTCAGTATGAACAAACCATGATTGTTAAAAAGTCAAGTTAAAAAGTTGGAGTTTTTAACAGCAAAAAAATGCAGCAAATTAAAACTTTGGTGGAGGTCGTCACAGGAAGTGAAATGAATGCTGTCTTTGTGTAACAGAGCACAGTCAAAGCGCTTCTTATTTAGAAAAAAAAACATTACACAAAAATGAGGAGATCAAGCAAAAAATTACTTAAACGAAAAGATGGACGGTGGGTTGGACGGAGGACAGAGGAAAAAAAAGCAAAAATTGTCGCCAATATAAATGTGAATATACATAAAAGCACAAGTAGTTATCGGCGAAAACAACAACGCGGCAAGTGGAATAGAGTGGAAAAGTGCAAAACATAACAAAATTAAAAAAAAAAAAAAACGATAAACCTTAACGAAGTTAAACAAATCGAAGCCAAAGAAATTAAATTGTCGCCCTGGTTGTTATATCCAGTGTATGTATATTCGTAGTATTGTATTGTATATTGTGTATACAAATATACAATCCATGTATAGTATGATGAAAAAGTATTTCAAATTTCAGAATTTAACTAAAAATGTTGGAGGAAATTTTGAAAATTACATTAAAGTAAACGAAATTAAAAATTTAATTGAATAATAAATTATTAAGCTCACACCAAAATAAAACTAATTTTACAATGGTAGCTAAAAGTTTGTCATTGTATGTCAGTCTTTTTTCAGCGAAATCGAATAAAATATTTTTACAGTAATTGACTGTAATTTATTTATTATGAAGTTGTCCGCACATTTGTTTTTAAATAATAAAATACAAATCAATATATATTTTCAACCCCTTTTTACATTTTTTTAAATAATTAATTACATATAAATAGGGAATTTATGTTACAGTTAATATTTTTATTTAAAATGATTTGTTAAAAAAAATATTTTTATTTTAAAATAATATAATTTTATTTGATCTTATTTTAATATTAATATTCAATTTTTATACACTCCACCATATATGGTGAGGGTATATATCAGTTTGTCATTCCGTTTGTAACATGTCGAAATATAGGTTTAAGACCCCATAAAGTATATATTCGTGATCCTTATGCAATTTTAAGTCGATTTAGCGATGTCCATCTGTCTGTCTGTCTGTCTGTCCGTCTGTCTGTCTGTTGAAATGGCGATCACGACGCGAAGACACAAGTGGGGGTGCCTATTTTTACCCAGATTATTGAACATCCTCCCGAGCAGTTTGGTATTTAAAATGAGCAAAATCGGTTCAGCGGTTCAAGTGAAAATGTGAGTGAAAATGTGAAGGTACCTCTAAATTTTCCATACAAATTTGTACAATTTTTCTATATCTATTTTTTTTTTTTCTGTTAAATAAGTACAAATGTTATTAAGTCTTCTTATTGTTTGATTACATTTATTGTCTTACATAATATGAGAATAATAACATTCTTAGAGCTATATGTGTGTTACTCTGATAACTAAGTTAACGTAAAAATCAACAATGTTAAAGTCGCTAACAGAGCAGACCTCTGTAAATAACATTGCTAAAACTAAATAAATAACATTACTAAAACTAAATAACAAAAGTTTCGGTACATAAATTGACAAAACATATTCATATTACAGTCCATGCAAAATTTAGTATATACGTATATCATCTTCAGCCCCTATGGTGGAGGGTATTCAAAGATTCGGCACAGCCGAATTTAGCCCTTTTTTACTTGTTTTAAGCTAAAGATCTTTTTTTATAAAATTTCTTATTTTATTTTCGATATTTCGCTAACAATTTGTTAGCATCTTCAGGAAAACAAAATTTTAATATTTATAAAAAGTTGACAAACAAAAAAATATTTAACATTTAAATATAAATTAAATTTAAAAAAAAAATTAAATTAACATTTAATCAAATAGAAGTGGTAATTTTATAAACAAAATTTTCCTGCTAAAGATCGTAAAAAATATTTTCATATTGGTTTAATACTTTGGTTTATGAAATTTAACATAATAAATGTTGTTTATAAAATAAAATAACATTATGAAATTAAATTATTTTAGTTATTAAAAACATATCTATACATTTAAGTTTCCTAATTTTTTAATAATTAAATATCTATAATTCTGAGCTAAATTTTCTGTGTCAGCGTTAAAGTTCATTCTCTGTGTCAAAGGTGTATTAATGATTTCTAACATTTCTAACATATAACGTTTTTTATAATTATTTTCTTTTCTTAATATTGAAACATTTTCAAAGTTAGGATGGTGATTTAATATAGAACAATGAGATGACAATGCGTTTTTTTCCGAATTAATATTTCTATGTTTTTGGTCTGATTTATGTCCTGAAATTCTGGTTTTTAATTTATTCTTTGTCGTTCCTATATATACTTTATCACAATTTTCCTGATCAAGGTATCTTGTAAACTAAATTTGACATATCCCACTTATCAATTTTATTTGATTAAATGTTAATTTAATTTTTTTTTTTTAATTTAATTTATATTTAAATGTTAAATATTTTTTATATTTAAATGTTAAATATTTTTTTATTTGTCAACTTTTTATATATATTAAAATTTTGTTTTCCTGAAGATGCTAACAAATTGTTAGCGAAATATCGAAAATAAAATAAGAAAATTTATAAAAACAGATCTTTAGCTTAAAAAAAATTTAATATTATTATTTTTATTTTATTATTTTTATAGTTAGTTGTTAAAATCAACATAATAAATGTAAAGTCGTTTATTTTTTAAAAACTTAAAAAATTATATAGAGGTAAAATAATTATTTGTCACGGTTTTTAAAGTTAAAATAAATAAATGAAGGGAGATTTTTTAACATTTTTCTTTTTGGCAACAGTGTATTTGGCAGCTCGGCTGTTTTCGTGTCACAATTTAACCATGAATCGACTTTCAAGAGAATTATACTTGCAGATTATTTAATTTTATTATAAAAATTCATGTTGTGTGAGAAATGTGTTTCCATTGAAATATTTTCTTCAGCGACGAAGCCCATTTTTGTCTCAATAGGTACGACAACAAACAGAATTGCCGAATTTGGTGTGAAGAGCAGAAGCATTGCAAGAACTACCAATTCATTCCGAAAAATGCACTGTTTGGTGTGGATTATGGGCCAGTGGCATCATTGGACCGTACTTTTTCAAAGACGACGAAGGCAGGAACGTTACTGTGAATGGCGAGCGCAACCGTGCCATTCCCAAAATTGAAGAGCTGGATTTGGCTGACGTGTTGTTTCAATAAGACGGTGCCACAAACCACACAGCACGCTAAACCATGGTCTAATTGAGAGGCGAGTTCGGTGAACAGTTTATTTCAAGTTTGTGTTTGGCTGACTAGATCGTGCGATTCAACGCCTTTAGATTATTTTTTGTGGGGTCGCAACGGTTGACGCACCGGAAGCCAATATTGATGAATTTATTCGTGAGATACCGGCCGATATGTTGGAGAGGTATTATGCCAAAATTGGACGAAGCGTATGAACCATTTGAGGCGCAGCCGCGGTCAATGTTCACATGAAATCATATTTAAACATTAAATTATATATTCTATCAACTCAAATAAAGACTTCATACATTTCTCTAAATTTTATGTTTTTTAATCAAATAGTTAAAAAAATTTCATAGTTAAAATAAATGAAAAATTTGTAATTCACGGATATTGTAAAATAATTTATTAATAAATAAAAATAAATCAAAATTTATTTTATTAATATAAAAAGTTAGAGGACAGGTTTTTAAGTGATTTTTCATATACTTTTAATTACAATTTTAGTTAATTTAAACTACAAACTTTTATGTAATTCTAAGCCGATCTAGCCTGGTCCATCTGCCCGTTGAAGTGACCATCACGGAACAAAACCCAAACGCGTTTCTCATTTTTACTCAGATCATTTTTTATCCTCACGAGCTGTTTGGTATATAAAATAAACAAAATGCGTCTAGCGGTAAAAAAAAGTTATGTCTAAAAATGTGAAGGTACCTCCAAATTTTCCAGCAAAACAGACATTACCAAGTAATTATGAGAGTAAGCAGCACACAAATGGTTTCACTGGATGCCAGGTCATTTACTCGCTTAATTACTTTTATCCGCGATGTCCCAAAATTCATGGGTGGCCATTACCCTTTAGCTTACAAAAAAAATTAGAATAATGAGTTACCAGTATGGTTACTCATAGTGGAGAAATAAGTGGTTATCTATAATAATAAAGTAAGTAGTTACTCTTAATATAACAATAGTGGACTTTACTCAAGTAAATTGTTTACTTAAGTAAATCGATAATTATAATTTGTATTTATATTTACAAAAAAAAATCTTTAAAATATCTACTTTTTGCATTAAAAAATTTAAGTTCATAATTCCATGCTATATCTCATTAGAAAGCCTTTAACATAATTATATTTCAATCAATTTACATTAGATAATTTTCAATTTTGTTGTATATTTTTTCAAAACATATTAACAAATATAATAGTAAAAAATAACATATAAGTACTTCTTTTACCCATTACCAGTATGCCAATATTTTGTTTTTTTTCTGAGTACTATAAAAAGTAATGATAGGTAATCTACACAGTAACGAACTGTCATTACCATGTTTTTGCTGGGAATTTGTGTATTTTTTATAATAAAACATTTACTCATATTTTTTCATTAAAAGCTAGAGGTGAATGATATATTAAATTTACCTCAAAAAATTTTATTTTTTCCCACAAAAATTTGTTTTATCTCAAAAAATTGGCTTGACATCCAAAAACGTTTTTACCTCGCCAAAGTTTACATAATTTTAGTTTTTTTTATATCATATATCACAAAAGCACTGTGGAGGATATAAAAAAATTAAGATAAAGCCGAATTTAATGCTTTTGTTTTAATTTTTCTTGTAGAAGTGGTTCATTCGCAGATTTGATTCACAAGGAAAGCATTATAAGCCGATTGGTATGGAATTTTGATAGAACTATGTATCCAAGAGAAAATAAATCGAGGGAAAATTTCAACTTTTTAAACTTATGATTTTCGAAATAAAATCTGCATAAATATATTATATTCTTCAAAAAAAGAAAGTTTAATATACATAATGCCCATATTTTAATTCAGAATTGCCAACGTGTTCAAAAAATTACCTAAAAAGGTATTTGGGAACTATTCATTCAAATCCACAATATCACCATTCTAAAAATCCCTTACCAACAAAACCACATTTGCATTTGGTCTCATTAGAAAAAATGTCACATACAAAAAATTAAGTACCAACCGAATTGAACAGAGTATTGGTTACGACAACACTCAGAAAAAAAGTTAGTAAAAAAAATTTTAAACTGTTTTCAATCCCACTTTACTATTTTTGTACTGATTTTTAGTAAAAAAAAATATTATTTAGTAAACTTTACAAATTACAGAATTTTTACAGAATATTTAAACATTTTTGTTGCTAATTTCAGAAATCATTTTACAAATTTTTGAGAACCTATTTGCTAAAATTAGCAAAAAAAAATTACTAATTTTAAAAAAGAGGATATTGAAGGAAATGTTGTTTCTAATTAAAGCTTACACCTACAAACTTAAATTGCCCTAAAATGTTACATAGATTAAAAAAGGGATCGGAAGTGAATATACGGTCTCATGTCTGAAAATAGGACATCCACTTAAAATAGCATTAAAAAGTTTTTTTAGTTTTAAAAATCAGCCCTAAAAACATTAAAAATTTGACCTTAAAAGTAAAAAAATATTGACTAAAATATTTTTCAAAACAGAAATTACCCAATAAAAACAAAATGACTAATTCGTTCATTTTTTAAGATTTTTAAGCCTTTGATTTGATTTTAATTTTATATAAAATATTTTTTTAAAAAATAAATAAATTAAAAAAATTGATGCTCGATAAAAAAAATAAATTTAAAATTTTGTACTAATATTCACAATATTAAGTTTTTTTTTTTTCATTTTAGCAAACCGGTTTTAAATTCCGCTTTGCAAAAAGTTTACTAAAATTTAGTAGCGGCTACTAACTTTTCTACTAATTTCATTGTACTTCACGTCAGCAGATATGTGTTGCTAAGGTTAGCATAAAATACCGCTGGGCTCAAATTAGCTAAATTTCCCGTAATAACAGCAAAATATTCAGTTGCCATTAGTCAGTCAACAAATTATTGCAGTTAGCTCAACTATATCCGACTGTAACTGCAAAATCTTTTAGGTGTTGTTGCCAAAATTAAGTTGTATTAGCCGAATATTGCTTGTGGAAACCAATATTCAGATGCACGTTAACCGAATTTCAGTTGGAAAATGGCAACATTTTTTCCTTAATGCATAAAAACAAAAACTTCGGAAAAAACAAAGATTTTTTAGCCTCCTTTTTGACCACTTAAATTATCGATATATTCAAATATTTATTTCTGCAATACATAAAAGTCTCACAAAATTGGAGTGTTTAGCTTAAGTACTTTTCCTATCAAAAAAGAACACATAAAATCGCAAATACAAAAAATTTAAGAATTTTTCCAGTTTTCTGCATCATATGTGTGAAAAATTATCACACAACTTTTTGTATTGTTGAGACAGTTTTTAAATTGTTTTGAAGAAATCCAAAAAGACCAAGTTGAAAAAGTCGTACACTCAGAAAAGTATTTACCAAATATTAAGTAAATTAAAAAAATTTAAAAAATTTGGGAATGATTTGGCTCCAAAGAAATTTTAACTTAATTCAAGTATACCCTTTTCTTAAAAACAAGTACAAATACTTTAATTAAATTAAGTAAGTTTTTTTACTTAAAGTAAGTAAATTTCTTCTTAAATTTTAATATATTGTTTACGCAATTTAGTATAAATTTGTTTTTAAATTCAGTAAAAAATTATTTGTAAACGAGTAAATTTTTCTTAAATTTTAGTACTTAAATTTTGGTAAATAAACTTTATTTTTAGTTTATAAATTATTTTCATGTTATGTACATTCAAAATATCCACACACAAATTTCGCTTGTTAGTATTTATTAATTCTTAATTCTCATTAAGTTCTAACTTTTGAATATATAAGTATTTTAGTTTGCATAATAAAATCTAAGTAATCAATTTAATTTATTTTTGTATATGAATATTAACAAAAAAATTAAAGATTATTTTCGTTAATACATACAAATATTTTTAATTTAAAAATTTATTACACAAATGTTAATGGTATAAACTAATTTAGTTATGCAATATAAACTATAAACCAAATGAGAATTGTATAGGTTAAAAATTTTCTAAACCTTTTTAGGAAAGCTAAAGAAAACATTTCCTTAAATTTAATAAATTTAATACTTGGTTTACATAAGTTAAAATGTTTAAACTAAATCTAAAGAAGTTTCATATTTATATTTTGTATTCTAATACAATTTTAAATTTCCTTATTTTTTAGTTTATAAGTTCTTAACATAAGATTTTTTACTAACAAGAAATGAATATTTATTTATTTAAATAAAGAAGGAAAATGGGTCCCTATTTTTAAGTTGATGAAAGTTTTTCGTAAACTAAAATCAAATAAATTTGCATTATTTTGAAGCATTTTTATTAAAAAATTCATAGTTTTTATTTTAGTATGGTGTGAACTTAATTTTAGTTCATACATTTTTCTGAGTGTTAAGCAGAGAACTGCAAAATCAACTTTTTTTTTGATTTAATCATACACAAAAATTCTTGTTCACATTTAATAATTCAACAAAATTCACTGTAGAATAAAATCAGCATCATGTTACTGAACGCGTAATTCGGATCAATTTGAATCCCATGTCGATTATGTTTACAGCAAATTTAATCACTCAACAAAAAGTCAGCGTTGAATAAATCAGAAAAAACAACAAACAACGCGAATGAGTGTATTCATAATTAAAACAAAATAGAAACAAATTTCATAAATGATATTCTTTACATTAGGGTGGGACTTAAATCCGCCTTTTTAGAATTGCTATTAGTAATAAAAATATTCTTCTTTGTGATATATAAATATTTTTTTTGGAAAAAACATTTAGGTCGATATCTCAGGCTTGCCTAATCCGGAAAAATTTAAATATTGTCTAAATTTTTTTTTCATCTATTTTGATTGGAAAATTAGGCAATATTTAACTTTAACCGGATTGGGCGAGCCTGAGATGTCAACCTAAATTAAAAAAAAAACAAATTTTCACAAAGAACAATATTTTTGGTATTCCTAATAAAAATTCTAAAAAAAACGTATTTTAGACCCACCCTAAATACATATAACATTTACGAAATGTGTTTCTACAAAACCACCCCCTTTTTATAGATAAGAAACTATTTTGTTTTAATTATACTCACACTCATAGACGTTGTTTGTTGTTTTTTCTGATTTATTCTACATCAAAACAATTATTGTTGGCTCGAATGAACAGAATAAAATTAATGGTTTAACAACGACCGATGATTATAAATCAGTGACAAAACAATTTGCACGTCGTTTGATTGATTTAAAATTATCAACAAATATGCGTGTTGGAGTATATTTAGCGTTTGAACGCAAACACATATTTATTCTTGTGTTGATTGTGTATGAACGTTTTGCAATCAGCAAATGCAGTTCTTTGGTGTAAAGACGTCTTCATGATGTCTTAGCTTTATCTCACTGTTTCTGCTGAATACATTGTAAAATAATTTTATTAAAACTTTTGCCGATTAATCGACATATTTTAACCGATTATTCGAGTCGAATAATTAGATATTTGAGTTTGAAATTATATGTTTCGACATTAACCGAAATAAAAGTGATTAATGAAGAAATCCGTTAATCGACTAACCGAACGCTAGTATTCGCCTAAAATGAGCCATTAAAATTGTTTGAAATCGGTGCATGTTTTGATCTAATCTATATCTTTTCCGTCAAAACCACACTAAAATAGAGTTTAGCTTAATAAAAATTTCATTATTTTTAGATTTTAAAAAATTTCATAAATCCATTAAAAACTCTGCATAATTTTCGAGCCAATTGTATACGAACATATACTTTCAGTAACAAATTTGAAAGAAAAAAAATGTTTGTGGTTTAAATGAATCAACTATAACAACAGAACAGCAGCAGTAGACAATAGCTGCAGCAGCAATATACAAACTACTATCAGCGACCAACTACAATACACAACAGCAATAAGGAATCAACCTTGCAGCAGAAACCACAATTAAGGAACGGACCATTTAAAGAACCACCAAGAGGCATTAGTTGCATACCTAAAAACCATTCACAGAATTGCTTGCCATTTGTAAATTGTTGACAATTTATGCATGTGCAGAGTTGTCTTTTTTATTTTTTTTGTTTCGAATTGTTTTCGTATTTTTTCATTACGAATTATTCAATTTTTTTCTTTCTGTTATTTGTATGGTTTGTTTTTGGAAAATCTGGGTAATTTTCAAATTTTACAGGAAATTTTTTACGAAAACATTTTTTAAACTCCAAGGGAATATTATGTTAAAACCATACAATGTTTCATAAGATTGTAACAATGTTTCAAAAAAGGTAAAATGTATTTAAGTTTTTATAAATGTATTTGTTTCACCTTTTGTTTTTGGGTCTTTTGTTTTATCTTATTATTAACGCCTTTTTCTTGTTGGTTTTGCTTTTAATTAAATTTTAGAGAAGAATGAAAAGAAAACATATTTTAAGCAACAACATTATTGGTTAAAGGAAACAATTATTTCACTGTTTAGAAGGGAAATTGAATTTGAATAAGTTTAATGTATTACATATTAAAAAAA
This sequence comes from Eustalomyia histrio, assembly GCA_949748255.1. Taxonomy (NCBI): domain Eukaryota; kingdom Metazoa; phylum Arthropoda; class Insecta; order Diptera; family Anthomyiidae; genus Eustalomyia; species Eustalomyia histrio. The sequence continues at coordinate 23,755,590 of OX456524.1, forward strand.
TAAGAAGCCTACATGTATAAAAACTCATTCTTGATTATACATACTGAATTTTTAAAGAGAAATTTACAAAATTTTACTGGTCCTCAGATTCAAACAAAATTGATTCTTCTTGAGAAAAGAATTTCTTTATTCAAATTTATTTATCAAAATTGTCTGCTTGTACCATTTACAGAGAAATTTATATCAATTTGCTATTTATTTATTTTTAATAATGTTTTTTTTTTATAAATTCGAGAGTTATTAACTTAATACAATTTTATAATACCATTAACTTTTCTCTTTTCAAAGTTAATTCTAGAGAATTTGGGATTCTGTATCCAAATCAGTAGCAACTGTTTTTTATTTTTTAATAATTCAATGTCTTACCAATAATCATTTTATGTGGATAGAAAGTTGTTTCGGAAAACGATTCTTATTTTCAATAACCAAAGTTAAAATATCTAACAGTGGGCTTGTAAAAACCCCTCATTGTATTTAGAAAATATTAAAAAGTTATTGTAGCTAAAAATTTATTAGGGTCTGATATTATTTTTTTAGAGGAGAATTTTTCTTGCGGATCACAGCTTTAAGATAAGATTTTGATTTTTAGTTAAAACAAAATATAGAAAATTTCTTTTTCCCTTAACTAATATAAATATCATGCTGTGCGGCGTACGATTGTCTACTGTTTGTTATTAAACTAGATATTAAAGTTTGTAATCTATAATCAATATTAACACTTTATTTGCCAAAATGCTGTTTACGATAAAAAAAAAAACATCTAACATCATCTTAATTACCATGATATAGAGCATGTTTATAAAAATTAAATTTTATGTTTAAAAAGGTTGAACTAAATATATTAAAAATATGTCAAAACAACAGTATAGTATTTTGGAAGATGGCAAAGCAAATTGTGATTTTATTTTTTCTTTGATATTTTAGGATTTGAACAACGTAAAAAAATCTCAATGAGTTTGTAATTTAATCTAACAAATAAGAGTATCTCTAGAAAATCTAAAAATGTCTTCCCCTTATGACCTTATTAAAAATATTAGGCTTGGGGTGTTTTTACATTATACCCAAAATTCAGTTTAAATTAGACCCGATTAGAAAAACAAAAGTTTGATGTATAATTTTTAAAGACCCAAAAAAATCCGATAAAGTACTAATAGAGCGCATTAAGCCCCATATACCTTTGGCTTTAAACCTGAAATTTAAAATATATGTTCTGTGGAATATTATCTAAATCATTTATACGAAGTCAGTTTGGCAACTCGTTGACTTTTTGAACTTTCCTCATAGATTTTTACATAATAAAATTTAACACTGCCCTGTCACCTATCATCTGTTAATAGACTACTGTCAAATTGTGGGCAAGGTGCGTAACTAAGTTTACTTTTGACAGCCATTGAAAGCAGACAACCTCCGGAATATCTACGAAAATGGAAATTGTGGGTTTCATGTGCTCATTAATAGAGATGGGATTCTACCCGATATTTACCTGATACCTTTTTAAGAAATTTATTTGGGTGTTTATAAAAAGCATTTGGAATCTCGCCAATAAAGACATAGGACAAATGGATACTTCCCCAAAAGTAGTATCGGCTGCGGATGCGGATGCAATCAATTTTGCTAATTTGAGGAAGCAACTTCCACTTCCACTGGTATCACCCATTGTTCGTTTTACTATTTTAGGAGTGAAAGTCACGATTAAACTTTCAGCGACAGTGGCAGTGATTTCGATTGGATAAGGTAATGTTGCAAAAATAAATATGTATATTAGGGTGGATCGATTTAGCAATCAATATTGTGCCATCCTTACGAATCGGCCCACCCTAATGTATACATAATATAGTTATTGCTTTAAGTTCTATTTTCCAACTACTCTGTAAGAATTTTAATTTTATTTACTAAAATTTAGTATAAAATTCATTAAATTTTGCTGCAAAATGTTTTTGTTTACCAAATTTTCTACAACATAGTTTATACCCACCTATTTGGTAAATACCCGGGTATTTACCCATTTTTACCCAATTTACCTATTTTACCGGGTATTTACCATTTGGGTATTTACCCTTTGCCCATCTCTACTCATTAAGCATTATTTTTTTCGTGGAAAAACTATCACCAAAATCAATGAAAGGATTGATAAATTTTATAGGGAATCGGCACCATCAAGTGAGGTCGAACGTTTAAGTCGCAAAAAAGAAATCATCATGCCAGAAACCATCGATAAAAGTTATTTGACGATCGAAGAATGAAAGTGCATAAGGCGGCTGAGGCTTTATTTAGGTATCTCAACTGAGCGGGTACAGCACATTTTATATTTGAATATTTGCACATGAAAGAGCTATCCGCGCGATGGGTACCGCGATTGGACACAATGTACCATAAAAGCAATTGTACATGAACGCTAGGCACCCTGGCAAAATTCCATTAATTGGCCTAAGAATTGCCATCGCATCCAGCACATTCTGCAACTTTAGCCTCCAGATATTTTCTGTCTCCACACTTGAAGAAATGGCTCAAGAATCTTGAAAAAATCTATTATTTGAAAGAGAACAAAAAATTGCAAAAACGATGCAATAAATGTATCGACCTAAAAGGACACTTTGTGGAGAATGACAACGCTTTTTTGCCGAAGCAAATATCTTATTTTTTTAAAAATACTGACTTATGAAACCGCTCACGTAAGGTACATTTAGAAATTTTCTCTAGGGAACTGGTAAGACCCAAAAGCCTCCCCTTAACGGCCTCACCGAACTGATAGAGCTTAGAAGTTGAAACTTGGTTAAAAAAAAGCCGTAGAAGGCAGACGAGCTTTTTGGAAACTCCTACGGCGAAGGCAATAAAGGAGAAAAGTCGCTCACCCATGGTTTTTAGGTTTGTTCTCCGGTAGACATCCGCTCAGACGGAATTTTTGGAAGGGCAAAAAAAGGAAGATTTGAAACGCTTTTGGCTAGAAATCTCAAATTTTAAATATGTGTTCCCTGTCGTATGTGATAATAAGAATTTTCGTTAAGAACGTTTTAAAAATGGAAATTCATAAGAGGAAAAACACTCCCCATACTATCTGCTCAAATCTCTTAAGCCAGAAACCTGCATTGGAGCGGGGAATGAGTGGAATTAATACATTAGACAAGGGGAACAAAATGATATTAAACCGGGAACGAGTGGTATTTAAACATTATACCAGGGAATTGATACATTAGACAAGGGGAATTTAAACATTAGACCAGGAAAAAAAAGTTAGAATGGAACGGACAACGAGTAAAATAAAAACACTAGGCAAGGGAATCTAAATTGAAGCGAATGGAAAACGTTAGAAATTTAAAGACTAAACCAATTAAACGAAATGGAATTAAAGAGGGATGCAGTTAAAATTAAAAAAAAATAGACGAATTTTTATGAAATGTGTCACTCGCTTGATTTCGCACTTTCCGATAATGAAATTTGCTACACGTAAAGGCAAAAAAAGTTAATATTTGGATTGTATTCATACACCTAAAATAGTTTGTAAGTTAAAATAACAGAAAATGTCATTTACAACCCAGCAAAATAAGAGCTGAGGAAAAAGTAGTTAAACAATACATCTACTGAGCACGAAGTTGTGAAAATTTTGGTAAATCATTAATGATTTTAACATTAGCGTGTCATTGGGAGGAAGTAGTTTGTTTCGGTGCTATGAAAAATTGATGAGCAGATGGACTTTTTCATTAGTTTACGGAGGTTGTTAAATATAGGTACTAAAAAATATATATAGGGAGTGGCTTTTTTTAAGTTAAAAATGTGATTTTAAACACGCGAAGAATTATTATTCCGACCAGGACAAAGTAAATATAACTGGTATGCAAAATATGTTTTAAATAAGCATTTAATGACTGCAGGAATTAACCATTTATGGACCAACTAAATAATTGTTTTTTTAATAGTAGGGGTTAATATCAACATTTTGGAAGTTATTTAAAATAACTTCTTACAAATCGAAAAATTTGAACTATTAACTTCTTTGGATGTTCTGAAAAAGAGATTCGTAAAGAATAACATCCATTTTATTTTGCTGGGAAGAAATGATATTTCATTTAAAAATCGGTTTACTTAATTTTAATTTGAATTAAATGCCTTTTGTTACGCTGCTTTAAGTTTAGAGACTTTTAATTCAGAATGGATTTGTAAAAACACAAGGACAAAATATATTCGGAAATATATTTGTATTCGAAATTCTTTTTTTCGAAATATCCAATGAAATATCAAATGCACAGAAAAATTATTTGAATTGTTCTTTTAGTTGTTATACATAATAAATTTTTTAAAATAGATTAAAAAAAATTCTGAAGCATTCGTTTTGAGTCAAAGAATTCATAAAGAAAATATTCGAAAACGATGTGTGTGAGAGGCATCAATTAGATCATAGGATCTGATGCCCGAATCTGTGTTAGTTCAAATAATGTTTCCAAAGAAAATCTTAAAACTTATAGACATTTTTTAAAATCAAAAGTATTAAATATTTAACAAATTTCGACATTTAAGTAAAAATTGAAATAAAGTATTTCAAATTTAAATTCATAAATATATATAGTTTAATAAATATTTCTTAGAAAAAAGTACATTCGTTTTACTTTCACTAAGCTTTTTCTACAAGGAGCATTCCACAATTTTTATACCCTCCACCATATGGTGAGGGTATATATCAGTTTGGCATTCCGTTTGTAATATCTCGAAATATAGGTCTAGGATCCCATAAAGTATATATATTCGTGATCCTTATGTAATTTTAAGTCGATTTAGCGATGTCCGTCTGTCTGTCCGTCAGTCTGTCTGTCTGTTGAAATGGCGATCACGACGCGAAGACGCAAGCGGGGGTGCCTATTTTTACCTGGATTATTGGACGTTCTCCCGAGCAGTTTGAGTATTGAAAATGAGCAAAATCGGTCCAGCGGTTAAAAAGTTATGAGCGAAAATGTGAAGATACCTCTAAATTTTCCATACAAATTGGTGTATTTTAGTACAATTTCATAGAAGCGACAGGTACAAAATATATTTTCTCATATTTTTCATCAGTCGCTTAGAAATTAATAATGTTTTGTATTCACCTCAAATATTTTTCACCTCAAAAAATTTTTATCACCACTAAATTTTTTTTTACCACAAATTTTTTTCACCTCAAAAAATTTTTTTCACTTCCAAAAATTTTACTTCAACAGTTTTTTACATTATTTGTATCATAAACAGTAGAGAACATCTTTTTGGGATATTGGTGGAGGGTATTCAAAGATTCGGCACAGCCGAATTAAGCCCTTTTTTACTTCTTTTTTTACGAAAAGTGCTGATTGTTTTTTTTTTGTACATAAAACCTAAAAAGAACTTTATTGCAAACAAGTGTAGACCGTTTAAAGGGGTTTAAATTCTCGTGACTTATCTGATTAGTCTGTGTTCACAAGAGAAACGAATAAACGTATAATAACATTAACAAATTATTTAATATTAATTTAAAAAGGAAAAATTAATGTCTCATTTTAGCATAAAATAATTAATTTAACACTTAATAGTGACAACAACAAACAAGTTTTTTTTTTTGTATAATTGATAAAAAAAAAATGTTTTATTTATTTATTCAGAAAAAATAACCAACAACAACACACAAAGCCAGCGTTTTTTGCCACCCTGTTTTACTTTTCTAAAACATTTCAAATTAGTGTCTTTACGTTGCCAGACACTGTCTGTTGTATATTTTATTAACTCACAAATTCAACAATCATGTCTACTTGTTCAGTTCTTTAGAGATGTTGTAAGCAACAAAATGTAGAAGAGTAAAAAAGTAAAAAAAATTTTCAAGACATGTCATGTCCAGCTCATTTAATATGCAAATTATTAAAATGAAGCAGAGTTTGTAAAACTAATAAAACTCAAGTTTATCTAAAGGATTTAAAGTGCGAATTGAAAATGATTGTTATTGCAACACCTGTTTTAAATGAGTTGGTCTAAAATGAATTTTATATAAACTGGAAATTATACTAATTGAAGTTAGCTACTAGATTTTTATAAACAAAAAAAAGTAAATACAAATCTAAATTATATATAAAATCATTAAAGAAAAAGGTCAATGGAATCATAGACAGATATCGTACTTATTTATAATCAATACTTTAGTGGTACTACTAATTTGGGATTTAAAAAAAAATCTATTATGACGATTTTAAAATTTTTATTAAACCCACTGTTTCCTCTAATAAGTTTTGAAAATCATAAATTATTCTTTTACATTTTACTATCATTGCCTTATGATCTATAACATGATCAATTTTAAATTTGATTTTTATTATTCAACAATAAAACCCTACACATAGAATATTTTTATCACTTAAACAAAAAACACAAAAATCTGTGACAAAAATTAATAGTTTTTTTTTTTTGTATTGTTAATCATATGTTTGAATTCAGTTTTAATAGGTTTTCCTTAAGTTCTTTTGTATATTTGATTTATTACCCTCACCATAAACCTATTGAGAATTATATCACATTAATGTTAAACAATTAATGTGATTCTATGAGATTTTACTATTCAAGTGTTGTATTATTGTGTGAAATTCCGGGAAATTATTTTAATGCACTTTCCAGCAAAATAACATAGAGACACACTAATTTTACAGTTTAATAGTTAATGTGTGTGTGTGCGTCTTTAATATTTCAAAGTGTGGGTTCACTTGTCAAATAATGTCAACGCATATGGTTTCAAAAGTGACAACACTTATCGATCAATGCATAATTAATTGTTTTTTTTTTTTTGAGTTAACCATAAATGATTAATTTTCTATTAGAATGAATAAATGAATGAATGAATGAATGAATGAATGAATGAATGAATGAATGAATGAATGAATGAATAAATGAATGAATGAATGAACGAGTAAAAAATAATTTAAATGTGTTTAAATATTGAATAAAGTTGGTTCTGGGTATGTTTAAAAAAAAAATGATAGTTTCATATTAAAGGCGCCCTACAATTTAACACGACTTTGCATAGTGGAGTGGATAGAAAAATTTAAGACAGCAAAAATACGCCGTATTACGTTTTTTGTTTTGCTGAAAAGGGTTTAAGACAGGGATGCGAAACGATAATTTCAAATTCGAACAAAAGTGATTACCAAATTTTACTTTTTTAATCTCAATTGTACCATTTTTTTAGTATTAAAAAGAAAAACTCCAATTATAATTTTTTTTTAATATTTTTACAGAAACTTAAGTTGTAAAGAATATAATAAAAATATGTAAAAAAAAGGTACAAAAATCCATGAGATCAATATCATATTTAAGTAGAAAAAAAACTATTTGTTATTTTAAAATTATAGCAACAAGAATTCAATAAATGTAACAAATCTTTCGTTTGGACCTGACTAGAAACTGTTGACAATTTATACGATGTAATTGATTGCGTGCAATTTTCTTAATTCCCTTTTCAAAGTTGCTTCCGAAGTTATGTCTATTTATACGGTGACTTTAATTGCACGAAAACTGAATGTGAATGAAACAACAAAATAAGAATACATATGAGTGTGAAAGAGAGATAACAGAAACATGTACGAAAATGGAAAAAGGTGCCGTTATTGTTATCCCGTTCGACAACAATAAAAAATTGCACGCAATAATTATATGCAACAAAGTCGCCGTCTAAATTGGCTCTAATATAAAAGATATTCACAAAGATGTGCCAGCGAAAATGAGTTGCCAAGAAAAATATAACGATAAAATAAGAAAATTTGTAAATTGTACCAAATAAACCTTGGGGGTACCATCGTACTTTTAAGACCCAAAATGTACCAAAAATGGTACAATTGTACCAATTTTTGCATCCCTGGTTTGAGATATTTATCCATTTTAACCTATTACAAGCCATTGTACTCAACTGAGTACACCTTGACTTTTTTTATTTTACCTATAATTAAAGTAAAATAATTTTATGAGAACCAACTAAATTTAGAAATTAAAAGCAAAAGCTTTTTCTAATTTAATACTGTTATTATTGTTTAAATCCACATCGTTTGATGGCAATTGAAAAATATTAAATTGTGGCAACATTTTTCTTAAAGGTAAAAATTTAATTATTGAAATTTGTAATAAAAATTTGATTATATGTGTAATTAGTGTTTATTATTTAATTAGGCACTAATTGAACCCGTTGAATCAAACTTTTCAAAACGGTGTGTGTGGGAGAGTCGGTTTCCACTTTTTGCTCCTTGACAAGTTACAAGGATATATTAATTTTTTCTTTCAATTTCGATTTTACTTTATTCTGTTTGATGCCTTTGCCTTTGGTTGAAAAGTTCCTGCGCTCACCAAGAGATGGCACTGCTAGCTCCAAAACTTTTTTTGCTCAAGTTGGTATAACTGTCCTGAGAACACATGCAAAGTTGCAAGTCATTCTGTCAATTCTTTCTTTGTTTACAAGCCATTTAAAGTTGACGTGTCATTGATTTTTTTTAATATGGAAAAAATTGAATATCGTGCAGTCATTAGATTCTTTGTTTTGAAGGGTTTAAAAGCAAAAGAAATTTATGCACAATATTTAGAAGTGTATAAGGAGTCCTCACCTTTAAAACGCACCGTTGAATTTTAGGCTGGTGAATTTTAACGTGGTCGTACCAGCCTTGAAGACGATCCACGCGAAGGACGACCAAAAACTGCAACCACAGCAGAAATCATTGAGCAGGTACATAATATGGTTAGTTAAGATCCAAGTTTGACTAAGCGTGAAATTACTAATGCCATAGGCATCTCAGACGAACGAATACTCCATATTTTACATGAAGAATTACGTATCAAAAAACTGTTTGGAAAGTTAGTGCCGCACACATTAACAATTCAACAAAAACTGGATCGAAAACAAATTTTTCAGCGTAATTTGGAGCGTTTTAAGCCGAATAAAACCGACTTCTTGCGTCGTTTTATAACTATGGATGAGACTTGGAACTATCACCATGATCCTAAATTGAAACAAGAACGTTAACAGTGGACTAAAGCTGGTTGTTCAGCTCCAAAGCAGGTGAAGTCACAACGATCAGCAAAGAAGGTTATAGCATCAGTTTTTTGGGATGCAAAAGGAGTTTTGTTAATTGATTATCTTCAGAAAGGTAAAACAATCATCTCTGAATATTATTGCAGCCTTTTGGATCAGCTGGATGAAAAAATTCGTGAGAAAAGACCTGGTTTAAAGAAGAAAAAAATCATTTTTCATCAAGACAATGCACCTGCTCACAAAAGTGTTTTAACGATGGCTAAATTCAAAAAATTAAAGTACGAATTGCTTGAACATCCACCGTATTCACCAGATTTGGCTCCCAGTGACTACTATCTCTTCAGAAATCTCTTCGTGGAAAGCATTTTTCGTCGAATGAAGGGGCCATAGCAGCCGTAGACGGTTATTTTGCAGAGCTTCCGGAAAACCATTATAAGGATGGGATAAAATTATTGGAAGATCATTGGACCAAGTGTATTGAGCTTCTAGGAGATTGTATTGAATAAAAAAATATATTTCGTAACAAAAACAGTATTCTTTCATTTCGAGCGCAGGAACTTTTCAACCAACCTGTATATATTTTTTATTGAATTTTCTTCTCCAAATTTTATTTGGCGATTAATAGGTTAAAGCAATTGAGGCATATTTTGACCTTTTATATATTTTTTTTTTAACAAAGCCATATTTTTAGAGCTTTTATTTGCGTTTTTTTTTTCATTTAATATTTCACTATAAAAAAAATTTTAACTTTTTAAAAAGCATTTATTTTATATGTAAATATATTGAATTTTTATTTAGTAAAATATTTTTTTTTTTTAATTTTTGAAACCAAATGTTTGTAGTAACGAATTTTTTGTAACAAAATATTAAGATTCAATACTTCTTTCAAATTTCCAAAACTGGCTTTGGGAAATCAATACAGATTTCGTATTTATTAAAATAATTTTTGGAATAAATAAATAAATTTTATATTTTGTGGTTGGCTTTGGCATTTTTCCCTTCCGAGGAAAAGAAAAAGCGGGAGGGAAATTTAATTCAAATATCTTAATATTTGCTATCTGTTGGTTGGGTAGGGCATTTTGCCCTCCCGTGGGTGAGTAAGGTGGGAGGGCAATTTGATTGAAACATTTCAATATTTGCTTTTTGCAGTTTAAGGTTTACATGGACGTTCGGTCAGACAGACATTGCAAAACTGACTTAGAAAGTGGACCTTCTAAAATTTTTCTTACACATTTTAACTCTTTTCGGGCTGGTAGTATAACAGTCATACCACTATTCTAAATATTTTTTTATAAATTCTGTGCGCATTGGTATGGTACAAATACCGTTTTAACATGTAATTTAAAGCTTATATTTTATAAAAAAAAAATATTTCAAGTGCGAAAAAGAAATATATATGGGATTTATTTAAGTACAAAGATGAACGTCGGGAAGTGCCAAAAGTAAGCAAAATTCGACTTGTAATGTGCCGCTTTGTCCAAGCAAAACTAATCATGCTTTAGTGATTTTTATAAAAAAATTATTAATTTTATGCGCGGTGGTATATATGTTATACTATGGCCTTGCTCAGAATCTTACAAGAATAAAAAAATTTTTAATACATATTTTCCAATAAAACTCGTTAATAAGTGAAAGCAAATTAATATTTTGTTTAATTTTCACTGATATCTTATAGTGCCCCGGAAAGAGTTAAAAGTATTTTGAATTCGACTTTTCTCATTTGAATTTGGAAACATTTTTCAAATTTGTGATATTTTTCTATTTGTAATATATATATTTTTAATGTTATTTTTTTGAATTCTGTCAAAATGTGTTCCGAGGTACACGACATTCCCCTACCTTAATTTCTTCGACCGATTTTCCCAATTTTTCCTTAGATTTTTATGAAACTCGGACATATTGTAAAGCAAAAAAAATAATAAAATAGCTACACCCAGTAAACGAATTCGTGATGACAACCAATTTTATTGCCAATTGAAATGTTTAGTTGAGACAAGCAAATTTTTCGGTCGGGACTACTGAATTGGTTTTGAGGCAACCTAAATTCAATTCAGTTGTTACAATTAAATTACACTTACCTTAATTTTTGCTGTTATCACAACTAAAAATTTTGGTAACCACAACCGAACCATTGGATTGGTGACAAAATTGCTTGTGTTTCTTCGGTGTATCCAATCTTTTATTTAGGGCTTCAAAATTCTAGTCCCGTAAAGACCTACCGTATTAGCACGCATTTTAAATAAATTTGTTTTTTTAAATATTAATATTAAACAATCATTGTCGGTCACGTTAATCATAACTACCAAATTTTAAATATATTCTCTGCACCCCTCAATTTATGAAGAGATTTTTAAGATTTGATTAGAAACAAATTTTTATGTTTGTGTTGAATATAAAATTAACGGGTTTTGATTTATTTTCCTCTGTTCGTGGTTTTTTATGTTTTTGTTATGAAAATATATCTTGTCAATAAATCTCTTGAAATGGCGTTAATATCCATTGTTTGTAAAAAAAAAACATATTTCAAATAAAAAACAAACTACAAAAAAATCAAACAAGTCATATCAGAAAAAAGGGGTGTGTATGATTCAAACCAAACGATCAAAAAAAAAATGCATAGAGTTTATACACAATATCTTAGTTTGGTGAGAAATTGTTTAAGTTAAAAATGCATTTAATGGGTTAATAAATCTCAATATATTTTCAAAAACATCTTAGGATCATTAAGCGCCATATGAAGGAAATCAAAGAAATTCTAAATCCAATAAAACATAAATTTATACAAATGATAATTGCTGTGAGAAGATTGCACTCACTCCCAAGTGACATGTTTTGATAATGTATTTTGATGATGCATTTCATAGTTTGAAATGTTTTGTGAAATCTCTAGAGAATTAGAATGAAATGAATGGATGGATGGTTAGATGGATGGATGAATATTGTAGGTCTATGTGGCCATGATGAGGATGATAATGTTCAATGTTTTAAGAACAAAAACAACAACAGGTACAGTTAGTTTAAATTGAAAATGATAGAAATCAAATAACGCCAACATACACTCTCTCACATACGAGTACAGTACCAACAACTCATTCAAATTGTATCTTTCACTTATGTATAAATATATGGCTGAGTGTATTGTTAGTGGTACTCTATGTCATGGTAAACTTTCATGAAACCAAGTGATTATTCATTACAATTGCTTTAGAAAATTTTCGTTTATATATTTTTTTTTATAGCTCTAAACATTTGCATAAAAGCATCTGGGACTACAATTGCTGCAACAACATCAAACAATTATACAAAACATGTTACAATAGCAATACAAAAAAAAACGAAAACAAACAACAATATCAACGGCAGCAGCAACAGCAGCATTAATGTAATAACAAAAAAACCAAGTGGCTTCAGCAAAATAACAACAGCAAATAAAAAAAAAATTGTCAATTGTTAATATGTGGGGACAAAACATGGTCAAGTTTTGTTAGAAACAACAACTGAAAAGAAAAAATCTTACAACAACAAAAAAACCAACATGGTTAAAAGAAAAGTTTTCGCTGTTTTCGCTATTTTCAGGCAACAGGTAACAAGTGATTTTTCGTATGTCTTTCTCTAGTCCATCTCGATGTCTGTCCCCATTAGCCAGCCTTTCTTCTAGTTGTAACTTTTTTTCCTTAAGATTTTCAATTGCTGATTATGCCAGGACACAACTGAAAGAAAATTTTACAAAAAATGTTCGAAAAAAAGACAACATAAACCAATTCCCACTGACGAACAACAAAATTTGTAACATCGCGAAAAACACCAGCAACAACGACAAAAATCGCACAATAATGTGAAAGCAACAATGAGCCTATAACAATTTGATTTAAAATAAGGGAAGGAATTCCATAAAATGGATATTAGAAAAATAACATGGAGAATGAATATTAAAGAACTTGAAAGATGGCGAGTTATAGCAAGGACTATCTAGCAATAGGATGTGCAGACTGAAAAATCTAAAGCCAATCAGAAAGCCAAGTTCAAATGCTCGAGTTGAATCACCTCAAGTACGTTGATTTTAGCTTAATTTTAGCAAGTACAGAGTTCAGTCCTTGCTTAAAGTGTCATAGTCCTTGCTAAAATCAACCCGAGCATCCAAACTTGGCTTTTTGGCTTCGTGTCTTTATAGTTGGCTTTTGATTTATCAATCTTCGTATTACAGAACAACCTACGTCTGTTTAATATAAGGGACCGGTCTTTTGACAGTTTATATAGATTCCCTTGGGATTACTATACTTAACCAGTCTGGGTTTCTATATTAAAACCTCTACTAAGATGAGCAAAAGCAAAAGTGTTGATAAAGTCTAAGTGGAGTGGGAACATAGATAATATTTTAAATCTTCTTTGGGAAGGCAGAGCAGACCCCTACAGGAATAAATATGTGCTGAAGGTTTCAGGTAACAACACTTAAAATTGTGCTAAGATCTTAGAGCTGACACCAAAATCAATGATGCTTATACCTCTGCTAGTATTAATATCCATCATTTGACTCTAGAATACAAAAGTCCACAAGAGATTCACCATTCTCCTATTCTGTCCGACTTATCCAGATATATCCTGAAATTCAGATAACTATTTCGCTGTATACCAACAATCTTTGTTACACTATGAGTTGGCGAAACATTTCTGGCCCATCCTAAGTGGTCCAGCAGCCCAAGGCAATGCTCTACAAACAATGTCGCTAAAATCTGAAGCTCTAACCAGGCTTCTCAGTCAATATTTCCTATCACATAAGCTAAGCCTAGTCTTATTCAGAGTTTAAGGTTTTGCTTATTCGGTACAGCGAAATGATCCATGGGACTAAGCACACAAGAGAAGATCTTTGGGATCAATACGTATGGCTCCCTGATAAATGGTAGAGCGGAGGTCTGAGTCGATTCCAGCAAATTCTATTGACAAGAAACCGGAATTTAAAATCTTTCAATAATCCAACTTATCACATAGTTATAGAACGCTCCCACAGAATTCCATTTATCTTCTTTAAAAGTCTTTGAATCCAATGCTATATAGTTGTCATTGGTGAGCGACATACAAACACACTAAATTGGGTCTCCGTCTGCCATTAAATCAATGGTGTGCTAAATATGCATAGAATAATTTTTAGTCGATGTGATTTGGAAAAGAGTTTGACTTTGTAGTATCACTTTTCGGTACATCTAACAAAATATAAATCATAACTGAGTGATGTGTAATCCAGATGATAATCACTGACAGCATGTAAAATATCCTAAACCCTACAATTATTGATTTATCTGGGTTGAGTTGTATGTCCTCCTGTACCGTTACCAATTAGATCTATTGTGCTCCCTCTGTTTAATCTCAGTTGTATACAGATCCTTCACGTGTAATATCCCGTGAATGCTCCACACAGGAGCCTAGGCCAAACCTTTCCAGAGCGAAACCAACTTTGGACATTAGAGTAGAATACTCCTTAGCACGGGCGTAGGCTATACTCAGAGAAGCCCACTTCGAAGTAGAAAATTTTGAAGCTCGGTCAAACGCCGTCTACACAAAAAATTATAGTGGAATTATGACTTCTTCTACAAATGTTCTTTTGCCTAAAAGGTGTTTAGGCCCGTGGGTAATTTTACCAAACACTTTTTTGCCACAATCGCCAAATCTGAAATGCGTATAATATCCGTGAGGGTTATGACATGTCACCACTATTAAATACCTTTCTTAAGATTTCTTTCCCCAATAATTTAAACTAATTCTCTAAACACAACAAACGAACATGAAGTGTGTTATATTTGACTTGACTTTATGTCTATTCTTTTTTTATTTTATTTCTTTTTTTTTCAGTCATTGTATAAAAACCTAAACCTACCAACTATTTATTATAAAGAAACCAAGAGCAAAAAAAAAAACAAACATAAAATAAAAGAACAAGTGATGGTGGTGGTACTTTTCTTTTGGTGATCAATTGATATGGGTAAAAGACTGATGATGACCATCAAGAATGATGTATTTGTACACCCATAGATTTTGACATGAAAACTATGCCAAATGCCACTGTTTCTCAAAACAGAAACTCAATAAGCTGAGGGAAGTATGAACAAATAAGAAAGGAAACGAAACTAACGCACAAAGGCTAGAGATCACTTGAATGGTTGGTTGGTTGTTTGGTTGCAATTGCAAACATTAGAGCAACGCTTACGCATGACTCTGTTGGCTCTTTTGGTAACTCCATCATCCATCACGCAGACATACAAAATGGACATGGACAGACAGGCAGTAAGTAAGTTTACAAAATATAATAGCAACAATCGATCGCTTATCATCTCCAAACCATACTCACCACATTTCTTTTTTTGTTAAGAAAACTTTGTCTTTGTTAAACCTTTAAAAGCTAAATAAAATCAGAGCTTTAAAGAATGCTTTGGAATGAGAGCAAGTAAAATAATTTGTTTAATATATATCTTAAAAATAATTTCAAACAGAGTTAATTCTTTTACAGCTCTGCTTTAGAGGATGTACGAAAAACTTAACTAACTTTGTATGCAACTGTTTACGTTTAACAAGTGTAGATCAAGACATATGCGGACAGCTTAATATAAGCCAAGAAAAACCAAGATGTTTTTTTTTTGTGTTTGTTCTTCCTTCATCATCATTCTTTTGCAGCTTCTTAAGTTTGTGCTGGGCTTTTGTTCTTTATTTATGCTGTTTTTTATTGTTGTTGTTGTTGGTATTTGTATTCTAATGTTTATTGAATAACGAGCATAAAACAGATAAAAACCCCTGCCGTGTGTTGCAGTTGCATTAAAATACTGCAGTACAAAAAAAGTACAGACAAAAAAGAAAGAAGTGTACCTATAGGAAGCTTATGATCTTGTCAATTTGATATAATGTCCGTTGTGTGTGTTTGTAGTGATTGCAGACTCCTAGGATTCCATTGATATATGACCCTATAAAATTAGACCGCTTATTCGTTTAATAAATGTTGGTAGTAACAACAACAACAACAAAGGTTCATTGTACTTTTTGTTTAAAGATTATAATCGATCAATTTTGCTTTAAATTGAATATAAGTTAAAAATATCGTATTACCAAAAGATTTGCAAGTTTACGAAGAATCAGTAGATGTAGAATTTGTAATTTATTAAAAATGTTAATTTTAGTTTAAGAAAACCCACACAGTAGTAGCATGATTTCTCTAATTTTAAACGGATGATTTGGATCGAATCATTTTAAAAACTTTTTGCGGTTATGTTTGCCACATAACCGGTAAGAAGTAATTTTGATAATCATATTAACCGAGGATTCATCTTAATCAAGCTCGCTGGAGTAGAAATTTAGTTTTATTATACAGTTATTTGGTACTGAGAGTCTTTAAAAGACTTTCGATGGGGATGTTCCACATCGATGGGAATATTTCACATTAGTGGGAACTGTGGGTCCACACCACAGGCATTACAGATATAATTATTTTCTGGAGTACTTTAAGTCGAACATGGTACTAATTAATGGAAACAGGAAAAATTAAAAACAACAATATAAACTTCTTAAATTTATAATTTTTGATATAAACTCAACAAAAAGTTCAATAAAATTAAAAAAAAAATAAGAATTTTCAGAAAATTTTGTAATTTCTAATGTTAAATAACGAAAAGATCCTTTCTAGGTCCAATTGACATCAACAGTTGGGTTCAGTTGGCTTCACTCGATCTATAACATTTTGAGCTGTTTTTGAATATTCTGGTGCAGAGCTGGATATCTATAATTTTTATTTTTTTGTGTCTGAGTTATAGGAAAGGGAGGAAAGAACAACAGAAAGAGGTACAGACTTGCTTGTACTCGCAACTCTCTTGTGTTTTTTAACTCGTACTTTTTTATATGTAAAAGATACTAAAATTACAAAAAGATAATTTAAAAAAATTACTGAAAAAAAGTTGTTGTATGTGAATCGGGACTGTGGCCACTATTGACAATTTTTCCTCTCCCCTAGAATTTACTCATAAATACATATATTTCAGTAAAGAATTAAAAAAAAACAAAAAAATTCAATTTATTATTTCAATAATCCTACACTCAAAAAAAAAAAACGTTAGTAAGTCAACAAAAACTATTGCTGACCCATGTAAAAAACGAAATATATATAAATGGACAGAATCAAAGAATGTGTAAAAACTTTTAGTTTAGTTGATTTTTTGCTAAAAATTGTTTCTTTAATTTAATTTACAAAACTGTGATATATAAAAAAAATTCTGACTTCCGTCGACTTGATTTAAATAAATTCCAAAAAAAAATACAAAAAAAAATATAAATAAAATAGAAACAAAATTATTTTTCAATTACATACCTGCAGAATATTTGTTAAATTTTTACTAAACTCCATGGATGGTAACCGAAACGATGCGATTATCGGTAAGGGTAACGCTATTTTCTATTTTTTCGGTATTTTGGAGATAATAATTTGGTAACGGTATTAAAGCGATAAAGTTATTCAGTAACGGTATTTTTGGTGTAATGATTTTCCAGTTATCCCGGTAATGGTATTTTAGGGGTAACGGTAGTCAGTTTGAATCGATAACGGTATTTTGGCGGTATTGTCTGTCAACCCTGCTAAATTTTCTAAAATATCACATCATAAAATATTTTATTTTATTTATTAATAGATTTTTAATTTTTAACCTTATTTAAGTTTTATCCTTAACTTAACATTTTTTTAGACAGCGAATTGCTAAAAAAAAGTGTTTTTAACAATGACTCAATTTTTCTGTAGTGCAATTCCCTAACTTGTTAACGACGAAATTCGGTAGTTAAGTTGTCAAATATTTTACAGTAAGCTTAACTATGGAATTTGCAGGTTAAAAAGATGCAGAATTGCACCTCTGAAAACAGTAAATTCCTTTTCTTTGAACTTAGATATAGAAAGTTTTGCTTTTTAGTTTTTTTAAGTGTTAAATGCAAGTCTTGTCCAATTTTTGTATTACTAAGTTTTATAAATTATTATCCTTGTTTTCAAGTATAGTTGTAAAAGTATTGAGTATTTGGGTACCGAGAACTCAATACCGAACATTTTTTCAAGTACACAATACTTAAATGTACCTACTCAATTCTACCAGAGACGCATTTTTCTGCATAAAATTTTTAATTTTGCTCGAGAAAAAAGGCAAGTGCTTGATGCAAAAGACTGGTGCGATTTTTAGTTAAATTTTAACCTACATGAGAGCGCACATCAAGCCGACTTTAGGCATGAAGTGTTGGACATGAGTCGGTTGTAAAGAGTACCTTTTATACCGATATCTGCTTTTTAACCGATCCCAACGTAGTATCGAATCAATAGTTGAAAATTATTGATTTCTTATTAGCTTTAGTGGAACTGTTTAAGTTATTCACAGTGTTATTGATAATGTTAAGTTAGTAGCTCCTTATACATAGCACTCAACCAGCTAGAATCTACATATTTTAGGGCTAGCAGCTTGTTACACCGAGTAAACAGTATCAGTTGTGTCCACCGAATTTGTTGCCAATCGAATTCTGGTCGTTACGACAACTGTCTTCATATTAAATTATATTTTTAGTTGTGAAAGCCAATATTCAATTGTACAATTTAATATTTATGTATATTTTACAGAAATATTATTACGTTGCACAAAATTTTATTAAAAAAAAATTATTTTTAAATTTTTCCGGTATCGAACCTGGGCAGATTCATAGTTCACACTAATTTAAATTTTGATATATTTTCCATTTTAACATTTTAATGTTTTATTTTAATTAAAAATATATTTTTTGAATGTTTGCCTTTTCCGGGATTTGAATTCAGAAATTCTGAGTACTGAGCTACCTCTTTACCTACACTCAGAAAAAAAAGTTAGTAGAAAAATTTGTAATCGGTTTTCAATCCCACTCTACTATTTTTGTACTGATTTTTAGTAAAAAATTATTATTTAGCAAATCTTTTTGCTATTTACATTTTACAAATTACAGAATATTTACAGAATATTTACAAATTTTTGTTGCTAATTTCAGAAATCATTTTACAAATTGATGAAAACCGATTTGCTAAAATTAGCAAAAAAAATTACTAATTTTAAAAAAGTGTATATTGAAGGAAATGTTATTTCTAATTAAAAATTACACCTACAAACTAAAATTGCCTTAAAAAAGGGATCGGAAGTGAATATACCGACTCATGTCTGAAAATAGGACATCCACTTAAAAGAGCACTAAAAAGTTTTTTTTAGTTCTAAAAATCAGCCCTAAAAACAATTAGAATTTGACCTTAAAAGTAAAAAAAAAATTGACCATAGTATTTTTCAAAACAGAAATTACCAAATTAAAACAAAACGATTAATTCGTTTTTTAAAAAATATATTCAAATTTTTTGATACTCGATAAGAAAAATAAATTCAAAGCTTTTTACTAATAATAATAAAACTTAGTAATTCTTTTTGCTGATTTTAGCAAACAAATTTTAAATTCCACTTTACAAAAAGTCTACTAAAATTTTGTAGCGGCTACTAATTTTTCTACTAATTTCATTGTACTACACGTCAGCAGACATGTGTTGCTAAGATTAGCAAAAAATTAGCAGAATTTCCCGTAATAACAGCAAAATTTTCAGTTGCCATTACAGACTTTTTTTGGTGAGTGTACTACACCACAAACACTTATTAATTTTTATGGTTAATTTTGAATTTAAACAATTTGTTAGGAAAAGAAATGTTAGTATAAAATTTGTTTATCAATACCAATCATTAGTGACGTCTATTATCAATACAATCCACAATTCGGTTGCTTCTACTGAAACCCTAATTAAATGATATATTTGATCAGAATAACCGTACTTGTAGTTATCACTTTTGAATATCGAACATATTTTAATAAATTTGACAATCGTACCAAATTACTAATATATTCACTAAATAAATGGTTGCTTCCACCGCACACAAATACTAAACGAATTTTATTTTTAAAGATGATTGGAAATACCAATAATTGAATAATAGGATTGATTTTTGGTTTCTTTCCCATTTTTTTATTCCCAATACAACATTTTTGCTTTATTAAGAGATTTTAGGTTATTCCAAATAAAGTTAAATCCTCACAAATAAATGTTTACGGTTTTGATCGAAATGCAACCAATCTTTTCTCTGGGTGTAGAATAGAGTATATTTATACTGATTTCTTGGCATGCCAACTCTTTGTTTTTTTCGTTTAATCACTGAACTTTGGAAGGAATCTAGCAACATTACTATAATGAGTTTAACAAAAGTATTATGAGGACAGTATTAGTAGAACTCTAGATTGGAAGTCGACAGCTCTAACATCTGAGCTACCTTGACATGTTTGTAATATTCCTTCTTAAAAACTCATTATCGAGTATTAAAAGGTTTTGCTGGGGTTTTAGTTTGTATCGAATCACCATGAAATTCGACTATAGCCGTAACTGCATAAAATATATTTGTTTGCGATCAAAACTAAAAGCTTGCTGCTGTAAGATTGGCATAAAAATTGCAATAAATAATAATATAAAAAATTGATCATGAGTCAGCAGCTATGTATATTATTTTAACCAAATTTTTTTTGAATTCTACCTAGCACAGATTTTATGGGCCTCTTAATATCGCTTACTCGTATATAAATTTCAAAGTTTTCCTTGAGGATTCATTTCTGTACATTTTAAGAAAAAACAATTTCATGAATTTCTTATATTTCAATTGCAAAGCTAACAATTACAAATTGTCATTGCTGGAATTTATAAGAGAGAAACATTTTCTAGTCAGTGGTAAGTACTAACATTGAACATACAGCATTAAGAACAAACTTTTATTCCTTATAATGCCAGAGCTAAACAGCAGGCAGGCTGGCTGATGGGCAGGCTAGCAAAACCATCATTTGCAGCCTGCTGGATTTTTATTTGAAGAAGTTGTACTAGAAGCAGAGGAAGAACATAAAAAAAGGAATGTTGAAATGATGCAGCCACAAAGCAATAACACATAATGTTGTAGTTGTTGTTGTTCCTGTTGTTGTTGGCTATACTCAAGTGTTTGCATTAGTAATGAGCTGCGTCACCATTATTGTCAGGAAGTTTTTCATTTCATTCTATATAGCAAATGCTCACACAAAAAGGTAATGGGTGAATAAATGCAAAAAAGAATTGTTCGAAAACATTTTCGACGAGTATTCATTCGTTCAGTATTTGTACTTAAAATATACACAAGAAAAAGTTTCATTGTAAATAGAAAAATACTATTATTATGGCCAAAGAGTTTATGTGTTGCTTAGATAAATACAAGAAAAGAAATAAACTTTTTTTCTCTTTACACAATTGCTGGCATAAACAAACATTGAAATTGTTTTTAAACCTTTCAGACTTAACCCTTAATTGTGCACCATTCAGAGAGGAGGCGAAATATTTAGGAATAGCCCTGGATAAATCGCTCACCCTGAAATTCTCAACTGGAGACAATAAGCAAAAAAGCCGGCTTAGGCCCAAAAATGTCGATGTGGATATATGAACAAATGAATGTCCCCAGAATATTGTACGGATCGGCCATATGGTGGAAAAAGACAACACAGAAAACGGCTCAGCGGAGGCTATCGAAGATACAGGGACTAGCATGTCTGAACATTGCAGGTGCAATGAGTTCGACTCCAACTGCATCACTGGAGGTGATTTTGAACCTGGATTCTTTGAACCTCGCGATGCAGGGAGAGGCTATGGAGCAAGCAATCGAACTTCACAAACTATTTAGGTTTAAAGAAGGTGACCATAAAGGCCATCTGAAGATCCTTAATGGGGCCAGTTCCATAAAGAACATGACACTATGTAGTGATCAAATAAATCCAGTGGTTGAACTAGGAAAAAAATACAAAGTTCAAATCCCAACAAGGGAAGAATAGGAACTTGATCCCCCATGGTTGAGGGAAGATACACAGAAGTGGTATACTGACGGATACAAAACTTCTAGCGGAGTTGGAGCCGGTGTATACGGACCTAAGTGCAGAATTCACATACCTCTGGGCAAAGATTCAACTTTATTTACTGCAGAATTATTTGCTATCTATACAGCAACGACCGAACTTCTGGAAAGGAATCTTGTGGGAACAAAGATAAATCTAAGACTCCTATGCGGAGCACTCACATGACACTATCCATGTAATTACATCCTAAGCAAAATGGGACATGATCTAGATACGACATGCAGATATTATTGTTATTTCAGTTTGTTAAGCCAATGAAATATATAAAATTTCCTTACAGACTAGATATAACATGTATTACAGTTAAAAAAAAAATTACAAATTTAACAATTCAAAAAGTAACAATTTAAAGGTTTCTTTCGAAGTGCAAAATTCAATAACATGGTTTGGATTTTTATTGAAAACAATTTCATTAATAGAATTTATATCATTACACGCTCAGTTTAAAATACTATTTTGGGCATAGTATGTGGGATATATTGTATGGGGGATGAGGGGACCATGGAGCATGTAATTGCTAAATGTCCTGCCCTTGCATACCTACGATTTATCACATTTGGCAGACCTGATGTTATGGAGGAACAATACAAGAAACTGGAAATGAAGAAAATTTTACTGCTACTCAAGGCTGCACTGGAAAACAACTGAGGAAAATACTAGAGGGTGCACAATAGATCTACTTGGTCGCGGTGCTTGAGATGCAGACTACTTAACTTTAACTCTAATACACTCCGAACATGAGATTGGGGTATTTGGGCGAAATACAATTTCTGAAAAACAATTGACCATTCTGAAATACAATTGAATATTTCTGAAATATAATTGACAATTTCTCAAATACAATTGACAAGTTCTGAAATACAATTGACTATTTCTGAAATACATTTGACTATTTCTGAAATAAAATTGACCATTTCTGAAATACAATTGACTATTTCTGAACTAAAATTTACTATTTCTAATATACAATTGACTATTTCTGAAAAACAATTGACTATTTCTGAAATACAATTGGCTATTTCTGAAATACAATTGACTATTTCTAAAATACAATTTACTATCTCTGAAAAACAATTGACTATTTCTGAAAAACAATTAACTATTTCTGAAATACAATTGACTATTTCTAAAAAACAATTAACTATATCTGATATACAATTGACTATTTCTGAAATACATTTGACCATTTCTGAAATAAAATTGACCATTTCTGAGATACAATTGACTATTTCTGAAATAAAATTAACTATTTCTGAAATACTATTGACTATTTCTGATATACAATTGACTATTTCTGAAATACAAGTGACTATTTCTGAAATACAATTGACTATTTCTGAAATACAATGACTATTTCTGAAAAACAATTAACTATTTCTGAAACACAATGGACTATTTCTGAAATACAAGTGACTATTTCTGAAATACAATTGACTATTTCTGAAAATCAATTAACTATTTTTGAAATGCTTTTGACTATTTCTGAAATAAAAGTGACCATTTCTGGAATACAATTAACTATTTCTGAAAAAAAATTGACTATTTCTGAAATACAATTGACTTTTTCTAAAATATAATTGACTATTTCTGAAATATAATTTACAATTTCTGAAATACAATTGACAAGTTCTGAAATACAATTGACTATTTCTGAAATACAATTGACTATTTCTGAAAAACAATTAACTATTTCTGAAATACAATTGACTATTTCTGAAATACATTTGACTATTTCTGAAATAAAATTTACCATTTCTGAAATACAATTGATTATTTCTGAAATAAAATTGAATATTTCTGAAATACAATTGACTATTTCTGAAATACAATTGACTATTTCTGAAAACAATTGACTATTTCTGAAATACAATTGACTATTTCTGATATACAATTGACTATTTCTGACATAAAATTGACTATTTCTGAAATACAATGACTATTTCTGAAAAACAATTAACTATTTCTGAAATCGAATCGACTATTTCTGATACACAATTGACTATTTCTGATATACAATTGACTTTTTCTGAAATACAATTGACTATCCTTTATAATATTAAATTAAAAATTTAATTTTTAAATAGGTTTAGTGCAGAGTTTAAGTCAGCGACCACCCCCTACGCGATGCCTCTGTCACACATAATAATTTCAGCAAAATCGGTGGTGACTGCGAAAATACTTTTCCTATTAAATGTATTTGCTCTTTCCCATATATTCAAATATCATTAAAATCTGATCATTTAGCATGGCATAGTATATTAATTGTGATTATTCGTTGCTGCAACTAAATTCCATTGATAGCACAGAATATCATTTGACACAACCTTTATTAACTGCTTTTAAACCCGAATTAAATTATTTTAATAGAATTAATGACAAGCGCATCAAAACGTTTCGTCAAATATTTGTGCATTTGGCTTATTGTTACTTTCTCGTTCATTATAGGGTTAATTGGAAAATTTTCTAACAAATAACAATGAATAGGAATGGTAACATGGTCATATACATAGAATTGGTTTTTTAGTAATAATGCTGCTGGGGATACTGAATTTGCTGTTGTTATTTGGTACCATTGATCGGTCACTACAATTGTGATAAACATTTATTGTTAAGACACTCGGTGTGTGTATGTCTGTATATATGTCTGTCTGTCTGCCTGCCCGTTTCAGTTTCTTCTTCCTATTCATTCCTCTATTGCCACTACTTCTATTTTCTATTACCATTTGTATATATTTATTGCAATGTTTTTCTATCTGTTTTATGTTTTTTATTATAATTTTTGTTTCTTCTAACGATCTATCGATTGTTGCATGTGCTTATGGTTAATGCGATACGATATAATTTGCCGTCATTGTAACAACAATTGGCAATGAGAGCGCATGAGTAGCCTAAGAAACCGGAGGGAAATACAAATATGATAAGATGAAAATAAGCAGACCATTTCAAAAACAAAATTGTACTTTCTACCAGAAATTGTTTTATTTTGAACCAAATGAGCAAATGATATGACAAAAAAATTGTCATTTCAATTACAATGCCATGTCTTGAAAAATTTAAGTATTTACGAATCATATTTATATCATATTTTAATTAATGTCTAAATTTTTGCGGCCATTTTAAATTAAATATAAAAATTATTAAAGTAAATATAATTCTAGTTAGAATAAACCTTTTCATATTTTAAAGAATATACCAAAATTTTAGACTTTGTTTTCGCATTTTAAAAATAAAAATAAACTTAGTTTGATTTAAAATTATATTTTCGGTGTGTACAAGATTTTCTTTTTAGAATTCGTTTTCCACATAATCGAGCAATTTACGGTATGGTTATGTTATGACATTGCTAATACGAGTATGTTGTCTGATTTTCGAAATGTTATAAAACAATTTTTAAATTTCAAATTAATGGTCACCTTAATTTTGATTGTATTTATCTTTATACCATATTTTTGTTAGTGTGTGAGAATCTTAATATTTGAGGAGTTTTCCTGACTGCCTGCAATTGTTTGTCTATTGTTATTTGTAGAATGTAAAAAAAACAAACATAAATTGCTTTAAGAGAAATTTGCTGACATTGAATTCCGCAGATTTTTCTCAAAATATAAGAAAAACTATAAAAAAAAACATATTTTGTTTTCTTCGTCCACCTCTATGCCACATAATGTTGAACATTTATTTATAAATATTATAATTTACGATTGTGTGTTGTACAATTGTATTGCACTTGCTCAAATTATCATTTTTAAACAATCTCGTAAATTTTTATAAGCAAACTATTTTAACAATAGCATTTGAATTTGACCCCCAGAAACATGTTGGAAATAAAAAGACATGAAATTGGTATGATAAAATTTTAGAATTGATTACACACCAGAAAAAATTTTTTTGTAATAAAAACCAACAACATGTTAGTCTCCAAAGGTGTTAAATTTGTCACTATTCAAACATTATTTCTATAATATGGGGAAAGGTATACGATATGTAATGTGCCTTGGGTGGACAGAAAAATTGTGCATCGACAAGACATATTGAATTTGTTTCTTTTAATGATTTAATGTAACGAAGTCAAAACTTCAAAATTTATCATATTTATGCATATTAGATAATTTTTTTTTTAAAAGTTTGCAAAAATTCAAACCCTTTTACTGAGGAATAGCTTTTGTTCTACTAGAAATCTCTAAATAAATTATTAAAATGGAAACGAAACTATGTATAAAAACTTTTAAAAATTTCGAAATATATAAATGTTCGTCCGCATTGCTAATGGCTAAGGCATAAACTGTTAATTCTGTCTTCCGTTTTTAGGCGACACCCCACAAGAAATAGTTTAAAGGCCGATGCTATGCGAATAATGTCATCCGTGAGAAAGAACCATAAACCCCCAACAAAGTCTTGGAAATTTGGACTGAAAGGAATGAAATCGTGTTCCATAAATTATGGGAATATTTCTTATTTATAATAAAGCCATTATACACTCAAAAGAAAATTAAGTTTAGTTAATTTTATTAAATTCTTAAAATGATACATGCATTTGAAGCACCCTTTATTAGTTTATATTGGACCAGGGATGAACCCTATTGAATTGGGTTAGAATAAAAAAATGTTTTTCTTTAAGGTACTTACATAAAACTATAATTTTCAATCTCAAATATTTGGAAAACAAAAGCTAACCTACGAAAACGGTCAGCACCACTGGTTCAGCCAACTCGAATTAGGTTTATCCGCCGGATGCCCCTCTTGCTATGTTCTTGAATTAGCACAGTGTCTTAGAAATGATTCAACCAAAGAATGTAACACTGCTCCCATCAAGTATCACCTGTTAATAGATAACTGTCAAATTTTAAGCAAGTTCCGTCATTTTTCGAGGTCCATAAAATATGTATTTGTTTGATCAATAATTTCGTCGTTGGAGCTAAATCTCTTTCCACCGACCCATTTCATTAGCTTTGGAAATAGTAAATAGTCACTGGGGCTAAATCCGGAGAATAAGGCGAACGAGGGGGTAATTCGTAATCTACTTCATGGATTTTTGCCATGGAAACTAAGCTGTCACACGATTCCGTTGGTGGTCGATTGTGAGCAAACGCGGCAGCCATCATGCGAAAGCTTTCTCATACCCAAGTGATCTTTAAAAATTAAAATCACTGAGCCGTGTGAGATACCTATATCTTCCACAATCTATCGCACGTTCAATCTCCGATCGGCCAACATCATATCTTGAATTTTTTTAATTGATTTGGATGTAGAGACCTCAACTGGGCGTCCAGAACGTTCGGCATCTTGCGTGCTTGTAGCGCCACAACAAAAGTCAGTAAACCACTTTTTTATTTTATTGAAATCAATAGTGCAGAGTCCCCATAGTATTTCTGAAGCTTTTCCTTGGTTTAATTGACGGTTTTTTTTCGCAAAAAATAATGTTTAATGAGCACTCGAAATTCGCTTTATCAATTTAAAAAAAAATCCACGAGGTTGTATGTTTTTAACGCAAAGTAAAGACGGAACTTGCTCAAAATTTGACAGTAGTCTATTAACAGGTGGTACTTGATGGGAGCAATGTTGCATTTCATATAACTACGAGCGAAGTTCGAAAAGTCACGGACTTATTGATCCGCCCTCGTATACGCATGCGATTTAATATTAAGTATACACCACATGAAAAAATTAAAATAAATTACGTCCGTCATTATTATGGCTTTTTTATGAGCTGGAATGAAAGATATAAACTTGGAAAATATTTGGTTTCAGCAGGATTGCGCACCATGTAACACAACTCAACTTTTTCTTGTGGAGTGCCGTTTAAGGCCAATGATATACGAATAATTCAGAAGGTTAATATTTTTAAGTCATTCGTGAGATAAATCCAGAAACTGTCAACAAAGTCTTAAAAGATTGTACTGTAAGGATGAGCTATTGCAAAGCCATCAGCGGCTGTTGTCACATGAACGAAATAAAATATATAATGATAATATTTGTTATTTCTCAAAAAGCCATCGTCTGCCAAAAGAAATTAAATTGAGCTAATTTTATTTCATTTTTAAAAAGATACTTGTATCTGGAGCCCCCTTTTCCCGAGAAAGAAATTTTAACCAAAATGTAAGTACTTACAATTTTTGTTCTCTCAATCCAATTCCCATTACTTGGTGATATAAAATTTTGCTGGGATGAATAAAGTAATCGTAACTCATAGGGCATTACTTTATAATTCAGTTCACTTATGAAGGTAATGTATGGACTTAATTATTATGGTTACAAGGATAAGAAAATTAAAGTGATTTTCATTAAAAATTTTTTCGAGATAACCCAAAAACAAAGACTAAGTCGATATTAAAATAAGATTTGTTTTCTCTATCACAGCTCTAAATTTCATCAAAATCGTAGAGGTTTTTTATAACACAAATTGAATAATATTTGATAACACATATAAATGAAGTAACAACTTTTCATAATAAGCACCACATTTATAACTGTCACCCTTCTACACATATTTGGTTGTCATAAATATATGTAAAATATTTTTTATTTGAATATATATTTCACTTTTTATCATGAGAAAATATCTTGCATTTAATAAAGTCTTATGGTAGAATTGCCTGACCTTTTAATTAAATCGTGTGTATTAAATTACCACTGTTTGGCAAACGCCTACATTTACAAGACCGTCTAATACACAGACAGATGTACAAAAAAAAATAAATTTGTTTTTTTTTTCATTCTTTAATACATGATATGATAGAGTTATTACTAGATAAACCCTTAAATATAAAATTCATTTTTAAATTCATATTAATATTCATCAAGAAGTTTTATTTTTTTTTTTAATTTTATGTCTAAAGCATATTATAATCGTATGCCCACTTTCATCCATCATTAGAACCTACAAATACGTAAAAACTCATAAATTAACCCACAAAAGCTGCAACATAGAACTGATTCAAGTATAAAATAAAGAAAAAGAAAAAAAGGAATTTTATTATTCACAAACAGTAATAAAATATTAGACAATATATCATTTTGTTGAGGTCTTATCATAAGGTTGACTTCTTGTAAGCATACACGTTTAAAAATCAAATCAAATAGACTTGTTTTCTTCATGCATATTAAGCCTTTTAAATAGTGATGCCAGACAAATTTTGATAAACAATCTAAAGTAATTTTTTCAAATATTTTATTGCATTGATTTGATTCTAAAGTTTAGAACAGTGTGAGTCCCGCAGAGTTGAATTTTTTGATTTTTTGCACGCGACACAGAAACTTAGCACTGAATTAAAATATAACATATATATGGTATTACAAAATTTTATAATCTGGCAACACTGTTAACTTTAATATTCACACACATTAAACTACATGTCTTTACAACATAAGTCACTGAACCTTTTGTTTTGAATTTAAAAGCAGAAATAAAAAAAGAACAACATTGTCAAGATATTTTATGATCATCCTTCACATTCATAACATGGTCGTCTTTATTTTTATTAACAATATTTTTACTATTGCATATAAAATTTTTATTTCATATCATTTTATGTAGTTTAACAATTACGGTTTATGATATAAATAACTAAAAAAAATCCGATACTTCGTTACCCGTAACCATAAATATCAAAATATATAGAAGAAAATTAAATTCTTTTTTCTACGAATTTTTTTTAAACATTTCTTTAAAACCCATTTATATCA